>CM071931.1:26817544-27554309 GCA_016081115.2 Rehmannia glutinosa | reverse complement strand
TTTCAAATTTCAAAGAGACCTTTTGTAGCTTTCTTAAGCTTTTTTTTTTTTTGAACTTGCATGATTTATTGACTCTTGATGATCTTCTAAATGCATAGTATGTGTTTTTCTTGCTTCATGGTCTATATATATAGTGTCTATTTCTACTATGCTCTTATACAAGATATTTTGTGATTGATGATTGAGGCATGTTCTTACACTTGGGCTATTTTTTTCGCTTATATAGCGTTGTCGTTAATGAGTTTGTTAAGTTGTGTAGATAGTACTCCAAATATTAGTTACCTTTAATATTTGGATGTAAATGTTCTATCATGAACACCTTAGATCAATTGGATGCCCTATGATGATAGTGATGAAGAAGACAAAAATGGTATTCCGAACAAACTCGGCGACCAAGGCAACATTGGTCGAACTAAAGCGCGAGGTTAGTAGCTCGAAGGTATTTTCTAGAAGAAGGTAATTAATTTTGATGTATCATTTGCACTCATAGCACATTTAGTAGCTATTTGCATTTACTTGCCCATTCTTGTTTTAAGAAAATTTCAAGCTTTACCAAATGGATGTTAAATCCAACTTTCTAAATGGTTTTATTCAAATATAAGTCTATCGGAGTTTTAAAATTTTAGGCCAAATGATTTTTATAAAAGGCCAAATAAAAGGCCTTTGTATGGTCTCAAACAAGCACCCCATGCATGGTATGATAGACTTAGCTATTTTTGCAAAATGATTTTACAAAAGGTAAAGTTGATACTACACTTTTGTTTTGAAAAAGGGTAAGGTTGTTTACTTGTGCAAATTTATGTTGATAATATTTATGGTGCTACTAATAAATATTTGTGCAAGATATTTTTCCAAGGCAATGCAAGGTGAACCTAAGATGATCATGATGAGAGAAACTCAAATTTGATCATTGGACTACAAATTATTCAATGCCAAGAAGATGGTTATATAAGAACTCTCAAGGAGTTAAGCATTGAAGAAAGAAGAACCATCTCAACCTCTATGGCTAAAGATTGACAAAGGTTGAGAAAAGCATATCGCCCGACAAACAAACTCGAGGTATGTTTTCTTGTATTATTCCTATAGACTCGACATTCCATATGCCTTATGTCTATTTGCTCGACCTCAAAAACTATCCTAACGAATCTCATTAAAGTGCGTTAAAAGAAATTTTCAAATATTTGAAAGGCACTTCTTCGTATGACTTGTATATCCATAGTTTTAAAACGTTCTTAGTTTTCGGGATAACAAGTCCGGTATTTATTATATGTTTTTTTCGTATTCAAAATATAGTTCGTCATAATTGAACTAAACATATTGAGATTCGATATTTTTTAAAAGGAATTGAGTTTTGAAAAAAACTTGAGATGTGTTTAATTCCGTCTCAAGGATAACTCGCAGACTTTTTAATCGTTAACGATTGAGTATTTTACCTCATTCGAGCTTGATTATGACATAATGTATATTGAATGAGGTCCACGTTTGCATTTTGCACGTTTTTAAAACTTAGCGTAAAATCGGATTTTTGGATCAAAATTCGGATTTTGAAAAACCAGGAAAGACAAGCTGGTGATGGGGTTGAGGCAACCGTCGCCCTCAACGTCGACCCGGTCACCTCAACGACAAGGTCGTCGCCCTAAGCCATTTTTTCGGATAAAATGTGTTCTGTCCCAACATTCTTATTTTCACAAGTTTTCTTCTATATTTCGTCCCTTTGCAAATTTCACACATATTTCACTTCAAATGTGCTTTGTTTCATAAAATTCTTATTGTGGGGATTATCTAGCAAGATTATCATCATCATTGCTCGTCTTTACCGATTAAATGGTAAGAATTCTACTTCCTTTGCTCAATTGGGTTGAACCCTTGAGATTGTGACTTATTTGTTATATTGATTGATGGAAGTTTCATATGAATTTGATGAGCTTGTCATTTATGATGTATTGTATTGTGTTTGAACTGATTTTGGTGATAAAAAAACTTGGCTTGATTACTTTTACAAGGGCTATATACATCTTCTTTAAAACTTGACGCCCGCCAAGTGTTCGATAAAATGTTTCAATGAAAAATTCATCACCTACATGATTCTCTCGATTTCAAAAATCTCATATATTTATAGAGATCATGTTTTTGCAAATCAAATGAGTTTTCATAAGCTTCTACAAGTCGTATGATCGACCTTTCCCTCCGATTTGGCCTATAAGCTTCATTGTTCAAATAGATCGATACATCAGTTTAGTTGCGCACTTTGACATGATTATATGATGTTTTTATCGTGCTAACATTCTTTTTGATGATTCCAACGGGGGAGAAACAGGTTATAAGCTTATTAGCTCATAAAAGCTAAGTTAAGCTAAACAAAAGAAGCTATAAGCTATGAGTTCCTAAAGTCATAAGTTGTGCATTATACTTGGTCCAATTATTGTATGATGGACTCATATACTTGTCTAATGATGTTTTGTTGACAGGGGAGCTTATAAGCTCTTGAACTTAAGATCAATATGTAAAAGCTAAGCTTTTAGCTTGTGGTTGATTGCTTTTACATTACTCTTGTTGTGCATATTGATAGGGGGAGCTTTCGCTATAAGTGTTTGAATATCTCTACTCCCATTCTTGTGATTATATTGCGTGGAATGTTGTTGCTCACAACGGATAGTTCTTTTAACTTAGGTAAAATTTTTTTGTTTTCAAAATCGACCTCGTTAAAATTGTTTTGGTTTGTAATCATCAAAAAGGGGGGAGATTGTTTGATAAATGGTTTTATCATGATTTTGATGATTTTGTTTTTATACCAAAACAATGGTTTTAAAGGTTGTCCAAATACTCCTAAATGATTTAAAATGATTTTAATATTTTCGGAGTATTTCCTCAAGTTTATTTTTCGACAATATTGGACAACACATTTAAGGATTTTTATGTCAATGGGTTTTACATTGAAACTATGTTTCTAAATGTTGTCCTAATACTCCCGATCGGTCTAAAATATTTTCACTATTTTTTGGAGTATTTCTTGAAGTTTATTTTCGATATAAAATTGGACAACACTTTTGTTTTGAGGCCAATCGGTACGCCTCTATAGGGCATCCCGTACCTGAAAGTTGTGAAAAACAGTGAATAAGCTATTTCTTTGAAAAAAAAGGCTGGTTGACCGGTCAACAGGGTGGTAGGCGATATGGTAATCGGCCGATCGAGGCGTCAACCGATCGGCAAGGTGTCGACGTGCCTGGGAGCAATTTACGAAAATAGAACTTCCTGGACTCATTTTTGGGTTTTGCTCGTCACCGGGCATAGGGTCGACCGGTCGGACCCGACACCGGCCGCCTGTGTAAATGTGTATTCTCATTTTCAATCATCTATTTGTGTGCGATCGGTCGCCTCTCAAGTTTGATAGCAAAATTTCACGACCGTTGTGCGTGACAACTTTTCCCTAAATTGTGGGATTGATTTCAATGACTATAATCTTGATTTTAATTGCAATTTTTTGTAGATATCAGATTCCAAGAGGAGCCTATCAAGTATCAATCATGTCCTATAAATAGAGGAAGATTTGAAGCACAACAATAAGAGAGAACAACACAACACAACAAGATATACTCAAGTAAACACTTGGTCTTCTATTGTCATTATTCTTGTTGTAATTTGCCTAGCTTTTCACTTTCACATCTTGAGGTCTAGGCTTATTTCTTGATTACACTTGCACTCATAATTGTAATATTCATTATCGAGTTGTAATCTTGATTTTGGGTTATCATTCAACACAAGATATCCTTGTGAGTGTTCTTGTGGTAAGAACACACTTGGATGATCTAGGTGATAGGTGCAAGAAGATTGTGGTGATCATCTTATTGAGGTGTTGAAGAATTTGGTATTCTTCAAGGTTGAAGATTGTGGTAATCTTCTCAAGGTGCCGTTGGAGATTGTGGTAATCTTCAAGAGAGATTGTGGTAATCTCAAAGGTGGTGTTGAAGAAAGAGTGTGGTGTTCTTCAAGGTGTTGTTGTAAGTTGGTGTTGTATTAATTTTGGTAATTAATAAAATCTTTTTTCTTTTTGAAATCCATCCCGGATATACTGGGGTGGTAGTAGATTAGGCCCTAGGTAGGTTGAACTACTATAAATCAACGTGTGTTGTTTACATTCCGCACCTTTATTATTGTCTTTGAGCATTCGGTTCGAAAAAGAGGGTGAAATCGAAAAGATGGAGATAATCTATTCACCCCCCTCTAGATTATCGTAGCCGCTTGGACTTACAAGTGGTATCAAAGCCAAACTCTTTGGCAAGCTCGTTTCACATCGCGAGTGAAGAGGAACGATCGTCAGTTACAAACGAAATCTGTGTGGATTTGTTTCAATAACTTGATGAAATCTGTCTTTGGTGCCATTTCTAGAGAATTTTACCGATTAAATCTTGATGAACTTGCTTTGAGAACAAGTAGGGTTTCGAGAGAGAAAAGAGACTTGCTTTCTTGTTTTTGAAGATGAACAGTTTTCAGTGTGAGAGAGAAAACTGAAAGAATGAGTATATATGGGTTATGAAAGGACGTGTTTTGGTTTTGAAATTTTGATCAAGATCAATGGTTCAGATTCACCATGCTGATCAGCATTTAATTTCCCGCATTTAATGCGGCAGCATTTATATCCAATCATATGCTTCTATCGCGGCGACTTTTGATCGCACCCGTCATTATTACGCTGACGTCATCCTTAAAAACATTCTCGCTCATTAAAAACGACTGCGTTTTTGTCACTTAGCTCATAAATGACTCAGCTTACTCCTTAAATGACTCAACTCTTTTTCTCTCTTTTCGTATAGTGACTCAGCTGTCAGCTAACTCGATACAACTAACTTTTCGATACGGCTGATTCACTTGGCTGATTCATGAGATCTGCTCTGTTTTCATTTTTTCATTGTTTCATCTCTTCTCATTGAGTCTTCTGAGTGTCAACTCAGCTCAATTAACCCTAGCTCATGCTTAAGTTCTTCAAATCTTGATTCATATAATGACTTTGTGAATATGTCAGCTAACTGTTTATCAGTTGAGATGTATTCCAAGGTGATGTCTTTCTTATCAACATGATCTCTTATGAAATGATATCTTACATCAATGTGCTTTGTTCTTGAATGCAACACAGGATTCTGAGTGATTGCAATAGCGCTTGTGTTATCACACATAATTGGAATCTTTTTTTCTTCAATTTCATAATCTCTCAGCTGTTGTCTCATCCATAAGACTTGGGCACTGTAATTTGCCCGCAGCCTATGTATTCTTCTTCTTGGTGTGGATGTGGCTATTGAGTTTTGCTTCTTGCTAAACCAGAAACTAATCTGTTTCCAAGCATTTGACAAGTTCCTCAAGTACTCTTCTGTCAACTCTACATCCAAAGATAGTCGAGTCCGAGTAACCAATTATCTTGAATCCACCTTCCTTTGGATACCATAAGCCAACTTCTTGGCATCCCTTCAAATATCTTAGGATTCTCTTAGTTGCAAAATCATGTGAATTTCCTTTGGAGCAGATTGGAATCTTACACATACTCCTACCGCAAATGTGATGTCCGGCCCTTCTTTGTTAGGTAGAAGCGGTGATCCAATAAGTGCTCAGATCTTGTTTGATCCATAGGCTTGCCATCAACATCCAAATTTCTTCATTAAGTCCCTGGTGTACTTTGTTTGACTTATGAAGGTTCCATCCTTCAAGTTTGTTTAACTTGAAGTCCTAAGAAGAATGTCGACTCTTCCATCATGCTCATTTCAAATTTGCTTGCATGAGGTTTGAATATTTATCACACAACTCCTTGTTTGTGGATCCAAAATGATGTCATCCACATATATTTGAACAAGCAATATACTCTCCCCATCTTGAATTCTCAAGAGTGTTCATCCACTTTGCCTTTGGTGAATCCATTATCTTTCGTAAATTGAGATAATGTATCATACCATGCTCCAGTGCTTGTTTCAATCCATATAGAGCTTTCTTAAGCTTGTAGACCTTGTCTCCAAGAGTCTTCTGCTCAAAGCCTGGAGGTTGCTCAACATAGACTTCTTCTTCCAACAATCCATTTAAAAATGCACTTTTCACATCCATTTGATATACAATGAAGTTCTTGTGTGCAGCATAGGCAAGAAACACCCTTATTGCTTCTAACCTTGCAACATGAGCAAATGTTTTATCAAAATCGATTCCCTCTTCTTGTCAATACCCTTTGGCTACCAATCTTGCTTTGTTTCTTACCACAGAGCCTTCTCCATCCATATTGTTTCTGAAAACCCATTTTGTGCCAATAACATTTTGATGGGTTGGTCTCTGCACCAGTTCCCATACTTTGTTCATTTCAAACTGATTTAGCTCTTCTTGCATGGCTTGAATCCAATGTGTGTCATCTAATGCTCGGGACACATCTTTTGGCTCTATTTGGGAAATAAAACAAGTGAACATTGCTTCTTGTTGAGTTCTGGATCTGGTTCTTACACCATTTCTTACATCTCCAATGACTAGCTCTGGTGGATGGTCTCTCAGCCATCTCACATCAGGTTGGAGTAAATCAGCTGGGTTCATTCGTCTTGCAGCTGTGTTTTCTTGAGCAGCTCTTTCATTCTCATTCAGCTGCAGATTTTCCAGCTTTCTTTGAGACTCAACAGTCTCATCTTCATCTTGATTAATTGCTCCAGCTTCAGCTTCAACATAAGGACTCTTCTGCATAGCTGGTTGATTCAGCTTATCATCTAACTCTTCAATGTCTTCTCCATTTACATTAGGTTCATCAAAAACCACATGGATAGACTCTTCGTGACCATAGTCCTCTTGTTCAAGACTTCAGAGGCTTTGCTTTCGGTGAGTATCCTAAAAGGTACATTCATCGACTTTAGCATCAAAAGCCTTTAGATTATCCTTGCCATTGTTGTGGATGAAGCATTTACATCCAAATATTCTAAAATATGCAACATTTGGCTTTCTCCCTGTCCATATTTCATAGGGAGTCCTTGTCAGCTGTCTATTGATCATGCATCTATTTTGAGTATAGCATGCAGTGTTGATGGCTTCAGTTCAAAATCTCTTTGGCAATCCATTAACTAACATGGTTCTTGCAGCTTCCTTGAGAGTTATGTTCCTTCTTTCTGCTACTCCATTATGCCGTGGAGTCCTTGCTGCAGATAATTCATAAGCAATACCATTTTCAACACAATACTGAGTTATTATCCCATTGACAAACTCAGTTCCTCTATCAGACCTTATCTTTATAATGGTTTGACTCTTCTCATTTTGAACTCTTCTCATCAGCTGAGGTAACTTCTGCAAAGTTTCCTTCTTTTTACACATGAAGATTGTCCATGTATATCTTGAATAATCATCCACCACTACTAAAGTGTATTTCTTTCCACTTATGCTAGCTGGCTCAACTGGACCAAATAGATCCATATGCAACAGATGCAATATCCTTTGAATGATGATTTGATCTATATTCCCATCTGACATGCATCACAAACACTTTCCTTCTTGTACACTGTGTCTGACAATCCTTCCACAAGTTGACTCCTTGCAAGCTTGTTGATTGTCTTGAAGTTCAGTTGACTCAGCTTCTTGTGCCACAACCAACTTGATTTGGCGTACTCTTTGCTAACAGACAAGTGCTTGGTGTGGCAGTAGACCAATATACCACATACATGTTCTTTTGTCTGGATCCTTGCAACACTACTTCATTTGATTCAGTTTCTTTAATTTGGCACATTCCCATATTGAATCCAACATTATAGCCCTTGTCACAGAGTTGGCTAATGCTTAACAGGTTGAAGTTGAGGCCTTCAACATATGCAACATCTGTGATTTCTAATCCATTTTTCTTGATGGATCCAGTGCCTCTTATTTCCCCTGGAGCTTCATTTCCTCCAAATATGACTTTTGCGCCTCTAATCTCCTTGAATTTTGACAGATTTTTCTTGTTTCCTGTCATGTGTCTAGAACATCCACTATCCATGTACCAGGTTCCTTGGCACTCAGCTGTTCCTTGAACTTGTAATCAAGGAAATTAGTTTTTAGGTACCCATGTTTGTCTGGGTCCTGAGGGGTTAGTGTTGTAAGATTATCCAACCAACCTATAGCCAAATGACTTGACTCTAAGTGGTTGCCATCTATCTGTGCCATAATCATAACTCACTTTGGCAAATTGCTTGGGGGCTTTAGGCTCATACAACTGTCTCTTTTGTCTGTATGCCTGTGTGTGTTTTAGCAATTGCCTTCTTGGGATAGTTGTGATATTTCTGAGTGTAGTGCTTGGGTGCATATGTGTGCTGATGATATCTCTTTTGCCTTTGGAATGGCTTTTGCTGAGTTCTAGGCCTTTGCCATTTAGGCTTATATTCCATAGGTCTTTGCTGATATTTCATATTATTCCAATCAGCTTGGTTTGGGTAATTTGTACCATTCCCATCATATCTGTTTCTTTGATAAAACTTCTGGGGTTTTTGGTAGCTCTGTTTGTTCTTTACAAAGTACTTTCTGTTTGGAGTTTGCTGAGGAACTCTGCTGGATTTCTTCTCAGTTGTCCTCTCAGCATACTCAACTGCCTGTTTTCATTTTCCTTTATATCCAACGCCAGTTTGTTTGTGATTGTGCTTTGGAGTGAATGTGGGTGCAACATTTGGTATATTGGGTTTTTGAGATGCTTCATTACTTGAAGATCCTTTTTCCAATATCACTCTGGGAGTTTGACTGTGTGCAAAGGAATTGAATCCTATGCCAGTTTTATCTCCACACTCTTTTTGGCTCATTATAAGGTCATCCAATGATTTAGATGCCTTTGTAAATGATGCAATCACATTTTTTAGATCATTTTCCCTCTTTTCTGTAGCAGCTATCTCTGCTATTAGTTTAGCATTCTCACCTTCAACTCTTTGTTCTCACGCCTATGTGACTTAGAGTACTCGCCTCCTTAGTCAGCTGTGAGTTTTGGCTTTTGAGCTGGCTATTTTCCTCGTTTAATAGTGTGTGTGAGGATTTAATGTGCTCAAAGTCTTTCATCATTTTGCCTAATGAATCGTAAAGATCAGTGGGTGATGAAGTGTGTGTGTCACAATCACTATCACTAGAACCGAGTGAGATGAGTTAGAGTGTACCTCATCTTCTTGGTCGGTTTGATCTTGTTCTTTAGCCATTAGACGATCATTGCTTCTTCTTCGAGTCACTTGAGTAGTCGCCTTAACTACTCTCTCGAGTCATTGCTTCTTTTGACTTAATTTGTCTCAAAGGCTGCACCCAACATAGCCTTTTTCTTTTCTTGTCTTCTTTCTCTGAAGACTCTTCTTTCTTCTTCATTCCTGTATTTATTGACTACAGGATATGGACAGTCAATAGCGAAGTGTCCTTGTTGTCTACAGTTCCAACACAGGTTCTCAGCTCTTTGGTCAGCTCTTTCCGTTCTTGGATTATCAGTTCTTTGATATTCAACCTTTTGATGCTCAGCTCTCTTGGGTGGCCTATCTTCCCTTGACTTGGAGGGAGCTGAATGTGTTCTGGAGGATTCACCTTTGTTTCTCTTGTAGTTCTTGTTGAAAAACTTGTTGAATCTTTTAACCATCAGGGCAATCTCCTCCTTGTCAATGATTTCTTTGGCCTCAGCTCTTTTCCCATCCTTGACTATAAGTCCAGCTGTTTTGAGTACAATTGTCTCCTCTTGATCTTTTCTTCTCAGCTCAAACTCGTAGGCTTTGAGGTCTGAGAATAGCTCATGGTTGGATGTTGTTGTGAGGTTCATAGAATGTCTCAGGTCCATGACCTTCATTTCCCATTCATTTTGGGAGGCTTTAGAATCTTCATACACATCTCCTTCTGTGTATATTCTTTCCCAAGTGCTGATAATTCATTTGTGATTTCAATTAATCGAGCATCCAGCTGATCCAAGGTTTCACCTGCAAGCATTTTAAAATTTTCAAATTTTTGTACAACAACGGATAATTTGTTTTCTTTAATTTGCTCAGACCCTTCACAAATTAAACTTAATTTATCCTAGATTTGTTTTGCAGTTTGAAAAGATTTGACTTTATTGAACATTGCTTTGTCCAAGGTTTTGTAAAGTATGTCCTTGGCCACATTGTCCAAGTTGTATCTTCTTCTGTCCTCGTTTGTCCATTCAGTCCTTGGTTTCTCAACCAGGGCTGGTCTTGCTTCAGCAGAAGAACTTCCCTCTCCTTGTGTGGGTCGCTCTCTCGTATTAATCTGTGTTCACTTTCGTAATTTGCAGGTGGCCCATCCTCTATCACTATCCACATTTCATCATGTAAAGCAGATAGATGAGCCTGCATACGAATTTTCCAGTCATCAAATTCCTCAATAGTGAACATAGAAATGCGTGTCAAATTTGCTTCCATGATAATAACTTTGCTGAAAAGAAATAGCTTTTGAAAGAGCAAGTGTTAAAAACTTCTTTGAAAGATTGGAGTTCTAGTTCAGTAACCAGTGCGGAAGGCTCAATGAACCAACCGCTCTGATACAACTTGTAGGTCCCAAGGGGTGAGAGTAAGGTTTAGAGGGGAGGGGTTGAATAAACCTTACCAACTTTTCGATTTTAGTCCTTTTAAAATATTACAGAGTTAAATACACAACTAAGTCCTTGGGGACAGCTAAGTTAGTTAACCAAATAGAGTTAGCCACTCAACAGACTCGATTGAGCTGTTGATAGAATATCTCAGCTGTTTAGTCTAAACCTTAACTTATCCGTGATAAGATTTTCAGCGGAAGACTTAACACCCTTGAATTTAGTTGAACTTTGTTTTAAACACTTGATATTAGGACTTTGTTAATTATCAGTTGGATAGCAAATTATCAGCAGATATAAAGTGATATGCAGAAATAAAAATGCTAAAATGTAAATGACACAATAATTTTTATAGAGGTTCGAAGATGGGGTAATTCTTCTACTCCTCTCTTCTCCACCTCCTGGAGGAATCTACTAAGTATTGATCAGAGTACAAAGTGGTTATCGGTCCAGATACAAGTCTTGATCACACAGCTGACGTGCTCCTTTGGGACTCAGTCTGGAGATGCCTTGGTCACACAGGTGGCTTCTCGTCTGACTCAGCTTCTACACAGGGCGGCTGCCTTGTTACTTCAGCTTACTTGCTCAAGCTTCTTGGATTTGATCACGAAGCCCTCCAATAACTTTAGACTGGTTCAACCTTGAACCTTTCCACAATCCTCCTTCGAATGTAGACCACTTTTGATTCTTCAAAAGTTTCCTCTTCAACAGTTTGAAGTTGTCTTTCCTTTACAACTTAGTGTTGGATCGGTTTCCTTCGTGTTTTAGGCTTGAGGATTTGCTTGATTGTGCTTGAGAATATTTTGCAGGTTACAAATTGAATAATCTCTTGATTTATCGTGGTTCAGGTAACCTTCTCTCAATGAGATTCCTCAGCCTTTTATAGTGAACTTTCAAAAATCTGCCCGTTGAAGAGATAGGCTGATTTTTGAAAAACACTTGTGTTCGTTGGCTTGTCTTGTTGCAGTCCTTGATGTTGACATTTCCTCGTATTAAATGAACGTTCAGCTTTTCAGAATCTGACACGAAGTGCAGTGCTTCCCATTGGTTTATTCATTTTGCATGCTTTTGGGACTGAGTATTTTAAGATATGGCATCATGGAAGTATTACTTATTTAAGTAAACTTCTTGACTTATGTGCAACGGATTCTTTTCAGTTGTCATGACTTGACTGCAGTCCTTTATTCCCCAGGTGACTTTGAGTTAGCTTCCAATCAATGGATGAATCATCTGCCACTTCAACTTGAGACTTGGTTTCTTGAGTTAACTTGATAGACTCTTCATACAACTGTGTCTCAGCTGATACTCCTTCAGTCGAGTCCTTGACATCTCTTCCTTGCCATACTCAGATGCTTTACAGCGGAGTCTTCATCCTAGTCTTCAGTTGACTTCTTGTATATCCAGGCATAGCTGACTTGACTCAGCTCGTATAGCCCTCTCTATTACAATACAAATTACAAGAAAAATGGGGTGCCAACTTTCTAGTCTAAGTTTTACATGGCATTCATCAAAATCTAAATAATAAATTTCCCAACAGACATGGGCCCCTTGGGCCGTGTAGGAGAATTTGGCCTATGGGTCAGTCCACATAGGCGAAAATGGCCGCTTGGGCCAATCCAGACTCCTTTTGGCCGGTGTATTTATTAAGAGCCAATTAAACAATTAATATTAAATAATCATATGAAAAATGAATTATATTTAATTAATAAAATATCGTTTTTGCCCAACATAAGCCCCCCAACTCCGGTGCTGCGGAGGGATGGAGTAGTGCGGGAGCTATACCAGTGATGATCCGGCTTGTCCTGCTTGCGCCTCTTGTCTCGCCTTTAGAAGGTCTTTGACTGCTTCTACACGAGGACGCTTGAGAGAAGAGCCTTTGACCATGTCTTCCAAACGCACATCTTCACTCCCCACCTCTCAACTTTGAAATTTTTTGCTTTATAGAAGACTTAGGAAATTTCTTGAAAGTTGAGGTGAGAGGTGAGGTGAGATGTGCGATGGGACTTAAGATGAGACTTCATGGAGAGTGAGAGTGCATTGAGGAAGAGATGGGTGAGAGCACCACGGGCCGTAGAGGACTCCCGGGATGCCTTCCGAGAATGGGCAAGGGTGCTTTCTTGGCGCCCTACCCGGGTGACCACAAGGGCGCACCTGGGTGCCCTCCCTAGTGGGGGAGGACGCGCCCCCGAGGGACGTGCCAAGCCCCCCAACCCATTTTCCTTCGCAATTTTCCATATTTCTCGAGTTTCTGCATGTTTCAAGTCATATCTCGGCTTGGAATTTTCCCATTCCCGCGTCTCTTTGTCTTCTCTAGAGTTAGTTTAGCTTTTGATTCCTTCTCCGCGGGGACTTTTTCTCTTTATAGAAATGTCCCATTCTCGAGCTTGGATGAAGCATCCTCCTGGAGCTGGAGGGAGCGTCTTTTTGAAGGTTTCTTCGAGTTCTTCTTTTCCCCACCTGTGTTAGCATTTTCACATTTTTTTTCTTCGCACATCCTTGGTGGGAAGGAACATTTCCCGGGCTCCATTCCACAGCCTGGAGGAGGGCGCCCTTATGGAGCTTATGGGGAGCCCTTCCGAAGCTCCTTCCACAATATTTGCTTAGTACTTTTATTCTCTTCCCCACATGTGTTAGCATTTTTACCTTTTTTCTTGCACATTTTCACCGTGGAGAAACATTCATGCGAACTTTTGTGAGGAGGCCCCTTCCTACGGGGTCTTAGTCGTTGGAAAAAGGAATTTTTATTAGGACCCCCTTGTGAGGAGGCCCCTCCCATTCGGGGTTTTAGTCGGAAGAGATCATCCCACCCGGAGTCTTAGTTGGGTGAGGCCATCCTCTTTGGGGTCTTAGCCGGAGGAAGTTGATTACTAGGACCTCCATGAGGAGGTCCCTCCCATCCGAGGTCTTAGCCGGAAAGGGTCATCCCACCTGGGGTTTTATACGGAGGATGTTGATTACTAGGACCTCCATGAGGAGGCCCCTCCCATCTAGGGTCTTAGCCGGAAGGGGTCATCCCACCTGGGATCTTAGCCGGGTGAGGCCATCCCCTCCGGGGTCTTAGCTGCAGGAGGTTGATTACTAGGACCTCCATGAGTAGGCCCCTCCCATCTAGGGTCTTTGTAGGAAAGGGTCATCCCACCCGGGATCTTAGCCGGGTGAGGCCATCCCCTTCTGGGTCTTAGCCGGATGAGGTCATTTACGAGGACCCTCGTGAGGAAGTCCCTCCCAGCCGGGGCCTTAGCCAGAAAGATGGTGTTTATTGAGGAGAGAGTGTGACTGGTCATTGGCCCTGGCCATGTGTGACCATTAATTGCGCCCTGGCCATGTGTGGCCATTAACTGCATTCATCACATCATTGTAGAAAAATGAAAGCATTTTAAAAGATTTACGCCCTGTGGGCAGAATCATGACTGAAAAAAATTAAACAAAAAGTTTAATACCTCCGGGGCGAACAATTCGTTAGGCATAATATTTTCTTAGGTTGTCGATATTTCATGTGCGAGGGGCGCTCTTGTCATCTAGATGTGGTAATCTGCAGGCTCGTGGCTTCACCAATTCAACTACCTTGTACGATCCTTCCCAATTTGGGTCCAATTTTCCAACTGGTCCGGAGACTCCAACTTTTCTTAACACGAGGTCTCCCATTTGAATGTTTCGCGGTCGCACTCGAGAGTTGTAAGCTTTGGCCACACTTCTTTTGTAAACTTCAGATATGATGTAGGCATTATCCCTGAATTCTTCAATCATGTCCATTTGATCCTCACGATGTCCTGGAGAGTAGTTCATCACTCTTAAGCTTGGCTCGCCTATTTTTGCAGGGATTACTGCTTCAGCTCCGTAAGCTAGACTGAATGGAGATTCACCTGTGGTTTCGGGGTGTTGTCTGGTACGCCCACATCACAGCTGGGAGTTCTTCTGCCCATCTTCCTTTAGCTGCTCCCTGCCTGGTCTTTATATGATGGAGTATGGTGCGGTTGGTCACTTCGCCCATTAGCTTTGTGGTTCCCTATTGATGTGAAGAATTGCTTGATCCTTTTCTGCTGGCACCATTGTCTTAGCTTTGCTCCTTGGAATTGAGTTCCATTGTCGGATATCAATGCTTGGGGATCCCAAACTGACAGAGGATGTTCTTCCATAGGAAATTGATAACCTCATTCTCTGATATTTTTGCGAGTGACTCCACCTCCACCCACTTAGTAAAGTAGTCGACTGCCACTATCATGAATTTTTTCTGAGCCTGGACCCAAGTAGAAAGGCCCTACTATGTCCATCCCCAACTGTACAAAGGGGCAAGGACTTTGTAATTGCTTTAGTGCTTCGGCGAGTAGGTGTGTGATTGTCGCGTGCTCTTGGCATGGGCAAAAATTTTTCACTAATGTCTTGGTATCCTTCGAAAGAGTTGGCCAAAAGTAGCCTTATCTCAAAGTCTTCGTAGCTAGTGCCTTTCCTCCCGAATGGTTGCCACAGTTTCCTTCATGATTTCCCAAAGTACGTAGTTGGCTTTCTCGAGAGCTAGACACTTCAAATATGGCTGGGAGAATCATTTCTTGTATAATTCTCCATCTATCATCACAAAGAGAGAAGCTTTGTTTCTCAATCTTCGAGCGTCCGTGGGGGAGTCGGGGATGTCCCCTCGTTCCAAGTACCAGATGATCTCTTCCTTCCATGACGAATTTTGTTGTATAGTATTTAACACATCAGCTTCAGGTTTCTCGAAATCCGGATGGCTAACAACTACGACGGTGATGGCTTTCTGTCAATGGTAGCCATTGAGCTGGCTAGACTAGCTAGTTGATCATCTTTAGTATTCTCCCCATGCGGAACTTGTGTTACCACAAACATCTCGAATTTTATGATCAACTCCTTGGCCGCACTGAGGTACTTGGTCATCTTATCTTCTCGAGCCTCATAAGTTTCAAAAATTTGGCTGGCCACGAGTTGAGAGTCGGTGAAGGCTACGATCCTCTTGGCCCCGGCAGCTAGGGCCAATTTTCCTAATATCAATAAGGCTCCAGCTTCATTTTTGGAGGTGGGTTTTCTAACGTCATCACATATTCGAGCTGGTATCCTTGTGGTCTTTCTATCACGATTCTGGCTCCACTCCCTACTACGTTCATCCTCCACTCCATGAGTAGATCATCCGCCTCCATTCAATGCATTTGTACCAAAACTTTGGCCAACATGTGGGCTTTGATGGTAGGCCTTAGCTGAAATTCAAACCCATGTTTACTGAGCTCTACTGTCCATCTAACCATTCTTCCGGAGATGGGGAGATTTGTGAGCACCGACTTCAAGGGATGATTGGTTAAGACCACAATTGGATGCGATCGGAAGTATGGCCGGAGTTTTCGATCACAAGTGACCAACGCCAGCACCCGTTTCTCTATATGAGTGTAGCGAGTTTCCTCATCCAAGAGGACTTTGCTGATGTAGTATATTGGATGATGATCCCCTTGTTCCTCCTGGATCAAAATGCCACTCGAGGCTTCTCAGATACTAATAGGTATAAATATAGCATCTCCCCTTCTCTTAGCTTCGACAGCAATGGAGGTGTTGCCATATATGTATTCAACTTGCTAAATTCTTGTTGACACTCTGGAGTCCACTCGAATCTTTTCTTTGCGCGTAGTAGATTGAAAAATGGCAAACCCCTACTGGCGAACTTGGAAATAAAGCGGCTTAAAGCATCCATACACTAGTCAGTTTTGGCACGTCTTTCGCATTGGCAGGAGCTAGCATGTTAAGGACGTCATTGATCTTCTCGGGGTTGGCTTCAGTTCCTCGCTCGGAGATTATGTATCCCATGAATTTTCCCCCATGTACGCCGAAGGTACATTTCTCAAGGTTCAACTTCATTCCATAAGCCTTCAATATATTGAAGCATTCTTCTAAATCCGTAGGGTGATGAGCCCCCGGGTGCTCCTCACCAGCATGTCGTCAATGTAGACCTCCATGTTCCGGCCTATCTGATCTTCAAAAACATGATTGAACAGTCTTTGATAAGTTTCTCCCATGTTCTTTAGTCCAAAGGGCATGACCTTGTAACAATAAATCCCCTGCTCCATTATGAAGCTGGTCTTCTCATGATCCTCCTCGGCCAGTTGTATCTGATTGTATCCTTGGAAGACATCCAAAAAGCTCAGGAGTTTGCATCCTAAGGTTGTGTCCACCAGCTGGTCGATTCGGAGGAGCGAGAAAGGATTCTTTCGGCAAGCCTTGTCCAGGTTTGTGATTGATGCACATTCTCCATTTTTCGTTATGCTTGGGGACGAGTACCACATTAGCCAGCCATTTCGGATATTGCACAAATTTGATGTATTTTGCATCGAGCAACTTGTTAACTTCTTCCTTTATCGATTTATTTCATTCTAGCCTGAAGGCTCTCCTCTTCTACTTTGCTGGTCTATAGGCTGGGTCTACCCCTAGTCGGTGCAATGCGACTTTTGAGAGGATTCTTGTAAGTTCTTCATCTCTCGAGCGAACACTTGTGCATTTATCGATGATTTCTTGCTCCACGCCGCTCTAGCTCGGTTCAAGTCGTGATCCTTGTCTCGTCGTTTGGGTTTAAGAAAACTAATTTAATTTGCTGCCTCGCCTTAGGTTTGGGTTCTTCCTCGCCACGAGCATCGAGTCTTCTTCCTCTTGAAGCTCTTCGAGGTAGTCTTCTTCCGGAGGAGGCCCACCCTCTGCGGGGAGTAAGCGGTTCATTCCAAAGAACTAGGCTCCGTGCTTGAGTTCCTCCTTCCAGACAACAGATGATGGCACTCCTAGCTATGCTCCTATCTCCACGTTATTCTCCGATCCCCTCAGGAGTGGAGAATGTCAGTTTCTGGTGGTAGATGGAGGCAATTGCCCGAAATGCGTCACATTGTATTGCGGGGGGCGTTCATAACTATAAATCTCACCATTTTTGTGACCCGGCATGGGTAACTTCCAAATGAGAGGGAACGTCACCTCCCAATGATGGGGATCTTTCTGGCTAAGGTCTTGTAATATAGTAATGACTATGAGAGGTGAGTCTTCAAATCCTAGCCGACGGAATGCATTGTAGGATAGAATGTCCATGGAGCTTCCAATATCCACCAATGCTCTTTTCACCCAATAATCGGCTACAACTACGGATATAACAAGGGGAGCAGCTGGTAGTTCCCTCCCCCGAGGCCCGGGGGACAGGTCTTCTTCATCAAAGATTATTTCCTCGTGGGGCTTCTCTACGCAGTATATCTCCAGATGGAATGTATTGCGCTGAAAATGCGCTCCTCTTGAGCTCTGCAGTATGGCTTTCTTTGCACGAGCTGAAGCTCCATACACCGGTCCTCCGGAGATGGTATGTATCGCCTTCAGGTCGCCCATGTCCTTCAGAGACACGTGGCTTAGCTTTATTCCCACAGGACGAGCCAAAATGATGCTTTTTTTTAGAGCAGATCGCCCAAGTCAACTGAGTTGACCAAAATCTTTTTCCCGAGAGGGAAGTCTTCAAGCTAGTCCTCTTCCCGAGGGGGAAGTCTTCTCGTCTTCTGCTCCTTGAACTAGTAACTCCTTCAATTGGGAACTTATCTGCAGACATGCACAAATGTTAGAGAGGCCCCTCCGACGCTGATCAAGTCAACACGGTGAATGAGAGAAAATAACAATAATCGAATACTGAATGCGTAGGAGAATTAATTATTATGATTTAATTACTTACAGATAATAGGAGAGACCTTGTCATACCTGAGACAAGGGCCCCTTGGGCCGTGTAGGAAAATTTGGCCTATATATGGGCCAGTCCATGTAGGAGAAAATGGTCGCTTGGGCCAACCCGGACTCCTTTGGGCAGGTGTATTTATTAAGAGCACATTAAACAATTAATATTAAATAATCATATATACAATGAATCATATTTAATTAATAAAATACCATTTTTGCCCGCAACACGTACTATTCCCCTTACTAATCATAATAAGGCAAAATTATTGTCCTAAATATACTTTTAATCCTCTACGTTTAAGAGTAACGATTGTCAACCACTAATTTCTAAAAAGTTGCATATTTGATCATATTTTTCAATTTTGTGGATATCATATTCTTGAAATGATCACATGGCAAACCAATTGTTGAAGTGGATTAAAATTGTTGTGTTCGGATGCAAATTATGAATGTTGTATTTTAGTTGGCAAACCAATTACTTAAAATTTATAAACTTTTGTATTTTATTTTATTTATTGTTGCAAAATAGATTATATTCCAATTCTTTTTTGCCACGTATTCAATTTGGTACTAGATAAGCACCAAATCGCCAAATTCAGCATTAGCCATGTCACCATTTGAGGAATAAGACATACAAGACTCAAATTATAGAGAACTAAAATCTATTTCGGTCAACTTACGGGACAAAAGCAATTTTGCCTTACTATATAACAATATTGATAAGACATTTGCATGTGACAATGCTTCCAACTAAACACATTAAAAACTTAGATTTCGTCGGATTTTCGCCTTTTCTCCATAGTAAAAATATTTTTTAGCCATATTTTTCGAAAACATGATTTTTAGTCATTTTTGAGTACAACTGTCCACTGTACCCTTTTTTTATCTTTTATTTTTGGGGACCAGTACATAACTTGGTACCAAGTTACTTGCTTCGTACCAAGTTATGTACCGCATCAATTTTCTCTAAAACGCCAAATACCTTACCAGGAGAATACACGAAATATATGACCGTCAATTTTTAGTCAAAATAGCTAAAAAAAACATATTTTTGAAAAAGATGCCTATTTTTCATTTTCACAAAATATAATTGGCCATTTTGGCCTATTACCACTAAAACATATGTAGTGAAATGTCTCCCAAAAACAAAACTCTGTCGGACCGTCTAACGTCCGACTAGTTAAACGGATCCGGATCCGGTGGCATTTTCGTAATATTAGCGGTGGTATTGTAGTAGTTTTCGGGGAACACCAAGATTAGCGATCTTCGAAATGTATTAGTCGTCCTTCTAAAAAGTATTAGCAGTTCTTCTGAAATGTATTAGTAGTTTCCTGAAGAATTTTTTAGTATTTCTCCTGAATATACTCCCAAAATGTATTAACAATCACTCAAAAAATTATTAGTAGTTCCTCGAAAAAGTATTAGTAGTTCCTTGAAATAAATTAAATTTTTCTCCCGAAATGTATTAGTAGTCCTTCTGAAAAGTATTAGTCATCCTTCTAAAAAGTATTAGCAGTTCTTCTGAAATGTATTAATAGTTCCCCTGAATATAATTAAAATTTTCTCCCGAAATGTATTAACAATCCTTCTGAAATGTATTAGTCGTCCTTCTAAAAAGTATTAGCAGTTCTTCTGAAATGTATTAGTAGTTTGCTGAAGAGTTTTTTACTATTTCTCTTAAATATACCCCCGAAATATATTAGCAATCCCTCAAAAAAGTATTAGTAGTTCCTCGAAAAAGTATTAGTAGTTTCTTGAAATAAATTAAATTTTTCTCCCGAAATGTATTAGTAGTCCTTCTGAAAAGTATTAATCATCCTTCTAAAAAGTATTAGCAGTTCTTCTGAAATGTATTAATAGTTCCCCTGAATATAATTAAATTTTTCTCCCGAAATGTATTAACAATACTTCTAAAAAGTATTAGTCGTCCTTCTAAAAAGTATTATCAGTTCTTTGGAAATGTATTAGTAGTTCCCTGAATAGTTTTAGTATTTCTCATTAATATACTCTTGAAATGTATTAGTCGTTATCTTGAAAAGTATTAATCGTCTTCATAAAAAGTATTAGTTCTCCTGAAATGCGTCAAAATTGATTCATTGTCAAAATTGATTCTGACAAATCAACAAATACATGGATAACATGAATGAATGTAATTTTGAAAAATAATGGTTGGATGAGTTTATACCAAACTCAAAGCAAAACAAAAGATAGCTTACCAAGAATCAAAACAATAAAAATTAAACAACTGAAATATGACTTTTAAAGTTTGGAATCAATTATCACCTTTTGGCCATGGCACTCACATATTTCAAAGCAGAAGCCTTTGAATGGAGAATAAAGTATAAAAAAATACTAAAAGAAAACCATGCAAAAAAAAAAAAAATTCCAAAACCCCAATTCATTCTTATTCCCCTACTTGTCGCTCGTGTAATGCGGCCGACGAGTCAGTCGTTGTATCAATTGACAATTGGCATTTGATTTGGATTTCTGACGTATGATTGTTGTGCGCTGCGGGGTTTGGGTTAGGTCGGAAGGGTTGTCAAATGTAATTTGTGTGTGTGTTTTTTTTGGGGGGTTGGGTTGGATTGGATTTATTGTTGGGGCTCCGTCTGACGGATTAGATCCGTCAGACCGTCTGACAGGAGACTAGCTCCTCCAAAATACATCAAACTATTAATTATCTTTCAACAGATCACCCAAACACATTGTTCTTCTTTTTTTTTCTTTTTTTTTTTTTGTTTAACTTTTGAGTGCAACATATTTTCTTTCTTAACACGTTCTTTAATGTGCTATCAAAAAGGACATTCTATGAAAAAAGAAAAAAAAAGAAATAGCACCATACAATGTGTTAAATGATTCCTGTAGTTATAAATTATTCGCAGAGCGGGGCTACACGTAAAATATTTCCTTTAAGCTCAGTATTACACTATTACTAACATATATAGTCGGTCTACATTCTTATTTTTAAAAGTGGATTGCAATTTTGTTGTGTTTATGTTGCAATATCATTAATAGCGATTCATGAGCCCACATCAAGAAGTGTATATATATTACTATGTTAACATGTCTTCATTGGCCCTTTGTGCCGCCTAGAGAAAAAAGACCAAGTCTCAAGGTCAACTTATAGATCACCATGAAATAATAATATGCAGTGGCCGGCTAATTAAAAGCCTAAAACATCAATTTTATGTAACTAATGTTTACTTATTTGTAATCCCATCTCTTGTTTTTTTTCCCTTTCTCCCAATATATATTCAACCAAACTTTACATTTTTTCCCTTCCTTTTGTTTTAAAGGGTTAGCACAGTTTGATGTTAAAAGAGAAATTAAACTTGTAGGAATATACCAACATATATAGTGACACTTATTAAGAGCTGTAAATCGGAAAACAAAATGTCGAGTAGAGCAGCATTTTCACCAACTTCAGCAGTTTCAAACTTGCAAAATGGTTATGTTTGGCGTAATGCATCTGTATTAGGTGGGATTGTAATTGGCATTATAATGCTGTTTGTTGGAGGCTGGTTATGTTTCTGTTTCAGAAGGAAGCTTTTTCCCAATTTCTGGTTATTTGGGAACCAAAAAGGTTTGTCAATATTATGCGCTTTTAATGAAATTGAAGCTTTACCAACGTTTAATTAACATAATCATGAGTGATCTTTCTCTTTTTCATCGTTCAAAAAATGTATAAAACGTACTTACAGTCAGACTAATTTTTGAGCTGGACTTGTGTTGAGCTTGAGCTGCCATTTTGTTTATACGTTACCTATATACTGGTTCAAACCTTTCACTAGTATAAATTTAAGGGATAAGTACAAATACCCCGAGGTTTGGATTGATTACCAAAAAAACCACACATGTTATTTAAAATTACAAAAACCCCATAAAGTAATTTTGTATTATACTTTACCCAATACCCATTATAAGCAAAAACAATTCAAACACTTCCCTTATATTTGTAAAAACATTGCAAGTACCCTTTATGTTTAACAAAAATATCAAACCTCATCAAGGTTTATTTATTTTTAATTAATTTTCAAACATCTTTATAATTTTTTTTTTGTCATTAACCAAAACCTCATGAATAATTTTTGTAATTATCTCTAAATTTAATATCAAACTAATCAAAGATACTTGAGCTCAACTCGACCTCAACTAAGACTTGGCTCACTAACAAAGGACCCAAAATGTAAACAGGGTATATTTAAAAAAAAAAAAAACACCCTTGAGGTTTCAGCCTAATTACAAAAAAGCGTGTTAAGATTTAAAATTACAAATATCCCTCTTAAGGTATAACAAATACCCACTTGAGGCTTGTAATTACTTAACAAATTTACCTCGACTGATTTTCTGTTAACCTTTTCCATCTTCTGTTTTATATTTTAAAGTGAAGTCACAATTTTTGAGCAAGCAGGAAAACTAGATGCAGAGAAAATGAAATTAAGGCGTTTTCGGCTAGAAGAAGTAGAGAAGGCTACAAACAATTTCAGCCAAGATTGCTTGGTTGGTGCTGGAGCATTTGGTAACGTTTATCGTGGTACATTTGATATGGGGGAGACTTTAGCAATCAAGAAATCCCACTCTGAATCATATACAACCCTTGAAGAATTCAGAAATGGTAAAAAAAAAAAAGGCACTACATTTTTTACTGTTTTTTGAATAATGTTTGATTTTAGTGTATTAAGTGACTAACTCATTCTTGGTCAATTTGTGGAATCAGAGGTGAGGCTGCTATCAAAAGTGAAGCATAACAACCTTGTGGGACTTGTGGGGTTTTGCGAAGAAACCGGTAAAGCAATTTATGAAGATGAAATAATTTTGAGGGATAACTACAAAAATTACTCCTCGGCTTTAGGTTAATTACATAGAAATTACTGGAGTTTATTGTGATTAGGCTACACCTCAGGGTAGTTTTTGTAATTGTCCCTGATTTTGATAGGATAACATATGAAAGGTATATGGAGATTCTATTCATCAATTTATGTCTTGAATGCAATTTGTGCAGGGCCAAAGGCAGCAAAAATTTTGGTATATGAATATGTGAGTAATGGTTCACTACTTGACTACATCAAGGGTAAGTTTTAACTCCAATAAACCTTTCCAACGAACGATAATCAGATAAGTAATTTTGATAATATCTTTTTGTTAGGGTGGGGAGAAAAGAGTTTAACTTGGAGGGAAAGAGTAAAGATAGCCATTGGAGCAGCCAAAGGTACGATCTTGTCTATCCTCCACCGATAATATTAACATTTGGCTAAATTACAAAAAACTATTAATAAGGTTTAGCGTAATTACAAGAGAAAAAAGAAAATCAGTTATCTTTGAAAATTACAAGTACCCCTTAATTTGTAGTTGTAGTTGTTTTTTAAATACCTTATTCAATAGGTGCAATTTGTAAGAAAGAAACAAAGGTCAAGGATGAATTTGTAATTTTCAAAGATAACTGGTTGTTTGTAATAAGAATGAATCTCAATGACAGTTATTATATTTATCCAAGGGATAATTACAAAGCTACCTCTAAAGTTTGGGTTCATTAATAAAAAACTCAGAGATATTTGAAAATTACCAGATAACCACTTGAGAATTGATTTTGTGTTAAATGTAAGTGGGATGTTTGAAATGATTTTGTATAAAGGGTTTTTTGTAATTTTCCAAAACTTGTGTGTTTTTTTTGTAATTAACCCAAACCTCAGGGGTAACTTTTGTAATTAATCCTTTTATCCTAACATAGTCTTGTTTTATAATCAAGCCTCATTTTTCGCTTGTTGGTAATGCCAGGGATAGCTCATCTGCACGAAGGGATTAACCCGAGCATCATCCATCGTGACATAAAACCGAGTAACATCTTAATCGGAGAGGGATATGTGGCCAAGGTATCAGATTTTGGACTTGTAAGATGTGGTCCTGTTGGGGATCAATCACATGTTAGCAGTCAAGTTAAAGGGACACCAGGGTACCTTGACCCTGCCTATTGTTCAACCTTCCATTTGACTCCATTTACTGATGTCTATAGCTTTGGAGTCATACTTCTACAACTTGTTACTGCTAGGCCTGCAGTTGAGTCAACTAGGAGTAACACTAATTCTCACATCATTGATTGGGTAAGTCATAATATTATTAAACCTTATTAATCATCATACGAACATAAAATCTTGCATTACATAATTATATATTTGCATAACCAGCATAGTGAAGAGAAAATTCTATGCAACACCTGGTCCAAAAGTCTCGTTTTTACCCACACCATGCATCACTTTAGTCCCTTAAGTTGTCTACTTAGAGATTTGGTCCTTTTTTTTCCTTCCGATTAGGAAATATGTAGACTCAGAGTTTTAATAATGTGACCTGCTATAGTCGTTAAAGTTTATCTGTTGGAATGATTTGACAATGAATATGGGGAAAAATTGATTTTGGAAGAAAAAATTGCTAGGTTGGCGGTCTATGTTGAATGGTTTGAAGGGATGAAAAAAAACTTAGTTAAATGATAACTCATCAACTATTTCCGCCCACTAATCAGTTTTCCTTCCAAAATTAAATTTCTCCCAAATTAAGTGTAAAGTTAGCCTAAGAGGTAACATTACCTACTATAAAAGGTTATAGAACTAAATTTCTGTATTTCTCCACTTTAAATGACATATTTATGAATTGAAGGAAAAAAGAGACCGAATCTCCAAGTAGGCCAACTTAGAGTACTAAACAAACAATTTTTCCATAAAAACAGAAGACTTGAAAATCTCAAAATTTAATGAAAATCTAATTTCATAAACTACGAGCAATGCGCCACAACTTTGAACATTTAGGATAGATGTATCGAACTTTTATCTATGTAATTTATTTTAATTTTACATGAAATATGCAATAATGGAGGTCTTTTTTTTTTTTTTTTTTTTTTGAAAAGAGTCGGCAACTTTTGAAAAATTCAATTATCCCTTGACATCTGACTACTTAATAAATTTGGTATAGTCTATTGAGGGGGATATTTTGTAAAACCAAAATAAAATTTCCCTATTATAGGTTTGAACGATAAGAATTTTTTGTAGTTAGACAAAACTTATTCAGGGATAATTTGTAATTTATCAAGAACTTGTTTCCGACTACTACTAATTTAAGGGACTTTCAAATTCCTACTATAAATCCTCCCCAATACAAATAGAATTACATTCCTTACATGGTATATTTTGCAGGCAAGGCCAAGATAGAGAGGGCAACATAGCTGATATTGTGGACACGAATCTTCTACTACAAGGATGCAACATGGAAATAATGCTCAAAATGGGACAAATTGCTCTAAGATGTGTGGTCAAAGTGCCCAAGGAAAGGCCTTCCATGACCCAAGTGTGGGAAGAACTCGAGAAAGCTCTCAACTCGGTCGACGATTTGTTAGTACCAAAACATCCTCTTGAAGAGGATTCTCTAAGATTAATCAGGTCGAACACAAATCAATCAACGAAGTCGTAAAATTCATCGGTCGTCACTACTTATCATGATTACTCTCATAGCATTTTAAGTGTAGATGGCATTGGACTTGAGAGGTTTCATGTGGATGTTGACAGCCTCTCTTTTCAGAGTGCAAGTTTGAGGTGTTTAGAAACAAGTATTAGTGTGGACGAGGATTTTAGCATCCGTCGGTAGTTGTTTAAGTCATGTGGTTCGATCGAATTGGGAAAAGCATGTATATTTGCATTTTACTATCACTTGTGTGTGTGCTCGTGTGTGTGCATATATATATATATATATATATATATATATTTGTGGGCTTATTTAAAAGTTTGTGGTGTTTTTCCCACGAAATTGCAAAGCTCGGGTAATTTGGGGAGGACATTTTGGGTTCGAGTGTAGGCACCATTGGTAAGAGCGCCCCTTTTGCAGGGGCCACACCTAATGGCGCCTACTGCAGTTAAATACTTTTTTTTTAATTTCTGACACTACACGCGCCTGCCACTTTTTCCGGCATGGCACGTAGGCGCATATTTGAATGGTGCATGCCCCTTCTTCATTCTGCAATCTCAATAGGCGTCGTTGGGGAGGGGCGCCTACCCTTCTATGTATGGCGCCCTCCCCTTCTTCCTCCCTTCCTTCTTTACACCTTCATCTACTTTCTTCCCCCGCTTCCTCCGGAGCTCGATCTTTTTGCTTAGGTTCCACCCCCACCCCCCAACGACACAATGTATGAAAAAAAGCCCCCCAAGTTATCCAACCAAACAATATCCGACGGTAGACGAGACTGGCGGCGGCCACTGCCGTCAGCATGACGTCATTATGACGTCATAAATAATAAAGAAAAATAAATAAGTGGAATATCAACAGTGGATTTCAGATAAGAAGAAGAAATGTCATCCGACGCGTCATCAAGACAATGTCCCCGATGACTTTATAAAAGCAGAATCTACTTTAATGTGTGTCCGCATGCTTTTGAAAAAGAAGGAATCTGAAGAAAAAGCAAGAGCTAGAGGACAAACAACTTTGTACAAAAGTCTGTAAAGAGTGATCCGTAATGGACACGCGTCAGTCAATAATTTAAAGAAGTGGTCCAGTCCAGATCACGAGTCTTGTGTAAATTATTGAGTCTGTATAAGTATTTGTATAAAGAGTCTGTATAGAGGATAGCCAATAGATAGAGGACAGATGTCCTAGCTTAGTATAGAAGGAAGGCAGGTTTCCTTGCCTATAAATAGAGGTGATCAGCAAATGTATAAACACACCTCACAGCAATAAAAATTCTCTTTCTAAAATCATCCGAGCCTTCTTAACAGCTTTCTTTAAATTCTGCAAATATCTAAATAAAAACCCAGTAAATAAACCAAAGCCCAAAACATGACCAACTCTTTCCAGAGCCCCCCAACACCCCCAAGTGGTATCAGAGCCTGAAAAGGTTCTGGATCCAATCTTAGTTTAGATTGTAGTTAAGTTTAAACAGACCCTCCTTCGGGAAGGGGAAAAAGAGTCTTAAAACTTATTCAAATATTTGTTTATAGTTTTGAAATATAAGCCTAACCAAATATAGCCCAAAACTCTATCTTTCGTAAAAACCATAAATTTATTAGAATCCGTAACTGTAAAAAGATCGAAAAGTCCGTGAAGGCAAAGGAAGCCGTTGAAAGGACAGAAGTACGGGTGAACCAGAAGAAAGGAGAAAGATGGAATCAAGGGATCTGAGAAACAAGGGAAAAGGAAAAATGGAGGTTAGTTCTTATATTCTAAAACTATAGATTTATATATGAAGCTAAGTTTTAACTCTGAAGTACCCACACATCCATAAGGAGTTTAAATCAGTTTTAAATTTGATATTTTATGAGATCAATAGAGTATTTAAATTTAGAATTAAGAGGTTCAAAACAAATTAGAACATCAATAGAAGGATTACATATTGGGTGTAATTTTGACAATAGTTTTGAACATATATTTCATAGTAAAGAAAATCATTTAAACTCTATAACAGATTTAATAATAAATTTTGGAACTCATCAACAAGAACAAAATAATAAAATATTAGATTTAATAACAGATCTTCAAAAACAAAATAAAAGATTAACTGAAAAAATTGATTACTTAAAAGAACAACTTTCAATAATTGAAGGAAAAACCAGACAAGTAAAAGATATAAACACAGAAAATAGAATAACAAATCTTGAACAATTTGGAGTTGAAGAATTAACAAAAAAGATAAAAGATCTAAATATTAATAAAGGAAAAGATACTAAAAGAGTTAATCCAGCAAATTGGGTTTATTATTAAAATGAATAAACAAATTATGCAGATCTTTAAAAGAAAAGAAGAGAAAGTTGAAAGAGTTCAAGATGTAATAAAACCAGAACAACAATTTGTTTTATTTAAAGATAAAGACATTAAAAATATTAAAAGAAAACAAATATATAAAAATAATCAACCAGAAGAAAAAATTATTAGAGTAATAAATGAAAGAGTAGAAAGTGTTACTAAAGAAGATCAACAATTAAATTTTAAAATAGTTGAAAAAACGAAAGAGATAACTAAAGAAATAAAATATATCCACTTAGGATTAATAATAATAGGAGTCAAAGGTTTACATAGAAGTTATCAAGGAGAAAAAACTCTGGTAATACTACATGATGAAAGACATACAGATCTAGGACATGGAATCCTAGGAACATTTGAAATAGATATGACAAAAAATAATGGAGAGATAATATATTTCTGTCCAGATTATTTAATAGATGCTAAAGATATTGGGTATATAAAAATAGGAATTAAAACAAGAGGTTATAAATTCCAAGAAGGAATAAATAACTTAATTATTAAAACAGGTTTTATAGGAAAATTATGTACAAATTGTAATGTTATATGTAATCTAAAATCAGATAAAAATGATCAAATAGAAGTTAGTAAAGGAATACAAGCCATACCTGGAATAAAATATAGTTCTGAAGAAAATACAGGACAAGAATGGAATATTGAATCATTTATAAAAACAGAAGAAAAATTAATACCACACAAAAATGTTATGTATGAAAATCCAAGAGGATCAATATCAATAAGATTCCAAGATTATAGATGGATTAATGATAATAATGAAACAGAAAGTACTTCAGGAAGTATAGAAGAAGCAGCTAACCGAATGAATAGAATGGAAGAAATTCCAGAATATATGACTAATCCAGAGTTTAAATTTTTAATAGCTAAAATAAAATTTGAAAAAGATAAAATATCTAAACAAGTTAAAATAATTTATGATATTTTTAAAAACAGATATCCTGAAGTAACAGAGGAAATTATGAACTATCAAATAAAAAGAGTTTATAATATAAACCAAGATACAAAAGAGTGTATAAAAATAGAAGATTTATATACAAATCTTGGAAAAGAAAAAATTCTTGGAATTAAAATAGAAGATCAAAGAATGAATGAGGAAATTTTAATTAGAGAAATTAAAGATATGGAAGGAATTAATATAAATGAGAAGATAACTCATGAATATGAAAGAATAATGAAAGATTATAGTCTTGACTATGAAAAAGCATTTTCAGAATTAAATAAAAAATATAAATTAGACCATGAAGATTATATTAAATATTCTGAAAAAGATATATATAGAACAAATGATTCAAAAATGAATGTAGAACAAACAGGACCATCAGTCACAAGTTATAATACAGATCCTAGATTTAATCAAACAGTTAAAGAAGAAAAAACATATGAATTAGGAGGAAGACCACCTAGAGAACCAACTAGAATAAATAATAATGATTATTTTAGAGGTTGGGAAAATTATAAAACAAAAGGGAGTAGATATATTCCTGATAATGTATTTCTACCACAAGCTAGTAAACATGGTTCAATATTAACATTAACTAATATACATCCACAAAAATGGCACGAAACAATGGATAGATGGGAATCGGATGCGAGAAGAGCATCGGTAAATTATGGAGCCCAAATAAGCAAATGTATATGTTTGTATATTTAGAAACACTTCTAGGAGATATCTGCAATGAATATTTATAACATCAGAAATGAGATAAATCCAGATAGGATAAAACAAAGAAAATTAATGGGTGATAATCCATATAATTTTACAACATTAATAAGAGAAATCTTATTAGGATTTGAACCATCTAAAAATAATTTTAATATACAAGATGCAGCTAGGAGAGCACTTGAACAAACAACTATCCAAGAATGGGATAATATTGTAAACTTTAGTAATGATTATATGAGTTTAACATCAAAGGCAGGAATATATTTTGATGAAGAAATAGCTAATAGGTATTTACTTAGATTACCTGGAACACTAGGAAAAGAAATAGAAAGTGGATGGAAAAGTATGAACTACCCTATTGGATTAGGAGTAGAGCAAGCAAGAATAATATATACCTTTGAAAGGTTAAAAGGAAAATGTTCAGAAATAATACAACAAAAAGAAATTAAAAACAGAGTTATGCATTCTCAAAAATGTTTTAACACTCAACAATATGAAAAACCATATAAAAAAAAAAATTTCTAAGAAAATCTTTTAGAAAACAACTACAAAAGGGAAGACATGTTAAAAGACCAAATCCAAATAGAAAATTTGCTTGTTATACTTGTGGAGATCCAGATCATTTAGCAAGAAATTGTAATAAAAAGATGAATAACCCATATAGAGCTAATAAAATCGATGGATTAGAAGTAGATGTTGTAAGTATAGACTCTTATGACAATAGTTTTTATTCAATAGATGAAATAGAAGAGAGAATAAAGGATTTTGATGAATTCGAAAATTTAGAAATAGATCAATTAAAAAATATGATGGATAGTTTAGCAATACAAAACTATTGTTATATGAATAGAGAAGAAACACAACATGAACATCAATGGATACATGGAGAAGGAATGTTTACTAAAAAATGTGATTATTGTTTTTTGTATCCTGATATGAAAAAACGTTACAGGTGTTTCACTTGTAATGAAGAAATATGCATTTTCTGTTTGAAAAAAGAATATAATATAGAATATAAAAATGAAAAGATAGAAGTAATAGAAAACAATGATTTGGAAAAAAGAATTCTAAAAATAGAATTAGATATTGAAAAAATAAAGAATAAATTGTTAAAAATAACAAAAGGAAAAGAGAAAATAGAAGAAGAAGAAGAAAATAATATTAATAAAAATATTGATGAAGAAACTTTTAAACAAGATATAGAAGAATATATACAAACAGAAAATTTAAGTATACAAAAGAATTTTAATAGTTTATTAAATATGAAATGTTGGATAACATTCAAAAATGGAAAGACAATAGAAACATATGCAATAATAGATAGTGGAAGCACTAAAAGTTGTATACATAAAAGTCTAGTACCTAATGAAGTATTAGAAAAAAACAAAATTAAAAGTAATAGCAACATTAGCAGATGGAAGTACAACCCAATATAATCAATGTATTGAAAATAGTTTCATAGAATTTGAAACAATAAATAAAGAAAAAAGTTTAAAATATAATCTACCTCAAACATGGGTAACAGAAAAAGGAAAACCAGAATTTGTACTGGGATTAAATTTTCTAACATCAGATAATGGATCTATTACAATAGGAAGAAATTTAATACAAATAAATAGAAAAAATAGTTATTTATTAACAGATAAATCTGAATATAATAAAAAAGAGGGATGTAGAAATTTAATTAACAAAGAAGAGGTAAATAATGGTGAAGATAATGAGTATGAAATATATGAACAATTTATTAAAAAACAAGTTTTTAATAATGAACCAATAAATTATAATAAACAAAAAGTTGAAAAATTAATAAGATTAGCAGAAAAAACTCAAATAATTGGAGAAGATCCTTTAAAACATTGGGATAGAAATCAAATAGAATGTAAATTAGAAATAATAAATCCTGAAATGGAAATTACAGGAAAAGATATAATATATACCGAGGAAGATGAAAAAGAATTTGAAATACAATTAGAAGAATTATTTAAACTTAAGGTAATAAGAAATAGTATGAGTCCTCATAAAAGTCCTGCATTCTTAGTCAGGAATCATTCAGAACAAAAAAGAGGAAAAGCTAGAATGGTAATAAATTATAAAAGATTAAATAATAATACAAGAAAAATAGATTATGGTTTTCCAAATAAAGATATTTTAATAGATAGAATTCAAGATAAAAAGATATTTAGTAAATTTGATTGTAAATCAGGATATTGGCAAGTTAAAATGGCCAAAGAATCAATAAGATGGACTGCTTTTAGCGGACCAAAAAGAGGACATTATGAATGGTTAGTAATGCCATTTGGCTTAAAAAATGCACCAGCAATATTTCAACAAAAAATGGATGATATATTTAAAGATTTAGATTATTGTCTAGTATATATAGATGATGTTTTAATATTCAGTAATAACAAAGAAGAACATTATAAACATGTAGAAGAGGTAATGAATAGATTTATAAAAAATGGAATAATAATTTCAAAAAAGAAAATGGAATTATTTAAAGAACATATAGAATTCCTAGGACATGCTCTAGGAAATGGAATGATTAAATTACAACCTCATATAGTTAAAAAGATATTAGAATTTCCAGATAAAATGGAAGAAACCAAGCAATTACAACAATTCTTAGGATTGTTAAATTATTCAAGAATGTATATAAAAGATCTAGGAAGATTAGTAGGTCCTTTATATCAAAAAACAGGAAAAGGAGGACAAAAATATTTTAACAAAGAAGATGTTAAAATAGTACAAAAGATAAAAGAAAAGGTTAAACAATTACCAGATTTAAAATTACCATTAGAATCAGAATATAAAATAATAGTAACAGATGCAAGTAATGAAGGCTGGGGAGCCATATTAATAGTAAAACCTGATAAATTTTCAAATAAAAGCGAAGAAAAGATTTCAAAATATGCAAGTGGAATTTTCCAAAATAAGAATATGCCTTCAATAGAATGTGAAATAGAAGGAATAATAAATGCCTTAGAAAGTTTTAAACTTTATTTAAGACAACCATTTACAATAAGAACAGATTGTGAAGCAATAGTAAGGTTATATAAATATAATAGTGAAAGAAAAACAAGTACTCATAGATGGTTAAAATTTATAGATACAATACAAGGTAATGGATATGAAGTTACTTTTGAACATATACTTGGAGAGAAAAATTTTCTGGCAGACTATTTATCTCGACAAGCTAATATATTTTTTGCAGGAAAAACAGGAGATGGTAAAAATAGGGTCAAGTATGTTGAACAGATACTCTGAATACTCAAGATGGTATTTCAGAAACCAGTATGGGAAAATAGTTGAACCAACAGTGCAACATATAATGAACAACCTGTTCGAAGCAGGAGAAACACGAAACAGAACATGGTTGTTTAGAGGTTTGAATGCCCTAGCCGATTTATTCGGTAAAAAGCCAGAAAAATATATCCTTGTGTACAGGGGTAAAAAACCAGGTCTCTACGAGACTGAAGAACAGGCCTATAAGGCAATGATTGGCTACAACAAAAGTGCCATGGAAACATTTGACAATCTGAAAGAAGCATATGAAGAAACAGTACGAAAACTATCTGGAACTCCTTACGTAATAGAAGGAGGTTTACAGAAAAGAATAGATGAACTCGTAAAAGAGTTACACAAAAAACAGTTCCAACCAGCTCCAATACCTGATGGTGAAGGATTGGATTATGGAAAAGCAATACAAACAGATTTAACACATAGTATAAAATTATGTAATCATTGTGAAGCAATGAGAAGGAATTTTAAACTGTTAAATGAACAGGTTGCCAAATTAAAAGGCAAAAATGAAATACTTCAAGATTCAATTGATCATCTTGAAAGTGAACAGGGAAAATATTATTTGGGAGTTGATGAATATGAGAAATTCAAAGTTCGAATATTTTTCAACCCACAAATGTATTTGTCAACATTACCACCAGAAATTGTGGTCAATATCAACAACAGGGCTGAAAACAATTTTTATAAAAAAGCTGAGAAACTCGAACAGTTCGCATATAAAATAGCCAGTGATCAGATACATCTTGCTGGAACATGGGCAAAAGTTCACAAATCCTTTGGTGAAGAAATTATGGAAGAGACAAAACCAATATTCAGAATACACAGAGTTGGTTTTACAATGTACAAACCATTTGAATATGAAGATGAAGAGATAACTCCACAGAAGATGATGGATTATGGATTACTGGAAGAAGTTATATTTCATCACAAGGCAGAAACAAAAGGATTCGGAAGAAAACTAAGATCACTATGTAATAGTATCTTAGAAATGAATGAATTTATAATGCCAATAGAAGTGATAATAGACTCAATACCACCAACATGGTATAGAGGAAATGTTGTACCAGCAAAACATGTTATCCATGTCCGAGAATGGAATGGAAACATAAAATTATCAAAAACAGAAACAATAGAAAGAGACTTCAAAGAACAATATCAAGAATGGAGAAACTATGCTGCTGCAGGAGTCCGATGGGAGTCTAAGCGGAATAAACCATTGCCAGGATGGGAAATATGGGATATGGATGATTATCAAGTCATTTATATTCACAAAAATCTAAAAGGATGGGCAACCTACGACGGACCTCCAGTTGTTGGTTTAGACATTCAAAGAAAAAATTGGTGGATACCTCAATCAATCTACCAAGAAACAGAAAACGAGATTTTCAATATTGAAGATGCTGAAGTGGAAGAACGAAATCTCGATAATATGATGGAAGACTGAACAGAAGCAAATCAGAGTGCTAGCAAAAGCGTGGTGGGCAGTGGGGCCTACTGACGTCAGCATGACGTCATTATGACGTCATAAATAATAAAGAAAAATAAATAAGTGGAATATCAATAGTGGATTTCAGATAAGAAGAAGAAACGTCATCCATGACGTCATCAAGACAGCTGTCCCGACAGCTTTATAAAAGCAGGAATCTACTTTAACAGGTGTCCAGACAAGCTTTTGAAAAAGAAGGAATCTGAAGAAAAAGCAAGAGCTAGAGGACAAACAACTTTGTACAAAAGTCTGTAAAGAGTGATCCGTAATGGACACGCGTCAGTCAATAATTTAAAGAAGTGGTCCAGTCCAGATCACGAGTCTTGTGTAAATTATTGAGTCTGTATAAGTATTTGTATAAAGAGTCTGTATAGAGGATAGCCAATAGATAGAGGACAGATGTCCTAGCTTATAGAAGGAAAGCGGGGTTTCTTGCCTATAAATAGAGGTGATCAGCAAATGTATAAACACACCTCACAGCAATAAAAATTCTCTTTCTAAAATCATCCGAGCCTTCTTAACAGCTTTCTTTAAATTCTGCAAATATCTAAATAAAAACCCAGTAAATAAACCAAAGCCCAAAACATGACCAACTCTTTCCACCTGTTAGTTGATTCCAACCATTTTTTCGAATTTTCAAGTAATCTTTCACACATTTTGAGCAATTTTTAATATTTATAATTTATTTTGTTAATTGTTATTTTTGGAGCAAATGATTGTTGTTGGTATAATTTTTACTTTTATACATTTTTTAGTTTGTTACTGAATATAATTGTTTGTTTATTTAGATTTTTTTGTAAATGTTATCTTTCGGTATTTTTTGTAAATTGTTAGTGAAAGATGTTGAATAATATATTGTTTATTGGTAGGTAATATTTATAGGTATTTTTAAAATGTTAGTAAAATTATAGAATAATATAATTGTATTTTCTTGTAGATACATAATATTTTTGTAAATTTTAATTTAATTTTAGGCATTTTACAAATTGTTGGTAGAAATTATTGAATAATATAGTAGGCATTTTTAAAAAAGTTAGTGAAATAATAGAATAATATAATTATAATTGCTTGTAGATTACTTTTTGTAAATGTTATTACAATTATGGTTAATGTTTGAAGATATGTTTAATCATGTGTAGGCCATTTTCTAAATAACAATTATGTTTAATGTTTGAAGATATGTTTAGTCATGTGTAGGCATTTTCTAAATAATAATTATGTTTAATGTTTGAAGATATGTCAAACAAAAGTGGAGTTATTACACAACTTTGGAGGATAAGTTCTTGAAGCAACACATATTAAACGTATTTCCCCTTCCCCCCCCAAAAAAAAAAAAAAACACATATTGATCGTAGTATCGACTTATCCAATTTATTATATTTTTGTATGAAATAATGGATTTGGATCAGAACCCCCATAAGTTGACAGTTTCTGCTAAATATTTTGACAATGATACTTCGCGAGTGATTCCAATTAAAAAGGATCGGGAATTCAATTTTATTTTTGATCCAGTAGCTGGTTTGAAGTTTGTATATCTATTTGTTGAATCAGAAGTTTTATCTAATACCGTACCACCATTAATTCCATTGGAAAATGAGTTTTACCAATATGCATCTCACATTATTGTTGACTGAAACGCCCCGATTTTTCTAACTTTAACATAAATATATAAATAATCCATGATTCATGAATATTGACTTAATAAAATTATATATTAAATAAAATTCTAATAATTGCATAAAAATTGTCGGAAATCTAAATTTTAAGGTACAATAACATTAAAAATTATAAATGGACTAGATTGACTCCTCAAATAAAATATTTGACTCTAAAAATATGAAAGAGATAATAAAATAACTTTTGGCATCGACATTCACCGCCTCATGCCTTCGCCAAGCTCCTTAACCTGAAAAATATTTTTAAACGTGGGATGAGCTTTCAACTCGCTCAGTGGGAATAAAAATTCATCTAAGATAAATACGCATGTAAATTATCAATGCATCAATCACACACATGTAATATTCTGTTCTGGAGTATCATAAGGTACGTAGCCCGAAGGCTATTCTGTTTCTATTTCTGGAAGCCCGTAGGCCATTCTGATTCTGGTAGCTCGAAGGCCATTCTGGTAGTCCGAAGGCCATTCTAATTCTGGGACATGCATCATGCTTCACTAACAATTTAACATACAATTTATAAAAGAGAAATAAAAATTCCGACCTCAAAATGTAATTTGTGAATAAACGAGGAATGCAACTGTCTGAATCCTAGGCCTCGTGTTCTCCGTGTTTTGGTTAAAGACTGGTCAAAACTGTCAATGGGTCATCTTCTCCCATTTGCTAAAATCAATTAAACCCTCAAATGGTTAAGCCTTAGTTTAATGCTCAAATTAAACTCCAATTGCATCAATCTTGCCCCACATCTCTCGTCCTCTATCTCTATCTCATCTCTCTATCCCTTATTTTTTGTTGTCTTCCTTTTCCAAATTTCCCTCTGCACCCCCACTAAAAGAATCAACCTACAAATGCCCCATAGAGAAGCCTCAAATCTCCAATTAAATACATTAACCCACCACCTAACTAAATTACAGAGCCCCTTCGTCTCTCTCTCTCTCTCTCGCTCTCTCTCTATCTCTCTCTCTTGTCTCATTTTTTTGTATCGTTGATGGGTTAGCTACCCGATAAATCTAAAAAGCTGGTAAAATTTTTATATGGAAATTGGTAATGGTGAGAGTCTATATATAATGCATATTAAGACTCTAAAGTACTCTAAATTCTAATATAATCGTGAATCTTTATCTCAATCTAAAATATATATTCTGCTGGTACAAAGAGACCCGTGAGACCTAGAAATCTAAGGCATGTAGAATTGTGAAAAATAAATAATTCCAAAAAAAACTCATAATAAAAAATACTTATAATAAAAAAATATTATAACTGATATTGATATATCGTTATAAAAACCGGGATATTACAGTGACTCTGAATTCCTTTTAGTTACTCAAGGAATGACAACCATGTGTTTGAGTAGTGTTTCTAGATCAGGTCAGGGAAATTTGGGTGGTTTGAATCTGCCTGTTGAGAATCCGTCTACTGTTTTTGAGAATTCTGATAGATACACAAGAATAGTTCCTACAGCTAGGGGTGATTCTTTTACACGGCTATTGATATAGCCTAATCTCTTGCCTCAACAACATGGGTTCTAGCCATTTGACACACCATCATGTGATGCCATGGTATAGTTTAATAGTGCTATCTGACAATATTTTTATTGTCAAGCAACAAAAATAATATGCATGCATTTTTCAGTTTACGTGGATGGGACAAATTAGGCTTTCTTCTAAGTCAGTTGCACATTTACGATGTGTTGCTAGAGATGTGAATGATGACATTGAACGTACACTGCACAGGCCTCCATACCACACATGCCCGCCAACAGGTGAGATGCCTACCGAGAGAGCCATGAGAGCACCTGTAAAACGTCGGACACATGGTAGAGGAGGATGACATCAGTCACAATTGTCCATAGTTGTACCTTTCACGACTCATGATGTTTCTTCATCGGCACTTCATGTTGACATAGTTGGACCTTCTAGTTATACACTCCAAATGCACTATAGTATTTATGAAATTCTTAAAGATGGTATCAATAGCATAAATTACTTTAGTTGATCATTTTCATTATATATGACAGGTCCGTCAACATATACTCCCGATTTTTATGTCATTGATACATTTACAATTTATATTGAAACTAAATAAATTATTTAAATATGCAGTAATTATTTTTATGATCAAATAATTTGAGCGTTGCAAGAATTACGAAGAATACAAAACACAGTTACAATTTACAGGATATATACACTATATATACACTAATTTGAAATTATATATACATTGTGAACAAGTTCCAGTATCTTTAACAAACCAGGTAATTAGTAATGGGAATACCTTGTTCATCAAAATGTTGAAGGAATTCATCACTTTCAACATCAATCTGTTGTTTTCCATTGTAAAATGGCATTGATTGGGATTCATGAGTTTGGGGAATTTTGTTTTGTGATTCTTAATTTTTTGCAAGCTTTGAATAATGGAGGTTTTTTAACCTTGAAGGAGAAGACAACTGATAATGAACGATTTGTGATTAATCCTCTCCCACAATTTTGTTTATTAGATGAGTAATCAAAGCCCTATTTTGTAGGAAACGCTTATGGCAGTTTTGGATATGATATATATTGTCTATTTTACCCTTATAATTATCAGTTTAAGTCATTAATTTATTTGTTTAGTCATTATATCTACGGGTGGCAATCCGTGATACGACACGATAACCCGACACTAACCCGACCCAAAGTTACTGAGGGAAATTCAAACACGAACACGAGAAACCCAAACCCAAACACTACTAACACGAACCCGACACGATGTTACCAATTTGTCTAAAAAGTAATATTATATTTTCATTAACTTTCAATGTATTTTAAGCATAACCCGAAATCAACCTGAAACCAAACACGAACCCAACCTAATAACCCGAATTGCCATCCCTAATTATATCTACACCATCAATAAAAAAAATTTCAGTGGCTTGAATTAGTCCCCACAATCTCATATAAGGGGATGTCCCATTTGAACCGAATCCTATATATATATATATATATATATATATATATATAAAAATCTCGTTTAAGGGGAAATTGAACCCAAATTTAGCTTGACTAGATCTACGCATATGTACTTATTGTTCTTCTTAAATTGTACACAAATACATGGTAAACATAATTTTCTAGCCATATGATTGGCTATGATTTGGAAAACCACTTGACAAATTCCCTTTATCCAAATGATTTCTTTGAGAAATTGGCCACTATGTATAGTTTCATTTTCGAAAAGGGTTTTACATTCTAATTTTTAAAATATCTTGCTCATTTTTTAAAATAATGTTTTTAAATTTATTATTAAAAAGTGGTCATGATGTTAAAATATATATACTTGCAATTAGAAATATGGCAATAATAGAATAATTACGATTAGCAAAAAAATAAAACAATAATTTTCAAAAATTCTTAATTGCAATCGTTCGGTTATTGTAAATTGGAAAAGTTGTCAGAGAAAATAAGTGTCCATATATCCAGCCAAATTGTTGATGAGGGAATCAATTTCGCTTATGTGGATACCACCGATAAGTGAATGAACATGTTGATTGGGACAAATTAAACTCGGGAAATGAAAACTCACTTGGAGGATTCCACATAACCGAAATTGATTTCCACGCCAGCGGTTTTGGCTAGGCTATGTGAATTTTTCCGGGAATTTTTTAAATTTTCGTCGATCAATAGATTGAAATCAAGAATTTTTTGGAAAGTATGTTAGGAAATTTATGGAGTAGATTTTGATAATACCATGTAAAACTTAAATTAAGAAGTTGACACCCCATTTTCTTTGTAATTTGTATTCTAATAGATAGGGCTAGAAAAGCTGAGTCAAGTCAGCTATGCCAAGGATTCCAAGAAGTCAACTACGGACTATGTGAAGGCTCTGATGTGTGTCAGCTGAGTAATGCCATGAACGAAGTCAAGAACTCGATTGAAGAAGAGTCAGCTGGGAAACAGCTGTAAGAAGTGTCAGTCAAGTCATCTCTAGAAGCCAAGTCTCAAAGTTGAAGTGACAGTTGAGTTATCCAATGACTGGAGCTGACTCAAGTCACCTGGATAAAGACAACAGTCTAGTCAAGACAACTGACTCAAATCCATCGATTAAAGTCAAGAATATTACTCAAATTAGTAATATGTCAAAGCTGTCAGGTCTAAATTGTTAGTCCCAGAAATATGCAAAAGGAATGAACCAATGGGAAACACTGCACCTTGTGTCAGGCACCTGCAATGCTGCGAAGACATTTAATACGAGGAAGGGTCAACATCAAGGACTGCAGACCAAGACAAGCCAATGAACACAAGTGACATTTGAAATTAGCCTATCTCTCCAACGGGCAAAATTTCAAATGTGCACTATAAAAAGCTGAGGAAGTTATTGAGAAGAGGTAACCTGAACCACGAACAAGCAAGCAATATTAAAGCATTTAACCTGCAATATTCTCATAAACATTCAAGCAATTCCTCAAGCCTGAAACTCGAAGGAAATCAATCCAACACAAGTAGTGAAGGAAAGAGAACTCCAAATCTGTTGAAGAGGAAACTTTTGAAGAAATCAAAGGGGTCTACTTTCCAAGCTAGGATTGTAGAAATGTTCCAGGTCCAACCATTATCACGTTTGTTGGAGGGCTTCGTGATCAAATCCAAGAACTTGAGAAGTGAGCTGTGAAGTAGCAAGGCAGCTGCCCTGTGAAGAAGCTGAGTCGCAAGAGAATCCAACTGTGTGATCAAGGCTGTCTCCATACTGTTCACCACTTTGTAAACTGATCTATTACATAGTGGATTCCTCCAGGAGTTGGAGAAGAGAGGATTAGAAGAATTACCTCATCTTCGAACCTCTATAAGATATTTGTGTCATTTACTTTCAGCAAATTTACTTTCCTGCATATTTATTTTATATCTGTTGATCATATTTGCAATCCAACTGATAAATAACTAATTGCTAAAATCAAGTGTTTAAAACAAGCTAAAATATAATCTAAGGGTGTAAAGTCTTCCGCTGTTAAAAACTAATCAGCCAAGTTAAGTATTTGGCTTGAGAAGCCAAGTTATACTATCAACAGTTCTATTGAGTCTGTTGAGTGGGTAACTTAGCTGAAAAGTCAACTTAGCTGTCCATCAAGGACACAGTTGTTTGAGTCAACTCTGTTGAATTTATTTAAAAGGACTAAATCGAAAATTTGGTAAGATTTATTCAACCTCCTCTTCTAAACCTTACTTCACACCCCTTGTGACCTACAAGTGGTATCAGAGCGGTTGGTTCATTGAGCCTTCGCACTGGTTACTGAACTAGATCTCTATCTTTTCAAAAACGCATTCCTATGTTCACTGTTGAAGAATTTGATGATTGGAAAATCGCATGCAGGCTCATCTATCTGCATTACATGATGAAATGTGACTTGTGATAGAGGATGGGCCACTGCAAATACTCAAAGTGAACACGACTGTAAGAAGAGCAGCCACAACTGAAGGTGAAGAAGTTGCCGCTGAAGCAAAACCAACCATGTTTGAAAAACCAAGGACTGAGTGGACTAATGAGGACATGAAGAGATACAACTTGGACAATGTGGCCAAGGATATACTCTACAAGACGTTGGATATAGCCATGTTCAACAAAGTCAAATCTTGCAAATCTACAAAAGAGATTTTGGATAAGCTGACTTTAATTCGTGAATGATCAGAACAAATTAAAGAAAATAAATTAACTGTTGCTGTTAAAAAATTTGAAAATTTCAAAATGCTTGCAGGTGAAACCTTGGATCAGCTGGATGCCAGATTTACTGAAATCACAAATGAGCTTTCAGCTCTTGGGAAGAAATATACACAAAAGGAAATGTGTATGAAGATCTTAAGAAGCCTCCTAGCTGAATGAGAAATGAAGGTTATGGCTCTGAGACATTCAATGGTTCTCTCAAGAACTTCCAATCATGAGCTATTCTCAGATCTCAAAGCCTATGAGTTTGAGTTGAGAAGAAAAGAGCAAGAGGAGACAGTTGTACCCAAGACAGCTGCACTAATGGCTAGTGATGGAAAGAGAGCTGAATCAAAGGAAGCCATAGACCAGGAGGAAATTGCCACGATGGTCAAAAGATTCAACAAGTTCTTAAATAAGAACTATAAAAGGAATAATGGTGAAACCTCCAGAAGACATTCAACTCCTTCCTAGTCAAGGGAAGACAGGCCACCCAAGAGAGCTGAGCATCAAAGGGTTGAATATCGAGAGCTGATAATCCAAGAACAGAAAGAGCTGATCAAAGAGCTGAGAACCTGTGTTGGAACTGTAGACAACCAGGACACTTTGCAGTTCACTGTTCCTATCCACCAGTCAACAAATATAGGAATGAGGATGATAGAAAAGTCTTCAGGGAAAGAAGACAGGAAAAAAAGAAAGCCATGTTGGCTGCTGAGACTGCTGAGACAGTCAAGTCCAAAGAAGCAGCAGACTCAGAGAGTAGTGAAGCTGACTACTCAAGTGATTCTGAGGAAGAGGCTATGATTTTCATTATGGCTAAAGAACAAGATCAACAAGATCAAGAAGATGAGGTACACTCTAACTCATCTCATTCAGATTCAAGTGATAGTGATTGTGATGCACACACTTCATCACCCACTGATCTTTATGATTCATTAGACAAAATGATGAAAGATTTTGAACACATAAAATCCTCACACACAATTCTAATTGAGGAAAACAGCCAGCTTAAAAGCCAAAACTCACAGCTGACTAAAGAGCTGAGTACACTGAGTCATATAGCTGATGAGAACACTAGGCTGAAGGTTGAAAAAGCAAAGATCACAACAGAGTTAGCTGCTATAGAAAAGAGGAAGAAAGATCTCAAAAATGTGATTGGCTTATTTACAAAGGCATGCAAATCATTGGATGATCTTATCATGAGTCAAAAAGAATGTGGAGATAAGACAGGCATAGGATTTAATTCTTTTGTGCACAGTCAAACTCCAAGAGTGATTTTAGAAAAAAGGATCTTCAAGCAATGAAGCATCTCAAAAATCCAAAACACTAAATGTTGCACCCATATTCACTCTAAAGCACAATCACAAACAAACTGGCCTTGGATACAAAGGGAAAGAAAAATAGCCAGTTGAGTATGCTGAGAGGACATCTGAGAAGAAATCCAGCCAAGTTCCTCAGCAAACTCCAAACAGAAAATACTTTGTGAAAAGCAAGCAGAGCTACCAGAAACCCCAGAAATTTCATCAGAGAAACACACATGATGGGAATGGTAGAAACTAGCCGAACTATGTTGATTGGAATAATGTGAAACATCAGCAAAGACATATGGAATACAAGCCAAGATGGCAAAGACCTAAACCTCAATAAAGGTCATTCCAAAGGTAAAAGAGCTATTATCAACACACATACGCACCCAAGCACTACACTCAGAAATACCATAACTATCCCAAGAAAGCAATTGCTAAAACCCAAACACATGCATACAGACAAAAGAGACAACTATATGAACCTAAAACCCCAAGCAATTTGCTAATGTGCACTATGATTATGGCACTGATAGATGACAACCTCTTAGAGTCAAGTCTTTTGGCTATAGGTTGGTTGGATCATCTTATAGCACTAACCCCTCGGACCCCAGGCAAGTATGGGTACCTAAAAGCGATTTCCTTGATTGCGGGTTCAAGGAACAATCGAGTGCCAAGGAACCTGGTACATGGATAATGGTTGTTCCGGACATATATATGACCGAAACAACAAAAAACCTGTCAAGATTCAAGGAGATTAGAGGTGCAAAAGTCATATTTGGAGGAAATGAAGCTCCAGAGGAAATCTAAGGCACATGATCTATCAAGAAGAATGGATTGGAAATCACAGATGTTGCTTATGTTGAAGGCCTCAACTTCAACCTATTAAGCATTAGCCAACTCTGTGATAAAGGCTACAATGTTGGATTCAACATGGGAGTGTGCCGGATCAAAGATGCTGAATCAAATGAAATAGTGCTGCAAGGATCAAGACATAAGAATATGTATGTGGTAGATTGGTCTACTGCTACACCAAGCACTTACCTGTTAGCAAAGAGCACAACCGAATCAAGTTGGCTGTGGCACAAGAAGCTGAGTCATCTAAATTTCAAGACAATTAACAAGCTTGCAAGGAGTCATCTTGTAGAAGGATTGCCAGACTCAGTATACAAGAAAAAAAGTGTATGTGATGCATGCTAGATGTGAAAGCAAATAAAGTCTTCATTCAAGGATAAGCCAAGTCCTTCTTCAACAAGGATATTACATCTGTTGCATATGAACTTATTTGGTCCAGTTGAGCCAGCCAACATAAGTGGAAAGAAATGCACCTTAGTGGTGGTGGATGACTATTTAAGATATACATGGACAATCTTCATGTGTAAAAAGAAGGAAACTTTGCAGAAGTTACCTCAGCTGATGAAAAGAGTTCAAAATGAAAAGAGCCAAACCGTTATAAAAATAAGATCTGATAGAGGAACTGAGTTTGTCAATGGGATAATAACTCAGTATTGTGTTGAAAATGGAATTGCTCATGAGTTATCAGCTGTAAGAACTCCACAGCAGAATTGAGTGGCTGAAAGAAGAAATAGAACTCTCAAGAAAGCTGCAAGGACCATGTTAGCTGAAGCCATTAACACAACATGCTATACTCAAAATAGATGCATGATCAACAGACAATTGGCCAAGACTCCCTATGAAATTTGGACAGTGAGAAAGCCAAATGTTGGATATTTCAGGATATTTGGATATAAATGTTTCATCCATAACAATGACAAAGATAATTTAAAGGCTTTTGATGCTAAAGCTGATGAAGGTATCTTTTTGGGATACTCAGCTGAGAGTAAGGCCTATAGAGTGCTGAACAAGAGGATTATGGTTACAGAAGAGTCTATCCATGTAAATGGAGAAGACATTGAAGAGTTAGCTGATAAGCTGAATCAACCAACTATACAGAAGAGTAATTACGTTGAAGATGAATATGAGATAGCTGAATCTCAAAGACAGCTGGAAAGTCTACAGCTGAATGAAAATGAAAGAGCTATCAAGAGCTATATCCAGCAGACTTACTCCAACCTGATGTGAGATGGCTGAGAGACCATCCACTAGAGTTAGTCATTGGAGATGTTATACATGGCATAAGAACTAGATCCAGAGCACATCATGAAGCTATGCTCACTTTTTTTATTTCACAAATAGAGCCTAAAGATGTGTCTCAAGCATTGGATGATACACATTGGATTCAAGCCATGCAAGAAGAGCTGAATCAGTTTGAAAGAAACAAAGTATGAGAATTAGTGTAGAGGCCAACCCATCAAAATGTTATTGGTGCAAAATGGGTTTTCAGAAACAAGATGAATGAGGAAAGATTTGTTGTAAGAAACAAAGCAAGATTGGTAACCAAAGGGTATTTCCAAGAAGAGGGTATAGATTTTGATGAAACTTTTGCTCCTGTTGCAAGATTGGAAGCAATAAGGATGTTTCTTGCTTATGTTGCACATAAGAACTTCACTGTGTATCAAATGGATGTGAAGAGTGCATTTCTAAATGGACTGTTGGAGGAAGAAATCTATGTTGAACAACCTCCAGGTTTTGAGCAGAAAACTATTGGAGATAAAGTCTACAAGCTCAAGAAAACATTATATGGATTGAAACAAGCACCAAGAGCATGGTATGATACATTGTCTCAATTTCTAAATGACAATGGATTCACGAAAGGCAAACACTCTTCAGAATTCAAGATGGAGAGAGTATACTGCTTGTTCCAATATATGTGGATGACATCATTTTTGGTTACACAAATAAAGAGATGTGTGACAAGTTTTCAAACCGCATGCACGGTAAATTTGAGATGAGCATGACGGGAGAGCTGACTTTCTTCCTAGGACTTCAAGTCAAGCAAATGAAAGATGGAACCTTCATAAGTCAAACAAAATATACTAGAGATTTGATGAAGAAATTTGGTATGGAAGAGAAGTCTTCTGTGAAATTCCAATGAATACTTCAGTCAAGATGGACATGGATGCAGATGGCAAAGCTGTTGATCAAACCATATATAGAGAACTCATTGGATCATTGCTCTATCTAAAAAGCAAGCAGGCCAGACATCACCTTAGCAGTAGGTGTATGTGCAAGATTTCAATCTGCACCAAAGGAGAGCCACATGACTCCAACTAAGAGAATCCTAAGATATTTGAAGTGATGCCAGGAAGTTGGCTTATGGTATCCAAAGGAAGGTGGATTCAAGCTGATTGGTTACTCAGACTCAAACTATGCTGGATGTAGAGTTGACAGGAAGAGTACCTCAGGGACATGTCAAATGCTTGGAAATAGATTGATTTCTTGGTTCAGTAAGAAACAAAATTCAATTGCCACATCCACAACTAAAACAGAGTACATAGATGCGGGCAGTTGTTGTGCCCAAGTCTTATGGATGGACAACAACTGAGAGATTATGATATTGAAGAAAGAGAAAATCCAATTATGTGTGATAACACTAGTGCTATTGCAATCACTTAGAATCCTATGTTGCATTCAAGAACAAAGCAAATTGATGTCAGATATCATTTAATTAGAGATCATGTTGAAAAGAAAGATATCACTTTGGAATATATCTCAACTGATAAACAGTTAGCTCATATATTCACAAAGCCTCTATGTGAATCAAGGTTTGAAGAGCTCAAGAATGAGTTAGGGTTAATTGAGCTGAGTTGAAACTCAGAAGACTCAATCAGTAGAGAAAGAAGAGAAAATGAAAGCAGAGCAAGTTTCACATTTCAGCCAAGTGAAACAGCCTTATCGGAAAGTCAGCTGTATCAAGTTAACTGACAGCTGAGTCACTTCATGAGAAGAGAGAAGCAGAGTTAAGTCACTTTGGATATAAGCTGAATCATTATTGAGTTAAGTGACAAGAACACATTCGTTTTAATTGAACTTGAATGTTTTTAAGGATGGCGTCAGCGTAATAATGACGGTCACAGTAAAAGCTGCACAGTAAGCCATATGATTGGATAAAAATGCTGCGCATTTAATGCGGGGTATTAAATGCGGTTTTGACGTTTTAATCTTAGCCGTTGATTTTGATCAAAATTTCAAAATCCGAAATATGTCCTTTAACGTCCCTTATAAACGGAACTTCGCATCTCTCTCTCCTCACGCGAACTATTCATCTTTAAGCAAAGGAAGCATTTTTTCTCTGAAACCTGGTGCGAACCCTAGTCTTTCTCAAGCAAGTTTTTCATACTTTAATCGGTAAAAACTCTGGAAATGGCCCCAAAGTATGATTTCGTGAAACTATCTAAGCAAATCCATACTGGTGCTTCAGTGGATTTTGATGTAATGATCAAGCAGGGTATCGATTAGACCCTAGTCAAGAAGATAGCAGAAATGTTGGAGAAGTCCAGCCTAAAGGACTTTTTGACAATGGAAAACTCTCATACGTACCTCGAGGAGGTCACTATGTTTTATGTAAATGCAGAAGTGCAGGACGACGAAATCAAATCTTCCGTCCACAGCAAGGTCATCAAACTGACTACAAAAGACCTCGCTGAGCACTGCTTGTTGCCCACGGAGGGCTTGTAGGACATCCATGAAGCATATGTCGACTTAGCTGTGGCTTGGAAAGAAATTGCCAAGCCTGAGTGTGCTGCGAAAGTGGTCTATACGACCAAGAAGGATTCCTTGAAGGACGACTATCACAAGCTGATGGATTTCATCTCGAAATGCGCTGACATGAAATTTGGAAGCTTCAATCAGCTGTCCAAAACTAAGCGGATCATGATGGTTGCGATCATGCAAGGAAAGAAGGTTAATGGATCGAAGTTTGTTTAAGCAGACTTTTTGCGAATGTCTTGAACAAGACCTTTAAGAAGGACGGATCCTTTGGATGCTCGTTGGGCTATGGCCTTGTAATTGGCCATCTTATGCAAGTAAAGGGTATTGCTCTTCATCATGGAAAGCCCTTCCATGTTAATAAGAAGATGTTCAGGGCAAATCTCTCCGGTGCCCAGAAGAAGGCCCACGCCAGAAAAGCTGATACCAGTGAGGGGGAATCAGCTGATCCTGAAGATACAACTGAGACTCCTCCACCAAACAAGATAGTTGTGGTATCTAAGCCTGCTCCTGCCCCTGCAGCCAAGCCCAAGAAAGCACCTGCTCCTGCAGCCAAGTCCAAAACTCCTGCCCACGCATCCGAGACTCCTGCCCCCACAGCCGAGATAGAGGAGGAACACCATATTCCCTCCCCTATCGCAAAGAAGAAGAGGACTTCCAAGTCGAGGAAGGCAACTACCTCTAAGAAGAGTGTCCAAATCCCTACTTATGATGAATTTGCTGAGATAGAACCAGAAGCTCCACTAGTTCACCCCAAGAAGAGACGACTGTTCAAGCAATCTGAGCTTGAAAAGATAGTTGAATCCAGTACTCAGCTGGAAAAAGAAACTGAGACTACTGGTGAACAAGAAGAGCAGTCTTCGGAAATTGTTGATGAATCTATGCAGTCTGCTGATGATGGTCAAGCAGAGATCCACTGAAGACCCAACTGTAAGGAAAATAGCTAAGGAAAGTGAAGCAGCCGAGACAACTGAACTTGAAGTTGAAAGAGTTGTCTCCCCTCTATAACTGATGCTGCTGCAGCTGAGAAGTTGGAAATGCAGCAAGCCTTGCAGGAATCCAAAGCCATGCACGAGAAAAGCTTACTAGAAGGTCCAGGAGAGTCTTCCCAAACTCTTCTGCAAACTTATCCTTTGGGAATGGCACAGCAAATTGCGATGGACATTGTTGTAGCCACGTCCCCCGTGCAATTAGAAAATGGTTCCCAGAGTGATGGCAACGAAGTTGGGAATTTGGGCACCCAAGCTAAGCCAACCCCTTAAGAAGGTGTTCTCACACCTGCCCGGACAGCTGAACACTCAAAAGGCAAAGCCGCGTCTCTGGAGATTAGTGACCACACTCTTATTCACTCAGCTGGTGTGCCAGCTGAGGGAGAAACTCTCTCCACCACAACCAGGTTGAAGGTTGCTGTGGGAGATACATCAATGGTGTTAGGAGGCGAAGTTGAGAAAGAACTTAAAAATCAGCAGAGTGACATTGACGAATCTCGGACAGTTAAGTCTGTCTCCGCTGAAATGTCTACTGCTTTGAAGGCCGATGACATTGTTATCTAGTTGAGGCAAAGGATGGTGAAGCCCCGGGAGTTATCCCTCTGGACTCTGAAAGTGCAATCCACGGGGTTGAGACTCCTTTGGATGCCAATGTCCAAGACCCTAAGACAACTGAGTCTGTCAAAGGGAGAATAGAAGACCCTAAGACAACTGAGACTGTCGAAGGGATTGTTGAAGGCCCCCGCAGATGGGAGAGATTTGACGGGGGTATTGAAGGCCAACGGGAGGTTGAGATTTCCCTTGGTAAAGGCGTTGAAACTGAGAACATTCCTCAACTTGAAGGTGATGCCACAGAAGAAGTTATTGGTGCCCTTCAAGATTCCCAAGAAAACATTGACATATCATTTCTAGGATCGGAAGATGAAGTTGAGTCCGCTCAACATGATGATCCTACGAAGGACACAGCTGAGGATGTTCACAAATCTCAGAGCCAAGTCAGTGAGAAGACGACTCCCATGAGATTCAATTTTGATGATGAGCCAACTCCACAGGTCTCATCATCCTCCGATGAAGATGATGATACAGCTGAGGACAAGATAACTCAAATGGAAAAACCCACTGAAACATAGAAAGCTGTTAAGACAGCTGAGGCTCAGTCAGCTGGGCAAAACATCTCAAATGCCCCAGCTGGAACCGATTCATCTGCGCAGGCTCTCACAGCTGCAGCAGTAACGACTCCTTCAGCTCCGTCACAGGCTCCCACAACTGTGACCACTGTCGATGAAGCTGCCGTAGCTGAGGCACATCAAGCTGAATCTACTCATCCTAAACAAAGGAAGGCGCCGCACGCAAGAGACTCGTGGATCCCATTTGTTCGTGATGATGTTTTTGAGAAGGAATTTCTTACATCGTTGAATTGCTAAACTTAGAAGCTGAATCTGCTAGAGAATTAAGGAAATATACATTGCACGAAGAGCCAGTCATCCCCTCAGATACGATTATTCCAATGAACTTTGATTTTGATGCAGAATGGCCAGCAGCCGAGTCAGCCTCCACAGTTGAGTTCCGGAAATATTTCAAGACTATATATGAAGATATTGACAAAATGGAATGCCATCAAGCATCTTTGGACCTCCGCTTGGACAATCGTGATGCCCACCTCACAACTGATTTAAGAGGGATTGTAGTGCGCATCAGGGAATGGGCTGCGCAACAGACAACTATGAGATCTGAGCAAGTCCGCTACTTTCAAGCATTGTTTGCGAAAATGTTGTTGTGGAGTGCGGATAATTCAAGCTACCAACAACGGATGAAAGAGTACATTGAGAGGATAAACCAATCTCACAAAACGGATATGGAGATGCTATAGGATTTCCACAAGAATGAAATTGCCAGACTCGAGAACAATATGAATGAGAAATTTAGCCTTCTCATGGCTGAAATGATGCTAGTCTCAGCCGAGTCTAAGGCAACACGCTCAGAATTTCGTACAGCGTATGATGCAGCAGACTCCAAGCAAAACTCTACTATGAACAGACTGGATTTTATCCTCGGAGGAATGTTCCCTTGGGTACTTCTCTCCTGATGATGCCAAAAAGGGGAAGAGGAGTTCCTCAAGTGTTTGAAAGAAGAAAAGTTGAAGAAAAACGATGCAAATGAGGGGGAAGGAAGTTCAAAGAAATTAGAATTGATGTTTCTTTGAAACCCTCAAAGAAGGTCAAGTCATCGCTTCTATCCTCAGCAAACTCCCTGTGACCTTACCAATCGAGAAAGTTGTTGTGTCAATGGCAGACAAAAGAAAAATCATTGAAGCAGGAATTGAGAAGTTAGCTGAAAAGCAGGATGCTCACGTTCAAGAAATCATGAAACAATTTGGTGGTCTACCAGCTGGAATGGACCAGGATGCAATACCTGATGATGGATCTGAGCCTAGATCAATTGAGGAGTTTAAAACTCTTGAATCAGGAGGCTACTTCCAAGGAATGGCTCTGTCTCAAGCCTGGGATTTGTACTGGGAGAAAGGTTTAGCCTTATGTAAAGAAGCTAATAAGCAGCAGACTTCCAACGAGCTTACTCGACCGCGAGTTAAGACTCAAAGATAAAGACACACCCACAGGTGGAAGAGCTGAGTCAGGAAGAGGAAGAAAAGTGGTGAAGAAAGAGGCTCCCAGCCTCGACCAAAACCAAAGGATGTATGGTATGTGGATCTGGAGAAAAAAAGCATTATCTACTGGGCTGGATATGATCACCTTGTCAACCGAGAGGTTGAAAGAAAGAACGATGAAGCTGCAATGAGGCAAGAAGAAGAAAATCAAAGGCAAACACGAGAATGGCTCGAGAGGAAGCAAAGGGACGACCTTGCTGCCAAACAATCTTACGAAAAGAAGAAAAGAGATGAAGAGGAAAGAAAGAGGAAGAGAGCTGAGGCTGACAGAAGAAGGGATGAAGAAGAGAGAAAAAGGAGCAACAAAGGCGTTGAAGTTTTCTGCAAACCCCTTCATGTATTTTTGTGTAAATACATCTACGTAAGTCTTCTGTAATAAACTTAGTGAATTTCCCTGTAATTTTCACCCTTTATGTATCTTAGCTTAGATATACTATGTTTTGACATGTATACATTTATATTGCTCTGATACCGAATGCAAACGGATGTGTAAAGAACAAGAATGCTATGATCAATAAAATGATCTATTTTAAGCATATATTCTTTGTTTCTATATTGTATGTATGTATCTTTGTTGTTTACTTTCTTTGAATGTTTTTAAGTTTTGGCATCATCAAAAAGGGGGAAATTGTTAGGAAATTTATTGAGTAGATTTCGATGATACCATGTAAAACTTAAATTAGGAAGTTGGCACCCAATTTTCCTTGTAATTTGTATTGTAATAGATAGGGCTGGAAAAGTTAAGTCAAGTCAGCTATGCTAAGGATTACAAGAAGTCAACTGCGGACTATGTGAAGACTTTGATGTGTGTCAGCTGAGTAATTCCATGAAGCAAGTTAAGATCTCGACTGAAGAAGAATCAGCTGCGAAACAACTGTAAGAAGTGTCAGTCAAGTCATCTATAGAAGCCAAGTCTCAAAGTTGAAGTGACAGTTGAGTTATCCAATGACTGGAGCTGACTCAAGTCATCCGGGGTAAAGACATCAGTCTAGTCTTGACAACTGACTTAGATCCGTTGATTAAAGTCAAGAATATTACTCAAATTAGTAATATGTCAAAGCTGACAGGTCTAAAGTGTTAGTCCCAGAAATATGCAAACGGAAACACTGCACCTTGTGTCAGGCACCTGCAATGCTGCCAAGACATTTAATACGAGTAAGGGTCAACATCAAGGACTGCAGACCAAGACAAGCCAACAAACACAAGTGACATTTGAAATTAGCCTATCTCTTCAACGGGCAAAATTTCAAATGTGCACTATAAAGGATGAGGAAGTTATTGAGAAGAGGTAACTTGAACCACGAACAAGCAAGCAATATTAAAGCATTTAACCTACAATATTCTTATAAACATTCAAGTAATTCCTCAAGCCTAGAAACTTGAAGAAAATCGATCTAACACAAGCAGAGAAGGAAAGACAACTTCAAATCTGTTGAAGAGGAAACTTTTGAAGAAATCAAAGGGGTCTATTTTCCAAGCTAGGATTGTAGAAAGGTTCCAGGTCGAACCATTATCAAGTTTGTTGAAGGGCTTTGTGATCAAATCCAAGAACTTGAGAAGTAAGTTGAAGTAGCAAGGCAACTGCCTTGTGAAGAAGATGAGTCGCAAGAGAAGCCAACTGTGTGATCTAGACTGTCTCCAGACTGTTCACCGCTTTGTAAACTGATCTATTACATAGTGGATTCCTCCAGGAGTTGGAGAAGAGAGGATTAGAAGAATTACCCCATCTTCGTGTTTGATAAATGGTTTTATCATGATTTTGATGATTTTGTTTTTATACCAAAACAATGGTTTTAAAGGTTGTCCAAATACTCCTAAATGCTTTAAAATGGTTTTAATATTTTCGGAGTATTTCTTCAAGTTTTACTTTAGATAAAATTGGACAACACTTCTAATGATTTTATGTTTATATGTTTTTACTTCAAAACAAGGTTTCTACATGTTGTCTAAATACTTCCGATTGGTTTAAAATGGTTTTACTAAATTTTCGGAGTATTTCTTGGGTTTTATTTTCGACAAAAATTGGACAACATTTCTGTCTCTTGGTCGACCGGCCGCCCTATAGGGCAACCCGTACATCAAGATGATTTTGAAATAGAAAATGAGACGGAAGAAAAATCAAGCGGTCGCCGTGCCGCGGCGTCGACCGGTCGGTCGACCCGCCGCCAGTGGGTCGACCGGTACCTGCAAGTTTGGTTTTTGAAACAGAACTTGATTTTCTCTAAAACCATTAAGGGGGACCGTTTGATGATAGGGACGACCGGTCAAGGTACACGTCGACCGGTCGCCCTGTGTAAATTTCCTGTGTTTCGTTTCAAACTTCTATTTCTGTGCGATCGGTCGCCCTGTGCTTTGACAGTAAAAATATGACCGTTTGACAGCAGACATATTTCCTTAATTTGTGGGATTGATTTCTAACAGCTATAATCTTGATTTTAATTGCAATTTTTGTTGATATCAGATTCCAAGAGGAGCCTATCAAGTATCAATCATCTCCTATAAATAGAGGAAGATTTGAAGCACAACAATAAGAGAGAAAAACTACAACACAACAAGATACACTCAGGAATACACTTGTTCTTACATAGTCTTATTTCTTGTTGTAATTTGCCTAGCTATTCACTTTCACATTCTTGAGGTCTAGGCTATTCTTGATTACACTTGCACTCTATTGTGTTATCAATTATCGAGTTGTAATTTTGAATTTGTGGTCGTCATTCAAACATAAGATATCCTTGTGAGTGTTCTTGTGGTAAGAACACACTTGGGTGAACTAGGTGTTAGGTGTAAGAAGATTGTGGTAATCTTCTTGTTGAGGTGTTGAAGAGTGTGGTGCTCTTCAAGGGTGAAGATTGTGGTAATCTTCACAAGGTGCCCTTTGGAGATTGTGGTAATCTTCAAGAGAGATTGTGGTAATCTCATAAGTGGTGTTGAAGAAGAGTGTGGTGCTCTTCAAGGTGTTGTTGTAAGTTGGTGTTGTATTAATTTTGGTAATTAATAAAATCTTTTTCTCTTTTTGAAATCCATCCCGGATATACTGGGGTGGTAGAGGATTAGGCCCTAGGTGGTTTGAACCTCTATAAATCGACGTGTGTTGTTTACTTTCCGCACCTTTATTATTATCTTTGAGCATTATCGGTTCGAAACATAGGGCGAAATCGAAAAGATGGAGATAATATATTCACCCCCTCTCTAGATTATCGTAGCCGCTTGGACTTACGAGTGGTATCAGAGCCAAACTCTTTGGCAAGCTCGTTTCACATCGCGAGTGAAGAGGAACGATCGTTGGCTACGAACGAAGCTCATCTTACCGGCACCTCCACCACCAAGCCACCACTATTTGATTCCAAAAATTTCACATTTTGGAAAGAAAGAATGGAATGCTATTTACAAGGTTGCGGGTTCGATATTTGGAACATCGTCATCAATGGAGAATCCATTCCGATGAAAAACACACCACACACCTCCAAAGGCCTCAAAGAGCTAAATGACGAAGAGAAGAAAATCATCTCCTTAAATGGTAAAGCTCTCAATATTTTGTATTGTTCACTTACTAATTTGGAATATGAACATATTGTAGGAATTCGATCGGCACATGAAGTATGGCAAAAATTATAAGCCATCTATGGAGTATTTGCAAATGAAAGGAGTCAAACAAAAGCATCTACTTGTCAGAGGTATACAATGTCAAATCTAAGGAACAAACCTCTTACAACTTCGAACTATGAGGAAGTTGAATATTGTCTTATGGGCATCGAAGAAGAAAACGAGGTATGTCTTATACCCTCTACTTCTTATGATATTGTTATTCAAAATGATTATAGTAATTTGCAAAATGATTTTGATGATCTTCAAAATGAATTCCAAAATTTACTTGTTAAGTACAAAAATTTGAAAAAGGAGTTCAATGTTTTGAAAAATGAAAAGGATAGTCTATTTAGTTCCTATGAATCACTATCATGTGCTCACACCACCACACTTGACAAGGTTAGAAACCTTGAAAAACAAAATAGTACTCTTGTTGAGGATATTAATTGCATGAAAAAGGATTTATCTAAATCCAACTTGAGTACCGATGAAATTGTTGATTGTTGTGATAATTCGAAACTAGAACTTGATCATAAGCTTAATGTTGTCAATCATATGAAAAAGAATCAAGTCTCTAAGAATGTTGGTCATTATGCTCCTAGAATTATTACTTGCTTTTATTGCGGTAAAAAGGGTCATACGGTAAATACTTGTCGGGCTAGAAATAACTCTAATTATTGTTGGAGACCTAAAAGTCTCAAAGCTAATCCTAAAGGACCCAAGCACTTGAGGGTAACACAAAATAATATTTTATTAGATACCCGGCGAAATAATAATCGGAGAAAATTCATACCGCCAAGAAGACATCAAATGACCAATTCATTTGATCAAATGAGAAAACATTTTCAACAAAGCCAATTTCCAAGAAGAGGATATAATCAAAAATGGGAAGAACACAATCCTTGGAAATGGCAAAGACATCATCAACAAGATGATTTTCAAAGAAGAAGAGACTATCAACAATGGGAAGGACAAAAATCTTGGAAATGGAGTAATCAAAGGAGCCATCATCAACAAAGTGACTTCTCAAAGGGAAGATATCATCAACAATAGGAACGGCACAACCCATGGAAATGGCGTAATTGGTAACCCGTATCTCCCTAGTTAAATATGCATTTTATTTTGTTATTATGCATGCTTTTATTTGTGTCTTAATTGCAAAATGAGTTTTCAAGTATTTATTTTTAATTAAGGTCTTCAATATATATTTGTGCTTTTAAAATATTTTTGAAAAAGAAGACCTTATATGATGTTTTTAAAACTCTTGTGCATTTTTGTAGACTAAAGTGTGTTATCATCTCTTATGGATTTTTATGGCATGAGCTTACTTGTGATATCTCTTAGCCTACAATTTTATCATTATGGTTTGTGCTAGATTTGTTTTAAGAATTGTGTAGGATTTACATATTTTCACAAATGGCCATTTACGTCATTACTTGTCAAGAAAGGCATAAATTATCGAGGTACGTTTACTTGTGTTACTCTTACTCTTATAGACTCGATATATGTATTGCCATATGCCTATGTGCTTGTTTTTCATAGTATTTCATACAAGTGCCATTAAGATGATTTTTAGATTTTTTGAAAGGCACTATTCGATATTTGATTGCACATATTTACTTTGTCAACTCTTGTAAATACTTCTTTTAAATGAGGTCTCAACTATATGCTATCGGATTTTCAAATTTCAAAAGAGACCTTTTGTAGCTTTCTTAAGCTTTTTTTTTTTTTGAACTTGCATGATTTATTAGACTCTTGATGATCTTCTAAATGCATCGTATGTATTTCTTGATTCATGGTCTATATATATAGTGTCTATTTCTACTATGCTCTTATACAAGATATTTTGTGATTGATGATTGAGGCATGTTCTTGTTAGATTAATGTTTTTATCATGATTTTAATGATTTTGTTCAAAATTGTTCAAATGAGTTTTTAAACCAAAACAATGTCCCCAAATGTTGTCTAAATACTTCCGACCGTCTTAAAATGTTTTTACTATTTTTCGGAGTATTTGTTGGAGTTTATTTTCGATAAAAAATTGGACAACACATTTGTTTCAGGCTCGACTGGTCGCCCTATAGGGCAACCCGTACCTGAGTTGAGTTTTGAAACAGAAAATGGGACGTAGGAAAAATGGGGGAGGGTGACCGGTCGACCAGGTGGTCGACCGGTGAGGGCGACCGGTCGACCCCTGGGCGAGCGGTACCTGGGAGCAGCCCTCTTGGTTCAGACTTCTCTGTTTCATAATTTCTTCAACTCCAACCGGTCAAAGCTAAGGGCGACCGGTCGCACCCCCCTCCGACCAGTCCCCCTGTGTAAAAATTCGCAGAATTCAATTTCAATCTTATCTCTGCGCGACCGGTCGAACCCCCTGTTTATCAGCAAACTATTCGTTGCGTTTTCAGACAGCTTTTCCCTATTTTGTGGGATTGATTTCTAACAGCTATATTGATCATTTTAAATGGTTTCTTTTGCAGCAAATCACTCCCCAAGGAGGAGCCAATGTCTGGAAATGAAAGCCAAGTCCTCTCCTATAAATAGAGGCTTCATTCAAGCAACAAGACACAACACTATATACAAGCAAAGAACAATCAAGCATACTATTTCATATATCTTGTTGTATTAGCCTAAGCACTTTCACTTGCACAAATTTGAGGTCTAGGCTTTCAATTCTTGATTACACTTGTACTCATATTGTTTCAATCATTATTGAGTTGTAATCTTGATTTTGGTCATCATTCAACACAAGACATCCTTGTGAGTATTCTTGTGGTAAGAATACACTTGGGTGATCTAGGTCATAGGTGTTTGAGGATTGTGGTAATCCTCAAGGTGTTGTAAGAGGGTTGTGGTAATCCTCAAGGTGGTGAAAGAGGGTTGTGGTAATCCTCATGGTGTTGTATTAATTTTTGGTAAATTAATAAAATCCTTTTTTTCTTTTTTGAAATCCATCCCGGATATACTGGGGTGGTAGTAGATTAGGCCCTAGGTGGGTTGAACTACTATAAATCGACGTGTGCTATTTACTTTCCGCACTTTGCATTTCATCTTTTCTTGAGTCTTTCGTAAAAGAGGGCAAAATCTGAAAAATCGGGATAATCTATTCACCCCCCCTCTAGATTATTGTAGCCACTTGGACTTACAAGTGGTATCAGAGACAAACTCTTTGGCTAGCTCGTTCCGAGTAAAGAGGAAAGATCCATGGCTACAAATGATGCTCATCTCACCACCGGCGCCTCCACCAACAAGCCACCGCTATTCGACGCCAACAACTACGCATTTTGGAAAGACCGTATGGAGTGCTTCCTACAAGGGTGCGGGTTCGACATTTGGAATGTGGTCATTGAAGTAGTTGATCAACCAACAAAGAAATCGGAGGATGGCACCCTGGCTCCTAAACCTTTCAAGGAGTTTGATGAAAACGACAAAAAGGATTTCTCTCTAAACGGTAAGGCCTTAAACATTTTGCATTGTTCTCTTACCGCCACCGAGTACAATCGCATAAGAGGCATAAGGTCGGCACATGAGGTTTGGGAAAAATTGGAGACAATTTATGAAGGGACTAAGAAAGTCAAGCAAGCAAGAAAGACCATGCTTGTTAAAGACTTTGAAAACTTTAACATGTATGATGGCGAAAGCATCTCCAAGATGGTGGAAAGGCTTGACAATATTGTCAATCCTCTTGTGGCCCTCGGTAAAGTCATTTCTGAAGAAGACAAGGTGACCAATGTATTGAATGCTCTTCCCGGCTCATAGTCCGAAAAAGTAATGGCAATCACGGAGGCACAAAATCTTGAGACACTCAAGTTTGACGAGCTTATTGGAAATCTACTCATCTATGAAGTCTATCTCAAGGAGAGGAAAAATTCCAAACCATCCATAAATCAATCGGGTATGCAAATTATTCCTAAAGGTCTTGCTTCTTCTTCTAATAATGCATACTATGATAATGATGATGATGATGAGGAGACGGCCGCACTTGTTCGAAAGTTTGCAAAATTTGTGAATAAAAATAAAGCAAGAAAACCAAGAGATAATGCTTGCTTCAAATGCGGAAAACCCAGGCACTTCATTGCCGATTGCCCAAAGCTCGATGAAGAGGAGCAAAAGAAAAGGAAGCCTTTCACGAAAAAGAAGGCTCTAAATGCGGAGGTCAAAACATGGGATGAACTACTCAAAACAACCGATGAGGAAGGAGAAACCGAACATGGTCTCATGGCCATAGACGATGAAAATAATGAGGTACGCTCTAATTTTTCTACTTCCTCCATAGTTGATGACTTGCAATGTGATTTTGACGAATTGCAAATTGAGTTTCAAAATTTAATTATTAAATATAAGAATTTGAAAAAGGAGCATAAGGAGCTTAAGGTTGAAAAAGAAAAATTATTTACATCTTATGAATCTTTAGACAAAGCTCATACTCTTACTCTTACTAGAGTTCACTCTCTTGAAACCGAAAAGGAATTGCTCACAAAAGATATTGAATGTTTGAAAAATGATATGCATCGTTTCAACATAAGCACGGATAAAGTCACAAAAATTTTAGATGCACAAAGAGGTGAGCATTCCAAATTGGGACTTGGTTATAAGCCATTCCAAAGTGTTTTTAAGAAAAACAACCAAGGTCCAACTTTTGTACGTGCTAGTAATTCTAATACTCCTACATGTTTTTATTGTGGCAAAGTTGGACATTATGCTAATAATTGCAAATTGAGAAATAGCTCTAGACATGTTTGGAGACCCAAAGGTCTCAAGACTAACCCCCATGGACCCCAAAATTATAGGGTACCTAAAAGAAATTCTTTTGTAGGTAATAGAGGCTATAACAACAATGGAAGATTCAAAATGGCTCGTGGACAGCGGATGTTCACGCCATATGACCGGGAGGAGATAACTTTTTACCAACATCAAGCTCCAAGAAGAGGGTATGGTCATGTTCGGCAATGGCAAAGGAAAAATTCTTGGAAATGGAGAAATTGGTAACTCTTCTTTCTCTCTTAGTAATGTTCTTTTAGTTGAAGGGCTTAAGTTTAATTTGATAAGTGTTAGCCAACTTTGTGATTCAAATTATGATGTTTCTTTTAATAAAGAAAAATGCCTTATACTTAAAAATGGTGAAATTATTTGTGAAGCAAATAGAAAAGGCAATCTTTACAAAATTTGTTCAAGTGATTTGGTTAGTCAAAATGTTTCTTGTTTAGTCGCCAATAATGATTTAACTAGTTTATGGCATAGGCGACTTGGACATGTTGGATACAAAAATTTGAAAAATATTTACAAAAATCAACATGTGAAAGGACTACCCAAATTGAATTTTGAAAATCTTGGCTTATGTGACACTTGTCAAAAGAACAAATTAGTTAAAAGTAGTTTTAAGGCCAAAAATGAAATTTCCACAACCAAACCCCTACAATTGCTTCACCTTGATTTGTATGGGGATATTGGTACGGCTAGTCTAAGTGGAAAACATTACACTTTCGTTATTGTCAATGATTTTTCTAGATATACTTGGGCTCTTTTTCTTACCAATAAAAGCGATGCCGTTAATGAGTTTGTTAAGTTGTGTAGACTTATTGAGAATGAAAAGAAAGACACTATCAAGTCTATTCGAAGCGATCGAGGTGGAGAATTTGATGGTGAATTTAGAGTATTTTGTGAAACCAAAGGATATGCTCATAATTTTTCAGCTCCAAGGACACCTCAACAAAATGGAGTAGCCGAAAGGAAAAATCGGACATTACAAGAGATGAGTCGGTCCATGCTCAATGAATTTTCACTTCCAAAATACTTCCAGGCCGAAGCCGTAAGTACCGCTTGCTATGTCATTAATCGAGTTTATATTTGTCCTAAAATGAATAAAACTCCATATGAGCTTTGGAAAGGTAGAACTCCAAATATTAGTTATTTCAAGATATTTGGGTGTAAATGCTTTATTTTGAATACCAAGGACCAATTGGACAAACTTGATCCTAAGGCCGATGAAGGGATATTCAACAAAAAGCAAAGCATATCGGGTCTACAATAAGACTAGTGGAGTTATCGAAGAATCCATTCATGTCAAATTCAATGAAGCTTCGGGTGTTGAAAGAATACCCAATGATGAAAGTGATGAAGAGGATATTATTGAACCAATTGTTCAAGTTGATGTTCAACCGTGTACATCAAATGATCAACCGTCCACTTCAAATGGTCCTCAAGAAGATAGATGTGATATCTCGGATCTTCCCGTTGCATTGAAATTTAAGGGAGATCACCCAAAATATCTTATTATTGGTGATCCCCTTGACAAAGTGATGACCCGGAGAAAATTTGCCGAGAAAGCTCTTATATCTCAAAAAGAGGCTAAAAATGCTAAGGAGGCTATTGAGGACGAGGATTGGTTCCTAGAGATGCAAGAGGAGTTGAATCAATTTGAAAGAAATGATGTATGGGAATTGGTACCTTGTCCTCCTTCTCAAACTATAATTGGTACAAAATGGGTATTCCGGAACAAACTTGATGATCAAGGCAAAATTGTTCGAAATAAGGCAAGGTTAGTAGCTCAAGGGTATTGTCAAGAAGAAGGTATTGACTATGATGAAACTTTTGCACCCGTAGCACGTTTAGAAGCTATTCGTATTTTACTTGCCTATTCTTGTTTTAAAAATTTCAAACTTTACCAAATGGATGTTAATCCGCTTTCTTAAATGGTATTATTCAAGAAGAAGTCTATGTAAAACAACCTCCGGGGTTTGAAAATTTTTCTAGGCCCAATGATGTTTATAAACTTAAAAAGGTCTTGTATGGTTTGAAACAAGCACCCCGTGCATGGTATGATAGACTTAGCTCTTTTCTTTTGCAAAATGGTTTTATAAGAGGTAAAGTTGATACAACTCTCTTTGTTTTTGAAAAAGGGCAAGATTGTTTACTTGTGCAAATTTATGTTGATGATATTATCTTTGGTGCCACTAATGATTCTTTGTGCAAGAAATTTTCTAAGTTAATGCAAGGTGAATTTGAGATGAGTATGATGGGGGAGCTCAATTTCTTTCTTGGACTCCAAATTAAGCAATGTCAAGAAGGCATATACATCTCACAATCAAAATATAGAAAAGAACTTTTGAAAAAGTTCGGTATTGAAGAGGGAAGAACCGTTTCTACACCCATGGCAACAGATGTCAAAATTGACAAAGATGAAAAAGGCAAGTCCGTGGATGAATCAAAGTATCGAGGTATGATTGGTAGTTTACTTTATTTAACCGCTAGTAGACCGGACATTCTTCATGCCGTATGCCTATGTGCTCGTTTCCAAAGCAATCCCAAAGAATCTCATATGAGTGCCGTTAAAAGGATTTTTCGATATTTAAAAGGCACTATACAATATGGTTTATTCTATCCAAAGAATGAAAATTTTTCTCTTAAAGGTTATAGTGATTCGGATTTATGCGGAAAATATTGATGATCGGAAAAGTACTTCCGGATCATGTCAATTTTTAGGCGATTGCCTAGTTTCTTGGTTTTCAAAGAAACAAAACTGTGTTTCTCTTTCAACGGCCGAAGCCGAATATTTTTCCGCCGCTTTTTGTTGTACTCAACTTCTTTGGATGAAACAAACCTTAGCAGATTACAAATGCTCTTTTGAAAATGTACCTATATTTTGTGATAATATATCCGCTATAAATATTGCTCAAAACCCGGTTCATCATAACCGTACTAAACATATTGAGATTCGACATCATTTTCTAAGGGATTGTGTTTCAAAACGAAAAATTGAGATATCTTTTGTACCATCTCAAGATCAATTAGCGGACATTTTTACTAAACCGCTATCCTCTGAGACTTTTGCGTCGATACGAGCTCGGTTAGGCATAATGCATATTGAATGAGGCTTACGTTTGCATTTTGCATATTTTTGAAACTTAGGGGCGAAAAATCGGATTTTTGGTTGAAAATTTGGATTTCTTTAAAAATGTCAAGACAGTGGGCTAAACATGTTGAGGGCAACCAGTCGCCCTCAAGACAGTGGGCTAAAAATTTGGATTAAAATCGTTCTGTCTTCAGCATTCTTCATTTTAACTTATTTTCGCCATTTTTCGTCCCCTTTGCCAAATTCACACAAATTTCACTCCAAATTTGTTTTCATGCATTCAATTCACAACTTGGACCTTATATTGCATGTTTATCATCATCATGGCTCATCTTTTCCGATCAAATGGTAAGCATTTTTCTTCCTTTGCTCAATTGGGTTGAACCCTTGAGTTTATGACCTTCTTGTATATTTCTTGATAATTTTTGCATATAATCTTGATGAGCTTAGTTATTATATTGTATTGTATGATGTTTGATGTGAATTGGTGATGAAATTTTTGGCTTGAATCATTTACAAGGGCTATATACAACTTCTTTTAATTTTCACGCCCACAAAGTGTTCGATAAAATGTCGCAATGAAAATTTCAACTTCTATATGATTCTATTGCTTCCAAAAGTCTTCTATATTTATTGAGATCATGTTTTGGCTAATAAAACGAGCGTATGAACTCTTCATGATACATTTCTCCCGTTTTCTTTGGATTTTTAAGCCTAATTTGCTCAACGGTTGATAAACCGACTCTCTTGCGCACTTTGATATAATTGTATAATGTTTTTATCATCCTAACATTCTTTTTGATGATTCCAAAGGGGGAGAAACGGGAAGTTGGCACGTTAGCCAAAAGAAGCTAATAAAAGCTCGCAATAAAAGCTATAAGCTATGGCTTCCTAAAGCCAAAAATACCTAGTCCATGGCTTGTATTATGGACTCAATTGCAAAAGATTATAAGTATTGTGACAGGGGGAGCTTCTTAGCCTATGATATTTATAGGCATCTTATATAAGCTTATTATTGCTTGTGCTTCTAGCTTATTCAATATCTCTTGTTGATATGATGCTCATAGATAGGGGGAGCTTTGTATGAAACATTTTCAACGGATAGTTCACTCATAAAACCGGAAAATTTATTTGTTTTCAAAATCGTCCTCGAGTAAATTGTTTTGGTTTGTAATCATCAAAAAGGGGGAGTTTGTTAGATAAATGTTTTTATCATGATTTTGATGATTTTGTTCGAAATTGTTCAAATGAGTTTTTAAACCAAAACAATGTCCCCAAATGCTGTCTAAATACTTCCGACCGTCTTAAAATGTTTTTACTATTTTTCGGAGTATTTTTTGGAGTTTATTTTCGATAAAAAATTGGACAACACATTTGTTTCAGGCTCGACCGGTCACCCTATAGGGCAACCCGTACCTGAGTTGAGTTTTGAAACAGAAAATGGGACGTAGGAAAAATGAGGGAGGGCGACCGGTCGACCAGGTGGTCGACCGGTGAGGGCGACCAATCGACCCCTGGGCAACCGGTACCTGGGAGCAGCCCTCTTGGTTCAAACTTCTCTGTTTCGTAATTTCTTCAACTCCAACCGGTCCAAATGACTAAGGCGACGGTCGCACCCCCCTCCGACTGGTCCCCCTGTGTAAAAATTCGCAGAATTCAATTTCAATCTTATCTCTGCGCGACCGGTCGAACCCCCTGTTTATCAGCAAACTATCCGTTGCGTTTTGAGACAGCTTTTCCCTATTTTGTGGGATTGATTTCTAACAGCTATATTGATCATTTTAAATGGTATCTTTTGCAGCAAATCACTCCCCAAGGAGGAGCCAATGTCTGGAAATGAAAGCCAAGTCCTCTCCTATAAATAGAGGCTTCATTCAAGCAACAAGACACAACACTATATACAAGCAAAGAGCAATCAAGCATACTATTTCATATATCTTGTTGTATTAGCCTAAGCACTTTCACTTGCACAAATTTGAGGTCTAGGCTTTCAATTCTTGATTACACTTGTACTCATATTGTTTCAATCATTATTGAGTTGTAATCTTAATTTTGGTCATCATTCAACACAAGACATCCTTGTGAGTATTCTTGTGGTAAGAATACACTTGGGTGATATAGGTGATAGGTGTTTGAGCACTTTCACTTGCACAAATTTGAGGTCTAGGCTTTCAATTCTTGATTACACTTGTACTCATATTGTTTTAATCATTATTGAGTTGTAATCTTGATTTTGGTCATCATTCAACACAAGACATCCTTGTGAGTATTCTTGTGGTAAGAATACACTTGGGTGATCTAGGTGATAGGTGGTTGAGGATTGTGGTAATCCTCAAGGTGTTGTAAGAGGGTTGTGGTAATCCTCAAGGTGGTGAAAGAGGGTTGTGGTAATCCTCAAGGTGTTGTATTAATTTTTGGTAAATTAATAAAATCCTTTTTGTTTTTTTGAAATCCATCCCGGATATACTGGGGTGGTAGTAGATTAGGCCCTAGGTGGGTTGAACTACTATAAATCGACGTGTGCTATTTACTTTCCGCACTTTGCATTTCATCTTTGCTTGAGTCTTTTGTAAAAGAGGGCAAAATCTGAAAAATCGTGATAATCTATTCACCTCCCCTCTAGATTATTGTAGCCACTTGGACTTACAGTTCTTACACTTGGGCTATTTTTTCTTGCTTATATAAGTGTTGCCGTTAATGAGTTTGTTAAGTTGTGTAGATGAAGTACTCCAAATATTAGTTACCTCAAAATATTTGGATGTAAATGTTCTATTATGGACACCTTAGATCAATTGGATGCCCTATGATGATAGTGATGAAGAAGACAAAAAGGGTATTCCGGAACAAACTCGATGACCAAGGCAACATTGGTCGAACTAAGATAAGGTTAGTAGCTCGAAGGTATTTTCAAGAAGAAGGTAATTAATTTTGATGTAACATTTGCACTCATAGCACATTTAGTAGCTATTTGCATTTTACTTGCCCATTCTTGTTTTAAGAAAATTTCAAGCTTTACCAAATGGATGTTAAATCCAACTTTCTAAATGGTTTTATTCAAATATAAGTCTATCGGAGTTTAAAATTTTAGGCCAAATAATTTTTATAAAAGGCCTTGTACGGTTGATAGACTTAGCTATTTTTGCAAAATGATTTTACAAAAGGTAAAGTTGATACTACACTTCTTGTTTTGAAAAAGGGCAAGGTTGTTTACTTGTGCAAATTTATGTTGATAATATTTATGGTGCTACTAATAAATATTTGTGCAAGATATTTTTCCAAGTCAATGCAAGGTGAACCTAAGATGATCATGATGAGGGAAGCTCAAATTTGATCATTGGAATTCAAATTACTCAATGCCAAGAAGACGGTAATATTTCAAAAGAACTCTTAAAGGAGTTAAGCATTGAAGAAAGAAGAAGTATCTCAACCTCTATGACAAGTCCGATCAAAATTATTTTAAACGTTCTTATTTTTCGGGATAACAAGTCCGGTCAAAATTATTCAAACTATGGTTCGTCATAATCGAACTAAACATATTGAGATTCGATATAATTGTTAAGGGATTGCATGTTTTAACAAAAACTTGAGATGTGTTAAATTCCGTCTCAAGGATAACTCGCGGACTTTTTAATCACTCACCGCCGAGTATTTTACCTCATTTCGAGCTTGATTATGACATAATGTATATTGAATGATGTCTACGTTTGCATTTTGCACGTTTTTAAAACTTAGGGGCGAAAAATCGGATTTTTGGATCAAAATTCGGATTTTGAAAAACCTGGCAAGACAGTGGGCTGATGTGGTTGAGGGCAACCGGTCGCCCTCTACATCGACCGGTTGCCCTCAACGACAACCGGTCGCCCTAAGCCATTTTCAGGATAAAATGTGTTATGTCCTCAGCATTCTTATTTTCACAAGTTTTCTTCCATATTTCGTCCCCTTTGCAAATTTCACACAAATTTCACTTCAAATGTGTTTTGTTCCATAAAATTCATATTGTGGGGATTATCTAGCTCGATTATCATCATCATTGCTCGTCTTTACCTTTTAAATGGTAAGAATTCTACTTCATTTGCTCTATTGGGTTGAACCCTTGAGATTGTGACTTATTTGTTATATTGTTGATGGAAGTTTCATACGAATTTGATGAGCATGTCATTTATGATGTATTGTATTGTGTTTGAACTGATTTTGGTGATGAAAAACTTGGCTTGATAACATTTACAAGGGCTATATACATCTTCTTTAAAACTTGACGCCCGCCAAGTGTTCGATAAAATGTTTCAATGAAAAATTCATCACCCACATGATTCTCTCGATCTCAAAAGTCTCATATATTTATAGAGATCATATTTTTGCAAATCAAATGATTTTTCATAAGCTTCTACAAGTCGTATGATCGACTTTTCCCTCCCATTTGGCCTATAAGCTTCATTGTTCAAATAGCTCGATATATCGGTTTAGTTGCGCACTTTGATATGATTATATGATGTTTTTATCGTGCTAACATTCTTTTTGATGATTCCAAAGGGGGAGAAACAGGTTATAAGCTCATTAGCTCATAAAAGCTAAGTTAAGCTAAACAAAAGAAGCTATAAGCTATGGCTTCTAAAAGCCATAAGTTGTGGATTATATTTAGTCCATTTGTTGTATTATGGACTTATATACTTGTCTAATGATGTTTTGTTGACAGGGGGAGCTTATAAGCTCTTGCACTTAAGATCAATATGCAAAAGCTAAGCTTTTAGCTTGTGGTTGATTGCTTTTACATTACTCTTGTTGTGCATATTGATAGGGGGAGCTTTCGCTATATGTGTTTGAATATTTCTACTCCCATTCTTGTGATTATATTGCGTGGAATGTTGTTGCTCACAACGGATAGTTCTTTTTAACCGGTAAAATTGTTTTGTTTTCAAAATCGACCTCGTTAAAATTGTTTTGGTTTGTAATCATCAAAAAGGGGGAGATTGTTTGATAAATGGTTTTATCATGATTTTGATGATTTTGTTTTTATACCAAAACAATGGTTTTAAAGGTTGTCCAAATACTCCAAAATGCTTTAAAATGGTTTTAATATTTTCCGGAGTATTTCTTCAAGTTTTACTTTAGATAAAATTGGACAACACTTCTAATGATTTTATGTTTATATGTTTTTACTTCAAAACAAGGTTTCTAAATGTTGTCTAAATACTTCCGATTGGTTTAAAATGTTTTTACTAAATTTTTGGAGTATTTCTTGGGTTTTATTTTCGACAAAAATTGGACAACATTTCTGTCTCTTGGTCGACCGGTCGCCCTATAGGGCAACCCGTACCTGAAGATGATTTTTGAAACAGAAAATGAGATGGAAGAAAAATCAAGTAGGTCAACCGGCCGCTCGGGCATCGGCCGTCCGGTTTGACCGCCGCCAGGGTCGATCGGTACCGCAAGTTTGGTTTTTGAAACAGAACTTGATTTTCTCTAAAACCATTAAGGGGGACCGGTTGATGATAGGGACGACTGGTCGAGGTACACGTCAATCGGTCGCCCTGTGTAAATTTCCTGTGTTTTGTTTCAAACTTCTATTTTTGTGCGACCGTGTCGCCTGCTTTTGACAAAGAAAAAATATGACCGTTTTGATGAGACATATTTCCTTAATTTGTGGGATTGATTTCTAACACTATAATCTTGATTTTAATTGCAATTTTTTGTTGATATCAGATTCCAAGAGGAGCCTATCAAGTATCAATCATCTCCTATAAATAGAGGAAGATTTGAAGCACAACAATAAGAGAGAAAAACTACAACACAACAAGATACACTCAAGAATACACTTGTTCTTACATAGTCTTATTTCTTGTTGTAATTTGCCTAGCTATTCACTTTCACATTCTTGAGGTCTAGGCTATTCTTGATTACACTTGCACTCTATTGTATTATCAATTATTGAGTTGTAATCTTGAATTCGTGGTCGTCATTCAAACACAAGATATCCTTGTGAGTGTTCTTGTGGTAAGAACACACTTGGGTGAACTAGGTGTTAGGTGTAAGAAGATTGTGGTAATCTTCTTGTTGAGGTGTTGAAGAGTGTGGTGCTCTTCAAGGGTGAAGATTGTGATAATCTTCACAAGGTGCCGTTTGGAGATTGTGGTAATCTTCAAGAGAGATTGTGGTAATCTCATAAGTGGTGTTGAAGAAGAGTGTGGTGCTCTTCAAGGTGTTGTTGTAAGTTGGTGTTGTATTAATTTTGGTAATTAATAAAATATTTTTTTCTTTTTGAAATCCATCCCGGATATACTGGGGTGGTAGAGGATTAGGCCCTAGGTGGGTTGAACCTCTATAAATCGACGTGTGTTGTTTACTTTCCGCACCTTTATTATTATCTTTGAGCATTCGGTTCGAAAAAGAGGGCGAAATCGAAAAGATGGAGATAATCTATTCACCCCCCTCTAGATTATCATAGCCGCTTAGGCTTACACTTCGAACCTCTATAAAATATTTGTGTCATTTACTTTCAGCAAATTTACTTTCCTGCATATTCATTTTATATTTGTTGATCATACTTGCAATCCAACTGATAAATAACTAATTGCTAAAATCAAGTGTTTAAAACAAGCTAAAATCTAATCTAAGGGTGTAAAGTCTTCCGCTGTTAAAAACCAATCAGCCAAGTTAAGTATTTGGCTTAAGCAGCCAAGTTGTAATATCAACAGCTCTATCGAGTCTGTTGAGTGGGTAACTTAGCTGAAAAGTCAACTTAGTTGTCCATCAAGGACACAACTGTTTGAGTCAACTCTGTTGAATTTATTTAAAAAGACTAAATCAAAAATATGGTAAGGTTTATTCAACCCCCCATTCTAAACCTTACTTCACACCCCTTGGGACCTACAAAGTACATGATTGTTTTATTACAAATTGTGATTATTGGATAACCATGTTGCAACCCCTTATAGCAATAGGACCACAGTTGCAATTCAACCACTATACATAAATAATATAGTCCTCAAAAGTCTGCTCCACTAGAATTATCAATCTTCTACTAGTCTCATACTCTCATTTCTCCGACACACCAGTTGTTAGAGGGTGAAGTTATCCCAACAAAAAATATGTGACACTCAAATCAAAATTAAAGCAACAGAGAGAAACAGGAAATACTCAGAATACTGTAAATGCCAAATATAAATGACGAACTTCAATATAAAAGAATTAAGGTTTAATTTGGATAGATGGATTTGACGATAAGGATTTCAAATGTGTAATAAAAGCTTCATTGAGTTTGTTTGGAGAAAAAGGTTGATACATGTTATCACCTCATTAATTTTTATATGTGTCAACTCCTCATTCTCCCAATTCTACATGTCTACTTTATAATTATCCACGTGACATTCCTAATCACAAATTAAATGTGAATTAATAATATATTTTTGAATCTAAAAGATTACAAATTTTAAAGATAATAACAACTTTAAGAGATAAGAAATAATCTAAATGTCAAAGATTTATCTATGCTATCATTTAAAACTATTATCTTTCAAAAATATATTTGGTTTATATGCAGTTTTTAATTTTCAATTTATGCTAACTTCAACGTATATTTCAAATTACTATTATTAGATCCAAGTTTGACCCACTAACAAATTAAATTCACAATTAAATAAATAATTCAAACCAATTTTTAATCCAATTAAATAAGCTCATCATAATATAAATAAGACTATCCCAACAATTAAAATTAAAATAAACCAACTGATTTAATTCTCGATCTGATGTCGGATAATGATTATATTATATGAACCTATCAATTTATCTTTAATTTTCTCAACAAATTCGAGAAACGCGTCAAGGAATCTAACAACTAATAGAAAATGTTATCTTTCAAAAATGTATCTAGTTTATATGCACCTTTTAGTTTCTGATATTTTCTGCTACATAATTCAAATATCAACTCCAAAAGATAAAAGATAAATACCAAAATAAAGGAATTTCTCGCAATCTCAACTTGATAGGTGTAAAATATACGTGCATTTAGGGGCTTGAAATGATATATAATTGATGCATTTGCACGTATATTTAGTGTGTTTTACTTGGTTTCCTTTGATGGGCGTGATACTGTGTACTCTTGTGAATCTTACAGGAAATGGAGCTAAATTAGATAAAAAGAGATATCACGTTCCAAAGTATAGGTCAAGAGCTAAGGTACGAGCAAAGATATAAAGGAAATAAGCATGGACGGTCAAACAAAAAGGAATATCCTTCAAAAATGTCAAAACGCGCTAACAGTTTCCAGCAATGGTAAGATTTAGTGTTCAGGCCATAACATTCTCTACAAAATTGATATTGAGGTGATTCTAGTGGCTATGGAAACATAAGAGAAAGAGATACAACATTTGTGAAGACCCCAGAAGCCAATTCTGATTGCACGACCCGACCGTGTGGGATGACACAGGCGTCCGATGTTTCTGGGGTTGAATTGGTCTCCTAATCCTACCAGAACTCTACAAGTGATCTCTCCATGCATCTATAAAAGGGACCCAAGGCTATGCATGAAAATTCATCCATCAATACAACATACAACACATAGGAAAGAAGGAATCGATGACCTTCTGAGAGCAAAAGGCTAGGTCGCGAAGAACACCACAAGGCTTTCGCATGTACGGGAGCACAAGAGCTTCAAGGGCTTAGGAGGGGAATCCATCCTGACAAGAAGGGGTTTTCTTTCTATGTCTAAGAACTCTTGTCTGTGCTTAAACGATGTTTTAATATTGATTCGAATTTGTCTATGAGTTTGTAATCAATGTTTGGCATATCTTTCGGATCTTAGGGGCATAATCGAAACTGTAGTGGATTCATGTTAAATATGATTATTTGTTTTCTTAACTAATTCATGCTTTCTATTTTATGAATTCGAGTGCTTATTTATAATTGCTTTTATTTGCCGGGAATAAATTGCATGCCATATTTGTTAGTGCAAAATTCGGGAGATGAGTTCTAACAAAGACGGAAATCGAATTCAGACATAAATAGATGTAACGAGTCGGGAGACCTACAACTATTTGTGTGGAGTCATTCAATTCATAAATCTTTTGGGAGTTATTAATAATTGTAACATATCGGGAGATCTAAAATTGTTATTAATCAACTGTTTATTTATCGCCCGGGAGGAGGAATAGACTAACTTAGGAATTGAATCCATAGAATTGCATGAATTGGTTTTTAAAATTTTACTTGCATTTAATATTGAAGAAGCATGTTGAGATTATGTGTCTAAGGTATAGATGTTGAAAATACTTGTGGGGTTCACAAATTTATTTATTTTATTTATTTGATTTTCGATTTTTATTATTAAAACTTGATTTTTGGTCTCTTCAATAAAATTGGAACACGATGTTATTATAACCTAAGTGTTTCGAATATCAATCCTTGAGGAATACGACCTTGCTTGCCATTATTCTATAAAGTACACTGTACACTTGTAGTTGTATGAACTAATTATTTTTGGCGAACAAGTTTTTGGCGCCGTTGCCGGGGATCGATTAGATTCTACTTAGATATAGTAATATGTAGTTCAATCTTAATTTAAGCATATATTTTGTAAATATTTTTTTTTCTTTTTTCGGTTTTTTTATTTTATTTTTTCTCTTCTTTGTTTCTAACATCATTTTTGTTGAATGCGAGACTAGGATCTTTGGAGATACAATACGCCCAAATCGCAACTGCAGTGGGAGGCCAACATCAAAAGGATAAATTTCCAGGCGATATTTAATCCGAGAAAACATAGCAATGCCATTCGTCTGATAGATGGTACAGAATATGTGGGCTCAAGGATTTCAACCGACATGGTTCCATGAAAGTGATGCTAGAAATCTGAGTCTGGCTGAAGACAAAAACTTAGCGCTTTGTGGGAGGCAACCCAAGAAATGTCGCGACAAACCCCGGGGGTTATGAAAAAAATGAAACAAAAAAACGAAAAAACAAACAGACGCACATGGGCGTGTGGACGCAGATGACCTGGCTATGTGATCTGCTACTCCAAATTTCGAATTTGGCGGACGAGTTCCCAAATTCACCGGAACGATTCAGGTAAGTACTCTTTACGCATTCCTCTTTCTTTTGATAATTTCCTCATATGTTCAGGACAAAGCATATTTTACGTTCGGGGGTTGTCAAGAATGTGTAATTTAGTACTTTCTTGCATTGTATTTAGGACTGCATGTAGAACACTTTGCATTATAATTTAGAAAAAAATCATTTTTTTTGTTTATTTTTGTTTTATTGTTTTAGCACATTTACCGCTTTAGCACGTTTAATTGCTTTTGTGTGTGGTTTTAATTCAGTTTTTTGCAGCTCTCGTATGTTTTACTATGAATATTTTATGGAATGAGATAACATACTTGTGGGAATAATGTGATAAATTGTTAGGAGAAAAGTTATTTATTTGTTTGGCATTTATTAAGAAAATTTGGTATTTGAGCATGTTGCAAAAAATAAGCTTGTGAGCTTTTGTGCCTTAAACTGCTTTATATTATGCAGACTTATTTTTTCTTGAGTGTGTCATTCATGATTGATAGAACTCTAGAACTTGCCCTGGTATCTTCATTGAAGCCATGTGTGTGTGCAATTTTTAAAAATGATCTAAGGCCATCTTTGTTTAGCCTACTTAGCCTAAAAGCCTACCTATGAGCTCATGATTCTCTACCTATGATCTTTAAAATTTAAATATATTTTTTATCCCTAAAATTTATTGAGCTTATAGAAAATGATCAAGTTTGGGGGAGAAGTGGCGAAAATATATGAAAAAGAGAGAAAGTTGGCAAAAGAAAGAGGGATGAGCAGTATCTGGGTGAACGAAAAAAACATAATACATGAAGCTCGAAAAAGAAATCTCTGAAAAATTACATAGATAAAATTGAGCAAAAGAAAAGAAAAATTCTGAAAATTATGAAAAAAAAGAGAGGTTGAGGCTAAAGAAAAGAAAAAAGGAGGCAAAAAGGCCTAAGAATGAAAAAATTGAGAAATAAGGGTGGAATTGAGTTGAAAATGAAAACTGATATTATGTTGAAATTGGGTTGGTGAAATGCAAGTCTGTAAGCTTAAATTCTATTTGCTCAAGTCAAATCACTTAATCCAAATTTCCCCACCCTTACCAAAGAGCCTACATTACAACCTAATAAAAGTCCTTTTTGATTCTTAAGTTGTGGACACAAAAGTGGTAGAGATATTAGACGATTTGCAAGTCTATGGTAGTTCTACTTTCACTGAATTGAATTCGAGCGTAAACACTATCCATACACTTTTGAGGGTAGAGTGATACACTATTTACTTGTGAGTCGCGATGTCAAGTGCCCAAAAGAGTATTAATTATGCCGAGTTTATGAATGATGACTTCTTGATAATGAATTACATGGTTTCCTTGAATATGGAGTCAAATGTTATTTAATGTTCATAGTGTTCTTGGGAGTTCGTTTTTACCCCTTGATTTTATTTTTCTTACACTGGCAGGGTTTAGTATTTTGGCCATAACTTTCTCTACAAAAATGATAATGAGGTGATTCAAGTGGCTAAGGAAATTAAGGAAAGGCTACAACTTTCGTGAAGACACCAGAAGCCAATTCCGATCGCACGACCTGACCATGTGGGATGACACGGGCGTGCGATGTTTCTGGGGCTGAATTAGTCTCCTAATCCTACTAGAACTCTACAAGTGATCTCTCCATGCATCTATAAAAGGGACCCAAGGCTATGCACGAAAATCCATCCATCAATACAGCAGACAACACATTAATACAGAAACGAAGGAATCGAAGACCTTCTGAGAGCAAAAGGCTAGGCCACGAAGAACACCACAAGGTTTTTGCATCTACGGGAGCACAAGAGCTTCAAGGGCTTAGAAGCGGAATCCATCCTGACAAGAAGGGGTTGTCTTTCTATGTCTAAGAACTTTTGTTTGTCCTTAAACGATGTGTTAATATTGACTCAAATTTGTCTATGAGTTTGTAATCGATGTTTGGCATATCTTTTGGAACTTAGGGGCACAATCGAAATTGTGGATTCATGTTAAATATGATTATTTATTTTCTTAATTAATTCATGCTTTCAATTTTATGAATTCGGGTGCTTATATTACTTTTATTTCCTGGGAATAAATTACATGTCATATTTTTTAGTGCAAAATTCAGGAGACGAGTTCTAACAAAGACAGAAATCGAATGCAGATATAAAAAGATGTAACGAGTCGGGAGACCTACAACTGTTTGTGGGGAGTCATTAGTAATAATTTTAACGTATCGGGAGATCTACAATTGTTGTTAATCAACTGTTTATTTATCGCCCGGGAGGGAGAATAGACTAACTTAGGAATTGAACCCATAGAATTGCATCAATTGGTTTTTAAAACTTTACTTGCATTTAATAATGAAGAAGCATGTTGAGATTATGTGCCTAAGGTTGCTCCTATAGATGTTGAAAATACTTGTGGGGTTCGCAAATTTATTTATTTTATTTCTTTAATTTTCGATTTTTATTATTAAAACTTGATTTTTGGTCGCTTCAATAAAATTGGAATACGATGTTATTATAGCCAAAGTGTTTTGAATATCAATCCTTGAGGAATATAACCTTTGTAATACCCGGAATTTATTTTGGGTATTTATTAAGAATTATGAGTTTTAGATATTTTTAGTTAGTTTATTTTTTTATTTAGGGGCTAATTATTATTTTTTTTTTATTCAAGCCCAATCTTTCAAATCCAATGTCCAATTGTCCAGGCCCAAGTTAATCAAGCCCATTTAATATGATCCCTTACCAATTTAGCCCATTAAAAAGTCCAATAGTATTCTAGAATAACAAGATACCAATTTCAAATTTCCAAATATATCAAATCTTGTTATATTTTTACCAGATTCTTTGAAATCCTGTGAGATCAAAACACCTAACCCTAATTAATCCTATAAATACAATCCCATCTTATTAATTTTCTTTCTCACGTTTTCTCAGTCCAGCAAAGGTAATGTTTAATTTGCTTTTGCAATAATATACGTTTCTCTTCCATCCAAATCAATTCCCATTCACAAAAAAATAGGTGAATCCCTCTATCAAAAAAAAAAAAAAATTCAACCAAACACCAGAAATTTATTTCACAAACCATCCGAGCGGCAGCCGCAAACCACAACTCTCACGCCATCGCGGAAAAACGAGCACCAATACCTATCGAACCCAAACCCAGTCCGACCTCGATTTATGCGAAAGAAAAAAAATCGAAACCCGAACCAGCCCGTAACCAAACCAAAAGAAATCTCATCGGCGCGTCGCGCCGTCAACGTACTCCCCTTGCCGCCGCGCGCCACGCCGCCCGTTCTTGCGGGTTGTCATTTCTTTGTGACGTCAATTACAAATAAGAGGAGAGAAAAAAAAAAAGGGAACAGAGAGAGATGAGGGCGGAAGGACTTTGGGGAGAAAAGAAATAAGAAATTTAGGGGGAAGAGAAGTAGTAGAAGAAGAGAAGTAGAAAAGGAAGAAAGAAAAAAAAAATAGGGGAAGAGGATGATGCTGGGCGTGAATTAGCAAAAGAGAAAGGAAGAAAGTGGGGTGGGGTGTTTGCTTGTAAATAGAAAGTGATTTGTGAGGTTTGACCGAAAGAAAGTAGGAAAAGTAAGAAGGAATTAGGGGGGCAGGTGGCGTGGGATGGAGTAAGAAAATAGGAAGAAAAAAAAAATGTTGAACTATTTTCTTCCTTTTAAATTGTTAGTTTATTTCTAGTTTATTTGAAATTGATAGAATCAGACGATAGTTAGAATTTTATTTATGAAATATTTTGCTTCCGCTACAATTGACTCAGTTAAATTTTATTTTTAAATTATCCATGTCCTTTTTCATCGTTAAAATTAGGAGTATACTTGTTCATTTTATTAAAGAAATTCTAGGGCGTTACAGGTGGTATCAGAGCGGGTCTACCTTTCTGTAGACTTGTAATAAAAAAAATATGTGTAAATTTCGTGTGTGTACTCTGATAAATGAATTAGAATTTTTTTTTATAAAACGGAAAGAGTCTACGTATCCACCACCGCTATGCCACGCCAACTCTGAATCCAAGGTACGGATTTTTTTTAAAAGATTTCACTTTCTACTGCTATTGCCATTGCTACTGCTATTGTCAAATGCTATTGATAAAGTGTTTTAATACCGTTGTAATGAATTTTACAATTCCTATTGCAAAGAGAAAAATGAAAGAAATATGCTAAGTTTTCTTGGATGCATAGCACGATAGAATGCCATTGAACTAATGAGATATTATGTTAATTGTGAACTTTATGGACAATAGAAAGAATTTAGAGAATTTAATTATTTTTATGCTATATAGATGGCTCGTAGAAGGTATACATCACGAAAGTCCGATATTGTTAGCGCTACTAGGAGAGCAAGGATAGAGAGATATGAACAATATCAATGGGAACCTAACCATAACCTTGGGGCGCATCTTAATGCAATGTTCGCATTATGGGTAGAGGCTAGATATGCCGGCCACTCGGTATCTGACCGACATGGCATACTTAGATTTATTAATACCTTATCAGAGTTACCCCTGCGAAGAGCAAGAGAGATATATAATCAAATGGTAGATGATGTCCAGGGAGTTCAGTCGCGGGTTAGCTATGAGAATTTCGTTTCGCTTTTCCGACAGTGGTGGTTGGACCATGTACAACTCACAATGGATATTTCTGACTTCTGGCCCGAAGAGCAAGACATACACGATGATGCCCCTCCACCTGATTCTAGTGATGATGAAGACCCAAGGAGGATCCGGAGGAAGACCTAGAAGAAGATGTTGATTAGCCAGCTTTTATATTATTTATTTTCGTAGATGATGTTTGGATTTTATATTTTCCTTTCACTAGTATTTTAGTTTATGTCTTTAATTTTTCAAACTAGCAGTTGTTTCTTTAATCGTCGAATTTGATGAAAAAAAAAAGATTGAGATTAATGAATGATCACTTTTTTTTTTAAATTTGCCTTGAGTACTTGTTTATCATTTGTTGTTAATTTTTTTTATATATATTGAGTTTAAAAATACTCCAATTGGAGATTGACTTAATTTTATATTCATGGATATAGGATGAATCCTAGAGCTCCTAGAACCGGGACTGCCACAAATTCAACAATAGAAAATTTGGGATACGTAGTGGCGCGCCTAGCCACAGTCGTTGAGGGTCTAACTCAAGGGGGTGCTTTGAACCAACAGAACCAGCCGGCTCCCATAAATAACACTTCACATGTGGTGGAACAGTTTCGCCGCTATAGACCTCCGACTCTCACGGGGACAGAAGAGCCGCACACTTTGTGGAAGAATGGATAGCGGGGGTGGAGGGCATATTTGAGTTAATCGAGTGCACAGACGCACAAAGAGTTTCATGTGCTATATATCAGCTCAAACAAGATGCACGGCATTGGTGGGATTCACACCGACGAACCATCACTGACCAACAACGAGCTGATATGCAATGGACTGGTTTCAAGGAATTAGTCATGCAAAGCTTTTTCTGATCCCTACAGAGATAAAAAGGAAAGAGAATTCCTAAACCTACAACAAGGGACAATGACGGTGCTCGAGTATGAGCGAAAGTTCAACTTGATTAGCGAGGTATGCTATTCACAGCGGACTGACACGGACGGTAAGAAGGCTAAGAGATTTGTGTCCGGTTTACGCCCGAGTTGGGTGGGGTAGTGAGCATCTTGGGAAACGCATCATATTCTCTTGTTGTGGAAGGAGCTCGACGGTTGCCTCCAATATGAGATTGGAAGGAGGTGGTAAAAAGGTTTTGAGGCTCCCAAAAGGAAATGGGAGGGTCCTAACACGGGAAGTTTGTTAATAACAACAAACAACAAAAAGTCGGTGGTGCTCCTAATCGCAAAGGTCGTGACGAAGCCACAATGTCGAATCAGTGCGGGAAATATCATTATGGTGAGTGCCTTCGGGAAAAGATGTTTGTTACCGATGCCATCGCCCAGGGCATCGGGGTTGGGACGTAAGAAATATTCCAATCGGCAGAGAGAAGAAGAGAGAGAACGGCTATATGGGTTATCGTGGATGATTGACGAAGACCGCACACTTTTTTTGCGGTTAAGATGACTTTCAAAGCATGGGAAGCAGTTGGCTCGATTATACATTGAGGAGATCGTGAGGCTACACGGGGGTGCCAATTTCGATTGTGTCCGATAGAGACACAAGGTTTACTTCAAATTTTTGGAAGGGAGTTTAAAGAGCAATGGGGACGAGATTACATTTCAAGACGGGCGTTTCATCCCCAAATAGATGGACAATCCGAGAGGACGATACAGATTTGGAGGACATGCTTAGAGCTTGCGTGTTGGATTTCGGAGGAGGTTGGGAACGACACTTGCCACTAATTGAATTTGCTTATAATAACAGTTATCAGTCAACTATTGGGATGGCACCATATGAGGCGTTATACGGGAGGAAGTGTAGATCACCAATTCATTGGGATGAAGTTGGAGAGAAGAAAGTTTTGGGTCCAGGACATTGTAAAAAGAAACGATTGAAGCCGTAGAGAAGATAAGAGAAAGAATCAAGGTGGCGCAGATCGACAAAAGTCTTATGTCGATCCAAAAAGGAAAGAGTTCTGATTTGTGGTAAAGTAGAAAGTTTTTCGAGAGGTATCGACGAAGGGAATTTTCAGATTTGGTAAGAGGGAGAAACTCAATCCAAGATATGTTGGACCGTACGAGGTTTTGGAGCGAGTGGGAAAAGTAGCGTATAGATTGGCCTTGCCGCCATCAATGTCGGGAATTCACAATGTTTTTCACGTATCTATGTTACGGAGGTACATGCCAGATCCGAGTCATGTTGTTAACTATGAGACCATAGAATTGGATAGGCAATTGTCATACGAGGAGAAATCAGTAGCAGTACTAGATTGAAAGGTGCACAAGTTAAGAAATCGAGACGTTGAGTTAATCAAAGTGCAATGGAGTGGTCATAGCCAAGAAGAGGCTACTTGGGAACGTAAGGATGATATCATATCATTACATCCAGAGGTTCAATCTTTGTTAGGTACGTCAATTTCGAGGACGAAATTATTTTTAAGGGGGATAGTATGTAATACCCGGAATTTATTTTGGGTATTTATTAAGAATTATGAGTTTTAGATATTTTTAGTTAGTTTATTTTTTTATTTAGGGGCTAATTATTATTTTTTTTTATTCAAGCCCAATCTTTCAAATCCAATGTCCAATTGTCCAGGCCCAAGTTAATCAAGCCCATTTAATATGATCCCTTACCAATTTAGCCCATTAAAAAGTCCAATAGTATTCTAGAATAACAAGATACCAATTTCAAATTTCCAAATATATCAAATCTTGTTATATTTTTACCAGATTCTTTGAAATCCTGTGAGATCAAAACACCTAACCCTAATTAATCCTATAAATACAATCCCATCTTATTAATTTTCTTTCTCACGTTTTCTCGATCCAAAGAAAGGTAATGTTTAATTTGCTTTTGCAATAATATACGTTTCTCTTCCATCCAAATCAATTCCCATTCACAAACAAATAGGTGAATCCCTGTCAAAAAAAAAAAAATTCAACCAAACACCGAGAAATTTATTTCACAAACCATCCGAGAGCGGCAACAAACGCAAACCACAACTCTCACGCCATCGCGAAAAACGAGCACCAATACCTATCGAACCCAAACCGGTCCGACCTCGATTTATGCGGAAGAAAAAAAAATCCGAAACCCGAACCAGCCCGTAACAAACCAAAAGAAATCTCGCGGCGCGTCGCCGCCTCAACGCACTCCCCTTGCCGTCGCCGCGCCACGCCGCCATTCTTTGCCGGGTTGTCATTTCTTTGTGACGTCAATTACAAATAAGAGGGAGAAAAAAAAAAAAAAAAAAAAGGAACAGAGAGAGATGAGGGCGGAAGGACTTTGGGGAGAAAAGAAATAAGAAATTTAGGGGGAAGTAAGTAGAAAAAGAAGAAAGAAAAGGAAGAAAGAAAAAAATAGGGGAAGAGATGATGATCTTTGGGCGTGAATTAGCAAAAGAGAAATGAAGAAAGTGGGGTGGGGTGTTTGCTTGTAAATAGAAAGTGATTTGTGAGGTTTGACCGAAAGAAAGTAGGAAAAGTAAGAAGGAATTAAAGGTGGCGTGGGATGGAGTAAGAAAATAGGAAGAAAAAAAAAATGTTGAACTATTTTCTTCCTTTTAAATTGTTAGTTTATTTCTAGTTTATTTGAAATTGATAGAATCAGACGATAGTTAGAATTTTATTTATGAAATATTTTGCTTCCGCTACAATTGACTCAGTTAAATTTTATTTTTAAATTATCCATGTCCTTTTTCATCGTTAAAATTAGGAGTATGCTTGTTCATTTTATTAAAGAAATTCTAGGGCGTTACAACCTTATTTTCCATTATTCTATAAACTACATTGTACACTTGCAGTTGTATGAACCAAATTAATATTTTTGTTGTGACATATCCAGAGTTATTCCATAAGATAAAATTATAGTCCCAACTATAAAGAATTTTCTCACAATCTCACGGTCAACTTTATGTGGCCATATCCAGAGTTTAGAGCCAAAGATGTCTGAAAATTCTTTGTTGTGACAAAAGACGACACACGTGGAAATAGACCAAATAATATAGTTTACAAATTAAAGAAGTTTTTCATAATCTAGAGTGGGCTATTTTTATGATACTCTTCTAATTTTTGAATTTCTTTTTTAATATTTCTAATTAATATTTTGGATCTCCAATAATTATTATAAATAAATTTGTGACACTAACATTTTAATTTTGGACAAATCCCATGTAATACATAGGTATTGTTCTAGTTATACAATATACTTGAAATCCTAACGTTCTTATTTTAGGCTATTTTTTGAGTAATTACGATGAATTTCAAATTCATATTGTAGATAATCATTTGAAATTCTTCTTTCAAATCATATCCTCAATTCCAAGTCCTTCAATCTACCGTCTAGGTGTATTTAGTTATAATTATTTGGATAAAAGTTATATTTTCATATAGTGGGATACATACAGTGACAAGACTTTTACGCTCGTAACTTAAGCTAGTTAAATTGGAAGTCTTAAATTTTTTGAAAATTAAATTATAGTTATTTAGGTATATTAACCGCATGGATAGCATCCAATGAATCATTCTTTTTTGGCTAATTTGGTGCTATCAAAATGGATAGTGTACGACTCCTACGACATGTATCCCATAGTTGTATTAATTTCCATAACCAAAAAAAAAGATAAGTGACACATGTATCCCATAGTCGTATTAATTTCCATAACAAAAAAATATAAGTGACACATGTCAACATTCTACGAGAGTTGGGTACTACCCACATGGATATCATCGAATGAACCATTGTTTTTGCTAATTCGATGCTAACCAAGTGGGTAGTGTCCAGCTCCGGTAGGATGTTGACATGTGTCACATTATACAAAATATAGTTGTATTGATTTACATAACAAAGAGAGATAAGAGACACATGTCAACATCCTACGGAAGTATTGGGTACTACCTATATGGATAACATCGGATGAACCCTTTTTTTTATGCTGCTCACTTTGACACTTTCTCTCCTAAGTGAGTACTCAAACGATATTTGAAAGACTTATAGTTAACCTTTTACACGGTCATGAACAGAAGCCCACTCGACAAGAAAAACTTTAGAGTCCCAAAGCCACCGAAAGCTTCATGTTCGAAGTGGAAAATTCACGAGCCGATTTTTTGGTCCTTACCAGACAGATTCAAAGTTTGCATTCATAAGTCAAAGAGAGACAAGTTGTCATACATGATGTGTCGAGAATCCTCGATCTTAAATTTAGGCTATGCAATATTCTATAGTTCGGTCTTAACGACCTTGATTTAGATAATGTCCTGAATTGATATAAATGACCACGAATATTGGCAGTTCATACCATGATAAATTAGCAAAAGAGAATGATTCAATCTCACGTCAGATCCATAAATAATTGTGGATTGGTACGTACTTAAAGTTGCAGTGAAACCTCCACTTATGAGCTAACCATTGTGGTGGAGTTAGGACCTTTACCTTAAGGGCCTATCAAAAAACAACTAAGATCTATGAGATATAAATCAAAATTAATTAAAAAAGAGAAGAAAGAGAAGAGGAGGAGGAGGAGGAGGAGGAGGAGGAGGACAATAACTTACATGTGGCTTGAAGAACTTACATGTGGCTTCCTAATGTCCATATATAATATATGGATGAGGGGTGAAAATTCTTGACACGACATAATAACCTATTCGAAATAACGAGTTAAAAAATATTTTTGTATGTTTTTATTGGACATAGTTCAACAAGATTTTGTTTTGTACATTTGTGTCCATATAAGTAAAATCTTTTATTATGCCGTGTTTGAACTTATCTTGTTGACACACAGCACGGCATGATAAGAAACCCTTATTGTGTGATGTTTATGTTTTTTCTTTTGGTCTCTGTTTTTATTTTTTATTTTTTCCCCATTGATTAGGAATTTGGTTTAATGTAACTTATCCTTTTCCTGATTTCTAGGCCAAGCCTCATGCGTTGGCTCTCGCCAATTAGGAGATTGTTTGTTGTCTCCAAAAGGACAGTTGGTTGGTTAACCCATGTAATTTCTTCTAGTTTTGATTTAGATATATTATTTTAGGGGGGAAATGGTGAGAATTACGGGTCGAGTTTTTTTTTTTGGAAATTGATTTTCGAAAAAATGAGCTTTGACTTAATTTTGACCAATTATTTATCTAAGATCTTTTATCTGATATGTAACATAAATGAATAAATGTAATCAACATCGGGATAAATGAATTTATATTTTGAATTTCTCAAAACTAATTTGGGGTGAATGAGAAATTAATGCCTAAAGAAAGTCACTTTAATACAATTTTATATGAACATATGAAAAGGTTGGAACATGGAGTCACATCCCACATGGAAAGCATTTCACATTCTTGACTTGTTTATATATAATTTCATTAATAATAAGAAGTAATCATGTGAAGCTCTTTATGGTGCACCCTAGTGGACCAAGTTGATTTTGCTAGCTAGGCGGCTCAAAGAGGTATGTTCTTGAGCACCACAAGATGCAATCAAGATCCTGAAAATGATCGCGAATGGTGTTGGAATATTAAATTGTTGTTGCATGCCATGAGGTATGTTCCTTCACAAGATGCAATCAAGATCCTATGATCGCAATTGTTGTTCAGAAGGCATGATCTGACAGTCCAGATCGATCGAGACCAAGGGTTCCACCTAATCTAAGGAGCACTCGAAATTCTAAAAAAAAACCTTAGGATGCTAATTTTGTTAGAACGTGTTTTACACGAGTTCTAATAATAATTTTCTTATTTCGAAAATATTGATTTTTAAGTGTTTTGCCTTTTTTTGATTACTTGCATATGATATGATATATTAAATAAGAAAAATTTGTTTTTAAAAGGATTGTTTTACAACTTGTCTCTCATGTAATATTCGGATCTGGAAAGATCTTATTCCTAATTATTTTAGTTCATATTGATAAGGAAGGATTCTAGAGTCATACCTTATATGAGATATGAATCCTTGTTCTTGTAGATGTCTCTTTCCATATTTTGTAGGGACTTGGATACTTGGAAGCATCTATATAAAGACAAGGCGTCCCACACAATTTGATAACGCAGATTTACAATCTTTAGAGATTAATACACAAAAAATCAAAGAGTCGATTTTTTTAAGAAGAAACAAATATTAATATTCTACACAGACCAAATTGTTAACTGAAGTGCTGCTGATATTCAGTTTCACACATTTGAAGATTGAGATTCTTTTTTTTCGAATTTTAGTCCATCTTTTATTTTTGTTTTAGAGATCTGAATAGTTTATATTCTTTCATTTTGGAAGAGTTTTTATACACTTCTAGATCTACTCATATATTAGAGTTTTAATAAATTTTGTACTAGTTGAGTCATTCAAGTTGAGTTCTGTAAACGATCCAATCAACTAGTGCATTATTTTGCCCAGCTGCCATGTTTGCAAGTATAATTTTATCTTTGTGTCATGTTTATCTGCTGTGAGTTGGTATAGGTATTACTAACACTTATAGCAACACTTTATTCTGTGTGTTTTATCTTGAACATTGGGACCTTTAAAATATTCAATTGGAATCTAGAGACAACATTTGATTTCACTAAGTGTTGATCCTAGGTTCGAGCAAGCAATGGATGTTCAAGGAGTTGTTCTGTTTCGTCCTCCGATTCTAGATGGTACGAACTACTCAATTTGGAGGATAAAGATGCGGGCGTTCATCAAATGGGTTGATGAAGAAAGTTTGGCATACTATTTTGACTGGATAGAATCCTCCAAAGGTCGTGTATATTGATGGTGACTTCATAAACAAAGAAGAAATAAGTTGGACCAACGAAGATACACAACCGGTGAACCTAAATTCTAAAGCTCTTAATGCTATTTTTGGAGCGGTGGACATGAATATGTTCAAAATTATTTGTAATTATTCTGAAGTTGTTGTGAAGGTTCCGTGAGTGATTGTCTCACTAAGCAACGACACTTGAGGGTAAGATTTGAAAATCTGAAGATGGAAGAGCATGAAGACAATCACGTCATATCATGGGAAACTTTGTGACATTACTAATGAATCTCAATCTCTGGATGAACCTGTTTCGAATGCAAAATTAGGTTGTACAATGATGCGTTCCATGCTTGAAGGATTTGACGTGAAAATTTTTGCTATGAAAGAATTGTCAAATATCACCACGATTCTCCTTGATGAACTAGTTGGAATTCTCAAGACGTTGGAACTCAACTTTGTCAACAATACAAAACCCAAAGGGAAAAGGCATCACTTTATAGGTGCGGAGTCAATGACCTTATTTGCTAAAAGAATCAGTAAGATCATGAAAAAGAAAAGCAAAAACCAGTTTCCTTCCAAAGCCAAAAAGCCTTTTAAATCTGATATTACTCCCACATATCCTCAAAGAAACATGCCTGACATAAATCGAGATAGATCTGGAAATTATTTTGATATTGACAAGGTTAAGTGTAGAGCTTGCAATGGTTTTGGGCACTATGCAAATAAGGATGCAAACACTCTGCGAAAAAGAGGGTATGAATCGAAGTGTTACATTGAATGATGATGAATTTGGGAGGAGAACTCAGGTTAATACCAAGATAATACTGCCCTTATGACGATCATCAAAGAGAAAATGTCACTGCTTATCAATCCACTGGGAGTCTCTCGAGGTGTTGCTCGAGATGTTCCAACACGTGACAGGTACACTTTGTCAAATACTTCAGATACATTTTGCTTAACCTCTACCTCTATAGATGGAACTGATAATCAGGTTGTTGAGGACTCCGATAGTGGATAACAGAACATTGTAGAGGCCTACCAAATATTATTCAACAAATTATGCCTTTCAAAGGAAAATAAACAACTCACTAAGGAGTATTAAGAAAAAAAGAGCATATCAGCTCGATCGGAGGTTCTGCTGACTAGAAGAGATGAAGAATTGGAGAAAGTAAAATCTGAACTTGTTAAATCACTTGATACCTTGAAAAGATTGAATTCTAGAAAACTAAACTCGATGCAGTTTTGGCTTTAGAAAATGACAACAAGGCTGGTATAGGCTATAAAACACCTATTTTTGTCAAAGCAACTAAAAATGTTGAGGCTTCTAATTCCTCGGTTGAAAAACCCACATGTTCTAATCAAAAACCACGAAAAAGAAAAAGACTATGTTTGTCATTATTGTTATATGCCTGGCCACATTAGACCTTATTGTTGTATGCTAAAATTTGATTTAAAATATCAAAGGTCTTCGCCGGATGTCACCACAAGTGTCCTCTAACACTTCTAGCAACACCTCATCTTTTCCAAAATCTGTTTAGTTCCGTAAATATAAAATGACATGAAATGTTATATATACATCCTTGAGATGTATCATTGCAGGCTCATGGTACTTTGATAGCGAGTTCTCTCGCCACATGACAGGTACCATCGACTACCTAACTCATTATGAGTCATTTGGTGGAGGTAAAATTACTTATGGAGGTGGTGCTCGAGCATAGATAGTTGAAAGGTTACTCTGAGTGTGAAAGGTCTTCTGAAGCTCATAAACGTTCTACACGTTAAAAGGCTTACGACAAATCTTCTAAGTATAAGCCAACTATTCAATGACAATTTTTATATTAAATTTGATAAGAATTCGTGTGAAGTCTTTCATAATTATAACTTTTGCATTTTAGTAGGTTTGATATTGATTGATAACTGTTATCAATTTGGTGGTATTCGTGCATATCATAGTGTAAATTTGAATAAAATGGATTTGTGGCATCAAAAGTTAGGACATGTTAATTTCAGAATGATTGATAAATTAGATTGATGTGAAGATATAAGAGGCTTGCCTAAGTTGAACACGAAAAATCCTTCTGTATATGGGTCTTGTCAAAAAGGTAAGCAAACTCGAATGTCGCACCAAGTGTCACAACACTTTAATACTACCCACTGCTTTGAACTTCTCCACATGGATCTTATGGGTCCTATTGAGGTTGAGAGTGTTGGTGGCAATAACTATTCTTTTGTGTGTGTTGATAACTTCTCTCATTATTCTTGGGTGCAATTTTTACATAAAAAATCTGATGCTTTTGAGTATTCATAAATTTGCACAAAAATGTGTGTAATTTGTACAAGGTCACTGTTGCTAGGATTAGAACTGACCATGGTAAATAATTTGAAAATGTATCTTTTCAATCTTTCTGCGATAGAAAGAAATCTCTCATGAATTCTACGCACCCGAAACTCCACAACAAAATGGAGTGGCGAAAAGGAAGAATTGAACATTGCAAGAAATGGCACATGTTAAGTTCTACACATTTGACCAAATGCTTTTGGATTGAGGCCCTGAATACTACATGTCATATCACTAATCGTGTTTATTTAAGGATATGAAGTACTATGACATCATATGGGATACTTTTAGGTAAAAAATAAAGCCTTTAATATTTTAATGTGTTTGGATGCGTGTGTTATGTGTAGAATGATAGAGATCAACTAGCTAAGCTTGATTCCAATAATGATATTCTTGTCTTTTCTTAGGTTACTCCGTTAATAGTTATGCTTATAGAGTGTTTAATCTTCGAACAAGGATAGCAATTGTGAATGTCGTATTCGATGATTTGGCTGACTTCTTAAGAAAGACTGAAAAAGACTTTGTCTCTGATCTAATTGAGACTATTGATACATCTGAGTCAATCCCTGAAACTTAAGTTGAACTAAGTGTTCCACCAAATGTTGTTACAAGTGTTCCAACAAATGTTGAAACACGTGCAACATCACCTGTAAACACACCTGTGCCAATTGACTCAGAAACAAAATTTGAACATGAGATTGAACAAAACCAGGTACTGGATGATCATGTGGTTGATCATGCTAGAGATATACCTAGCAGAATCCAAAAGAATCACATAACTTCTCAAGTGATAGGTTATGTTACTGAAGGTGTGCGTACACGGAGAAAAGAAAAGGTAAACTACCGTGAGATGGTAAGGTCAGCAGACTTATCCTTAAATTGCACTCTACTAAGAACTTGTGGTTTCATCTCTAAATTTGAGCGTAAGAATGTCAATGAAGCTTTGAAAGATGAATTTTGGATAATTTCTATGAAATATGAACTTGATCAGTTTGCTACGAATGATTTGTGGTATTTAGTTCCTAGCCTAATAATGTGAATGTGATTGGCACTAAATGGATTTTCAAAAACAAAACTAATGAGTCTGGAAACATTATGTGCAGTAAACACATTTAGTTTCTCAAGGCTATACACAGGTTGAGGGGGTGGATTTCGATGAACTTTACGCCTTGTAGCCCTAACTCAATTAGACTGCTTCTTGTTATTGCTTGTCGTCTTGGCCTGACACTTCACGAAAAGGATGTTAAAAGTGCTTTTCTAAGTGTATTTTAAATGAAGAAGCTTATATTAAACAACCAAAAGGCTTTGAAGATCCCTACAAGATGGACCATGTGTTCGTGCTTAAAACGTCTTTTTATGGTCTTAAACAAGCCCCTAGAGCTTGGTATAGGAGATTGACTGAATATTTACTCCAAATGGGTTTTAGACGTGGTGAAGTGGATAAAACGCTTTTTATTTGATTGCTCAAATCTATGTGGACGATACTGTGTTTGGATCTTCTAGTCAAAACTTTTGAATGAGTTTGTTGAATGTACGTCTTTTACATTTGAAATGAGTATGGTTGGTGAATTGAATTACTTCTTGGGCTTACAAATCAAACAATCGAATGATGGGATTTTTATTTCTCAAAGTAAGTATGCAAGAAATATGGTGAAGAAATTCAACTTAGAGAGTGCATCTCATTTAAAAACTCACATGGGTTCGAGTCAAAAACTGAGTAGAGAAGATGTCGATGAAAGTGTTGTTCACACTTTGTAAGAAGCATGATAGGTAGCATGTTGTATTTAACTACTAGTCATCCATATATTATGTATAGTGTGTGTTTGTGTGCTTGTTATCAAGCGAATCGCAAGACCACTCATTTGAAAGCTTTGAAAAGAGTTATTCGATATGTTGGAGGAACTACTAATCTCGACATTTGGTATACTAAAGATATAAACAATAATCTAGTTGGTTTTAGTGATTCAGGTTGGGATGGGGTGATAGAAAAAGTACAACAGGTGGTTGTTTTTATCTAGGAAACAATTTGGTGTCTATGTTTCTCTTTTGACTATTGAATCTGAATATGTTGTTGTTGGGAGTTGTTGTTCCCAATTACTCTAGATGAATCAAATGATTGAGGATTATGGTCTTCATAGTGATATCTTAACCATTTATTGTGATAATTCTAGTGCAATTGATATTTCAAAGAATCCGGTACAACATTCTTGCACAAACACATAGACATAAGACACCATTTTATTCGTGATTTGGTTTATAAAAACATTGTTCGCGTAGAGTACATTGGAACTAAAGATCAGTTGGCGGGCATTTCCACCAAAGCATTAGATTTTTAGAGATTTTCCACTCTAGGGAAGTCTCTTGGTTTGTGTGCGATTTGACACTATCTCTGAAAGTGTTGCAACACTCACAGTAACACTTGCTGCAATAGATGTTTATACATGTACATATTTTTTTTTCTTTTTTTATATATACTCCTTGCATTCTTGCATTAGATAGGTATGCGTGTGCACGACTGTATCAATTTGATGGAGCCCTGGTAATGCACCCAAGATTGTTCACTTGATAAGCTGGTGTGAGTTAATGTTTCCAATCTACAAAATAATTTTATATATATACCCAGGCGATGAGTTTGAAAAACAATATATCTTGAACATGCACGGAGGCCTTTGAGAAAAACAGCTATCTACACATTGTGTGCAGCTAATCCTTTTGAATAATTCTTACATATGTAAAATTATTTTCGTAGGTGTTCGCCAAAAATATTTGGATCATACAACTGCAAGTGTACAATGTAGTTTATAGGATAATGGCAAGCAAGGTCATATTCCTCAGGGATTGATATGTGAAGCATTTAGGTTATAATAACATCGCATTCCAATTTTATTGAAGCGATCGAATCTCAAGTGTCATAAAAATCGAAAATAAAGAAATAAAAGAAATAAATTTGCGAACCGCACAAGTATTTTCAAAAACTACAGGAGCAAGCTTAGGCACAAAATCTCAAAATGTTTCATTAATATTAGATCCAATCAAAGTTTCAAAACCATTTCATGCAATTTTATGGGTTTAATTCCTAAGATAGCTTATTCATCCTCCCGGACAGTGCATAAATAGTAGATTAATAACAATTGTAGGTCTCGTGACTCGATACAACTATTATTAACTCCCAAACTTTTTATGAATTGAATGACTACCCACAAATAGTTGTAGGTATCCCGACTCGATACAACCGCTTATGTCTGAATTCGATTTCCGTCTTTGTTAGAAATCCTCTTCCGAATTTCGCACTAACAAATATGACATGCAAATTATTGGCCAAATAAAAAGCAATTAAGAATAAGCACTCGAATTCATAAAATAAAAAGCATGAATCAATTAAGAAAATAATTAATCAAGATATAACATGAATCCACAGTTTCGATTATGCCCCAAAGATCCAAAAGATTAGCCAAACATTGATAACAAATTCATAGACAAATTCGAAATCGACATTATGATATCGTTTAAGCACGGACTAGACATAGAAAGAAAACCCCTTCTTGACATGATGGATTCCCCTCCTAAGCCTTGAAGCTCTTGTGCTCCCATAGATGCGAAAGGCCTTGTGGTGTTCTTCACGACCTAGCCTTTCTCTCTCTAGAAGATCTTTGATTCTTGCGTTCCTGCGTAATTTGATGTGTTTTCTCAGTATTGATGGATTTTGGATGATGAAAATTCGTTCAGATGTTGGTCCCCTTTATATAGGTGCTTGGAGAGGTCACTTGTAGGGTTGGAACGGGAAAAAAACTCCAAAAACGCGTGGCAGAGTCCCACACAGCCTGGCCGTGTAGCCTCACACAGCCTGGCCGTGTAGCCTCACACGCCCGTGTGGGTTTTTCAGGTCAACTCAACACGTCCGTGTGGGCCCCATATGATTTGGCCGTGCGGCTTAGTTCCGTCCCCTGTTTTCGTACCTTTTTCACACGGTCGTGTTACTTTCACACGGGTATTTTCACACGGCCGTGTGGCACCACACGGTAGGGCCGTGTGATGTGTGTTTGTCCGTGTTTTTGTCCGAATTTGCTCCTGGGGTATTCATGAAAGTTGTAGCCCTTTCTCTTAGATTTCCATAGCCACATGAATCACCTCAATAGCAATTTTGTATAGAAGGTTTAGGCCAAAATACTAAACCATGCTAGTGTTGGAAACTGTTAGCGCATTTGGATGTTTTCGAAGAAAATTTCCTTTTGTTCGATCGTCAATGCTCTCTCCTTCACACATTTGTTCGTACCTTAGCTTTTGACCTATACTTTGAAAGTGATATCGTTTTTTATTCAATTTAGCTCAATTTTCTGTAAAATTCACAAGAGTATGCAGTATCACGCCCAACAAAGGAAACCAAGTAAAACACACTAAATATACATGCAAATATATCAATTACATATCATTTTAAACCCCTAAATGCATGTATATTTTACACGCATCAAAATCCCCCAAACTTAAATCATTTCTAGGGGTAAAAAGAACACACAAGAACACTATAAACATTTAATCTCATTCGACTCCATACTCAAGTAAATCATGCAATTCATTATCAAGAAGTCATCGTTCATAAACTCGGCATAATCAATACTCTCTTGGGTACTTGACATCGTGACTCACAAGTAGATAGTGTATCACTCGACTCTCAAAAGTGTATGGATAGTGTTTACGCTCAAATCAATTCAATGAAAGTAGAACTACCATAGGCTTGCAAATCGTCTAACATCTAGACCACTTTTATGTGCACAATCTAAGAATCAAAAAGGAGTTTTTATTTGGTTGTAATGTAAGTTCTTTGATAAGGGTAGGAAAATTTGGATTAAGTGACTTGACTTGAGCAAATAGAATTTAAGCGCACGGACTTGCAATTCACTAACCCAATTTCATCTAAAAACTCATTCTTTCAAGATATATTCTTTTTCAACTCATCTCCACCCTTTTTTTCCTTTTTTCATTCTTAGGCTTGTTTGCCTTTTTTTTTTCCTTTAGCCTCAAACTCTTATTTTTTTCATAATTGTTTTCAAATTTTTTCTTCTGCTTTGCTTGATTTTTTATATATATTTTTCACAGATTTTCTTTCTTTTTCGAGCTTCATATACTCTTCATTCACCCAGATACTGCTCATCCCTCATTCTTTTGCCAACTTCCTCTCTTTTTTCATAAATTTTCACCACATCTTCCCCAAACTTGTTCATTTTCTATAAGCTCAAGAATTTTCAGGGATAAAATCATTATGCAATTTTAACGATTAATGTGGCTAAAAATAAAAGTTTTGGCTCAAAATTGGCTAACTAGGGAATCATGAGTTCATAGGAAGGCTTTTTAGGCTAAGTAGGCTACACAAAGATGGCCTTAAATCATTTTCAAAAATTGCACACACGCACATGGCTTCAATGAAGATACCAGAGGAAGTTCTAGAGTTCTATCAATCATGAATGACACACTCAATAAAAAATAAGCTGCATAAGATAAAGCAGTTATAGGCACAAAAGCTCACAGGCTTATTTTTCGAAACATGCTCAAATACCCAATTTTGTCAACTAATGCTAAGCAAATAAATGACATCTTTCCAACAATTCATCACATTATTCCCAGAAGTATGTTATCTCATTAAATCAAATGCTCATAGTAAAATCATACGGAAGCTAGCCATTTTTGAAAAACCTTGATTAAAATCACACAAAAGCAATTAAATGTGCTAAAGCAATAAACGTGCTACAATAAAAAAATCGAAAATTTTAATGCAAAAATGCTCTACATGCAATCCTAAATGCAATGCAAAATATAAGAAAGTACTAAATTACGCATTCTTGACAACCCCCACCCCCAAACTTAAAATATGCTTCGTCCCGAACATATGGAGAAATTATCAAACGAAAGATGGAGAAGACATTGATGAGTTAACTGACAAGATAAACAACCAACTGTTCGGATGTCCCTATGTTGAGGCAGATGTCAGAAGACTCAACCTAGATGAAGATGAGATAGCTGAATCTCAAAGACAGCTGGAAGATTTGCAGCTGAATGATGAAGAAGTTGTTCAAGACAACTTAGCTGCAAGAAGACTGAATATATAAGACTTACTCCAACCAGACGTGAGATGGCTGAGAGACCATCCTCCAGAGTTTATCATTAGAGATGTTAGAGAAGGAGTAAGAACCATATCAAAACTAAACATGAAGCCATGTTCAATTGTTTCACTTCCCAAATTGAGCCTAAAGATGTGTCACAAGCATTGGATGACACACATTGGATTCTAGCTATGAAGGAGGAGCTGAATCAATTTGAGAGAAATAAGGTTTGAGAGTTAGTTCAAAGTCCTACCCACCAAAATGTTATTGATACCAAGTGGATATTTAGAAACAAGATGAATGAAGAAGGATCTAATGTAAGAAACAAAGCAAGATTGGTAGCCAAAGGGTATTGCCAAGAATAGGGTATAGATTTTGATGAAACCTTTGCACCTGTTGCAATATTGCTTTGCACCTGTTGCAATATTGGAAGCTATAAGGATGTTCCTTGCTTATGCTACACACAGGAACTTCACCGTCTATCAAATGGATATGAAGAGTGTATTTTTTGAAGGTACTTTTGGAAAAAGAAGTCTATCTGGAGCAACCTCCAGGTTTTGAGCAGAAACCTATTGGAGATAAAGTCTACAAGCTCAAGAAGTCATTATATGGTTTGAAACAAGAACCAAGATCCCAGTATGACACATTGTCTCAGTTTCTTATTAAAAATGGATTCACCAGAGGCAAGGTTGATAGGACACTCTTCAGAATTCAAGATGGGGAAATTATATTGCTTGTTCAAATATATATGGATTGCATTATCTTTGGATCCACAAACAAAGAGCTGTGTGATGAATTCTCAAATCTCATGAAAGGAAATTTGAGATGTGTATGATGGGAGAGCTGACTTTCTTCCTAGGTCTTCAAGTCAAGCAAATGAAAGGATGGAACCTTCATAAGTTAAACCAAATATACCAGAGATGTAATGAAGAAATTTGGTATGGAAGAGAAGTCATCAATGAAGATTCCCATCAATAGTCAAGATGGACATGGATGCACAAGGCAAAGTTCTTGATCAAACTAGATAGAGAGCTCTCATTGGATCTTTGCTCTATTTGACAGCAAGTAGGCCAGGCATCACCTTTGTTGTAGGTGTATGTGCTAGATTTCAATCTGCTCATAAAGAAAAGTCACTTGAATGTAGCCAAGAGAATCATAAGATACTTGAAGGGATGCCAAGAAGTTGGCTTATGGTACCCAAAGGAAGGAGTATTCAAGTTAGTTGGCTACTCGGACTCAAACTATGCTCGATGTAGAGTTGACAGGAAACGTACATCAGGTACCTGTCAAATGCTTGGAAATAGGTTGGTTTCTTGGTTCAACAAGAAATAGAATTGAAATGCTACATACCCAGCTGAAGCAGACTACATTGTTGTAGGCAACTGTTGTGCCCAAGTCTTATGGATGAAGCAACAACTGAGAGATTATGATGTAGAAGAAGAGAGATTACAAAATGTGTGATAACATAATTGTCATTACAATAACTCAAAATCCAGTATTGCACTCAAGAACTAAGCACATTGATGTCAAATATCATTTTATAAGAGATCATGTTGAAAAGAAAGACATCACATTGGAATACATATCAATTAATACACAGTTAGTTGATATATTCGGAAATCCGTTATGTGAATCAAGATTTGAAGAGCTTAAGAATGAACTTGGATTGATTGAGCTGCGTTAGGAAGCTCAAAAGACTCAATCAGCAGGGTTAAAGAAGAGAGAAATGAAATTCATGAGAGTTTCACTTAACAGCCAAATGAAACAGCTAAGAGGGCTAGTCAATTGTATCGAGTTAGCTGCATAGCCAAGTGGTTATTTAGTCAAGAGAGAAGCAGAGTCAAGTCATAAATGAAGATAACTGAGTTATTTATGAGCTAAGTGACAAAACATAACCGTTTTCTGTGAGTGGGAATGTTTTTAGGCTTGATGTCATCGATAATTATGATGTCAGTAAAAAGCATGCGCCAGTTTACCCATGATTGGATAAAAATGTTGTTACATTTAATGCGGGGAAATTACTGCAATTTTCAAAATGTGAACTCAACTGCTGATCGTTTTTTATCTTTTTAAATTCTAAAAATTGTCCTTTCATGTCCTATATATAGAGAAATTAATTTTTCTCTCTCCTCACGTACACTATTACTCTCGAGGAATACTCAAGCATTTTTGCTCTACAAAACAAAGTTCAAACCCTATCTCTTTTCTCCGTTTGACGCTGAGAGGATCCACACCAGTGATATAGTGGATTTTGAAGGCCTTGTCAAACAGGGCACTGACAAGGAGTGAGCCAAGAAGATAGCTGATAAACTTGGGATTGCGAGCTTCAAGAAATTTCTCACCATGGAATTTTCCCACACATATCTAGAAGAGGTCACACTATACTACGTGAATGTTGAAGTTTAGGATCGAGAGATTCGGTCATCAATCAACCACAAGTCGTTCAAGTTGAAGGTTGCTGACCTTGCTGAACATTGTTATCTCCTTTCCACTGGGCTGAAGGAGATTACTAAGAAGGACGTAGATTTAGTTGCTGCCTGGAAGGAGATATCTAAAATCGAGGCCGCATTGCGAGCGGCTTTAACTACACTGCCCTGGAGAAGCTGATCAAAGAAGACTACCACAAACTGATGGATGCAGTGGCTAAATACATGGATATGCATTTTGGATCGTTCAATCAGCTCTCTCGGACAAAGATGATTGTCATGGCGGAAATCATGGAAGAGAAAAACATCAACTGGGTGGAGTTCATTTTTGGCAAGTTGTGCCAAAATGTAATGGGGATGTCTATTGGTGAATATGGTAGGTTTGGATGCTCGCTTGGGTATGGCCTCATCTTAGGTCACTTGATAGAGAAGAAGGGTGTTCCTCTCAGAAATGGGAAACCCTTCCATGCAAACAAGAAGATGTTTTGGGCAAACTTTTCTGCAGCCCAGAAACAAGATCATTCAAAAAAGATGGCTACAAGTGAGGGGGAAATAAGCTGAGACCGTTCCCGTGGACACAACTGCTTCACCCATGGTCCCCTCACCTAAGCCTACACCTACCCCTCCGCAGCAAAAAATAAAACACCTGCCCCCGCAGCAAGGATGGCCCCTACCCTAGCTCCTCACCTATTGTGAGGAAGAAACGTTCAGTTGCACTGCGGAAGCCAGCTGCAGTAAAGAAGTTTAAATTGGCAGAGTCTGCTACCATTGTTGAATGTGAAGAGGAACAAGAAGCTGAAGTTCCCTTGAAAAAGAAATCCAGAAGAAGACTGGTGAAATAGTCTGACATAGCTCACGATCCGGTGAGTCCTCAAGCATTCTTTGAAGGCCGAAAGAAAGAAGAAGTTGAAGCTGAGAATGAAGAAGCTATTGTTGGTGAACAATAGAGTCCAAAGGAAAGAGATGGTGTGATGGTCACTGAGCATGAATCAACTGATGATGCTCAGCCACATCAAGAACTAGCTGTTAGGTGATAATGAAGATGTTGATGATCTTCAAGTTCTATCTCCTTCTTATCCCGATGTCCAGGAAAGGCTGCGAATCTAGAGAGCCTAGAAGCTGAGTGCAGCTAGGTATCAATTCCAAAGCCCGGAGTTCCTTGAAGAGGACGAAGAAATCCTGAGCTTTAAACATGGCAATCCTGTCTGCTTTGGACCTAGAGATTTGCGCTACAATCCTTTATCAATAGAAGGATGAGGAGAAGATAAAGGCAAAGGAGAAGGCCATGCGATTGAGGAATCAAGGAAACCTCACACTTGTCCTTTCGATAATGTTTCTGAAAGTGTTTTGCAAAGCTCAAGTAGCAGTTGTGACAACAATGTAGAAGAGTTGGATGTTGCCGATCCAGTTGAGAAGGCTGCTTTGAAGCATGCCTTAAAGGAGTCAAATGAGCTGCATGACCAAACTTTGCGAAGGGGCCCTAGAGAGTCATCTGTTAGTCCAAGTGGCTACGATAATCTAGAGGGGGGGTGAATAGATTATGCCGATTTTTCGCAAATCACCCTCTTTTTCGAAACAACGAGTAAATAACAAGAATGTAAATGCGAAAAATAAACAACACTCGTTGATTTAAAGAGGTTCAACCCACCTAGGGCCTAATCCTCTACCACCCCAGTATCTCCGGGATGGATTTCAAAAAAAAAAAAGATTTTATTAATTTACCAAAAATTAATACAACACCTTGAGGATTACCACAACCCTCTTTCACCACCTTGAGGATTACCACAATCCTCTTACAACACCTTGAGGATTACCACAACCCTCTTACGACACCTTTGAAGATTACCACAACCTTCAAACACCTATCACCTAGATCACCCAAGTGTATTCTTACCACAAGAATACTCACAAGGATGTCTTGTGTTGAATGATGACCAAAATCAAGATTACAACTCAATAATGATTGATACAATATGAGTACAAGTGTAATCAAGAATTGAAAGCCTAGACCTGAAATAAGTGCAAGTGAAAGTGCTTAGGCTAATACAACAAGATATAGAAGTGTTTGCTTTGTATGCTCTTTTTGCTTGTATTGAGTGTTGTGTGTCTTGTTGCTTGAATGGAGCCTCTATTTATAGGAGAGGACTTGGCTTTCATTTCCAGACATTGGCTCCTCCTTGGGGAATGATTTGCTGCAAAAGAAACCATTTAAAATGATCAATATAGCTGTTAGAAATCAATCCCACAAAATAGGGAAAAGTCATGCAGCAAAACGCGGATAGTTTGTCGATAAACATGGGGTTCGACCGGTCGCGCAGAGATAAGATTGAAATTGAATTCTGCGAATTTTTACACAGGGAGACCGGTCGAAGGGGGGTGCGACCAGTCGCCCTTAGCTGTGACCGGTTGCCCTTAAAGAATTTACGAAACAGAGAAGTCGGAACAAAAATCCAACTCCCAGTAGTCGTCGCCACGGCCCATCGGCGTCGCCCACCTGGTCGACCGGTCACCCCGCCCTATTTTTCTTACGCCCCATTTTTGTTTCTCACTCAACTCAGTGCGGGTTGCCCTATAGGGGCGACCGGTCGAACTGAAACAAATGTGTTGTCCAATTTTTTATTGAAAATAAACTTCAAGAAATACTCCGAAAAATAGTAAAAACATTTTAAATTGATCGAAAGTATTTAGACAACATTTAGGGACATAGTTTTGGTTTAAAAACATATTTGAACAAAATCGAACATAATCATCAAAATCATGATAAAAACATTTATCTAACAAACTCCCCCTTTTTGATGATTACAAACCAAAACAATTTTCTTGAGGACGATTTGAAAACCAAATAAAATTTTCCGGTTTTACGAGTAAACTATCCGTTAGAAGCATTTCAAACAAAGCTCCCCTTATTTATGAGAAAATCAACAAATGATTATTTTAAGTAAGAAGCACAAGCTATAACAAGCTTATATAGAATGCATCATGAGCTAATAATCTCCCCCTGTAACAATGCTTATAATCTTTTGCAATTGAGTCCATAATCCAAGCCATGGACTAGGTATTTTTGGCTTTAGAAAGCCATCGCTTATAGCTTTTATTGCGAGCTTTTTATAGCTTCTTTTGGCTAAAAAAGAGTGTTAGGAAGATAAAAACATCATACAATCATATCAAAGTGCGCAAAAGAGACGGTTTATCAACCATAGAGCAATATGTGCTAAAAATCCAAGGAAAATGGGAGAAATGTAACATGAAGAGTTTATACGCTCGTTTGTTTGCCAAAACATGATCTCAATAATAATAGAAGACTTTTGAAAGCAAGAGAATCATGTAGAAGTTGAAATTATCACTGCGACATTTTATCGAACACTTTGTGTGCGTGAAAAATAAAAGAGGTCGTATATAACCTTTGTAAATGGTTCAAGCCAAAAATTTTCAACATCAATTCAAGTCAATCATCATACATAACAACATATCAACCAAGCTCATCATGATCATACGAAAATTACATCAAAGATTTTCAAGTAACTTGAAAACTCAAGGGTTCAACCCATTTGAGCAAAAGAAGAGAAATTCTTACCATTAGATCGGAAAGAATGAACCATAATGATGATGATCATGCTATAAAATGTCCATGTTGTTTAAAATATGAATGAAAACCATTTTTGAATGAAATTAGAGTGAATTTGGCAAAGGGGACGAAAAATGGCCAAAAAATGTTAAAATGAAGAATGTTGAAGACAGAACGATTAAAAGCCAAAATATTGCTTAGGGCGACCGGTCGAGGTTGAGGGCGACCGGTCGAGGTTGAGGGCGACCGGTTGCCCTCAACTCCTTCAGCTCACTGTCTTGTCAGTTTTACCAAAATCCGAATTTTCAACCAAAAATCCGATTTTTCGCCCCTAAGTTTTAAAAACATGTAAAATGCAAACGCAAGCTTCATTCAATATGCATTATGCCTAACCGAGCTCGTATTGATGAAAAAGTCTCGGAAGATAGCGGTTTTGTGAAAATATCCGCTAATTGATCTTGAGATGGTACAAAAGATATCTCAATTTTACGTTTTGAAACACAATCCCTTAGAAAATGATGTCGAATCTCAATATGTTTAGTACGGTTATGATGAACCGGGTTTTGAGCAATATTTATAGCGGATATATTATCACAAAATATAGGTACATTTTCAAAAGAGCATTTGTAATCCGCTAAGGTTTGTTTCATCCAAAGAAGTTGAGTACAACAAAATGCGGCGGAAATATATTCGGCTTCGGCCATTGAAAGAGAAACAGAGTTTTGCTTCTTTGAAAACCAAGAAACTAGGCAATCGCCTAAAAATTGACATGATCCGGAAGTACTTTTCCGATCATCAATATTTCCCGCATAATCCGAATCACTATAACCTTTAAGAGAAAAATTTTCATTCTTTGGATAAAATAAACCATATTGAATGGTGCCTTTCAAATATCGAAAAATCCTTTTAACGGCACTCATGTGAGATTCTTTGGGATTGCTTTGAAAACGAGCACATAGGCATATGGCATGAAGAATGTCCGGTCTACTAGTGGTTAAATAAAGTAAACTACCAATCATACCTCGATACTTTGATTCATCCACGGACTTTCCTTTCTCATCTTTGTCAATTTTGACATTTGTTGCCATAGGAGTAGAGACGGTTCTTCCTTCTTCAATGCCGAACTTTTTCAAAAGTTCTTTTGTATACTTTGATTGCGAAATATAAATACCTTCTTGACATTGCTTAATTTGAAGTCCAAGAAAGAAGTTAAGCTCCCCCATCATACTCATCTCGAATTCTCCTTGCATTAACTTAGAAAATTTCTTGCACAAAGAATCATTAGTAGCACCAAAGATAATATCATCAACATATATTTGCACAAGTAAACAATCTTGCCCTTTTTCAAAAAACAAATAGAGTTGTATCAACTTTACCTCTTATAAAACCATTTTGTAAAAGAAAAGAACTAAGTCTATCATACCATGCACGGGGTGCTTGTTTTAAACCATACAAGGCCTTTTTAAGTTTATAAACATCATTAGGCCTAGAAAAATTTTCAAACCCCGGAGGTTGTTTTACATAGATTTTTTCTTGAATAATACCATTTAAGAAGGCGGATTTAACATCCATTTGGTAAAGTTTGAAATTTTTAAAACAAGAATAGGCAAGTAAAATACGAATAGCTTCTAAACGTGCTACGGGTGCAAAAGTTTCATCATAGTCAATACCTTCTTCTTGACAATACCCTTGAGCTACTAACCTTGCCTTATTTCGAACAATATTGCCTTGATCATCAAGTTTGTTCTGGAATACCCATTTTGTACCAATGATGGTTTGAGAAGGAGGACAAGGTACCAATTCCCATACATCATTTCTTTCAAATTGATTCATCTCTTCTTGCATCTCTAGGAACCAATCCTCATCCTCAATAGCCTCTTTAGCATTTTTAGGCTCTTTTTGAGAAATAAGAGCTTTCTCGGCAAATTTTCTCCGAGTCATTACTTTGTCAAGGGGATCACCAATAATAAGATCTTTTGGGTGATCTCCCTTAAATTTCAATGCAACGGGAAGATCCGAGATATCACCTCTATCTTCTTGAGGACCATTTGAAGTAGACGGTTGATCATTTGATGTAGACGGTTGATCATCAATTTGAACAATTTGTTCAATAATATCCTCTTCATCACTTTCATCATTAGGAATTCTTTCAACTCCCGAAGCTTCATTGAATTTAACATGGATGGATTCTTCAACAACTCCACTTGTCTTATTGTAAACCCGATATGCTTTGCTTTTTGTTGAATATCCCATAAATATCCCTTCATCGGCCTTAGGATCAAGTTTGTCCAATTGATCATTGGTATTCAAAATAAAGCATTTACAACCAAATATCTTGAAATAACTAATATTTGGAGTTCTACCTTTCCAAAGCTCATATGGAGTTTTATTCATTTTAGGACGAATATAAACTCGATTAATGACATAGCAAGCGGTACTTACGGCTTCGGCCCGAAAATATTTTGGAAGTGAGAATTCATTGAGCATAGACCGACTCATTTCTTGTAGTGTCCAATTTTTCCGTTCGGCTACTCTATTTTGTTGAGGTGTCCTTGGAGCCGAGAAATTATGAGCATATCCTTTGGTTTCACAAAATACTCTAAATTCACCGTCAAATTCTCCACCTCGATCGCTTCGAATAGACTTGATAGTATCTTCTTTTTCATTCTCAATAAGTCTACACAACTTAACAAATTCATTAACGGCATCGCTTTTATTGGTAAGAAAAAGAGCCCAAGTATATCTAGAAAAATCATCGACGATAACAAAAGTGTAATGTTTTCCACTTAGACTAGCCGTACCAATATCCCCGTACAAATCAAGGTGAAGCATTTGTAGGGGTTTGGTTGTGGAAATTTCATTTTTGGGCTTAAAACTACTCTTAACTAATTTGTTCTTTTGACAAGTGTCACATAAGCCAAGATTTTCAAAATTCAATTTGGGTAGTCCTTTCACATGTTGGTTTTTGTAAATATTTTTCAAATTCTTGTATCCAACATGTCCAAGTCGCCTATGCCATAAACTAGTTAAATCATTATTGGCGACTAAACAAGAAACATTTTGACTAACCAAATCACTTGTACAAATTTTGTAAAGATTGTCTTTTCTATTTGCTTCACAAATAATTTCACCATTTTTAAATATAAGGCATTTTTCTTTATTAAAGGAAACATCATATTTTGAATCACAAAGTTGGCTAACACTTATCAAATTAAACTTAAGCCCTTCAACTAATAGAACATTACTAAGAGAGAAAGAAGAGTTACCAATTTCTCCATTTCCAAGAATTTTTCCTTTGCCATTGCCGAACATGACCATACCCTCTTCTTGGAGCTTGATGTTGGTAAAAAGTTCTCCTCCCCGGTCATATGGCGTGAACATCCGCTGTCCACGAGCCATTTTGAATCTTCCATTGTGGTTATAGCCCCTATTACCTACAAAAGAATTTCTTTTAGGTACCCTATAATTTTGGGGTCCATGGGGGTTAGTCTTGAGACCTTTGGGTCTCCAGACATGTCTTGAGATATTTCTCAATTAGCAATTATTAGCATAATGTCCAACTTTGCCACAATAAAAACAAGTAGGAGTATTATAATTATTAGCACGTACAAAAGTCGGACCTTGGTTATTTTTCTTAAAAACACTTTGAAATGGCTTATAACCAAGTCCCGATTTGGAATGCTCACCTCTTTGTGCATCTAAAATTTTTGTGACTTTATCCGTACTTATGTTGAAACGATGCACATCATTTTTCAAACATTCAATATCTTTTGTGAGCAATTCCTTTTCAGTTTCAAGAGAATTAATTCTAGTAAGAGTAAGAGCATGAGCTTTGTCTAGAGATTCATAAGAGGTAAATAATTTTTCCTTTTCAACCTTAATCTCCTTATGCTCCTTTTTCAAATTTTTGTATTTAACGATTAAATTTTGAAACTCAATTTGTAATTCATCAAAATCACATTGCAAGTCATCAACTATGGAGGAAGTAGAAGAATTTGAGTGTACCTCATTGTTTTCATCGTCTATAGCCATGAGACCGTGTTCGGTTTCTCCTTCCTCATCGGTTGTTTCGAGTAGTTCATCCCATGTTTTGACTTCCACATTTAGAGCCTTCTTTTTTGTGAAAAGCTTCCTTTTCTTTTGCTCCTCTTCATCGAGCTTTGGGCAATCGGCAATGAAGTGCCCGGGTTTTCCACATTTAAAGCAAGCATTATCTCTTGGTTTTCTTGCTTTATTTTTATTCACAAATTTTGCAAATTTTCGAACAAGTGCGGCCGTCTCCTCATCATCATCATCATTATCATAGTATGCATTATTAGAAGAAGAAGCAAGACCTTTAGGAATAATTTGCATACCCGATTGATTTGTGGATGGTTTGGAATTTTTCCTCTCCTTGAGATAGACTTCATAGATGAGTAGATTTCCAATAAGCTCATCAAACTTGAGTGTCTCAAGATTTTGTGCCTCCGTGATTGTCGTTACTTTTTCGGACCATGAGCCGGGAAGTGCATTTAATACCTTGGTCACCTTGTCTTCTTCGGAGATGACTTTGCCGAGGGCCACAAGAGGATTGACAATATAGTCAAGCCTTTCCACCATTTTGGAGATGCTTTCGCCATCATACATGTTAAAGTTTTCGAAGTCTTTAACAAGCATGGTCTTTCTTGCTTGCTTGACTTTCTTAGTCCCTTCATAGATTGTCTCCAATTTTTCCCAAACCTCATGTGTGCCGACCTTATGCCTCTTATGCGATTGTACTCGGTGGCGGTAAGAGAACAATGCAAAATATTTAAGGCCTTACCGTTTAGAGAGAAAGCCTTTTTGTCGTTTTCATCAAACTCCTTGAAAGGTTTAGGAGCCAAGGTGCCATCCTCCGATTTCTTTGTTGGTTTATCAACTCCTTCAATGACCACATTCCAAATGTCGAACCCGCACCCTTGTAGGAAGCACTCCATACGGTCTTTCCAAAATGCGTAGTTGTTGGCGTCGAATAGTGATGGATTATTGGTGGAGACGCCGGTGGTGAGATGAGCATCATTTATAGCCATGGATCTTTCCTCTTTACTCGGAACGAGCTAGCCAAAGAGTTTGGCTTTGATACCACTTGTTAGTCCAAGTGGCTACGATAATCTAGAGGGGGGTGAATAGATTATGCCGATTTTTCGCAAATCACCCTCTTTTTCGAAACAACGAGTAAATAACAAGAATGTAAATGCGGAAAATAAACAACACTCGTTGATTTAAAGAGGTTCAACCCACCTAGGGCCTAATCCTCTACCACCCCAAAGATCTCCAGGGATGGATTTCAAAAAAAAGATTTTATTAATTTACAAAAATTAATACAACACCTTGAGGATTACCACAACCCTCTTTCACCACCTTGAGGATTACCACAATCCTCTTACAACACCTTGAGGATTACCACAACCCTCTTACGACACCTTTGAAGATTACCACAACCTTCAAACACCTATCACCTAGATCACCCAAGTGTATTCTTACCACAAGAATACTCACAAGGATGTCTTGTGTTGAATGATGACCAAAATCAAGATTACAACTCAATAATGATTGATACAATATGAGTACAAGTGTAATCAAGAATTGAAAGCCTAGACCTCAAATAAGTGCAAGTGAAAGTGCTTAGGCTAATACAACAAGATATAGAAGTGTTTGCTTTGTATGCTCTTTTTGCTTGTATTGAGTGTTGTGTGTCTTGTTGCTTGAATGGAGCCTCTATTTATAGGAGAGGACTTGGCTTTCATTTCCAGACATTGGCTCCTCCTTGGGGAATGATTTGCTGCAAAAGAAACCATTTAAAATGATCAATATAGGTGTTAGAAATCAATCCCACAAAATAGGGAAAAGTCAGTTCGAAAAACGCAACGGATAGTTTTCGATAAACATGGGGTTTGACCGGTCGCTGCAGAGATAAGATTGAAATTGAATTCTGCGAATTTTTACACAGGGAGACCAGTCGAAGTGGGGTGCGACCGGTCGCCCTTAGCTGTGACCGGTTGCCCTTGAAGAATTTACAAAACAAAGAAGTCTGGAACAAAAATCCAATTCCCAGGTATAGGTCGCCCGCCGGTCGACGGTCGACCCGCACAGTCGCCCACCTGGTCGACGGCCGTCGCCCGCCCTATTTTTCTTACGCCCCATTTTTGTTTCTCACTCAACTCAGTGTACGGGTTGCCCTATAGGGCGACCGGTCGAGTTCTGAAACAAATGTGTTGTCCAATTTTTTATTGAAAATAAACTTCAAGAAATACTCCGAAAAATAGTAAAAACATTTTAAGTTGATCGGAAGTATTTAGACAACATTTAGGGACATAGTTTTGGTTTAAAAACATATTTGAACAAAATCGAACATAATCATCAAAATCATGATAAAAACATTTATCTAACATCATCATCCATGCAAATCTCTCCTACCCCTGATATATTATAAATGGTGAGGACTATTGATGCTTCAACCTCACCTGTGCACTTCGAAGTACCAACTAGGGAAATTGGCGATTAAGCTAAGTCATGAGAAGTAGAGGGCAACTTAGCTGAGCCAACCACTAATCACTCAAAGGGAAAAAACAATTGAGTCTCTCGTGTTCAGTGACCCCAATGCTGCTGATTCAACTGGTGCACCGTGGGCGAAACTACACACACCACAGCCGGGTTGGAGTTAGGAGGCGATGGAGAGACTGAAACCGTACAACAGTGTAGGATTGATGAGGCATAGATGGTTATGATTGTCTCTGCTAAAATTCCACCTGCACTGAAGGCCAATGAAACTGCAGTTGTAGCTGAGGCAAATGATGGACAAGAGGCCATGGAAGTTAAGATTGTTGGTCATGAAAGCACAATCCAAGCGGTTCAGACCTCGATGGATGCCACTGAAGACCCCAATGCATCGTCGTCTGCAGAAGGAAATGTCCAAGACCCTACTCAAGCTGAGATTGGAAAAAGGAATGTAGAAGGGCCCCACAGTGGTTGAGACTGCTGTTGAGGGTAATGAAGGCCCAAAGGAGGTTGAGACTTCATTGGGTAAAGTTGCCGAAGAAGAAAGACAAATGCCAGATCCTCAACCAGAGTCAACTAAAATTGAAGAAATAAGTGTACCGCATGACTCTGAGAAAAATGTCTCTGTGGAATTTCTTAACACAGAAGACGTAGCTGAATCCATTCCCAAAGAAAAACCAGTCGAAGACCCAAAAACAAAGTTGTGGCAAAAATGAGAAAGGCAAGCGAGAAATCTGCTTTCGTGAAGTTTGTCTTGGTTGATGGTCCACCCCCTATGGTGCCATCACCATCCCATGACGCTGATGAGGCAGCTGAGGCACAAGTTACTCAAAAAGAAACACCAACTGAGTCCAATGAAGTTGTTAGGGACAGATGAGGATCAGTCAGCTCCGCAGGCTACAACAGCTGCGATTGCCGATGAAACTGAAACAGTTGAGGCACATAGAGTTGAAGCTAGTATCAAGGGCAAAGGAAAGGCTCCTGAAGGAGGAGTGGGAGAAATTCCTTTTGTCCCAGATGATTTGTTCTTAGACTACTTCCCATTTGTAACTGAGGTATCCCTCGAGACCAAATTCGTTGTTGAAAGTGCCAAGTACACTTTGGAAATCCACCCTGAGGACTTTGAAGCTCCAGGTGATCTAAGAGTGGTGCCGTTTGATTTTGATTTCGATGCAGTATGGCCAGAAGAGCAGTCAACTAAAGCAGCAGACTTCTGAAAAGCCTTCAAGGTTATCTGCTCGTAAATTGAAAAATCAAGCGACTTCGATGCAAAAGATGGCGTAAGAGAAAGAAACTAAAAAGCGGAGACTTCTAAGAAAGGTTTTGCTACTCTTAACCATCTCTGGAGGTAGTCGAGGCACGATTCTAAGAATCAGGGAATGGACAGCTCAAACAAAGGCACTCAGATGGGAACAAGTCAGCTACTTCAAATCCCTGTTTGCAAAGTTGATGATTTGGAATGTTGAAAATGCGAAGTTTCAACAGAGGCAGAGGTACCATATTTTCAGATTTGACCAGCCGCACAAATCAGACATGGAGTTGCTGAAAGCTCAACATAAGCAAGAACTTCTCAAGACTGAAGCTAATCTGTGCACATAGATGATGATCATGAACGCAGAAATGAAGGTTTTGCAATTAGAACATAGAACAGCTCACTCCAAAGCTCATGAAAAAATGGATCTAATTCTATCAAACGCTTCTCAGAAAACTCTTTATGGTGATGATACCAAAAGGGGGAAGATAGTAAAGGTGAAGGAAGTGGAATTAAGGGGAAAGGATCCCTTAAGAAGACCCCTTGAAGATAGTGCTTGCAAAACCCCAACATGGCTCATCCACCAGCTCACTCCTCTCATAGCTGCCACAGTGCTTATCAGCTGAAGAAAAAGCTAAGTTAGCTTACAAGAAGACCATAGAAGCCATTGAATGGTCGAATATAAGGATTGACAGCCAAGTTCGATGGTCCCCCAGTAGGATTACTTAAAGATTCTCCTGCAGTAAAACTCCTTCAAGAACTTGCTTCTGCTCCTGATGTAGGATATGAGCCAAGATCGCTAAAGGAATTCCAGACGCTTAAATTTGAAGGATTTTTCAAAGGAATGACTCTGAAGAAGGCTTGGGATTTGTACTAGGAAAAAAGTTTGGAACTATGTCAATCAGCCGAGAAGCTGCAGCAGGGAAGCAGTCGGCATGCTTCAAGGGCTCAACCTACATAGTACATTCCCTGAGCAGGAGCTGACTCTGGAAGAGGAAGGGAAAGAACTAGTGGAAGAGGCAGAGGCACTCCACACCAGCAAGGCCTAAAGATATCACATACATTAATCCCCAGCAGAAAGACTTGTTGTACTAGGCTGGACTGAATCAACTTGAGAATAGAGTAATGATCACGAGGAATGAGGAGATGGCCAGGAGGCAAGAAGAACAAAATAAAAGGTTGGGTCATGAATGGGAAGAAAGACAAAGAAAAGAAGACGCAACTGCGAAATGAGCCTATGAGAAGAAGAAAAGAAAAGGAAGAGAGCTGATAAAGATAGGCGAAGAGCTAAAGATGAAGCTGAGAGAAAAAGGAAGCAGCATAGGCATTGAAGACTGTTGCAGACACTTTCATGTTGTATTTTTACATTATTGTAAATACACAAAAATTTTAAGTACTTTGTATTCTTTTTTCATTGTACTTTGTAAAGCGGTTTTGTAAAGTGCAAGAATGATATGTTCAATAAAATGATATATTTATACAAATCATTCTTTGTTTATGCACTGTTTACGTTGCTAACTTAAGTTTTGGCATCATCAAAAATGGGGAAGTTGTTGGGAAGTTTATGTAATTAGATTTTGATGATACCATGTAAAACTTAGATTAGAAAGTTGGCACCCCAATTCTAGTGTAAATCAATCTGTAATATATAGGATTCTATGAGCTGAGTCAAAGCAGCCAAATTGTAGAATGCATTACTCGACTGAAGATCGAAAAGAAGAATCAGATGTGTCAAGATCTGTCTCATTCAGCAGACTGGTAGCTGAGTCACTCCAAGATAAGTGGAGTTGACTGTCAAAGGGTTATGCAACAGAAAGGATCAAAGAAAGCTGAAGAGAATCGTTGTCAAAGAAAATTCAATTGTTTGCTGAAAATAGGCATATGTCAGACTGCCTACTTTAAAGTTGTTTTGTTGAAAGAGTGCAAAAAGCAAGGAGCCAATGAGATGTACTTGAAAACCTGCAAAGTTTAAGGAAAGGTTGCAGAGCATTTAATTCAAGGAACAGTCTACATCAAAGCTGCAAGACAAGACAAGCCAACAACCTCAAAGTGTAGTTTAAAAAATACATCTATCTCTTCAACGGATATATGTTTCAAACAGGTGATATAAAATGGCTGAGTAATACAATAGAGAAGACACTGATGCAATCTGAGACACATAAGTGAAATCAAGCAAACAAATCATAACACTCTCAAGCACTCTATTCAAATCCTCAAGCCTAAATTCGAAGGAAATCAATCGAACACACTCAGTGAAGGAAAGACAACTTCAAACAGTTGAAGAGGAAAAACTTATTGAAAAGAACAATGGGTCTACACTCCAAGGTTGAAGGAGGTGTAGTAAGGTTTCAATTCGAACCAAAGGCGTTAGACTCGTTGGAGGGTTGTGTGAACAAATCCAAGAGTATGAAGGAGCTGAAGACAACTGTTTTGTGAAGAAGTTGAGTCCTTGAAGCTGAGTTAGCTGTGTAATCAAGGTCAAGCATAGACTGTTACCATTTTGTAGAAATTCACAATTACATTAGTGGATTCCTCCAGGGATTGGAGAAGAATGGATTAGAGGAATTACCCCATCCTCAAACCACTAAAAATTTACTTGTGTCATTTACATTCAACACACTTTTATTATTGCATACTTATATTGTTGTTTGTTTAAACTTGGTAAGTCAACTGAAAATAACTAAGCTTAAAACAAGTATTTAAAAGCATATTTCAAACAAGGGTGAAAGTCTTCCACTGTAAAAACCAAGTCTACTGAATATTTCAAGAGTTAACTGAATCAGGTGAGTTATACTATCAATAGATCAGTCGAGTCTGCAAGTAAACTAAGTTGTCCACCAAGGAACCAGCTGACTTGAGATTAAAACTATGACTTTAAAAAGGAATAAATCGAAAAGTTGGTAAAGTCTATTCAACCCAACCCCTTCTAGACTTTACTTTATTTCCCCTTGGGACCTACATTATCTGCATTTGTGCTAATGGTCCCAAGTACATATTTCGACAATCGATGAAATTCAGATTGATATTGGGCTACTGTCATGGTTCCCTACCTTAATCGATGGAATTCATCCCGTTGGGCCTCTTTAACAATATGTGGTATATACTATTCATTGAATTCTACGAGGAAGTTTCCCCAAGTCTCCGCTACCCTGTTCTGATCCCACTTCCTTTCCACGGCTCTCCACCAGTCGTGAGCCGTAGATTCTAAGTGAAAGACAGCAAGAGTAACCTTTTGCTCATCGGTATAGTGCAAAGTGGTGAAAATATTTTCCAACTTTTCCAGCCAGCCTTCGGCCTTGGTGTCATTCGGATCTCCCTGAAATGTCGGTGGATCAAAGCGTAAGAACTGTTCCAAGACCCTGTCATTAGCCTCTCGTATGGGCTCCTGCACGTTTCTGTTAGGTGTTGTATGTTGTTGCGTGAATATTAATTTATGTTGTAAAGCTTGTGCAGTCAAGTTATCTCCCGCAGCTAGGGGAGGTGGTGGCGGTAAGTCTAGAGAAGGTTCCAGCTCCTCGGGGGGCTAGCGTCCCCTTTTAGGATAGCATGGGGTCTTCCCTTCTACGATGGTCATCCATTCTGTATCGCAAAGGGTTAGTTTCCTTTCATAACCTTTAACAATTTCCGGTGGTGATAGCAATGTTCACAAGCCAATAGATGCCAATAGTAATTAATATAACCAAGACATAATATTTACATGAGACAAGAAGTAATAAACCATTTATAAAATAATGCGATGCTCTGAATGAGCTGGAAAATGATACACAAGTATCATACATCAAGTGATAAGGGAATACAACATCTGGATAACATACATCAAGTACAATTAACTTCAAGTAATACTAGTTCTATCTAATCAGTGATTGTGCTCTCGGCATTACTGTCATCATCGATGTCTATAACCTTCACTGGTTCCTACTCTAGCCATTCTTCGGGCGCATGTGCGACATCCATAGGATCCTCTTTGGGTCCATCATCAAGTTCTTCCTCGAAATCCTCTTCTGGTTCTTCCTCGGGATCCGCTTCTAATTCTTTCTCGGGATCTGCTTCTAATTCTGCCTCGGGTTGAGGTTGTACCTGGGCATTAGCCGCGTTGGAAATTTCGAGAGCTTGGTCCCTTTGAAGTAAAGCTTTTGTGAGGTTTTGGATGGTATCTAGTTGTTGTTGTAGTATGACCTATTCATAGCGATCAAATTTATCCTTTAGCAGGTAGGCCTCCATCTCCCACTGAAGCTTGCTATCACTGGAGCATCGAGTCCCCTGGTGCATGTTGTTAATGCATTCCAGGAGTACCCAGATTTGATCTTCCCATGCTCGGATAGTCCTTTCTTGATCTCCGACCTCATAAACCAAGGCATTCTTTTCTTCTTGTCACTGGGCTAATATGTTCTCTAGGTCGCGTGTATAGTTGCGTTCCAATTGTAGCTAGGGGTTAACCTTCACGAACTTGTTATGCCAATATGTCGCCATCTCCTCGAAGTGGTGTCTCTCAACATGAGTTTCCCATACCATGGGCCACGTTGGAATCTCGGGTTCTATTCCCAGACTAAACACGACTAGTGTTTGTCAAAACAAGTTTAAGTGGATAAAGTGACAGTGAAGGATTAATATAACTAATCAGAAATCGACTAAGTATTAATAACAATTAATTCTGGGTCTCAATTTATTATAAGATTCTTAACTTAGTCTAAACATTAGTGATGCGATTCTCATAATCCATTATCGAACCTAATATCGAGGGTCTATGGTCTTCTTTAGATTAGATACTTAGCTTAGATTAGTCAATAGTGGTACTTCCCAATATAGGCAGAGGGTCCTATCTTGGGTCAGCTCGGAGTAAGTTTCTATCTTACTAGTCGATTCTCTGATACCACTAAAACTGTCAGACCCCAAACGGGACCATGATGTGATCGAGAACTTAAACTGTTTATTAAACTAAATAAATAAACCAACAAAGGATTTATACAATATAAATATCTAACTAGTCAATCATTCATCAGAAACATCTCAACAGAGTCTAACATTGCAACGGAAATATTAAATTCTAGTCTGATAAAGTAATGAAATAGTTCTTAAGTTACATCCCAAATAATATTCAAAATTTGTTCAAGGGTCCAACAACAAGCCAATAAAAAGGGAATCTTTCAAGAAGTCGAGATAGGGCACGGATACGAATTTCTCTGTTGTTTGATCCTCTTCGTCCACATCTTCAGCGTGTGGACAATCACCATGGTGGTTGAAAAGGCGGGGGTGAGACAAAAACTTTCAGTGGATGGGTGTGAGTGTGTAAGTGTGGCGTATATCAATACAAGATATCAGTTATATAAAGAATGCATGGTTCAAGATGCGTGCGTCACACACGACTCATAAGCAACGTTATATTCCAAAATCATATAGTAGTATATAACTTGTTGAAAATAGTTCATGAACATTGAAGCACCATGAATGGTATTCGAGCAAGTCAAGTAGTGGTTGCGTACGGAATATAAAGCCAACCCAAGCAATTCAAGTGGTGGTTGCGTACGGAACGTAGCGCCAACCCAAGCGATTCAAATAGTGGTTGTGTACGGAACGTAACACCAACCTAAGCGATTCAAGTAGTGGTTGCATACGGAATGTAACACCAACCCAAGCGATTCAAGTAGTAGTTGCGTACGGAACGTAACGCCAACCCACGCAAGTAAACGGTCTGAGTAACTCCAGAATCATGTGGATCAGACAATGATTTCTTCATTCTTCCTTGTAACTCCCCGAGCAAGATGGCACGAAGACCAATTCACCTTATAGCACCTAGGCACAACAAATCCACGATGGGGCTAGCTAAGCCCGGATTGTAATAATCCTGATTATACCTCAATACTACGACTCATCGCCAAGTTTGGGATTAGGACGGTAGGGTTGGTAATGGAATAGCAGCTGAGCTTTCCGATTCCAATACGTGACTAGGCCACTCCGACTGCTAGCTTAACACACCAAGTTGACTCAAGCAAGTAAGTTCACAGAGTTATAACATGTCAACAAGGCAGTCAAATACAACATACGATTCATACAAGAGCAATACAAGATGTAAATAAGTTAAGTTTTTTAACGCGAGTATTCGGTATCATTGGTGGTGTAAACATGTTAAATGAATCTATCTATCGGGAAGATAATACATGCTTCGATTTATTTCATGGACATGGTATATTATGCGTGAGGTTTTAGCCTCACTGAAAGTTTGTATTGTTATAGGGCGAGAAAATCGCCACGCGTAAAGCGTAAGGTTCGTGTAAAGAGTTCGTTAAGGTCCGGAAATTTTTAAGAAAATTAATAAATTATAATTAAAATATAATTAAGTCAATTTCAGGGCTACAATATGGAAAATAATTTATTTCGGGTCCTTGATAAAAGGAAATTTTCATAAGTAATCCCATTTTGGAAAACTAGCATTTATCGGGTTTAAAATAGTATAAGTTTTGGTATCGACCTCGAATAAAATATAAGGTCAGTTTCTAAATTCTCTAAATTTTCCAGAGAAACAATTTTTCTAAGAGTTTGGGGTTAGTTTTAAGGAAATTTCAGTTTGGTCCCCTTTTTGTCAAAATTGTCATTTTTGGCTCCGAACTTAAAATATTTGAATCGCACAAACCAGAAGGGCTTTTGATGTGATTCGAACTTTAAAATATCACTTATGATAGGGGATTATTGGGAAAAAAATAGTTTTGAAAAAGTATCAGTTTAAGTCCCTTAACGTTTGAAACTTCTATTTGTAGTCCAATTTTTTATTTTGACCTTAAGGGCTTATTTGGGGTACGTTTGTTATGAAACTTGAACCATGGGTTCAAAATATTATAAAACTAAGATTAAATGATTTTTCAGGTACATGGACTGCATTATTCATGGAACTTTCATTTTAGTCCTTGAGTGTTGGAATTTTACACTTTAGTCCTCAAAATTTCAAAAAAATGGTTTTCTTTACTCAACACACTAGGACTTTTGAAATTTACTCAATATGAGTTTTTCTATTAAACCAAGTTAAAAATTTTGAATTTCACAGAAAAGTCTCTGTACAGTTTTGAAAATATCATTTTTGGTCCTTAAACTTTCAAATTCCTCATTGGAATCCTTAAGCTATCAAGGGTTGGTTTTCTTATCTCAAAACCTTTAAACATTTATTATTATCTTAAAATATGGATTTTTAATTTAGTACAGTCCCAATTTTTGAATTTAATGGAGATCCCTTTTCACAGTTTTTAAAATTGGAATTTAGTCCTCTAAGTTTGCAAAATTTGCATACAAGGTCCAATAGCTCAATTTTCATATATTTTTAACTTTTCCAAAATATAAAGCAAATATAAAATAAAATTCTCAGTGCATAAACATGCATTAACATAACATTCAAGATTTCGTCAAGAATTTCATTAATTTGTACATGTATAGACCTTGTATACACATGCAATACATATTCATATAAGATCATGCAAGTTTCAAACTACTACATGCCAATTTTTACAAAATACTTGAGTTTTTCCAAAGGATTTTTCCACCCACCTTTTGATAGTTCTTGTTAATGAGTCTAGAGATGATACTTCATTTCTAACTTCTTGAAATAGACCACAACTTCTGAAGGCATCCCCCTAAGTGTCAAATTTTCAAGGATTTTAAGTTAGGATTTGGAGGATTTGAGGTAAGAAAGAAGGAATTAGAATAATGGTCAAGAAATCTACAATTACCTTGTGTAGTTTTACAAGTAGCACCTAGAATGGAATATTTTATTTGCACCTTCAAGCTTTTGGTTCTAACCACCAAAGTCAGCCCCTATTCAACACTAAAACCATATTTTGGTGTTAAAATTTAAAAATCTAAAAATGTAAAAAAAGAGGTAGTACTAAACCACAATTCTTACCTTGACTTCTTATTTCTAGAATTGCTTTGAAGGACCTCTTCAAGCTTATGACCAAGTCTTGATCTTCCTTATATTCTTAAAGAAATGAACCTTTAGGAGTAACTAAAAAGAAAGAATTCAACAAGGTTAGAAGATGAAGGATTAGGCTTGAAGTTTCAAGAGGACAAGATGAAGATGAGAGAAGCAAAAATTTCCTTACCTTGCTTAGTGTGTTTCGGCTTCTATGGAAGAAAATGAGGGGATTCTTGTGTTTTGTTTAAGTGTTGGAGAATAGAGAGAGTTGGGAGAGTAGAGTGTGAATTGTTGGATGAAAAATGAAAGTGATTCTCCCTCGCTATAAAAATGGAGGATTTTTGGTGTTGATACGTGTAAAATATGCCCGCATTTAAGGGTTTATTTTGATACATTATTGAGGCATTTGCATGTATATTTAGTGTATTTTATTTGGTTTCCTTAGAAGTGTATGATACTAAGTATTCTTGTAACCTTTTACCGGAAATGGAGCTTAAATGGAAAGATCAAAAAGACGAAGAAAAAAGACGAAAACAAGTCACATTGTGGGCCCATGTGGGATGACACGACCATGTGAGGACCCGTGTGAAGCTGCACAACCGTGTGAAGTGTTCGGGAGAACAACAGAGACAGAAACAAGTTACACAATCTGCTTGTGTGGGATCACACGCCCATGTGGGGTGGTCGTGTGAAACCATATGGCCCGTGCAATATGTCTGCGTCTGATTTTGAGTCCTTTTCCCATCAGAACTCTACAAATAATCTCTCCAAGCACCTATATAAAGGGACCAAGGCTCTACACAAAAATACAAGTTATTACACCACAAAATACAATACAATACACAGGATTACACAGATCAAAAGTTTTCTAAGAGAGGAGGGCTAGGTTACGAACACCAAAAGGCCTTTTCACATCTACAGAAGCACAATAGTTTCGAAGACTTGGAAGGAGGATCCATCCTGACAAGAAGGGATTTCTTTCTTAGTCTAGATCTCTTGTCTGTACTTAAACGATGTCATAATGTTGATTTGAAGTTTATTTATGAATTTGTTATCAACGTTTGGCTAATCTTTCGGATCCTAAAGCATAATCAAAACTGTGTATTCATGTTAAATCTTTATTGATTGTTTTCATAATTGATTAATGTGTTCTATTTTATGAATTCGAATGCTTATTCTTAACTGCTTATTATTTGGCAAATAATTTGCTTGTCATATTTGTTAGTGCAAAATACGGGAGATGAGTTTTAACAAAGACGGAAATTGAATTCAGACATAAACGGGTGTAACGAGTCGGGAGACCTACAACTGTTTGTGGGGAGTCATTCAATTCATAGATCTTTTGGGACTTAATAATAGTTGTAACGTATCGGGAGATCTACAATTATTATTAATCTACAGTTTATCAGCCGCCCGGGAGGGGAATAGACTAATTTAGGAATTGAACCCATAGAAAAGCATGAACTGGTTTTGCTAAATATTAATTGTATTTAATATTGATGAAGCATGTTGAGATTATGTGCCTAGGGTTGCTTTCGTATTTGTTGAAAAGACTTGTGGAGTTCGAATTCATTTGTTTTACTTTTATTTTTTGATTATTTATTAAAATTTGTGATACTCGGTTGCTTCATTGAAATTGGTATACGATGTTATTATAGCCTTAGTGTTTCGTAGTCAATCCCTGAGAAATACGACTTTGCTTGCTATTATCCTATAAACTACATTGTACACTTGCAATATAGAGATCCAAATATTTTTGGCGAACAAGTTTTTGGTACCATTGTTGGGGATTGAAATATTCACTTAGATATAGTAATAAGTAGTTCAATCTTAATTGAGGCTTTTGTAAATAAATTTTATTTTTTAAATTTTTTGACTTTCTTGTAAATAAATTTTTATCTCTATTTTTTTGATTTTTTTATTTTTGTAAATTATTTAATTGCTTTTGTTCTAACATTGTTTTTGTTGAGTGCAGATAGCGCATGATCACGCATTCCAAATCTGCCCAGCCAATACCCATTGATTTAGAAATAGAGAAGACAGGGAAGCAACTAAGGAAAAGATCTAAAGCAATGGTGGATGGGAATAATCAGAATGTCGTGGATAATAAAAACAATGAAGAACGTCTACTTGGGGCGGATGACATGACCGTATTGTGAAAAGGCCCGTGAGAAAGGCAGTTAGGGACAACTTCCAGTCGGAAGTGAGTCGAACTTATGGAGGTGTGACCCATTTGGCGATCAATGCAAAAAACTTTGAACTTAAACCTGTATTGATCCAGATGGTTTCACAGAATCAATTTGGTACTGGTTCATTGTTAAAAACTGGTTTCTTAATAAATTGTTCATATATTTCATACTCATATTCTTCACTATTATTTATTTCTTCTTTATTAATTAAATTTCTACATCCTTCTTTATTATATTCAGATTTATCTGTTAATAAATAACTATTGTCCCTGTTCACTTTCAAGAAAATCGACTGAATCTTGAAGTATTTCATTCTTTTGTTTTAGTTTTTCACACTGTTCATTTAACACTTTAAAATTCCTTTCCATTGCTTCACAATGGTTACAGAATTTTTTACTGTGTGTTAAATCTGTTGTTATTGCTTTTCCATAATCCAATCCTTCACCAGTAGGTATTGGAGCTGGTTGAAACTGTTTTTTATATATCTCCTTTACGAGTTCATATATTCTTTTTTGTAAACCTCCTTCTGTAACATAAGGGGTTCCCGATAATTTTCTCACTGTTTCTTCATATGCTTCTTTAAGGTTGTCAAATATTTCCATTGCGCTTTTATTGTATCAATCATTGCCTTAAAGGCATGTTCTTCTGTCTCATAAAGACCTGGTTTTTTACCCCTGTAAACAAGGATATATTTTTCTGGCTTTTTTCCAAATACATCGGCTAAGGCATTTAATCCTCCGAATAGCCATGTTTCGCTTTCTTGTTTTTCGCCGCTTCAAACAAAGTTATTCATTATATGTTGAACTGTTGGTTCTACTATTTTTCCGTACTGGTTTCTGAAAAACCATCTGGAATATTCGAATATTTGTTCAGCATATTGGATCCTATTTTTATCATTCTTGTTTTTCCTGCAAAAAATATATTAGCTTGTCGACATAAATAATCTGCCAAGAAATTTTTCTCTCCAAGTATATGTTCAAAAGTAACTTCATATCCATTACCTTATATAGTATCTATAAATTTTAACCATCTGTGGATACTAGTTTTTCTTTCACTATTATATTTATATAATCTTACTATGGCTTCGCAATCTGTTCTTATTGTAAATGGTTGTCTTAAATAAATTTAAAACTTTCTAAAGCATTAATTATTCCTTCTATTTCTCATTCTATTGAAGGCATATTCATATTATGAAATATCCCACTTGCATATTTTGAGATTTTTTCTTCATTTTTATTAGAGAATGTTTCTGGTTTAACTATTAATATGGCTCCCCAGCCTTCATTACTTGCATCAGTTATTATTATTTTATATTCTGATTCTAGTGGTAATTTTAAATCTGGTAATTGTTTAACCTTTTATTTAATCTTCTTAATTAAAATATTTTTGGCCTCCTTTACCTGTTTTTTGATATAGAGGACCAACTAATCTTCCTAAATCTTTTATATACATTCTTGCATAATTTAACAATCCTAAGAATTGTTGTAATTGTTTTGTTTCTTGAAATTCTAGTATCTTTTTAACTATATGAGGTTGTAATTTTATCATCCCACTTCCTAGAATATGCCCTATGAATTCTATATGTTCTTTGAATAATTCCATTTTCTTTTTTGAAATTATTATTCCATTTTTAATGAATCTATTCATTATTTCTTCTACATGTTTATAATGTTCTTCTTTATTATTACTAAAAATTAAAACATCATCTATATATACTAAACAATAATTTAAATCTTTAAATATATTATCCATTTTTTGTTGAAATATTGCTGGCGCATTTTTTAACCCAAATGGCATTACTAACCATTCGTAATGACCTCTTTTTGGTCCACTAAAAGCAATCCATTCTATTGATTCTTTGGCCATTTTTACTTGCCAATATCCTGATTTACAATCAAATTTACTAAATATCTTTTTGTCTTGAATTCTATCTATTAGAATGTCTTTATTTGGAAAACTATAATCTATTTTTCTTGTATTATTATTTAATCTTTTATAATTTATTACCATTCTAGCTTTTCCTCGTTTTTGTTCTGAAGGATTTCTGACCAAAAATGCAGGACTTTTATGTGGACTCATACTATTTCTTATTACTTTTAATTTAGGGTTTAGGGTTTAGCTTCCTAAATCTTTTATATACATTCTTGCATAATTTAACAATCCTAAGAATTAACAGTGAAAAAGTACAGATTATGAGGGCTCAAAGATTTCAACTGACCAAGTTCAACAACAGTGAAAAATAGAAATCTGAAGTCTGGGTGAGACGTAAAACTTAGTGCTTTATGGGAGGCAACCCAAATTATTTCCTATTTTCATTTATTTTTGATCGTCTTCGATTTGATTAATTTCAATTCCATTATTTTAGTATTAACTTAATTTTTAGTTGTTTGATTTTGTGAGTTGTTGTGTAGAAAGCATCACGGAAAAATCCGAGTTTGGAACAAAAGAATTAAGGCAGAAATATGTCACAAGTCATGTGAACCACATCACACGGACCGTGCGACTTAACGAATAGAGACTCGTCACACGACCAGGTCGCGTGACACCACAAAGACATGTGGAGTTGGACAGACTATGAACATTCAATTTCATTAGACTCCATATTCAAGTAAACCATGGAATTCATTATCAAGAAGTCATTAATCACAAGTTCGGCATAATCAATACTCTTTCGGATACTTATATCGCGACTCACAAGTAATAGTGTATCACTCATCTCTCAAAGTAATAAGGACGTGTATACGCTCAACTCAATTCAATGAATGTAGAACTACCATAGGCTTGCAAATCGTCTAACATCCGTACCACTCTAGTGTGCACAACTTAAATCAAAAAGGACTTTTCATTTGGTTGTAATGTAAACTCTTTGGTAAGGGTAGGGAAAATATGGATTAAGTGACTTGACTTGAGCAAATAGAATTTAAGGTACACAGACCTGCAACTCACCAACCCAATTTCATCTCAAAGTCATTCTTTCAATATATTTTCTTTTTCAACTCAACTCCACCATTTTTCATCTTTTTTTTCATTCTTAGGCCTTTATGCCTTATTCACTTTTTTTTTCTTTAACGTCAAGCTCTCAATTTCGAGAATTTTTTTTCTTTTCTTTTTTTCTTTCTTGCTCTTGCTCAAATACCCAATTTTCTCAATCAATGTCAAACATGCAAAAGACATCTTCTCAACAATTCGTCAAATTATTCACCAAAATACTTCATCTCACAATATCAAATGCTCATAGTAAAATCATGCGCAACCTTTTGTACTTTTTTATACACTTATATGTATAAAGATTACATGTAAGTGGTTTGTATAAATATAAATACAAATATATATATATATATATAATATTATTTGAATATTCTTTTGAATACTCGAATCGAATATAATGATATTCGTATTTATTTTAACATAATATGCGAATCAGAATGAATATTTTTATTTGCATTCACATTCTAATTTTTTGAATTCGAATATCAATATACGAATTCAGATACCGAATCGAATAAAAAGGAATTCCTTCTTTTACACCCCTAACCAAATACCATCCTCGTACCGTTTCTCGCTTTAGGTATCTGGGATGGGAATGAGGAATTAACCCCAATTTGGAAAATGGTATCCCCCGTGGAATCTATTTCCCCATTTTATATTTATTAATAAAAAAATATTATAAAATAAATTGCTTAAAATAATCAATAATTAAAATAAATAAAAACATAATAAATTCCTAATTTGTAAAAGAAAGAACGAAAATAAGTAAAATTATAAAGACTTAAGAATTTAGGTTTTACAATTAATAAAATAAAATATTATTAATAGAATTAGTATTAATAGTAGATAGATATACTTTATATTTTTGGGGAATGGGATGGGGACGGAGAATTTCCGTTTTATCTAAACGGGGCTGGGGATGGCCGAATGGGGACGGGGATGACACGGGTATCATCTACATCCCACACTACAAGAAAACAATCAAATTCCAACAAAATAATTCCAACGAAATAGAAAACTGGTGGAATTTTTTAAATTCCAACGAAAATTCCAATGCTACATTATAACATTGGAAAATTCCAACGGTAAACAAAATCGTTGGTATAAAATGTTGGAATTCATGTTGGAATTTGAAATTCCAACGGTAAACAAAACCGTTGGTATAAAATGTTGGAACTTATGTTGGAATTTAAAATTCCAATGGAAATTCCAACACCACAACTAACCATTGGAAAATTCCAAAAAAAATTCCAACGGTAAACAAAATATTGGAATTAACCGTTGGAATCTCTGTTGGAGTTTTTAAAATTCCAACGGAAATTCCAATGGTACAACATGTTATTCGAAAATTCCATTGGAAATTCCAATACCATTGGAAAATTTCAATAGGGGTTAAAAGATTTGATAGTATAATCCATATCAATAAAATATATATTCTCTTCTGGAGTCAATCATATTAAAACTACATGGTTAAATGTACTTGACTTGGGACAAATTGATGATGGGTGACCTACTGGGAAGTTGAAGATATTAGATAATGAGATAAATTAATTGAATATTCCAACATATATATATATATCATTGGTCTAAATTCCAATAGTATAATTCCGTTGGAATAACCGTTGGAGTTTTTTCCAACGATTAAATATATTCCAATGGTATAACTCTGTTGGAATTAGTGTTGGAAAAAATTTTGGATTTCTTTCCAACAGTTATATATTCCAATGGATAAATAACGTTAGAAATTTCGTTGGAATATTTTTCCATTGGAATTTCGTCATTCCAACGGCCATTTTACCAACTATGCATTTTATGTTGGAATTTCCGTTGGAATCGATAATTCCAACGGTAATTGGCCAAATTCCAACATATTTTTCCGTTGGGATTTCCTTGTTTTCTTATAGTACCATCTCCGATTCTAAAAAAACGGAGAATCTCCATCCCGCCCAATCCCCAAAATAATCAAAGACTTTTGCCCGTGGGAATTTTTGCCATCCCTAAACGGCTACACATAGTTGTATTTTAATGGTGCAATTTGTCAAAAGTCATAGTGTCAATTGTAGGTTGCACCATGCCAATTACGAAATGGCTATTGCAGATATGTAAGCACTAAATTACGACCGGTCGACCACCCTGACGACCTGTACCTGGATCGCACTAATTGTTTCAAACGGTCGAAATCTTCAACAGGCAACCGATCGCCTATGCTATTTTGTTGACAAAGAAAATTATGTTATTTGAAATTTTTGACAAAGCAATATTTACTTTTGATTTTTGTACAATATTTCTACATCTTGTGATCTTCTTTCTGTAGACAAAAGTGAAGATAGAGGAGCCTATGTTGGTGAAGACTTCCCTATAAATAGAGGATGAATTGAAGACACAAGATACAACAACACAAACAATCAAACAACAAGAAATCGCAAAAATCCAAGCCTTCATATTCAACACTCTTGTTGTATTTATAGCCTAAGTATTTCACTTTCACATCTTGAGGTCTAGGCTTTTCTTGATTACACTTGCACTCATATTGTAATATTCATTATTTGTAATCTTGATTTTTGTCATCATTCAACACAAGACATCCTTGTGAGTATTCTTGTGGAAAGAATACACTTGGGTGATCTAGGTGATAGGTGTTTCAAGAGTGTGGTGCTCTTGAGGTATTGAAGAATTTGGTATTCTTCAAGGTTGAAGATTGTGGTAATCTTCACAAGGTGCCGTTGGAGATTGTGGTAATCTCAAAGGTGGTGTTGTAGAAGAGTGTGGTGCTCTTCAAGGTGATGTTGTAAGGTGTTGTATTAATTTTGGTAATTAATAAAATCTTTTTTCTTTTTGAAATCCATCCCGGAGATACTGGGGTGGTAGAGGATTAGGCCCTAGGTGGGTTGAACCTCTATAAATCGACGCGTGTTGTTTACATTCCGCACCTTTATTATTGTCTTGGCATATTTGATTCGAAAAAGAGGGCATAAGCGAAAAGATGGAGATAATCTATTTACCCCCCCTCTAGATTATCGTAGCCGCTTGGACTTACAATTTCTACCTTTGATTTCAAAAAAAAAAGTCTAGGGGTAGCAATTTCGGACTCGACACGTAAACCCGACACGAATCTAACATGAAATTAATGGATATAGGTCCAAGCTTCATGGGTCCCGGGTCAAACCTGAATAACCCGTCAATTAAACTAGTCAGGTTCGGGTCAACTTGATATTACTAATTTAACTCTTCTAACCCATTTTTTGAATTTAAAATAAAACTAAGTAAATAATTAACTGTAAGAAAAAAAAACAAGATTTGTCCTTAAAACTTAAATGCTAAAACCTCCTTAACTATGTATGTTGTTATTATTTTGCATGTTTTTTTGTATGTTGTCCTCAAAATTTGATTAGTATGTTAAGTTATTTATGCAATTATGTAATTTCTTTTTGTATGTTGTGAATTGTGATATTTCTTATTGATTGAATAGAATGTCATAGTGGCCATTACTGTAGATATGTAAGCACTAGGGTGTTTTCTCTCCTGGAGATTCCCCTGAGAGCAATGTCTTGGGTTTCCAAGAAAAGTTCACGCATGCGTCCCCCTCTCTGCTTTCGTTGCATGCCCATCTTCCCTGTCTAGCTCCATCTCCTTCTCCCTCACTCTGCTCCATTGCTCCTCTGATCTTATCCTCTAGCCATCACTCTCTCAAGCACACCTTCTACCCCCTATTGCCACATTTAAACCCTCCTTTTGAGTGCAGCTTACCGACCCTGTGTTCCTTTTTTCTCTCTTTCTCTGACTTTTTCTTGTGTTGCTTTGCAGGTCTCATTATCCTTAAAGGCCCAGAGTTTGCTGTGATTATTCGGCCGCCTACACCTATCAGTCTTACACTCCTGCCTCGTCCCTCCTGTCTTCAATGGAGGAATCTCTCGACTCTTTGTACGCTCGACTCTCACTGGCTGACGATGAGAAAGCTAGCATCAATGGCAACTTTGCACACTGTGATTCCCTCGACAAGTCCCACTCCCTTGTCGGAAGAATCCTCGCCCCTCGCATCATAAGCTTCGAACACATCTCATCTCTGTTCAAAAAACTATGGAATCCGAAGGGAAGTCTCTCGTGCAAGCCCCTGCATGATAACACTGTGCTATTCTCTTTTGGAGACCCGATTGACAAAAAGAAAGTCCAACTAGGAGCCCCCTGGCTCCTTGACAAATATCTCATGCCCCTCGAAGAAGCAAAATCTGACATGGTCATCTCAAACTTTGAATTTAAAAAGTCACCCTTTTGGATCCAACTCCATAATATCCCTTTGGGCCTGATGACAACGCAATTCGCCAGCATAGCAGGAAATTCCATTGGCCAGTTCATCGATGTAGATTTTGACGCATCCGGATCAGCTATCGGTAAATTTCTCCGCATCCGTGTGGAAATGGACATATCCAAACCTCTTCGGAGAATCCTTCAGGTCGACTATCAATCCCGTAAAATCACTGTCGTCCTCAAGTACGAGAGGCTACCGGACTTTTGTTTTTTCTGCGGAAAAATTGACCACATTGTCAAGGATTGCAGCGCCCACATACTCCACTCACCCCATCAAAAAGACCAATTTGAGTTTGGGAATTGGCTCCGTGCACCCAGCACTATAAACCCCTTCTCCACAAACCGTCAACCTCCCCGACACCAACCCCCTGTCCAAGCACACAAAGACACCCCCAAAACTCACTCACCTGCCCCTCCCTTGTCCCCCCACCCCATCTCTTCTCATGACACACATCTCACTACAAATGAAACCACTTCTCATGATGCGTCAAACCCTCTTGCTATAATCCCACATTTCTCCTCCTCCCATCCACACGCCCCCAAAACCACCATCCCTATCTCGGACATATCTTACCCTCCACAATTACTACCTCCTACTGCTAACGCCCCATCGTCTCCCCCCAAACTGTCCACCACTACCTCTAACACCATAAACTCTCCCATCCCTTCACATACCACCCCACAAAAACCACCCCCCACTCATAACACCCAACCGACAGCCCACCTCTCCATTACACAAAACGTCAACTCACAACACCCCTCTACATCTCAAGCAACTCACAACCCGGCTCCAACCCCCGATAATCATCGCAGCCCCTTTCTTGTCCCTATTCCCATGCTCCTAGATACCCCTGCCCGCAAACTAGCTCGAAAATTCCAATGCCTCAGAAAACAAACCCAATCCATCACTTCTTCCTCATTTCCTACAACCTCGTCTAAACCCAAACGCAGACTCCGTTTAACCGATACTGATCATGAACTCCTAGAGAATATCAATGTCGAGATCATCAGCCTTAACCCCAAATCTCCTAAAACCCATCATTTCGACTCTCCAAATAATACTACTGCTCCACTCCACACAGATATGTCATCACCATAAATATCTTAAGTTGGAATTGTCGGGGGCTTGGGAACCCTCACACAATTCTGAAACTCCGCGATCTTATTCGCACCAAGTCGCCCCACTTGATATTCTTATGTGAAACCAAAAGCAAATCATCCCAGATCGACAAAATAAAAAACGACTTGGGCTTCCATGGCTTTGCGGTTGATCATATTGGTCGTTCAGGCGGTCTAGCTTTACTTTGGCGTAAGAATCTCCAAGTGTCTCTTCGTGTGTTCTCTCATCACTTCATCGACGCCGACTTTCTCTTTATGAACTCAAGCATCCGTATTATGGGGGTTTATGGCGAACCCGATGTCTCTCTTCACAGACGGTTCTGGAGCTAATTCAACCGTATTTCTTCCTCTCCCCACCTCCCTTGGCTATATTTCGGTGACTTTAACGAAGTACTAGCACAATCAGAATTTCAAAGCACAGGCCTACGGGCCGAATGGCAGATACAAGCTTTCCGGGAGGCCATCTCTCAATGCTCTCTTATGGACATGGGTTTCAAGGGAGACCCCTTCACTTGGCATAGACTATCTATCCATCCGTACACCCAGCGGGCTCGCCTCGATCGCTGCTTCCACAACGGCCATTTCAAGAACATCTTTCCTCGGAAATCGGTCTCACACATCCCAACAATCTCATCCGATCACCAAGCACTCCTTATTCAAGCTCACGACCTCTCCACCCTTACTCACTTCCCGGGACATAAGAAACCTTTCCGCTTCAAAGCTTGCTGGGTTAAAAGAAAAGAGTGTGAAGAAGTCATCAAAACCCACTGGAACTATAGTTTGGAATCTGCTCAAGACATGATCCTCAATTGCTCTATTGGTCTACTAAATTGGAGCAAGTCTTCTGTGGGCAACATTGCTGAAACAATTAAAGATGTGAAAGCCCAAATCTTTTCCCTTCGCAAGAAAAATATCACCGCGGAATCGAAAGTTCAGCTCCACGAACTTACTGCCCTCCATGACCACCTTCTTGAGCAGGAAAATTTAATTTGGAAACAGAGGGCCAAACAACACTGGTACAAAGAAGGAGATAGAAACTCAACCTTCTTTCACAGTTTTGCTTCCCAAAGAAGACTTGCTCCTCTACCACTTCTTCCCCCACTGACTTACAGGAGGCGCTGCGGAAGAGTGAGACCCCGGGTCACGGCGACAATGAATAATCACCTAACGCTGCCCTTTAAAGATGATGAGGTCGTCAAAGCACTCAAGGAAATGCACCCCTTTAAATCCCCGGGACCCGACGGTATGAGCCCTGTCTTTTTCCAAAACTTTTGGCATATTGTTGGTAAAGATATCACACGATCCGTCTTAAAGTTTTTGAACAATAATATCCTCATTCCTGGTACTAATTTTACACATAATGTTCTCATCCCCAAGACTAAAAATGCTGATTCTATGGCCCATTTTCGCCCTATTAGTCTATGTAACGTGGTTTACAAGCTTGCATCTAAAATTTTAGCTAATAGGCTTCGCATCTTTCTCCCCTCCATTATCTCCGAGTCTCAGTCGGCCTTCATTCTCGGTCGTCTAATTTCAGATAACATCCTCATCGCATATGAAACCCACCATTAGATGAAAACCCGCCCTACTGGCACCTCGAGCCTCATGTCTATTAAACTTGATATGAGTAAAGCCTTTGACCGTGTTGAATGGCATTTTTTGTTCTCTGTAATGCAGGCCATGGGGTTTTGTGATCACTTTATCTCCTTGGTGAAATTGTGTGTCACGACAACCTCATTCTCTTTTTTACTCAATGGTAAAGAATTTGGGCGTGTGATTCCTAGTAGAGGAATTAGACAAGGCGACCCCCTCTCCCCATATTTATTTATCATTTGTTCCGAGGTTTTTTCTTGTCTTTTACAGGACCTTCAACTGTGCAATAAAACCCAAGGCATTTCCATTAGCAACCGGGGTCCTGGCATCTCCCACCTTTTCTTCGCCGACGACACATTACTATTTGGGCGGGCAACGATCGATGAAGCTAGGCACTTAAAATTCGACATCCAATTGTATGAAAGGATATCTGGGCAACAAGTCAATTTTGCAAAAATCAGGCGTTTTGTTCAGCCCGAATACAGAACAACATCTCATGGACGCTATTCTCAGCATCCTCGGCATGAAATGGGTTTTTAGCCATGGGAAATACCTCGGTTTACCGTCAGTCATTGGTAAAAGCAAGAAAGAGGTTTTTGCGAGCATCAAAGATAGAGTCTGGAGTAAACTTCAGGGTTGGAAGGAAAATTTTTTATCACAAGCGGGCAAAGAAATCCTTATCAAATATGTCATCCAGGCCATTCCAACTATTGCGATGTCTTGCTTCAAAATTCCGGATTACATCCTTGATGATATTCAAAGCCTTGCGGCCAGTTATTGGTGGGGAAGCTCTGAGGATAAAAAGAAACTTCACTGGCACTCGTGGGATAAACTCTCAGTCAGCAAAAATAGAGGTGGCCTTGGATTCCGAAATCTCCGAGCTTTTAATATGGCTATGCTTAGTAAACAAGCGTGGAGGATTCTCACAAACCCCTCATCCCTGTTGAGTCGGGTCTTCAAATCAAAGTATTTCCCAAATTGTAATTTTCTTCAAGCATCAATTGGTAGCCGCCCATCATGGTCTTGGAGAAGCATTTTGGAAAGCAGAAAGCTTATTAACCTTGGAGCTCAAAAACTAATTAGATCTGGATCTTCCACCAACATTTGGAGCGACCCGTGGTTACCCAAGCCGCTGGTTTTTATATTCGCAGCAAGCCCAATCGAATTCCTCAGAATTCCAACGTCTCAATGTTGATCGATGCACCCACTTCTTCATGGAAGGATGAGCTTATTCATACCATTTTTCCCCCGTGGAGGCTAATGCGATTTTGTCTATCCGACTCCCGCTCCATCCTTCGCACGATCTTTGGAGCTGGCACTTTACCAAAAATGGGAAACACTCGGTCCGCTCGGCCTATCACGCATATATTGAATCTGACATTACCCCCCTTGGCCCGAATTTTAACGCAGGTCCAAGTTCTGGGCTTAACACTACATGGAAAAACATTTGGGACCTCAACATTCCCCCGCGCATTAAACATTTTTATGGCGGCGTGGCACGCAGCCTCGATCGCCACTTCAGAAAACTTGGCGCGCCATGGAATCACCTACTCCGAGCCCTGCCTGATTTGCTCGGGCGTTGACAACGATGCCAGTCACATCTTCTTCCACTGTCCGTTCGCCCAGGAGGTTTGAATATAACAGGTTTACTCCCAATCCTTGCCAACTTCCAGCAACCCCTTTGGCATTTCTGGATCCAAGACCTGATCGCTGCTCGAGCTAACGCTCCCATTGAACTCATTGCTACCATTTGCTCCCAGATTTGGTTTCACAGAAATTGACTCAAGCATGAGGGCATCCCGCCGGATCCCCGAGCCATTGTCCTCTCTGCAAGCGCACTCCTCAAAGATTTTCAGGCTGCACAATCTTGGCCCGAAAGACAATCCGCATCGCTCGCCTCTTTCATCCCGTCTAGCCGACACACACCATGCCCTACCGTGTTCTTTGATGGGGCTGTATCTTTACTTCACAAATGCGCTGGAGTTGGAATTGTTCTTCTTGACGCACAAGGATCCATTAAATACAAATTGTCAAAGAAATTCCCAGAAGTCACCAACCCGGAGGAGGCTGAGTTCCTGGCACTTCGAGAAGCTCTAATTTCAGCTAAAGAATTGCAGCTTGACCAATTCTCGATTGTTGGGGACGCAGCATCTGTCATTCTTGCCACTCGCGGAGACTCGGATTGCCCGACAAATTGCCAATACATCTTCTCATACATATCCACTCTCAAACACTCGCTCAACATTTTGGACGTGACTTGGATTCGGAGATCTTCGAATACCTTAGCTCATAATCTCGCTTTTTTTGCGAAGCATATGTCCTCTAACTCTTATTATTGGGATATCCCCACTCTTGTTCATTCGCCGTTGGACGTTTTCCAACACCTTTAATGAAATTACATCTTTTCCTCAAAAAAAAACTCTTATTTAATTAAACATTAAAGTTAAAAAATAATAACTTATAAATTAATGAAAATCAGTAATCAATTCCCAGTGCCCACCAGACAAGGTTTTGTATTGGATGTTTTCCTGTTCCCCAAAGCCCCATACACGGAGCACCATACATCAATCTCCACGTGGCCAGGTGCCACGTCGGCACATGCAGGACCCAGATGTGGACGTCGACGTGGAGAGGAGTTACCGGACATGTCACCCCCGTCTGTCACCGTCGCATTTACAACTCTGTCCCCTCATTTACTCTCCCAAGTCCCAACTGCCTCAACGTGACAATGTTCCTTTTTTCGTTTATTTAGTGCTTTTTTATAATTTATTCTTCATTTTCATTTGTATTTGTAATTATTTGGAAATGCTCAAAGTAGCTTGGCTCATTGGCTGGTTGCTCAATGGTACTGTTATGGCTTTTGCCTTTAGGTGACGATTGCATATAGTTAAAAGTTTAAAATTAGATTTTATCAAATGGACGTCAAGTCCACTATAGTATGTTGATATTTTCTTGTGAAAAAGTCGAGCTTTAAGCTTAGTTCTGAGACCTTGTTCCACATCAAGACTTACGCTGGTTTGTATTCGGCAAATTTGATTATAATGAGTTTAGTTGGACCTAATTAGGGGTGTCAATTAGGATTGTGTACGGGTTCGTGGGTTCGCGGATCAAAATAAGTCATTCCGCATTCAACCTGTTTAATTATTTGTGTCAGAATCTTGAACCCAGACCTGACCTGTTTATTTCACAGGTAACACAAACACGACCTGTTTAACCAATTAATCTGATAGAATTATTTTTATTTATATTTAATAGTTTCAACTAGATTAATTCAAAATTTTGATAAACCACTATGACATTCTATTCAATCAATAAGAAATATCACAATTCACAACATACAAAAAGAAATTACATAATTGCATAAATAACTTAACATACTAATCAGATTTTGAGGACAACATACAAAAAAACATGCAAAATAATAACAACATACATAGTTAAGGAGGTTTTAGCATTTAAGTTTTAAGGACAAATCTTGTTTTTTTTTTCTTACAGTTAATTATTTACTTAGTTTTATTTTAAATTCAAAAAATGGGTTAGAAGAGTTAAATTTGTAATAACAAGTTGACCCGAACCTGACTAGTTTAATTGACGGGTTATTCAGGTTTGACCCGGGACCCATGAAGCTTGGACCCATATCCATTAATTTCATGTTAGATTTGTGTTGGGTTTACGTGTCGACTCCGAAATTGCTACCCCTAGACTTTTTTTTTTTGAAATCAAAGGTAGAAATTGTAAATCCAAGCGGCTACGATAATCTAGAGGGGGTGAATAGATTATCTCCATCTTTTCGATTATGCCCTCTTTTTCGAATCAAATATGCCAAGACAATAATAAAGTTGCGGAATGTAAACAACACGCGTCGATTTATAGAGGTTCAACCCACCTAGGGCCTAATCCACTACCACCCCAGTATCTCCGGGATGTATTTCAAAAAGAAAAAAGATTTTATTAATTACCAAAATTAATACAACACCTTACAACATCACCTTGAAGAGCACCACACTCTTCTACAACACCACCTTTGAGATTACCACAATCTCTCTTGAAGATTACCACAATCTCCAACGGCACCTTTTGAAGATTACCACAATCTTCAACCTTGAAGAATACCAAATTCTTCAATACCTCAAGAGCACCACACTCTTGAAACACCTATCACCTAGATCACCTCTTGTGTTGAATGATAACAAAAATCAAGATTACAACTCAATAATGAATTTTACAATATGAGTGCAGGTGTAATCAAGAAAAGCCTAGACCTCAAGATGTGAAAGTGAAATAATTAGGCTATAAATACAACAAGAGTGTTGAATATGAAGGCTTGGAAATTTGCAGATTTCTTGTTGTTTGATTGCTTGTGTTGTTGTATCTTGTGTCTTCAATTCATCCTCTATTTATAAGGAAGTCTTCACCAACATAGGCTCCCAACATAGGCTCCTCTATCTTCACTTTTGTCTACAAAAAGAAGATCACAAGATGTAGAAATATTGTACAAAAATCAAAAGTAAATCTTGCTGTCAAAAATTTCAAATAGCATAATTTTGCTGTCACAAAATAGCATAGGGCGACTGGTTGCCCTGTTGAAGATTTCGACCGTTTGAAAAAATTAGTGCGATACAGGTACAGGTCGTCAGGGGGGTCGGCCGGTCGTCCTCACCCTTGACCGGTCCCCTCTTTCTTTTTTTCACAGAATTTGTTTATGTTTCGTTCTGTTTCATTTTTTCAACTCTTCGTCACGGCCGACGTATAGGCGGACCATTGGCCGACCTCCAATATTAAATGTTGTCCGATTTTTATCAAAAATAAACTTCAAGAAATACTCCGACAAATTAGTAAAAATATTTTAAATCACTTGGGAGTATTTTGACAACATTTATAAACATAGTTTTGGTGTAAAAACCAATATAAATAAAACCATCAAAAGTGTTGTCCATTTTTATCAAAAAATAAATTCTAAGAAATACTCCAAAAGTTAGCAAAAACATTTTAAATCATTTAGGAGTATTTGGACAACATTTATTATCATTGTTTTGGTATAAAAACTCATTTAAACATAATCATCAAAATCTTGATAAAAACATTTATCTAACAGAAATTTCATTAATGAAGCAGATCGAACTGCAAATCAGTACAAATAAAAGGAGGAGGAACTGAACTCCACTACTTGACACCAGACAAAGAACTTGTTGCTCTAGCTAACACATGAACTACAATATTCGCTGATCTCTTAACAAAAAAACAAGACACATTTTGAAGATCACCTAACAAACTTTGACACTCAACAATTAAATCTGAAAAATAAGAACTATCCCTTTGTTTACTCCTCAATGCTTTAACCACCTGCAAGCAATCAGATTCCAATATAATGCATGAAGAAAACCAGTTTTGCTTCAACCAAGTAAGCACTTCTCTCATTCCTAGAACTTCGCAACTTCTCGGGAGCAAAGGACCCTCAAGACTACCATGAATTTCTTTGTTAAATATTTCCCCTTCCACCATACCCCATCTTTACTTGAGAGGGAATAAGCAAACATCAATATTACACTTAATTCACCCCGCTTTGGTCTTTGCCATTGCACATCCCCATCCCCAAAGCAAGTATATTCCAATCAACAACACGTAACTTGTGCTACCCGCCATGAAATAAGGTAGAGCTTGCAAAATTCAAAATCGAGAAGGCGCCTATTTGCTTTGTTTCCAAACTATCGGTTCCTATTACTCCAAATTGCCCATAAAACCATGGCTAGTTCTTCTCAACAGATAAACTCTTCCATGACTTATTCACACGTAAACGGAAAGTTGAATTATCCAAAAGGACTTCATCAACACCAACTAGGTTCCAACAACTTTTAGCACAACGGACAATAGAAAAAATATGAGCAATCTGTTTCAAAGAAAGAATATCAAACCGGACATAGCGGGGATAGATGAACTTGCCTCGAAATTAACCTCTCCTTTGTTGCTACCCCTAGACTTAATACTTTCAAATGTATACATAATTTATCGCAATTTCATGTTCTCTTTTCTTTTGTCCATACAAGGATGCAAAAATGTTACTTGATGAAATTACTGGAGGATCTTATTATACTTATTAATTTAGGGCAGGCCTCTTGTGAGATGGTTTCACAGATCTAAATCTGTGAGACGGAGCTTCATATGGTCCCTTCCTCTCTTCTCTCTCCTTGTCTCCCCTCATTCTCCTCCTCTCTTTCCTCTCATTGGTCCCCTTACTCTAAATCTCGTTCTCCCCCTCTCACGTCTTCTCTCATGCTCACCCCTCTCTCCTCACGTCCTACCCCTTCTCTCTCCCCACGTCTCTCTTTCTACACGCATGAAACAAAAGAAGAAAAAATAAAGAGAATAAAGTGTATATATATATATATATAGAGAGAGAGAGAGATGAGGGGATCATGTATATATATTTATATATAGGAGAGACTGTATATATAGAGAGAGGGGAAAGAGAGATGGGGGACCGCATGTGTATAGAAGAAAGAGGTGCACATGTGTATTGGATTTGGTAATGGGGCTCTCTCTCAGACGGTCTCACAAGTTTTTGTTATTAATTTATCATGTTATATTGAATTCATACAGTAACGATTGTAAATTATTGATTTTTTTTATAAGAGAAATAATTTTATTAATTAAATCAAACTAGCAATACATCGACATAAAACATAAATAAATTTGTTAAAAACCATAAAAGATAAAACTATGAAAAGATTAACAGCTTCTAGGTTAATAACAAAAACCGGCATAAAGCCTACAATTTTGAAGAATCTATAATATCTAGAATACCTATAATTCAAGATCTGCAACATTTGAAGACCACAATCTGATTTATCTATGTATGATCAAAAACGTGTTTGTTTGAATCGGCCGCACATGAAAACACCGCAACAAGACGGCAACAAATCAAACACCACACCAGATGGCGAAATCACAAACAACCTAGCTAGATCTACGTGAAAAAATTACTTATTTAGAAAATAAAAATAAAACGATGTAGATGGGGTGATTTCAGGCCAGAAATCACCCCTTTAACAATGAAGAGTAAGAAAAAGAAGTCAAAAGAGAGAGTTTGAGAGAAAAAAAGGCTAGGGTTTTCTTTACTTTGAATTCTTCTTCAACTTATTGCTATTATTCAAAAATGGCCAAAAATCACCCCTTTAACAATGAAGAGTAAGAATAAGAAGTTAAAAGAGAGAGTTTGACAGAAAAAAGACTAGGGTTTTCTTTACTTTTAATTCTTCTTCAACTTATTGTTATTATTTGTAATAATATATGTTGTGGATGGACTTATATATCTTATGCAAACATGCGGGTGGTTTGTCACTCTTACGCAAAGAGTTTAGTCTTTATCTTGCTTAAAAGGCGTATTTTTTCTGAAAATTGTAACAGTGTCTTGTGGTTAACGTTTGTCGTGCTGTGCCGCAATTTCAACCCGCTTTAGTCCGACCCGTTTGGGTCACTTCGCCCCGTACCCCACGGAGGGGTGAGTTTGAGTATCTATTCTGCTCTATGTATACCAGTCCTGGCTCGCCCCGTCTAAAATATTTTTTTTAATATATTTAATATATATTTTACATACAAAATATATTTATAATATAACTTTTATATATTCTTATATTATATCTAACATTTATAAATTAACAATAACAACTTTTATAAAGGTATTTTATAAATATATTATAAATATATCTTTTTTTTCTTTTTGTATTTAATTTTATTATTATTGAGTCAGAACAGGTCGACCCGCCCCGCCCCATCCCGTTCTAGGAAGGGGTTGGGTCTGGGTCTTTAGGTACCTCATCTGCCCCATTGTCATTCCTAGCCAAATCAATTTGTTGTCCTATTTTGAAATCGGTCTTGTAAATGTTGCATCGGTGTACATACACTTGGTGTAGATCTCATACAAGTGTCCAACTTCCTATAAATTAAAACATTTGTCATTCGTCCATGTAAGAAGTGAGATATTTATTGTTCATTCATACACCAAGTGTAATACACCTAGTACTGTGGAATGGATAATACTTTTAAAATCACATATATGTTTCTTCATCCATTGCGCGGATAATTGTCATGTATTTTTTTATGATAATTTGTAGTTGAAAATTAATATGATAATTTTTTTTTGAAGAATTTAATATGATAATTTTTATATAGGAGGGATGTGTTTATTCAGTGTGCCATCCGACACTCTAATCATAACTAATGGAGCAATTAAATATTTTAAGTATCAAAATAATTCAGTCAAAAATGATGACGTAAATCATACTTCTCTCTCTATTCAAGTATCAAGTATCTCGTATATGATGAGGTAAATCATTCATGATTCAAATGTTATATACTCATATTATAATAACTAATAATGGTCGGAATATAAATTGAGAAAATATACATCATTCAAAAAAATGACAATCGTTAAATCATTCGTTTAAAATGGTCATGAGAATTGAGAATCTTCATCATTTGAATCAATAACTGTAGAGGCCATTTGGGCATTAATTGATGAAAATCGTGGAATGTAATAATTTATTATCATCCATAATGTTGTGTTTCTGGCAATATAAAAATCAAATTTATTATATATTATTTGAAAAAAATATGTGAAAAGTAAATTGAATAATTACAAAAATATCATTTCCGTTGTGATATAACAAAGCAGAAATTGATGAGACATTTCCAGAACTTTCTCCACTCCAGTTTTGTCTACTAACATTGTCTATGTAATTATTATCCACAAAATTTCCATTAAAAAGTACCAAACAAACAAACAACAACAAAAATAACATTGTAAAAACAATCAATCTGAAATTTAGCCCAATTAAAAAACAATCAATTGCACTTACATTGGCCTAAACCGGCCTAATTAAAATAAAAACGAAACCCAAAACCTAAAGAGCAACACACACATCACTCTCTGAATTCATTTCTCCTTAAACTTTCCGCCCACTCATTTTGCAATCGCATTGGAAGCCAGACTTTCGTAAAAGAAATGTATAGCAAACTACTGTTGTTTTATATTTATTTTTATTGTTTCTTTTGTGCAAAAGACATTCAAATCTATGTTCTCGAGTTTTAGGGTTTTTGAGGCAAAAAAAAGAAAAACATCAGATATGTGATTTTTTTTTTTGTAATGGAATTGGATATATTTTTATTTTTAGGGTCTTATTGAGGAAACAATCCAGATAAAATTATTTTCTAACACTTAGAGGGTTTTGGCTGAGCTTATAAGATTTTCTTAAAAACAACTTATAAGATGTTTAAGAGCTTATAAGCTCTTAAAATGTGTTTGATAATTTTTTTCCAAAAGAGCTTTTAAGCTCTAAAAAAAAGTCAAGAGGCTCCTAAAAAAAATAACAAAAATTAAATTTTTTTTAAAAGAGCTTATAAGCTCTTTATTTTAAACATTCAAAAGACAAAAACATAATTAATAATTTTATAAGATATAAAAACATCTTATAAGCTCAACTATCTTATTTTATCCAAACAAAAAAACAGTGACTTATTTTTAAAATAAGATCTAACATCTTATAAGCTCCTAAAACAACTATCTTGATTTTTACAGATTTTATCGCATTAAAAAACTGAACATTTATACAGATATATTGTTAAATGTATATATATTTCCAAAATTCGTTTATTAATTTTTAGGGTTTTTTAAGAAAAAAATACTTCAGAAGTTACATTTTCTAAAATTCTATTTTCTAAAGTGAAGCTCCCATTTAAGTTTACTTTTTCCTTCCACTCAAGTCCTTTTTTTCGTTGCAATCAGTCGCCAGTCGGATCCCATTCTGGAAGTATTTGGCAATGCAAATACAACTTCTGCTACTACTCTCAATTCAAGGCCAGTTTGATCCCGTTCAGATGAGAATAGGTAATTAATTACCTGTCATTTTATTTTCATTTTCAGTGGGATTATTCACAAAACTATATACAGAAAATTAAGTATGATATATGAAGAAAAATTATAATGATAATTAATGAACATACCTTGAGAAAGACACACTCGTAAATAAAAATATCTAACTTGTTTTCTTTGATGGATCAGTGTAGACACGGTACATTTCATGATTCAATGCCCAGAACATTTTTTGAAGGATTAATCTCCTTCAAACTGAACAAATAAGAAATGGAGCAGATTTTGCTTTTTAAAATTTTCTGCGTAGTTTGCCTTTTTTTAATGTGTTATAGAGCGCCAACATGCAGAATTACGGGCTTTAGAATTCGAATGGATGTTGCTATTTATAAATGTTGTAATTTGTCTTATTGAATAAAGAATTTTCAAATAATTAATTACATATACTATATTAAATGGATGAGCTGCAACTTTTTATATTCCCAATGCTGAGCATTGTTTTTGATGCGATTTCAATTTTGAATTTTGAATTTAATTATAAATGTTGTAATCTCTTGTATTAAATAAAAAATTTGGAAATGGTTATTTCTTAATTATAAATTTAAATGGAATGAGCTACAATGTTTATACTCCCAATACAGAGCATCGTTTCTGATGCGATTTCAAATTTTGTCTGGTTTCTTTTCCCATGATAGGCAATTCAATCGTTTCCTGTGCTCTCGTAGTACGCGGTGAGCTTATGCAGAATTATTATACATAAAAACACTCTGGCACGGAATACGAACGGTTTGCTTATATATTAGATTAGATAAAAAAAATCAGCAATAAAACTTTCCATATTTGGCATTAGCATTTTGGCGGGAAATTTCCTTTTTGAAGACTTTTTGCTTTTATATATATATATAGATGGTCAATAAGGGGAATTTGATACTGGTTCACTGATAAAATTGCACTTTTGGTCTCAATTAGTTTTTTTTAGCAAATATAGCCTCATACGAATCAAAAGTTGCATTTTTAGTTCTAAATCTAACGGAAAATTTAAATGATTGTTAACTTTATTTTTACGGGTCAAAAGTGCATTTTTTCCAAAATTAATTAAATAAAAGAAAGGCATTATGTGATAATTTTGAAAAATTGTCTAACAATTCCGAAAATTGTTTTAACAAAATTTGAATTTGATTTTTAAAAAAAAAAGTTTTAAAAAATTTAAAATAATTATTTTAAAATCAAAAATTCAAATATATAAAATCTGATAAGTTGTTCTAAAAACTAAACTAGCAAAAAAAATCCAAATTATTTTAAAATAACAAAAAATAAAATATAAACTTTTTAAAAAAACGATAAATTTTTTTTAAAAAAACTGAAATTAATATAAAATATTTAAAATATTTAAATTTCTATAATAAAAAAACTAAAACTTATCTTCAAAAGTTGTTTTTAAAACTAAAGAATATTTTAAAAATCTGAAAATTTTATTAAAAACTAATTTTTTTGTTACAAATCTAACAATTATTTCAAATATCGAAATATAATATAAAAAAATCTGGGAAATTATTTAAAATATGGAAATTAGTCAAAAAATCTGAATGGATTAAAAACTGAAAACTATTGAAGACTTTTGAATAAATAAAAAAAGAGAATCTGAATTGTTTAGCAAATTTCCCAGAGTTTTTTAAAACAATTTTCAAATTTTAAAAAGAGTTTTGAGTTTATTTTTTTATAATTTAAAAAAATATTAAAAAATGACATTGTTTTAAAAATGATTTATAGTGTTTTTTTTAACAATTTTCATTTTATAATTTTTGGATTTGAAAATAGTTTCGATTTTATTTTTAATTTTTTTAATTTTTTAAACAAATTATCATATTTATTATATTTTGATTTTTTAGATTATAAAATAATTATTTGGACTTTTTAAAACATTTTTTTTTGATAAATTGCAAATAGTTTTAAATTTATTGAAATAATTTTCAAAATTGTTAGAAATTTTTTCAGATTTTTTAAATAATATTTTTATTTCATTTGATTATTTTTTGGATAAATGCACATTTATCCCGTAAGAATAGAATTAACGGTCAGTTAAGTTTTCGGTTAGTTTTGGTATTAAAACTGCACCTTTTGATTCATATGAGACTAAAAGTGTTTGACCCCTTTTATAATGGGACCAAAAGTGTAATTTTCTCATGTAGTTAAGACTTTTAAACTCAGACCAAGTTTGAGTTTGGATATATCCCCATCACCTCTCACCTCCCAGCTACGTACTAAAAAAAAATAAAAAAAAATGGTCAATAAAATAGGAGAATTAATTCTCAAAAAAAATAAAAAAAAATAGGAGAATTTAAGTAAAGTATTTAATTACCTAATTATGCAATATGGGATATCAGATAATTAGGGATATCAGATCATTAAGCATCAACCATGCTGAAGTTATTAATGTCAAATACTCTAATTAAAGTAGGACTTATTAAGAGGGGGTTTGACTAAGCTTATTTAAAAAATCTTATAAGATATTTTTAGAGTTTGTAAAATGTTAGATCTAATGTTAAAAATAAGTAGAATAATTATTTTAATAAAATAAAATGAAAGCGCTTATAAAATATTAGTAATGTCATTTTTGTAATTAAAATGACCAATATAAAATAAGGTTGTTAAAATAAGATCTTATTTTGAAAATAAAGTGGGATCCCGACCTTTTGAAAAAGCATACCCTACAACCCGTAACCCGCGACCCGCAACCCATGGATTTGATTTTCTCTCTCTACCCTCTCTCTCTCTCTCTCTCTCTCTCTCTCTCTCTCTCTCTCCGATTCTCATTCCACAGAGCAAGGCTTGAACACGAGAGAGAAATCAATCCCCACTACTCCTCAACCCTCGCCCACGTCTGTGAAACCATCAAAACCGTCCGTTCAAGTGTCTATTTCTGCGATTTCTCTGCGTGTGTTTTCATACCGAGCATTGGCATTCAACATTTCAAAGCAAAACCAGGTTTTCCTTTCGATTTCATTTTTTCTTTAAATTTATATGCGTCTGTTCGATTCGCTTGGTACTGTAGCTATTTTTGAAAGTTGTTTCATGAATGTTTTGGTCTGTAAACCCTGTTAATTTCTGTATTTTAGGGTTTAATTTTCAGTTCCTGTTTTTTTAGGGTTTTTTTAGTATGTTTTTTTAAGTGAAGTGTAGACTATGGCATATGGGTGTTAATTCGCGCATGTGTCTTAAATGTATTTTTAGATTTATGTAGTTCGTAATTGAAATACCATTGTGTTTATTAAGTTCTATGCATATTTATAGTATCTGTTTTGGCCTTACAAGTATTACTTTTTGTTGTAAATGTATTAGTTGTTATACTCAAAGTATTACATGTGTTTTGCATGTATTTTCCAGGTTTATGTATTTAGTATGTAAGTTTTGAGTATCACTTTTGCTCTTACAAGTATTACTTTTGGTGTTAAAAGTATCAGTTGTTGTAAAGGAAGTATTTCATGCGTTTTTTATTATGCTCTTTATATAATTCTGTAATACTATCAAAAGTATCACCTTTTATATAACTATAACCTTTTATATAACAAGTATAACCTTTTATATAATAAGCATAACTTTTTATATAAGAAGTATCACCTTTTATACAAAAAGTATCATGAGTTTTTTGTAATGATAGTGTTGCATATGTTTTGTAATGAAATTATACTATGTGTTTATTTTGAGCACGTGTTTAAGTTGTATTTTAGTTTTTCGTATTTTCTATAAGTACCATTGTGTTTATGTTCCCTTACAAGTATTACTTTTTATATAACAAGTATCACTTTTTATATAACAAGTATAACTTTTCATTTAAAATGTATCACAATGTATGTAAAGTGTATAATGTGTTTTTGTAATGATGATATTGCTCCATATGTTTTTTGTAGGGAATTACAAAGGCTAATGAGTCAACAATAGTTCCTATTACGGGTAAGGGAGATAAAAAAACAGAAAGTAGAAAGAAAAAAAGGGTATTATAAAGCTAAAGCGCGGAAGTCTGTTGATAGAAAAAGGGCTGGGAAAAGGAAAGTAGACAAGGATGTAACACCAAAAAAAGAAGAAATTGATGAGGAGGAGCAAAAGGTTGTAAAGAAGATGAAGATTTCTGGGAAAGTAAAGAAAGATGCAACTGAAGAAAGGTAATATATAGTATTGTTAGTAATAATCTTTTTTGTCGTGTTTTCTGTTAACATTGTTTTTTGTTTGTTTTGCAGCGAAGACAAAAAAATTGTGGCGGACGAGAATGAAGGTGGCAAGAAGAAGAAGAAGAAGAAAGCTAGGTATAAATGTATTTTTTGTTAATTATTAGTTGTTTTCTATGTGAACAATGATTTGTTTTATTAATTATTAGTTGTTTTCTGAAAAATATCTTATTTAATTTCAGGGTCATTTCTCAGTGTAAACCTCAGGAGTTGTTTGAGGTTATAAGTAGTTTAAGTGATAGACAAAAGGAAGATGTAGTAAATAGAGGCTTTGGGGGTTTGCTGAAGTTTTCAATCGAGTCATCATTCCCCATGGATATGGTTAGAAGACTGGTAAAAATTTTAATCGTACAAGTCGAATGTTAAGATTTGAAAATTTTGCTTTTTCTGTAACTGCTGATGATATTCAGGACATTTTTTTAGTACCTAGGGGTAATGGTCAGGCTGTTGAAGAGCTTAAGAGGGGCGAGTCAGTTGTTTTTATGGATGAGTTGAAGGAGAACTACGGCTTTGATTCGGACAGTTTAGTGCCTAGTTTGAGGAGTGTTTTTAGTACGTTATTGGATGGTCGTGATGATTTCAAGAGAGTTTTTGTTAATTACTGTTTGTCTGTATTTTTAACACCTAGGAGCAATAGGAAGGTTGATTTGAACTGTATAAAACGTTTGGCTGACGTGAACAGGATATAAGAGTACGACTGGTGTTCGTACATTTTAAAAAAGTTGTGTGTCGGGTGAATAAGTACAATGAGAATCCAAGGGCAAGATATGTCAGTGGTTGTGTTATTGTGTTGCTTATTCTATACTTTCATAGAATGAAATGGCAAGGCAATGCTGAACCGAGCAGTCTACCTCTGATTTCTCATTGGGATGCCAAAAAGTTGAAAAAATGATAAAGGAAGAAATTTTGGTGCGTGGGTTGGGGCAGGGTGAGTGGGTCACTGACACATACCCTGTTAGCTCAAGACGGACAATAGACGCTGAGAAAAGGCATGGTGAGAAAGAGCCCGACAAAGAGACTGATGAATCAAATGAAGATGATGAAGAATAGATTGAGAAAGAGTCGAATGAAAAAAAGAATGAAGGAACCGATAAGGAGAAGACCAATGACGGTGTGGAGAATCCGTCAGATTTTATAAATCTGAAGCTACCGAGAGGCAATGAGCTTTCGGATGACGAGGTGCACAGGATGGCCAGAGATGTAAGTTGTATATGCTTTAGTGATTTTGTCAATTATGGAGTATCACTTTTAACTGTAATAGTATATTTTTTATTACTAAAAGTATCAGTTTTATTAATATAAGTATACTATATATAAGTATGCTTTTTGGTGATATTTCTCAAGTATAGAGTATCAATTTTACTCATAAAAATTTTACTTTTGGCTCATAAAGTATCACTTTTAGGGATAAAAGTATTACATGTATGATTTTATATTCTTTAGTGATTGTCAATTATGGAGTATCACTTTTAACTGTAGTAGTATGATTTTTATGACTAAAAGTATCAGTTTTACTATATATGAGTATGCTTTTGGGTGATATTTCTCAAGTATAGAGTATCAATTGTGCTCATAAAAGTATTACTTTTGGCTTATAAAGTATCTCTTTTAGGGGTAAAAGTATTCCATGTATGAGTGTTTTTCTGTCAAGTATTGTAGTATCACTTTCACCCCTAAAAGTATCACTTTTAACCTTAAAAGTACAACTTTTTCACTAACTATTTTATTTTTTATAATTGTAGAATGTCCATGAAGCATTCCTGCTATTTCGGAGGAACATCAATGTTCTGACCAGATATCACATGGAGATGTTTAAAAAACTGAAGAACGAAGGCAAGCAAGAGAAAAAACCGCAAGTTCTTCACGTCTCCGTGGATCGAGAGCCAGAAGTTCTTTTCGGATGTGAGACTTCATGAATACATTGACAAAGTTATGGAGAACTTTGAAAGAATGAAAAACCTGGCAGATGAGATGCCAAACTTTGAGATGTTCACTCCTGAAGATGCCTCTGAGGCTGACATTGAAAAGTTTGGTGATGAAATTCACAGAGAATATTTTTCTCAAGACGAAGGAGCTTCTGGAGAGACTGATGAAAGAGTGTCTGGGGAGGCATAGGAAAAAGTTGAGCCCTGGCCTGTTGCAGAGGGAGCAACTTTCCATTGCCAATTCATGAATAAAAACAAAGATGTTCTTGAGCATATGAGCAGGAAGGAAAAAGACATCGTGGATTATTGCTTTTTCACGCACAAACAAATGATAGAGTAAGTATGCTGAAAGTATTTTGATTTGAGTATCAGTTTTGAATTTTGAAGTATAACTCAATGTGCATAAAGTATCAATTTTTCCCAACAAAGTATCACTTGAATTTCTGACCAGCTTGGTATTTTGTTTTTAAACTTTAGGTCAAATGCCTTTGCTCATGATGGGGCTCACTATATGGCCTTTGATGGGATTTCCACAATGAACTCATCGAAGTTGATCATGTTAGCATTATAGACGTATGGGTTGCATTGCTTAACAAAGACCCCAGAGCCTCAAATTGTTTCTATTTCAATACCCAACACTCTGTAAGTACTACTTTTATCTATAATAGTACGACATTGAAGCAAAAATACCATTTTATTCTTTTAATCAATTTCTTTTTTTTACAACAGTTGTATCTTCAAAACTTGTTTAATAAAGTTGGAGACCAGGATAATTCAAAAAATGTCAGAGATTGTTGGAACAACATGATATTATATGGGAATTACAAGGATTTGATAACTGTGGATTTGGTAAGATTGATTTTTGTTTACTTTTTTTGTATTTACATTTTAATATGAAGTGTAAAGTATCTATTTGTTATGTGCAGATTTTTGTACCAGTATGTTATGTGCAAAGACTACTCGTGAGACTTGTCATTAATTTTATGGATCGAAAGGTGCATTATCTTGACAATATGGTGCACCATGAAGATGTTGCCGCTGATTATGTGGACCTGGCAAAGTTGGTGGTAAATAAATATATCTCATTGCATCATTTTATTATATTTTTTAAAATGTAAGTAGTGTTTTAAATCTAATATACCATTTTTTTTAGCAAAGAGATATGTGTTTGAAAATGTGTTTGAAAATGTCCCTTTTCCATGGCAGAGCAATTTGAAAAACAGTGATTGTGGTGTTTTTCTAATTCATCACATGGAAAACTTCAGGAGGATTGTTTACACTAAGCCAAATTTGTGTCTGGTAAGAATTTTTTTGTTTGTGTTTGAAGTTTTAATGTCAAAGAAATCCTTCGTATACTAATTTTTTTCCTTTGTGATTGTAGCTACAAGAACGACGTAAGTTGAGGGCGTCGTATTGTTCAAGGATTGTGCTGCACCGTTTAAATGAGATGAGAGTTCAAATGGAGAAAGATGGTTTGTTGTTCAGAGCCATGAAGGAGAAAAGAACAAAAGAATATTTTGATTTGCAATGTAGAACTGATGATACTTTTTTGGATGTTATTAGTACTGATGATTGATAGGGTAATGAGATGTTTTTATGTTTTCTTGGATGTTTTTGAGGTTTTATTAGTACTTTTTGGATGTTATTAGTGTTGATGGTTTTAAGTTAGTTTGTTGGGTCTTGGATGTTATTAGTACTAATGATTGATAGGGTATTGGAATTTGTTATTAGTATTTTTAAGTTAGTTTGTTGTTTTCTTGGATGTTTTTGAGGTTTTATGCTTGTTGGGGTACAATTCTGTATGGGGAAAACATGCTTTATGTTTTCATGTTTAAAGTATCACTTTAGTATTTGTATGGAAATGATGCATGGTTTCTGTTATATGTATTGAAAAGCATCACTTTTTGATTTAAAAGTATTAGTTTATGTGCATAAAGTATCAATATTTGGCAACAAAGTATAACTCGAATAGTTATATTTTGTCACAATTAAAATTATATCTTTCTTACTTTACTAAGTGTAATTTCATCGTTCCAACTATCGATATGTTGCCAATACTCCAATGCTTGCATCGCACGATTGATATGTTTGATTACTTTGAGCTCATTACAAATAAACCTAATGCATGATTCATTGACTCATATTTTCCCTTACACAACAAAAAATATAATATCCAAAGTATCATTTTTTATGAATAAAGTATCCATTTTAATTAACAAAGTATCACCTTTTACCAAAAAAATATATTTTTAAATTTTCACTATTTTATATGCATAAAGTATCACTTTTCACTAATAAAGTATCACTTTTCACCAACAAAAGTATCAGTTTTTGTGCATAAAGTATTACCTTTCTTACTAACAAAGCATCAAATGAATATGGCCAAAGTATTAATTCAAACAAACTACAAAACATTAGTATCAATTTGATACAAAAGTATTCAGTCGATTACTAAAACAATCTAGGATTAGGAGTTTTTGAACCAAACTCCTTTGATGGATGTGTGTCTGACGTTTCACCGCTTCTCTTTTTCTTGTTTTTTCGGAAATGCCCTTTTATCCTTTGTTTTCTCCCCTTTGTAACAGATCGTGCTGGATCCAAATTGCTTGTAGAAGAACTTGAAAGGTCATTGCGCTCTGTTGAATCGGGTATATCTATCAAGGCATCAACAGCCATAAAATCCCTGTTCTAGCCATCTTCTAAAATGGCTCTTGCATCCTCATTGTATTAGCATTTCAAAACAAGATTATAATATTTGTGTGTCATTTCATGTCTCCAAGGAACGCAATCATTAGGCTTATCTGAACTTTTAATCCTCGAACCAAACGTTTCCCACAATTCAATTTTTGCAAACTTTGTCCATCTTTTGGCGATGTAACAGTCCGGAATTTTGGATATAGAATGCATATGTAGCACTCTTAAGCTGTGAGAACAAAGTAAACCACACTCTTCGTACTTTTTACAAGAACAATTAATAAGAGTATGTAAACAATCATACACCACACGATGACAACAATTATCATTATTTGATAAAATGTCATAAACCATAAAGTTCTGTTCAACCTCAACAGTGGTGCAGTTGGTAGATATACTTTTAATGAACTCAGCCACAAAATCCTTAAAAATTGATAGTGTATATACCTCTGCAGCATGCTTCAACAGTCCGGTCAATGGTAGCATAAATTTTGGAATTGATCTTGAGCATTGGAATTTATTTTCTTTCTCAGTGTTTCTCCAACGCTTTATTGCCCCTTGGAAAATGTCATAGAATTCAGTTAAAGTCGTCGTTTTCTTGGCATTGAATCCTATTGCATTGTTCGTACTCTCACTCCTTTGTGAAGATAATATTCCCACGGAAAATAAATCTTTGCTTAGTGCGGTACACCATTTCTGCTTCAAATCATACATACATTTAAACCAAGAGTCATCTTGCAACTCATAGTGCAATATCATAGATTTCCAACAACTTTCAAAGTCATTTTCATCAATGCAACCAGTCAAACATTTGTTAAACATTTCATTGAAAGAATTGTTGTTTTTCAGCCGTCCAAATCGACTTATAGCATTCTGGTGAAGGTGCCACAAGCATAGTCTATGCCTTGTTTGAGGGAACATAAAAGTAAAGGGAAAAAAATTAGAATTTAAAAACAAACCCTTTGTTTTCTGAGGCAAAGTATATGTTTTATGAAGTAAAGTATCATTTTTGTTACTAAAAGTATATATTTTCTATTGTTTGTACATCACACCTTTTCAATAGCATTGCTAATCGCTTGGCCTTGATCAGTGAACAAAGTTATAGGATATTTCCCACCCATTGATTTCATAAAAACTTGAAAAAGCCATTCAAATGAGTCAGCCATTTCATCGGAAAGAAAGCACAGCCGAACATCACATTTTTCCAATGATTGTTGACCCCAACAAAAGGAGCACAAATCATGCGATATATTGTGTCAAATACCATAACGTCATCGTGTATCTTGTAGTCTTCCTTCATCATGGAATCCCTCCAAAATACATTACTTAATCTTCCCATATCATCCAACTTCACTCTAAAAAAGAAGTCTTGTTCTTCTGTATCTTGTTGATATAATATGTCAATCAAAGTTTGTGCATCGCCACCTTCTATTGCTTCCATTTTTAAATGATTAACAAAATTCAGATGATCTTTCAAAGTATGACCAATGGATTCTTCTCCTCCTGCATCATGAACCATATATCCGTAAGACTGAGTAGCTCTCATCCCGCATGGTATCATATCTTCAATAGCTTTGCCTTTTTCACTCGTAATGACTCTTTCTGAACGATGTAGATGACTCCATTCCTTTTTAGTTAGTGGATGATTGTGGTCTTTAACATGTTCTAGAACTTCATAAAGTCCGTCCCCATTTAATTTTACACGCAATGAAGCTTTGCATCCCGTGCGTGTATCATTAGTCTTCTTTTTTGTTGTGCTAGCAGTGTCCTTAAATCCAGAAGCAGAACATACAAAATATTTCTCAATGACAACACCCACTTGATCTGAAATGCAAACAAAACACATGTAACTGATACTTTTTACAGGAAACATAATACTTCTATTGATAAAAGTGGTAGTTGTTATGTGCAAAGCAATACTCTTGCTGAAAAATAAAAAAACTTGTGGAAGAAATGTTATGATACTTTTACGGTTAAAAGTGATACTTATTATGTACAAAGTGATACTTTTATGTGATAAGTAATACCTGTAGATTTTCTAGTAGTTAATTTTCGTACACTGAATCCAACAGCACGAGCATGATCACGATACAACTTATGCATTTCTTTGATTGTTCCTCGTGTTAAATGGAGAAGAGAACCACTCACATCAAATCCACCACTATTGTTTTCTGCATAATTTTTTATAAAATTATTTTTGTACTTAATATTCAAAATAACAAACAATAAGTAACCATTACCTTCATCTTCAGTGGGAAATATGTCACTTGCATCTTTAAAATTATTAATTTCATCAGTTTCATCACTAGAATCAATAACAATTGCTCCACCTAAAATGTGATACCTTATGTCAGAAATATGATACTTTTCATACAAAATGCAATACCTTTTACAGTAAAAATAATACTTTTAAAACTTAAGTGTCAAATATGCTACACATTACCTTCCTTTGATTTATCAGTTTGTGGTACAGTACTGGTTGGTAAAATAAGAAGTTCATCTACAAAACCCAAAGAGATACACATAAGAGACTGTAAAACTATATGTTTTGAAATTGATACTTTTCACAGAAAACTTAATACTTTTCCCAGAGAAAGTAATACTTTGTAGTGGAAAAGTAATATTTTTGTAAAATTAATACCTTTAAACTATATTATGAAATATGCACCACATTACCTTCGTTTGATTTATCAATATTTGGTACACCACTAGTATCTAAAACAAAAACTTCATCTACAAAACACAAAAAATTACATTTTAAAACGCGGCAAGATTGTATTTAACATTCAAAATCGCGAAATAGTATTGTTGTATGAATAGATTATATTACCTTCATTGTCACGAGCATCGCTATTTTGCATTGTTCAGCGCCAGAGATGGTGTGCCTTCGTGGTTCAGCGCCGGAGATGGATAATATCTTGCAGCTGCGAGTTTCTATCGTCCAACTTCGTGATTGTTGGGAGGAGTGTGTTTTCTGTGTTTTTGGGTCAATGCGCAGGGCAGATGTGAGTTTCATTGGGCTGGGCAGAGTCAACGATCTTAGTTGGGCTGAGAGAGGTCAACGATGGATTTTTGGGTGTGGGCCTGGAGCAGCGGGTCGGGTTATAGGGTATGGAGCTCCGTCTCACAGATCTAGATTCGTGAGACAGTCTCATAAGAGATCAGCTGTTGAAAAAGAGCTTATTACTTATAAGCTCTTAACATTTTATTTTGAAGTTTAAAATATTTTTTGGAAAAAAAAACTTTACAAACACTTTTAGAGAGCTCATAACTCTCAAATATCTTATAAGATGTTTTAAAGAACTTGAACTAAACACCCTCTTAATCCAAGTACAATCAGGTTATAGAAGGCCGAAAATATTAATCATATGGGTCTGACTATAGTTGTTAAACGGGCTGGCCCTAGCCCTATAGGGCCAGCCCTAACGGGCTTTGGGCTAAACATGCTTCGGGCTAAATGGACCACTATTAAATGGGCTAGCATATTGTAAACCTAACCCTAACCCTAGCGGGCTTCGGGCTAAACGGGCCACTATCGAGCTATAAGTTAAAAAAATTAAAAGTTATATATTTAAATCTAAAACTTTAAACTCGAATATATAAAACATTTAAGTTTAACATGTTAAGTTAGAGTATTCATTATAAAATAATCTTGCATAGTTTATGATTATATTGCAAGCATTAACAAAATTATAAAATTTAAATATTCCATGATCTAAATTTTAAAAATAAAACTATAATAATAAAAGATAGCATTATATAATATTACCCATATAAAATGAAAACAATAATATTTTTTTAATAAAATATTCATATGACTATAAGTCATAGTTTCAAAAATTATATATTTAAACCTATTAAAGATGAGGAGATGTGAGTTTGAAAATATATATTTAGTAATAGGCAATATGCAATAAAATAGATTTATAATATTAGAATTATATTTATTTTTAAAAAAACACAATTGGTGGGCTAGCTATAACGGGCCTCGGGCTAAATGGTCTGGGCCAAAAAAGGCTCGGATTTAAACGGGCCAAAATAATTTGGCCCTAACCCTCTTTTTTCCCGGTTTAAACGGTCCGGACCAACGAGTTGCGGCCCGTTAACATCTCTAGGTCTTACCGTATACAAGTTGGAGGTCGAAATCCAATTATTATAGTGTATTAGACCTAGTACATCAATTGATCAAGGCAAATACACTTACATCATTGAATAAGTAAATTTCAAGATTGTAACAGTAAATTACTTACAACCTCAATGCAGTTTAACATATTATAAAGGGGTAATTACAAAAAGTACCCCTGAGGTTTAGTCTAATTACAAAAAAATCCAAAAAAACTTTCGAAATTATAAAAACTACCCTTGAAGTTTGTTCCGTCTAACATCTTAGGTTCTTCTGTTAGTTGACCTAACAGAAAATGATGACATCATCAAAAAAATTGTATGGAAAACCAAGAATGCCCTTGAGATACTATTCATTAATTATGAGTAGACAAAAATACCTTTTGGAGCTATTTTGTAATATTTTCAAATGTTGAGGGTGTAATTGTAACTTTTAGTAATGAGCTTTTGATGAGCCTTCTTTTTGGTAAGAGGGATGTAATTTTAACAAATTATTGGTTGTAGCTTTACCTTTATGCATCGTTGAATTAGGCTTTCACATGGTGGTGAAGTTGATTATTATTACACATGGTATAGTTACAACTTTATTATGTCTTATATATATATATATATATACTTTTCTGGAAAAATAAAAGTACTTAAAAGTAGCAAATTAAGGCATCATAAACCAAAAAGCATAAACTTTTAAAATATTACAAATAAACCTTCATCAACCAAAATATTACAAATACCCCCATGTGTTTACGAAGAAGAAACAGTTTGGACCCTCTGGTTTCCATATTTTACAAAACACGTACAGAAATTTCACAAATCCATAATGTCATGTATTAAGCTCGATTTATTGTGCTACCTAACCAAATGCCTCATTGTTTCAACATGCCCGTTATGAATACAACATATAAATCCTTTAAAATCAATCTTTAATTTGGAAAGTGAATGGGGAGGATTTCTTTCTTTAGTTGGTGGTGGTGTCTCTTGGAAGCTTGGTGTGAGGTTGGCAAGTGAAGTGCCAATATTGGAAGGGGTACTTTTGTCCAGTCACTTTTTAAATTTTTCCTTCAATTTTTATTTTTTTTAAAAGATTCTGTCAAGGGCAAAATTGACTTTTCTCGATTTTTGTTAGGGTTTTGTAATTACCTAAAACTTCAAGGGTAGTTTTTGTAATTTCAAAAGTTTTTTGGGTTCTTTTATAATTAGACTAAACCTCAGGGGTATTTTTTGTAATTATCCCTATTATAAAACACATGCAAGGGTATCCCACGAGTTTTTGGGATGAGATCTCTTATTTCACTTTCTCTATTACACTCCATATTTTCTATATTGGATGAAAGACACATTTTCAATTATGACATTATCTTAGATATGTGTCATTCACTCGATGCAATGAAATATAAAGTAGAATAGATCGAGAAGTGAAAAATAGAAATCTCAATCACGAGTTTTCTACCACATTTGGCTTCACCACACATATTATATTCAACATGCATGTTCTTGGTGTGTGGGGTACTATTTATTGCTCATACTTGTTTTAATATTGAATTCTTCCAGTTTCAGGAAAATGGAGCCCTCATTATGTGAAGACACTTTTGATTTTGTTCCCCTACAACAATGACTTGAAACCCCTTTTAAGGCATTAACTAAAATTTAAACCTTCTCAAGAATTCCATGTCATTATTCTATTAGCACTTTCGGAAAAAGACAAGAAAAATAAGAGAAAACCCACCAAGAAAAATACAAGTCCAAATTAAGAGCATTTAAAAACATGCCACATTGTTCAAGAACTAAAATGGGGCCCTTGTGCTTTATGTCAATGTAGTCTACAGATATATAAGCAAGTGCCTCAGCCTGCTTGTAGCCTATAGACATAACATTTAAGTTTCTCAAACTCAAAGGAGATATATTTCTACATTCCATTCCCTGATTCATTTAAGAGAATACTAAATCTGTCCAAAAATTTTCATAAAAACTCGCTCCTAGATTTATTTCCCAAAACAAGCACTTCTCATGATGAGGTCTTGGATGCTGATCGTATCTCTGCTGTTTCTATCATTTCTGGCTTATGAAGCTCAAGGTATATATGTCAGGAAAAAAGTTATCAAACAGTACTTTTGATCCTCTATTCCGATTTTCAATTTATTAAATTCCAAAACTGTTAATTAAAGTGGTCATTTGTGCCGAGTACACATGCTTTTCATAACAGTAATATCTAACTTCATGAAGGTATTCGCTTGAGAAAAGGAACTCCACCAGATAGGCAGCATAAAATCCATGTAAGTATATTAATTTACTTGAACACACACACACACACACACACACACACACTAGTTGGGTTATTTTGATGTGGATTTCAATTAAAGTTGACCAAAAATGTTTCCTATATAACTTGGTAAATCATTTTTACCTATGTAACAGAAAATTCTCCAAGGGAAAAGAAGTAATGATGGTGTTGAAGAGGTTATTGTATGCAAAGGCAAGCATTGTTCCGGTAAACATTAGAAAAAAGCTTTCAAATAAAGTCCCAAAGGAATCCCAAAATACATTAATTTTCAATTTTGTAGCCTCTCCAACAATGAGCTTGTTCCATAATTCTTTTTATTGATGATGAGTACTATATATTATCCCCAATAATCAATTTTTCTTTGAATTATATTGTATCATTTTGTTCTATTAATTTCAATAATGGTCTTTATCTGTTTGTTTGCAGGAAGGCTTAGAAGACTATTAATTATGAGGCCTATATCTAGCACTACCACCATTGCTAAGGTTAGTTAATAATAATACAAACTTACATTAACTGAGAACATGAAATAATGCTTTTAATTAGCCTATATATGTTTCAAGTTATTTAAAAAATAACCTTTAATTTTTTCTTTGGTTTGTTTTATTTGCACAATTTTCGCGGTTCATGTACAGAATGACAAGAACGTCGAAAATAAAGCTCACTCCAAATCGAATGGCTCTTCGAGTAGTGAAAAAATTGCAAGGAAAGAAGAAAATATGTCTGTAAATTCATCTTCGTTAAATGAGCAACAACAGCCAGCTGCCTCGGAGACATATCCAGATATATTGGACATAGCTGGAATGGACTATTCTCAGGCAAGAAGAAAACCTCCAATACACAACTAATTAAGACTTGTAAGAAAGTTTAATAGTCTCCAATTAAATAGAGAAACTCAAAGGAGAAGAAGAAATATATAGAATAGAAGATTGTCTTATTAGAAACTTAAGGAAGATAAGTATTGGACAGCATCATGGATTTATATATGCTGCCATTTTTTTGTACACAAAATTATGTTGTCCTGCAGGATCCTGATTCTTAGACTAGTCGGTGGTTAATTGTTATGATCAAATCATTGTAAAAACTAGAAAGAGTGCTCAAGATTTAGTAGTAGTAGTTTGTTGGAATATCTAAAATAGTGAAAGTATGTAATAATTAATTATGTACACTATAACATGAATAAGTAGAGGCCACACGCAACAATTGTTGTTATAATTCATGAACAATATTTACTGGTGTTTGATCATCTCAGATTAATTCATTTTGAGTGTGGTCTATATATGTACATATAAATAATTTTGAACCCCATCCCAACAACTATTTTTCACCTTCCAATTGTTTTTTAATATTGCTTTTATGAGTAATTTCAGAACTTTGCCCTACGGCACATGATATGATTACAAATACTATGACAGAGACATATTACATGTTCGACCGCTAAACACCCATAAAAATCTAGCAATCCTCGTAAGAGAACAAGATCAATTGTAGGGTAGCAAGTTAATTACCATAAGTCGTCTCTTAAGGAAGACTTAACCGGCAAATAATTATTATGCAACACAATTGACAGAAAATAAAACTTAAACACTCTAACCAGATTTGTTGGATTTAAATAAACTAAAAAAAAAACAATTAAAACGACGGATTAAAACTAAGCACGGGTATACTTGCAGAAAAATATATGGAAGAATATCAATTAATTGATCATGCGGTTAACAAATATAACAATCATGTAAAAACTAGGCCTAGACTTGATAAATCATGTATTCACAGATTAGAGCTATCCCAACATAATTTGCTATTTTCTTTAAGCCCAGTGTTAGATAATACATTTCTGATTCATATCTAACCCCCTGAATAAATTTAGTCCAGAAATAATATCTTCTCTCGATCTCAATTATTCCCCCAAAATAATCAAAAGTTGATCTGACAATCAATTATCAGATAAAGCAATTTATTCAGGAAAGCAGATCAATTAATCAATACTCATGTTTGTTTGTTTGAATCAAATCATCATAATTCTAGAATAAGGAAATTAGTTCATGCTTGGAGATGAAATCATAATCTCAGTTGATGGAAAGAATATAATCATAAACATAATCATGTAATAATAATAATCATCCAACAATTAAAATCAGACAAAAGAGATGAAGAAATCTTACTCTTTGATTAAAAAGCAAAACTAACTTCAAGGGGAAGAACCCAAGCAATCCCAATGTTGAAAGCAAGAGAAAAATACCAAAAAACTAAAGTATAGAATTGCTATGAATGAGAGTGTACGAAATTATGGATCCCCCAAGTGCTATTTATAAGCCTAAGCGTATACAACGTGGAAGAATCCAAAAAAGAAAGGGAAAATCGGAATAAAAATTCTAGAAAAATCACGCGTGCGGCACAGACACGCAGATAGTGCGCGCGCCGCACAGTGTCCTCGTGCGTATGCTTGCGCGCCGCGCTACTTCTTTCCGCGCGGTCTTGCGCGCCCGCCTTGCATGTGGCCTACGCGCCCGCCTTGCATGCGCGGGTGCGCGCCCACCTTGCCCACTTAGCCTTCAGTTATGCTCAATCACGTCAATCTTGACGTTGCGCGTGCGCAAGCCTTGACCGTCTTTCGCCCTTAATGTCCGTTTTTGACCGTTTTACCCCATTTTTAAGTTCTCTTTTTAAGAAAAACTTATGAAACAAACAAAAACACCATGTGTAACATATAACAATATAAAATGGGGCGAAAAGACAAAAAAATACGCATAATCTGTCAAACTAAAAATAGAAATCACACAAAATTCACACACAAAAACATATAAAATAACTCCCCCACACTTAGCCTTTTAATTATCCTCAAGCAAATAATAATGCCCATAAATTTAATCAAGAAATATAATGCTTATTTTGAAAATCGATTTTTCCATAACATCAAGTTCCATCCACCTCGGATTATTCCTCATCGATCCTTAACCTTCGCAATAAACTCACTCTAAAGTTTAACAATTACTCAAAGTGTTTGACTTTCTTTACAAAATTTCAAATTTGTATCAAAAGTCGCAACTCTTATATTCATGCATAAATTACGTAAGTACTAGCCATTTTTTTCGCTTGGACTTTCTGAGATATTATTCCACTAGGTGTAAACTTCGGATGTTTTCCAAAGACTCCTAGGGTGGTTTTCCATACTCATGTTTAAACCGCCGTTTTACGTAAAAGTCAAACATGGGGCACATGAATGCTCCTAGTTACTAAGCAGTTTAACCAGCGGAGTATAATCTCGATCATACCATTTTTTTTATCGAGTCAAACATGGGGAACATGAATGCTCCTAGTTCCTAAGTGAGTCTCAAAGTAATGCATCAATTTCGAGTTAACTAAATAACATTATTATTAGACTAGGGATAATTAATGGGCAAAGTAAAATTTTCGTAACGTCATTTCCTAATTGAGTCTCAAAGTAATGTATCGATTTCGAGTTAACTAAATAACATTATTATTAAACTAGGGATAATTAATAGGCAAAGTAAATTTTTTATTACAAGCAATCAACTTATATTATCAATGACGAATTGGCCCACCCACACTTAAAACACGCAATGACCCCAATGCGTAAAAAAAATGAAGGAGAGATGAAACGTCCCTGACAATTTCAGAGATTGTTAAGTAATGTCAAAAGTACATCCGCCTATGATTCTGCAAAAGCTAAATGTAGAAGAAAACACAAAAACAAAAAATAGAAAAACTAGAGTAGTGAAAAATAACATGCAAAAATAGAAAACATCTGCATGCAAAGGGAGAAAAACACACAAGAAGAAAGAAAAAAGAAACATCACTGATCATCCTCGGGAGGTGGTGGGGGGTGGAGAGGTGAAAAAGATAGCGTCCAGTTCTATTCGATATTCTGCACCCGACTGTCAAGTGAGTTTATCTGGATGCTCATATCTCTCATGAGGGTGTGGAGGCCGGTCATCTGTTGCTGCATGTTAGCCATCTGCTGCTGAAAATGGATGAAGTTGTCTTGTGTGAATCAAAGCGTGATAGGACGGCATCCAAACAAGTGGTGTGGCCCTGGATTGGGGCTGAAGATGGGCCCGGGTTGAAGGGACCGACAGAACGTGTATCCTGTGGTTCATTTGTATCGGTATCAATCTGCACCTCGACTATCATCCCCCAAGGTAGTAGGATGAGGTCGGTAGGCGCCATCCGAGTTCCATTTATGGTTGTTAAAACATTTGCGAGTAGTAGGATCCCTGGAATTCTCCTGCCTTAGTTAAAAATTCTGAACCGACCAAACTTTCCTTAGTAATGAAAGTTCTTTCTACCTCATGATAATTAAGGCTAGTGACATTAGAAATTCCAAAATGTAGGGCAATAAGTGACACAAAATGGCTCATTCCAAACTTGTATGTACTCTTCTTTTGAATCCGATAAAATGTATCAAACACAAAAGTTGTAGTGCATATTTGGGTGTGGGACTTAGCGCAATACATAAAAAATAATTATGGGCATGTCACTTTGTTACTTTCATCTTTCCCAAATAATTGATGTGCGAGAAATTTATGAAACAAATAAGTAGTCCGGTCTTGAATGAACCCGTTGGGCGTCCCTTTACTCAAAAATTATCAAAATCAGTCAATTCCAACCAAAATTGTTTTGCATTAAACGAGTTCGGGACAGATCGTACTCCTCTAGTAGAAAATCTAAAAATTGATTTCATGACTTTATAATCCACTTTATATTCAACCCCAAGCAAACGACAAGTGAAGTCCGTTAAGTGTGTGTCAGAAAAATGAAGTGTAGTATAAAATTCAACAACCAATTCCGAGTATGCAACACCCGTCAAATTACTAAATTTCTTCCAACCCAAAGCCTCAACAAGAGTCATGAGGTCACCTTTCAACCCCAAATCATCCAAAATTCATAAATTGAAAAGGTGAGAAGCGGGTACCTCACGTTGACTAACCCGTGTATACCGTTGCCCCTCATCCTCAGAGTAGATTGGGGAGGGGCGTCGAAATGTTCGGCCAAATCAACCGGGCTTCTTGAGCCCTAGAAGTCCCCTCTAGTGCCTTTTTCCTCGATGTGATGCCATTGATGGAAGATACACGCTTAATCGGAGTGCCTTGATGGTGTGGAGGCCGAATTTGAGTATGGCGTGGAGTTGGAGAGGATTTGGAGAAGATTTGGAGTTGGAATTTTGGGGAAAATCTCGCCTCTGCCCGCTGATATTGTTATTGTCTGTCCCAGGTGTGCGTGAGCGTACCAGTGCGCGTGAGCATACCAAGATGCAGCGTCCGTGCGGTCTTTGCGGCGCAGTGCGCGCCCACCCTTGTGCTGTAGCGTCCCAATTTGTTTCCCGTCCGTCTTCATCGTGCGTTACAGATATATAGCGTCGGCGTCAAGACGCCCCGTCTTTTTTATTTTTTTAAATTATTATTTAATAACTATTATACTTACAAGAAGAGAAAAAGAACTCAAACAAACCATTAGATACGGTTCGTCGATAAAATAAGAAAAATAAAAAAAGGAAAAAATTTGGGTTGCCTCCCAATAAACGCTTATTTAACGTCTTTAGGTTGGCGATACCTGAGTACGGTTCTTAAGTGACGTCTTCAAGCCTATGCTCTCAATTCGTTCAGCCCAAGATACCCCTTCAAAATACGGCTTAACTCGATGACCATTTACCTTGAAAGATTCATGCGTCCTTGGATTAAGTTGTTTTACTATTCCATAGGGGTATACCTCTTCGATCTCAAACGACCCGCTCCATCTCGATTTTAATTTACCTGGGAATAAATGCAATCGTGAATTGAATAAAAGAACTTTCATACCTGGTTCGAGATTTTTATTAATAATTTTCTTGTCGTGTTTCACTTTGTCTTTATATATCCGGGCATTTTTATACGTGTCATTGCGAAATTCGTCTAGTTCGGAAAGTTGCAACTTCCTTCAGCTCCTACTTTATCCAAATCAAATTTTTTGCTTTGATGGCCCAATATACCTTGTGCTCTACTTCAACTGGTAAGTGACACGCTTTCCCGAAAACTAGTCTATAGGGGCTCATTCCTAAAACCATTTTATAAGTTGTTCTATATGCCCAAAGCACATCATTTAACTTGGTCGCCTAGTCTTTTCTTGTAGGATTTACTGTCTTTTCTTAAATTCCTTTTATTTGCTTGTCGGTAGTCTCCACTTGTCGGAAGTTTGAGGATGATAAGGTGTAGCTACCTTATGTGTGATGTCATTTTTCTTCATCAGTTTTTCGAATAACTTGTAGCAAAAATATTTTCCCCATCGATAATGATAGTTCTCGGGAATCCAAACATGCTTAAGATATTTTCCTGCACAAATTTGATGACAGTGTTAGCATCACAAGTCCTTAAGGGGATTGCCTCAACCCACCGGGACACGTAATCAACAGCAACAAGTATATATTCATAACCAAAAGACTTAGGGAAGGGGCCCATAAAATCAATACCCCATACATCAAATATCTCAACAACCAAGGTACTATTTAGAGGCATCTCATTCCTCCTACTAATATTTCCAGTCCTTTGGCATCTATCACATGTCAGCCCAAAATTATGCACGTCTTTGAAAAATGATGGCCAATAGAATCCTAATTGGAGAACCTTAAAGGCTGTTTTACGGCCTCCAAAGTGCCCACCACAATGCATTTCATGACAAAAGGCCAAAACATCATTCTATTCGTTTTCAGGAATACATCTTCGGATAATTTCATCTTTGCAGATTTTAAACAAGTATGGGTCATCCCAATAGTAGAACCTACAAGTAGACAAAAATCTTTTCTTCTCCTCAAACGAAAGGTTAGTTTTTACAATTCTACATGCAAGATAATTCACAATGTCGGCATACCAAGGAATTGGAGTAACCTCAAATAAATTCTCATGGAGGAAAGAATCAATTATATGCTCGTGTTTATGAGAAGCAAGAGTATCGTCAGTAAGGGTAAGACGAGACAAGTGATCCGCCACTACATTCTCGCACCCTTTTCTGTTTTTATTCAACATTAAATTCTTGCAACATCAAAATCCACCGAATTAACCTAAGTTTAGCATGTGGCTTACTCAACAAGTATCACAGGGCTGCGTGATCACTATGAATAATTACCTTAGACCCAAATGTAAGATCTGGATTTATCCAAGGAGAAAACAACAGCAAACAGTTCTTTTTCAGTGGTAGTGTAATTTACTTGTGCATCATTAAGAGTCAAACTAGCATAGTAAATCACATGGAGCAGTTTATCAATTCTTTGTCCAAAGACTGCCCCTACAACATGATTCAAGAACAGGAGCAGTTATCAATTTCTCTTTTAATGTGTTAAAAGCATTCAAACATTTTTCATCAAAATCAAAAGAGGCATCTTGAGCAAGCAATTTACAAAGAGGTTGGCTAAAAATCCTTAATAAACCTTCTATAAAATCCAGCATGCCCAAGAAAACTCCTAATGCCCTTAACATTAATAGGGGAAGGTAGTTTTTCAATGACATCAGGTTTAGCTTTATCAACCTCGATCCCTCTTTCTAAAACCACATGGCCTAAAACAATTCCGCTTGTCACCATAAAATGGCTTTTTTCGCAACTTAAAGTTAAATTGCATTAAATACATCGTTTAAGAACCTTAGCCAATTTATTAAGACAATCAGAATAAGAAGATCTAAATACAGAAAAATCATCCATAAATACCTCAATGAAGTCTTCAACCATGTCAGAGAAAATTGAAAACATACACCTTTTGAAAGTTGTTGGCGCATTGCAAAGTCCAAACGGCATTTGTCGAAATGCAAAAGTCTCAACCGGGCATGTGAAAGTTGTTTTTGCTTGATCCTCCAAAAATATGGCCACTTGATAATAACCTGACAAACCATCCAAAAAACAATATAAACTATGTCCTGCAAGTTTGTCAAGCATTTGATCAATAAAGGGGAGGGGGAAATGATCTTTTTTAGTAGTAGCATTCAAATTCCTATAATCTATGCACATCCTCCATCCAGTTGTGGTCCTAGTGGGAATAATTTTACCTTTTTTGTTCTCTACAACTGTTATTCCACTCTTCTTTGGTACAACATGCACCGGACTCACCCATTCACTATCCGTAATCGAGTATATCACTCCTTCAGCTAGGAGTTTTAATACCTCTTTTTTCACTACTTCCATCATAACGGGGTTCAATCTTCTTTGAGCTTATCTACTAGGCTTAGCCACTTCTTCTAGAATAATTCTATGCATGCATGTAGTAGGGCTAATCCCTTTGATATCACTCAACCCCCATCCAATTGTATTTTTAAATTTTCTAAGCACCACCAACAATTATCCCTCTTTTATTCTTTAGAAAGTACAGTAGAAATAATCACCATCTTCTGCTCACTTGCTTCTAAAAACACATATTTTAAATGCTTAGGGAGTTCTTTCAATTCAAGTCTTTGTTGGGGTTTACTATCCACGTCTTCTAATGCGAATATTTCCATCACCCCCCTTATTTTAGGCTTGCCCATACGTCTTCCTTGACGTCAAAAATATCATCTTGCTCAAGAAATAAAGTGTCAAGACTATAATCATGCAAGAATGTATTTCCGACTGCCCCATCAATCAAACCAATGAAAGAGCAATTTTCAAGTGACGCATGCGAGGGGATAAGGTTAGTATCAGAAATAGAGAAAGTGACAGTTTCACCGAGTACAGTCATAGTCATGCGCCCATTTTTAACATTAATAAGTGTATGCGTGGTGGCCATAAATCGGCGGCCTAACAAAAGTGTGTGCTCATTACCTTGATTTTGTACTTCCCCTACTTCTAATACAACAAAATCAACATGAACAATGAGACCACCCACTTTTACCAAGATATCTTCAACAATACCTTTAGGATATCGAATGGACTTATCGTCAAGTTGAAGACACATTCTAGTAGGCTTCAGTTCCCCTAAGCCAAGTTGTTTAAAAATAAAATAAGGCATTAGATTGATCCCGGCCCCCAAATCGAGCATCCCAGAAGTTTCCTTACCGTTTTCCATTGGAATTTTAATAACAAAACTACCTGGAGCTAGTGGGAGTGACATGCTTTTTTTAAATTAGTACAAAGTTTTGGGAGGGGTTGGATTGGTGATATTTAATTTCAGGTCGATCATCTTGTTGAAATTTGGTTGAGAAATTAGGTGTTGACCCGATTTTGACCAAATATTTAAGTGGTTTCCATCGTTGAAAAATGAAATTAAATTATTTATAAAAATTCTACTAAGTTAGTAGATGAGATTGACATTTGGAATTTCTCAAAAATAATTCCGGATGAATGAGAAATTAATGCTAGAAGTTAGCCACTTAAACTAGAAAATGATATGGAAAATGGAAAATGGAAAATGTAGGGAAGGAGAGAAGCTCCATCACACATAGAAGGCACCAAAGTTGAACAATTGGGTTTGGGCCTTTTGAGGCACCAAAGTTTTTAAAGGGGTGAGGACCTACAAGCTTGTGAGCTTGGTTCATAACACACACGCGTGTGCGCGCCGTCTGCCGGTCGGATCGGTCCGGGTCCGAGGTTGGGCTTGACCTTAGGTTTGGGCTTCAAGACCCTTATACTTTTTGGACCAAATTTATTTAAAACCTTTTTAAAAATATTAATCAATTATTTTAGGGCACCTTGATGCCTATAAATGCAAGGACCATGCAGATGAAAATGGACACGAAATTCAGATAATAAAATCGAGCTATTTGCATCTGCATATTGAATTACTCCCTTCAAAAGCTTGAAAGGCTCAAACACTACATAGTTTGTTGTTGGTTTAAGTTTTTCAAGTGCTGCTAAGTCAAACCAGTTAGAGTCGTTGTATCTTAGGGACGATTGCGGGAACCGTAAGCACTTCGTATATGGGGCAATTTTGTCTTGCGGAGACAGTATCCAATACTGGCCTCGACTTAAAATCTTGTCATTTTTTGAAATACTTTTAGCCACTTCTTGCAGTAAACCACCCAAACAATAATCGCAAGATAAAATCTTCTGTTGTTTTCAAGACGATAGGTCCTCTTCATTCACTCCATTGTTGCTGCTCCTCCTGCTCACGGCGAGAAACCGCGAAATTCTCCGGCGTTGATTTCAAACGCTTGCAACAAAACATGTTGTTCTACTTGACAACTTTCGGTCAGTCCCGTTTCCTGAAGGAGGACCCCCCTACCATTGGCGATAAAGAATCCAACAACCAACGGAGAATCATTGTGGATGCTTGGCGTAACAACGATTTTCTCTGTCGGAACTATGTTTTGAACGGACTAGACGATACCCTCTATAACGTTTATAGTTCTTTCAAAACGTCCAAAGGGTTGTGGGACTCTTTGGAGAAGAAATATAAAACAGAAGATGTCGTCACAAAGAAATTTGTTGTCGGTAAATTTTTTGGATTATAAGATGGTTGACACCAAGACGGTGATCATCCAAGTGCAAGAAATTCAGATCATACTTCACGACTTAGTGTCTGAAGGGATGATTCTGAGTGAGTCGTTCTAAGTGGCTGCGATTATCGAGAAATTGTCGTTATCGTGGAAGGATTTCAAGAACTACCTCAAGCACAAGTGCAAAGAAATGAGGCTTGATGGTTTGATAGTTCGACTTCGGATTGAGGAAGACAATCGTGATTCCAATTGGAAATCGACAATTGTAGGGGTGTGACTACACTTTCTGGAAAACCAGTGGAGCTTCTGCTGCATTTTTAAATGTAACAGAAGTTGTTGCCAAAAGTGTTGTAACACCAAAAACCACAGTTGCATGAAGTATTGCCTAAAGTGTTGTAACACTAGAGGTAGACACAATAACGAATTAAATCCGAAGTGTTACTGAAGATGTGATACCACCAAAGGTTACACACCTTGTAAAAGGTGTTAATGGAGTTGTTGGAACTAAGGTTTGAAATCTATTAAAACAAGGTTTTAACTGGATTATTGGGACAAGGTTCTAACAAAATAAAAGAAAAGTGGCTGAGAGCCATAAAAGTTCTAGATAATCTTGTGTTGATCAAGGATACCAGAAGTTGGAAGGGGAAGCTTTACTTTAGCAAACCACATAAAGGTAATACCTTGAAGTGTGGGGGTGCTTTGGCTAAAGTAGAAGCACCCTAGGAAATAAATTCAATTTTTATGATATAAATGATGGTACAATCATTAAATCAAGAAATACTGTATTTATAAAAAATTTCTTTTCTTACAAAGAAAAGAGGTAAGTCTAGACATTTTAGTTGAAGACATAAACCATTAGTCAATTGATTTCGAATGGGGTTATTTCGATTGACTACGTGAAGTCAAACAAAAACCTTGTGGATCCGCTTACAAAAGGCATAAATCGAGATTATTGTATAAATTGTTAAGGGGAATGGGTAAAAAATCCACAAAATAAAGAATGTTCATAGCGGTAACCCAACCTTGTGAATTGGAGATCTGAAGACCTTGGTTCAATGGGACAACTAAGTTATAAATGTTCAGCTGAACACTTGCAAAATGTGTTAGCTCATTCCCAGAACTTCCGAGTGAAATAGAAACCTACTGAATGTGGTAAGGTTAAGTTTAATACTTTTAATGATTCATATACTGAAAGGTGGAGTATGGCATGATACTCTTCAATATGAGATCACCTATATAAGTGAGAAGTAATGACCTATTCAAAGAAACACTTATGAATCTATGATATGGTCCAGGGCCGAAATGGACAGAACGTGATAACAACAAGTGTTAGAATTGTTATTGTATAAGTATTGTTGTCTCGGTTTACACAAATAGCTGAGTAGTTCAAGACATTGCGTCACTAAGCATGTAGTAAATCAGATAGTATTTTACTAAAGAAGGTTCAAAGCCACAAGGTTCGTATTCATTTAATGGATCTTCTGACCAAAAGATACCTATCCAGATGTAATAACAGTTCGCCGAGACTTTCAAGCGAATATGCATACACGCATACATTAATTTCATTCATGTGGGGGATTGTTGGAATTTGGTAGAGAAATTAGGTGTTGATCTGATTTTGACTAAATATTTAAGTGGTTTCCATTGTTGAAAAATAGAATTAAATTATTGTAAAAATTCTACTAAGTGAGTAGATGAGATTGGCATTTGGAATTTCTCAAAATCAATTCCGGGTGAATGAGAAATTAATACTAGAAGTTAGCCACTTAGTATGGAAAATGAAAAATGTGGGGAAGGAGAAAAACTCCATTCCACATAGGAGAAAAAACCAAAGTTTGCTCAATTTTCAAATCACAAGTTGGACAATTGGGTTTGGGCCCTTAGGGCACCAAAGTTTTTAAAGGGGTGATGACCTACATGCTTGTGGATTTGGTTCAAAACACGCACCGCCGCCGCCCGTCGGCCGGCTCGGCTTGGCTCAACCCGGCCAGGGTTCGGGTCGCGGGTCGCTGGCCGTGGGCCCGGGCTTTGGCTTGGGATTGAGCTTCAAGGCCCTTATGTTTTTTGGACCAAATTTATTTAAAATCTTTTTAATATTAATTATTTATTTTTAATAAATTAATTATATTCAACTAGTGTCTTGTGCGACGTGCGATTGTGTGCGGCGTGCACCCGGTGTGCGGAGCGCCTTTGCTTGAGCGCTAACGAGGCGGCGTGTGCGCACACACCGCACGAACAGTGAGCATAATTAGATCCACGTGCAGGTGTGCGTGGACGCGCATGTCTGAATAGATGCACCTATTCGAGCAACCATGTGCATTTTTTGGCTGTAGACATGTCTTTTCGATCGAAAAGACATATGCTTCCCATCGTGCACCTTGATGCCTATAAATACAAAGCCCCAGAACACGAAATTCGGATAATAAAATGCCATTTGAGATTGAATAAGGACACGAAATTTAGAAAATGGACTCCTTCAAAAGCTTGAAAGGCTCAAACACTACATTGTTCGTTGTTGGATAATAAAATCGCTAACTTTCGAGTTAAAGCCACTTTTGTAAGTCTTTGCTAAGTCGAACTAGTTTTGCATTCTGCGGAATATTGAACGGGACAATTTGGTTTTGCGGAGAGATCACCGGCCTCGACTTTAAATTTTTGTCGAAACACTTTTTAGCCACTTCTTATAAACAAGTAAACCATTCAAACAACAACTCTATGATACAAATACTCTACCAAGTGAGTGCAATACCGAGATAAATGATAAAGTAGTGTTTATACTTAGGAGATTTGGTGTCAGAAATATTAGGACAAATTGAAAGGGGCAAAATAACACAATATTAGGATTAGGCGTGTTATGCCCCCAGGGGCATAGCCAAGTGGTAAGGGCTAAGGTGATGTGGGGTGCATTCCTCCCCGGTGACGCAGTTCGAACCCCGTGTGGAGCAGATTTTCACTGAAATATTGTGGGGGTCTATTCTGGGAGGCGAATCCTGTTGGCTCTCTCCCTTAGAAACCTGTCGCTTGGGCACATCCCTTGATTTACATCCTGCTGAGTCAAGGGGCCTCTGACACTAGCAGGTCTAGGATTAGTCGGGTGTAAAAACCTGGGTATCTGGATTATCAAAAAAAAAAAAGGATTAGGCGTGTTATGTTCATTGACGGCTCGTTTGTGAATCTTAACAGGGAAGGATTAGCTATATATATAGCCAATTTATCCAACACTATCCTCTGTTTGGCTGTGGGTTACTGCCCCGGGGTAAAGGTGAAGCCCAGGACTTTATCTCAAAATGATGGATAAGTTATATCCAATACCCCACCCCAATATTGTTTTACCCTCACATTGACATAAACTTGCTTATCCTGTTTTACTACCATTGGTTTAATTGTGTTGGGAAATATTGAATAATTGAGGGAGTGGCTATTTAATCACTACACATTATTATGCTTAGTAATATTGTTGGCAAACAAAAGATTGTATAATAATCCCTTGTGATAAGGGTATTCCTTCATAAATCCCAAACACAAAATTTTTTATCCATGAACAATATAATCATATCATATCATAAATATTTATCCAATTCTATCAAAAAAAAAAAAAAAAAAAAAAACCAATCGAGCCCGGAAAATATTATAAATGTAAACTGTGATTAATTAATCTTACTTTTATTGATCCATTAGTGAAAATAGAGAATACTTAAAATAGTCCTTTAGGTATATTCATAAACCCCCCTCCCCCGAAAAAAAAATACTTACTCCACTACAAGAAAACAATGAAATTCCAACAAAATAATTCCAACGAAATAGAAAACTGTTGGAATTTTTATAGTTCCAATGGAAATTCCAATACTACATTATACCGTTGGAAAATTCCAACGGTAAACAAAACCGTTGGTATAAAATGTTGGAATTCATGTTGGAATTTAAAATTCCAACGGAAATTCAAACACCACAACTAACTATTGGAAAATTTCAACAATGATGCCAACAATAATAATAAACCATTGGAAATACTATTGGAATTTTAAAAATTCCAACAGAAACTCCATCGCTAAAACATACCATTGGAAAATTTCAACAAAATTTTCAACGGTAAACCAAATGTTGGAATTAAACGATGTAATTCCTGTTGGAGTTTTTAAAATTCCAACGGAAATTCCAATGGTACAACTTGTTGTTGGAAAATTTCATTGGAAATTCCAATACCATTGAAAAAATTCAATAGGGGTTAAATGATTTGATAGTATAATTCATATCAATAAAATATATCTTCTCTTCTGGAGTCAATCATATTGAAACTACATAGTTAAATGTGCTTGACTTGGGACAAATTGATGATGGGTGACCTACTGGAAAGTTAAAGATATTAGATATTGAGATAAATTGATTGAATATTTCAACGGATATATATGGACGATATTCCAATAGTATAACTCCGTTGGAGTTTTTTTCAACATTAAATATATTCTAATAGTATAACTCTGTTTGAATTAGTGTTGGAAAAAATGTGTGAGTTCTTTCCAACGGTTATATATTCCAATGGATAACGTTGGAAATTCCGTTGGAATATATTTCTGTTGGAATTTCACCATTTCAACGACCATTTTACAACGATGCATTTTATGTTGGAATTTCCATTGGAATCGATAATTCCAATGGTAATTGGAAAAATTCCAACAGATTTTTCCCGTTGGAATTTTCTTGTTTTCTTGTAGTGCTCCTTCTCAAATATATAGTCCAGTTTGATGTTTCACACAAATTCAGAAAAATATTGGAAACTACAAATATGCTAAATATGTACTTGATTTACCATTATTTAGTTAATAGTGTAAATTATAAATGCATATTAAGTAGAGTTAGAGCATGCCCTAGAGACTCTCTAAATGAATAATTTTCTTTATTTTGAAGAGTCATCTACCAAAAATCATCTCCAACAAATACTTTATTTTAACATTTAGATTTAGAAAATAGGTTTTGACTCTCCAAATTTGAAGAGCCAAAACCACTCTCTATAATTAACCACATTAGTTTTATTACAATTTGAATGACCTTTATATATGGCAATTTCCAAAAATAACACAAAATTTGAAAAAATCTTAAATTACTTCAATTAATGTAATAAATTAATATTGAGAGAAGAGAAAACAAAGAGTCAAATATAGTGTTGGAATATATAAAAATATACTTAAATTTATAGATGTTCTTTATTTTATTCTTTTTAAATTTAAAAGTCTTTTAACGCTTCTTATAAGTAAATGAATTTATTTAAATATTTTTATATATTAGACATCATAAAAAGAATAATAAATTTGTACGAAGGAGTAAATAAAAATCTCCCAAAATCCTTTACACAAACTCATTTATGATATTACATTCTTGCAATAATAAAGGCCAAATATTTCTGCACTAACTGCACATATATTAATGTGATCAGGTATAACACATGAATTAAAAGAGTAGCATTTCTTCATTTAATATCTTATCATTCATTTGATGATTTTATTTTATTCATGACAAGAACACCAATTGGGCTATGGATTTAGACATCCATGTTCCACACATTAATTGCATATGCATTGCCTGTCCTGACATGTGGGTTCATTGCTCTTTGTTGGGTCAATTGAGATGTGAGCCAACCTCAAAATTTTAAAACATGGGAGTTATGGGCTCCTTTGTTTTAATTTCATTTTCAATGTTTTAAAATTATTTGTTTTTATTACTAAAATAATGGACAATCAAACACTTTTAATTTTGAGTTTTTGTTTTTTTTATTAACAAGATTTCCAAATGTTGTTCTTATCGAATAAATACTCCCGAACTTTTTGCTTTATTAAAAAATGTAAATTTTATAAATTAAATTATTCTTCAATTTATTATAAAAATGTATCTATTCTTAACATATCTACTTAAACCTATGATTTTATTCATACAATACTTTTATTTAATTTTTTTATTTAGCATAAGTAAATGTACAACAACTAAAATTAAAGTCATTAGTTTAAGTTATACGATCAAGCTTACAACGAAATGTTTGATACATGTTTTTATCTTAATTTTGATGATTTTATTTTATCACCAAAACAATGCTTTTAAAGGTTGAAAATCCAAATACTCCTAAATGATTTAAAATGGTTTTAATATTTTCCGAGCTCTAGTTTATTTTTGATAATAATGGACAACACTTTTAATGATGGGTTTTACTCCTATAACAAGATTTCCAAATGTTGTCTAAATACTCCCGATTGGATTAAAATGTTTTTTTTGAATTTTGGAGTATTTCTTAAGTTTTATTTTTTTGACAATATTTTCTCTCGTGGTCGAGAACAAAACCTCTTGACTGAAGATGTTTTTGAAATGAGGGGTAAAAACCGGTTGAGACGGCCGTCGACAGGCGTCTCGTCGGCCGAAGCTTTATGTCGACCTAAGACTGCATGTTTCATTTTGAACAAAACCTCTTCGTTTTTTGAAAAGATTGTTCTTATTTCTCTTTTGAAATTTTCAAAGTGTTCTTATTTCTCTTATTTCTGCGTGACCGGTCGCCCTGTATTGACAAACAAAAATATGACCGTTTGACAAGACACATTTCCTTAAATTGTGGGATTGATTTCTAATGACTATATTCTTGATTTTAATTGTATTTTTCTGTAGATTTTCAATCCCCAAGAGGAGCCTATGCTTGATCAATCATCTCCTATAAATAGAGGAAGTTTTGGAGCAACCAAGACAACAATTGAGATACAACACAACAAGATACACTTCAAGCAAATACTTGGTCTTTCATTGTTATTGTTCTTGTTGTAAATTTGCCTAGCTTATCACTTTCACATCCTTGAGGTCTAGGCTATTCTTGATTACACCTTGCACTCAAATTGTATTATTCATTATTGAGTTGTAATCTTGATTTTTGGTTATCATTCAAACACAAGATATCCTTGTGAGTGTTCTTGTGGTAAGAACACACTTGGATGATCTAGGTGATAGGTGAAGAAGATTGTGGTGATCTTCTTATTGAGGTGTTGAAGAATTTGGTATTCTTCAAGGTTGAAGATTGTGGTAATCTTCACAAGGTGTCGTTGAAGGAAGATTGTGGTGATCTTCAAAGGGAGATTGTGGTAATCTCCAAAGGTGTTGTTGTAGAAGAGTGTGGTGCTCTTCAAGGTGTTGTAAGTTGAATTTGTATTAATTTTGGTAATTAATAAAATTCTTTTTCTTTTTGAAATCCATCCCGGATATACTGGGGTGGTAGAGAGTTAGGCCCTAGGTGGGTTGAACCTCTTTAAATCGACGTGTGTTGTTTACATTCCGCACTTTTATTATTGTGTTTGAGCATTTGGTTATAAAAAGAGGGCGAAATCGAAAAGATAGAGATAATCTATTCACCCCCCCTCTAGATTATCGTAGCCGCTTGGACTTACAAGTGGTATCAGAGCCAAACTCTTTGGCAAGCTCGTTTCACATCGCGAGTGAAGAGAAACGATCGTCGGCTACGAACGAAGCTCATCTATCCGGCACCTCCACCACCAAGCCACCACTATTTGATTCCAAAAATTTTAATTTTTGGAAAGAAAGAATGGAATGCTATCTACAAGGTTGCGGGTTCGACATTTGGAACACCGTCATTAATGGAGAATCTATTCCGACGAAATATACACCACACACCTCAAAAGGCTTCAAAAAGCTCAATGATGAAGAGAAGAAAATCATCTCCTTAAACGGTAAAGCTCTCCATATTTTGTATTGTTCATTTACTAATTTAGAATATGAACATATTGTAGGAATAAAGTCGGCACATGAAGTATGGCAAAAATTAGAAGCCATCTATGGAGTATTTGCAAATGAAAGGAGTCAAACAAAGCATCTACTTCTCAAGGTCATACAAATCTAAGGAACAAGCCTCCTACAACTTCCAACTATGAAGAAGTTGAATATTGTTTAATGGGCATCAAAGAAGAAAATGAGGTTTGTCTTAAACCCTCTACTTCCTATGATATTCAAAATGATTATAGTGATTTACAAAATGATTATGATGAACTTCAAAATGAATTCCAATGCTTACTTGTTAAATACAAAAATTTGAAAAAGGAATTCAATATTTTGAAAAATAATAAGGATAGTTTACTTACTTCCTATGAATCACTATCATGTGCTCACACCACCACACTTGACAAGGTTAGAAACCTTGAAAAAGAAAATAGTACTCTTGTTGAGAATATTGATTGCATGAAAAATGATTTATCTAAATCCAACTTGAGTACCGATAAAATGACCAAGATTGTTGATTGTTCGATACTAGAACTTGATCATAAGACTAAGGGTGTCAATCACATGAAAAAGAATCAAGTCTCTAAGCATGTTGGTCATTATGCTCCTAGAATTATTACATGTTTCTATTGCGGTAAAAAGGGTCATACGGCTAATTTTTGTCGAGCTAGAAATAGCTCTAATTATTGTTGGAGACCTAAAAGTCTCAAGACTAATCCCAAAGGACCCAAACACATGAGGGTACCACAAAATAATGTCATATTAGGTACCCGGCGAAATAATGATCGAAAAAAATTCATACCGCCAAGAAGACATCAAATGACCGTTTCATTTGATCAAAGAAAGAGAAACCATTCTCAACAAAGCAAATTTTCAAGAGGAAGATATAATCAAAATTGGGAAGAACATAGTCCTTGGAAATGGCAAAGACATCATCAAAATAATTTTCAAAGAAGAAGAGATCATCATCAAAGGGAAGGTAACAAACCTTGGAAATGGAGTGATCAAAGAAGTCATCATCAACAAAGTGACTTCTCAATGGGAAGATATCATCAACAATGGGAAAGACACAACTCATGGAAACGGCATAATTGGTAAACCGTATCTCCCCATTAATATATGCATTTTATTTTAATTCCATGCATGTTTTTAAATAGTGTCTTAATTGCAAAATGAGTCTTCAAACATTTATTTTTAATATAGGTTATTTATATATTTGTGAGTTTCAAAATTTTTAAAAGAAGACCTTGCATGATTTTCTAAAACTCTTGTGCATTTAATTAGACTTATGTGGCTTATTTTCTCTTATGAAATCTTTAGCATAAGCTCTTTTTGATATCTTCTATTACTTGCCTACACTTGTATTTTTTGTGCAAATTTTGTCTAAGAATTGTGTAGGATATGTATCTCATATTCATTGGCTATTACGTCATCAAGTTCCTTAAACTATCGAGGTACGTTCACTCGTATTTTTCTTAGGACTCGATATTATGCTTATGCACACATCTTTCAAGATATTTCATTTTAACCCCTTAAGTGCCCCTAAATGATTTTGCAAATATTCTCTTAAAAAGGGCACTACTCGTTAAATCTCGTTTTTCTCGAATATATGTTCTCCCAAAACCCATATTTGTTGGATATAGTCCTAGATTGTCTTTTTGCAAAGTTTTAAAACTTTTGGGGTGAAAAATAGAATTTTGGAAAACTCTGGGAATAGAAAAATTGCACTGGGACGGTCAAAGCAGGGGCGACCGGTCGCCCTGCACGTCGACCGGTCGCCCCCTACCTCGACCGGTCGCCCAGGCTATTTTTACAGATAAAAACGTTTTGCCTTTCATTCTTAACAGAACACAAAAATCCCCAAACCCTTATAACAGCGAAAATTCATCCCCTTTCTTCAAAATCTTCAATTCTTCATCATTTTTCACGATTCTTGTTGCTAATCTACTTATTTTCACAAGAATCTTTCATATATGGCACCTCCAAGAAATTCTACCGAACGAAATCCTCAAAAGAGGAGAAGGAGGCAAAGGGGAGAATCTTCTTCCAATCCCCAACAAGATGATATTCTACAAGGAGACTATCAAAATCGACTTACGGAAGAGGAGATTGTCAAATTAAGAGCCGAGGTTTCAAAATCGAGCATTCATTGGGACTCTAGTAAGTTATCACTCCTCTACGAGCCTCCCTCTAGAGCTAATAGATTTCGATTTTTAAACAAACTTGCGGAGGAACATTATGAGAATATTGGATTGAATGATAAGAAAATTGCATGCACTCGTATGGTTCGTTTTCAAGCATTTCATGATGAATTTCCGGATATTAGAGCTTATTTTGAAATTCAAGGATGGGTTTCACTTTGGGATAATCCGTGTTTGCATTATGATGACGAGCTTATAAGACTTTTTTATGCAAATATGTGGATTGTTGATGCCTCGGTAGATAATCCGTTGGAACTTCACACTTTTGTTAATGGTAGGCATTTTTCATGGACATTGGCCGATATTTGTAATCACTTTAACGTGCCAAATGATGGAGTGGTCAATGTGGATTGCGCTCATTGGGATGATAACATTTTAGGTGTTTCACTAGATGATGTGAAAACCTTTTTAGGAGTATATCGAAGTGACATACTCGGCAATGCCGCCAAATTATCGGATTATATCTATCATTTGCTCCTATTGTGTTTGTGGAAAGGAAGTAAAACTTCCAAGTAATCGAACTCTTTCTCACCTATAAGATTGTTCAAGGAGAAAGAGTAAATTATGGGGCAATCTTTGTGTATTGCTTGTTGGAATCTAGAAAGCTTACCAAGAAAAATATACCTTGGGTAATTTGATTTGCCGTCTCCTATATTTATCGGGATACCCGGAAAATAAAATGAATACTGAAATTCGTCACAATGATTTTGATAATGACAACATTCTACAAATGGTAAGAATGCGACGACATTTACCACGGGTTCCTACCAAAGCCGCTAGGGGCGTGCCGACATCAACAACAACCTCGGGATGATTTCTTTAATGACAATGAGGTTGAAAATATTGGAAAGAGGTGAGTTTGACGAACAAAGAAATGAAGAGGAAAATGAAGAGGAATATGTGGGAAATGAACAAGAAATTAGGGAGGAAGAAAATGAGGAAGGAGATGAAGACGAGTTGGATGTTGAAGATCTAAATCTCAAAGAGAGAATGGCCAAAGTGGAAAGAGAAACATTTAGAGATGTGGCCTCTCTTAGAAAAGAGCTCCGAGTTGTGAAAAAGGAAAATTCTAGTTTGAAAAAGTCAATCGGCAAATTGAAGAAATTTATCAAAGATCTCATTCCCGGAACTTGCTTCTCCTCGGATGAGGAATGATGTCCCCACCCCCTTTACTTTCGAGCATTTTCATTATTGATGCTTTGTATTTTCATGAACCTTTGAAAAACTAATTTGTACTAATGATATTTGCTTGTTTTCTTAAAAGGGTTAAAATTGCAAGTTGATAATGACTTGTGAATGATCATGATTTTGATGGAGTATTTGATGGTAAAAATACTCTAATTTAAGCATTGTTTGATAATTGGTATGAAGTACTTGATGGTAAAAGTGCTTCTTTTGATACTTTGATCATTATGTTTAGTTAGATATGTTGGGACTTTTGACATTTGATACATGTATTGTGTAAGGCATGACTTATTACTTGATAGATGTTCTAATTTTTGGCATTTGTAATGCCTTGATCATTCTTAGCCTATCTCAATTGGGTTGAACCCTTGAGAATCTACTTTGAGCTTCTTATTTGATGGACAAATGTTGCATATGGTGCATATGATCTTTTTGAGCTTTGGAATGAGGTTGATTGATGATATGAAAATTTTTGGCTTGAAACCTTTACAAGGACTATATGCAACCTCTTTTATTTTTCACGCACACAAGGTGTTCGATGAAATGTCGCAATGAAAACTTTCAACTTCTACATGATTCTCTTGGTTCAAAATGTCTTAAAATCTTTTTGAAATCATGTTTTTAGCTAACTAATGAGCTTATGGATCTCTTATGTTACAATTCTCCCATTTTCCTTAGACTCTATATATAAATTGCTCAATGGTTGATAAACCGTCTCGTTTGCGCACTTTAATATATTTGTATGATGTTTTTATCATCCTAACATTCTTTTTGATGATTCCAAATGGGGAGAAACAGGATATTGGCTCATTAGCTCAAAGAAGCTAATAAAAGCTTGTCACAAAAGCTATAAGCTATGGCTCATAAAAGCCATAAGTTGTGATTTGTTTTTAGTCCAATTGTTGCTTGATGGACTTATATAATTGTTCAATGATGTTTTGTGACAGGGGGAGCTTGTGCTTATTATTGAAAATATTTACTCCCTACTTGGTTGCTTTAATATTTTTGGAAATTTTGGTTGCTTCCAAACGGTCAAATATTTTTACCGGAAAATCATTTCTAAAATCGCTCTCTTAGTTGGTGTAAAAATTGTTTTGGTTTGTAATCATCAAAAAGGGGGAGATAGTTTGATACATGTTTTTATCTTAATTTTGATGATTTTATTTTATCACCAAAACAATGCTTTTAAAGGTTGTCCAAATACTCCTAAATGATTTAAAATGGTTTTAATATTTTCCGGAGTATTTCCTCTAGTTTATTTTTGATAATAATGGACAACACTTTTAATGATGGGTTTTTACTCCTATAACAAGATTTCCAAATGTTGTCTAAATACTCCCGATTGGATTAAAATGTTTTTTTACTGAATTTTCGGAGTATTTCTTAAGTTTTATTTTTGGCAAAAATTGGACAACATTTCTGTCTCGTGGTCGACCGGTCTCCCTATAGGGCAACCCGTACCTGAAGATGTTTTTAGAAACAGAAAATGAGACGGAAGTAAAAACAGGCAGGTCGACCGGTCGCCCAGTGGTCGACCGGTACCTACATGTTTCATTTTGAAACAGAACAAAACCTCTTCGTTTTTTGAAATAGGGGGACCGGTTGAGACAGGGGTCGACCGGTCGAAGCCTATGTCGACCGGTCGCCCTGTTGAAATTTTCAAAGTGTTCTTATTTCTCTTATTTTTCGTGCGACGGCCGCTCTGTGTATTGATAGCAAAAATATGACCGTTTGACAAACAGACACATTTCCTTAAATTGTGGGATTGATTTCTAACAGCTATATTCTTGATTTTAATTGTATTTTTCTGTAGATTTTCAATCCCCAAGAGGAGCCTATGCTTGATCAATCATCTCCTATAAATAGAGGAAGTTTTGGAGCAACCAAGACAACAATTGAGATACAACACAACAAGATACACTTCAAGCAAATACTTGGTCTTTCATTGTTATTGTTCTTGTTGTAAATTTGCCTAGCTTATCACTTTCACATCCTTGAGGTCTAGGCTATTCTTGATTACACCTTGCACTCAAATTGTATTATTCATTATTGAGTTGTAATCTTAATTTTTGGTTATCATTCAAACACAAGATATCCTTGTGAGTGTTCTTGTGGTAAGAACACACTTGGATGATCTAGGTGATAGGTGAAGAAGATTGTGGTGATCTTCTTATTGAGGTGTTGAAGAATTTGGTATTCTTCAAGGTTGAAGATTGTGATAATCTTCACAAGGTGCCGTTGAAGGAAGATTGTGGTGATCTTCAAAGGGAGATTGTGGTAATCTCCAAAGGTGTTGTTGTAGAAGAGTGTGGTGCTCTTCAAGGTGTTGTAAGTTGAATTTGTATTAATTTTGGTAATTAATAAAATTCTTTTTCTTTGAAATCCATCCGGATATCTTTGGGGTGGTAGAGGATTAGGCCCTAGGTGGGTTGAACCTCTTTAAATCGACGTGTGTTGTTTACATTCCGCACCTTTATTATTGTGTTTGAGCATTTGGTTATAAAAAGAGGGCGAAATCGAAAAGATGGAGATAATCTATTCACCCCCCCCTCTAGATTATCGTAGCCGCTTGGACTTACACGAGCCTGCTCACGTGCTAATGAGCCGGATACCTTTAAGCTTGAGTTTGATTCATTTATTTTAATAAAATTCATTAAACAAACTAAAATGAGCTTTTATTGAGTCGAACTCCAAATAACTCACGAGCGCTTTGGTTCAGAGTGACTAAATGGATTCTATAAATTTACAGTTCTAACCTCCATCGGTCGGATCATTCAAACGGTGGAATCTATCCAACCGGTTCAATGAAACTTGATGTTTTTTCTTATATTATGTGAAATTCTAATTTTATAGAATATTTGTTATGTACTAAAATTTAAATTATAAATAAATAAACAGCAAACTTAAAAATAGATCTAATAAACTTTCAAATAACCACATACATTAGTCAAATGCAAATATAAAACTGGGCAATTGACATAAATGCCCCACTTTTTGAGACAATATTAGCCTCTTACGCTTTTCGGTACTATATATTTTATCCAAATTTACGCTTTCGCCCTTTTGTTTTACACAATTTTACGCTCCCGCCAAAATGTTCGGACTTTTTTACGCTTTTTTTCAAGATTGTTTCTAACATGTTTCTTTTAATAAAATTTCAGGGAAAAATAAATTTTGTCCTCGTTAAATAATCCATTTTATACTCGAAGTCCTATAAAAAATAAAGAAATATACACATAAAACAACACATATTAAAACCATGAATAAAAAAACACAATTCAATTTTTGATCCAATGCATGAAAATATAAAAAACATGGAAACAACCAGGAAACAATATAGAAACAAACCAGAAACAATATAGAAAAAACCATATGAGCAAAAAGAGTTAAAAATAGGTAAAAATTGTATTTAAACATCGAAAACTACACGGAAACAACAAAGAAACATCGGAACAACATTAAAAATGGTATGAAAATAACGTAAAAAATATTAAAAACACCACATGAATAAAAAGAGCTTAAAAATAGGTGAAAATTATATTTACTCATTGAACACTGCGTGAAAACAATAAAAAGAATTATTAGAACAATATTAAAAATATTATAGAACAACACTGAAACAATAGAAATAATGTACAAAATAATAAATGAATAAAAAACAGCATAAAAAATTGGTAAAAGTTATTTTAAAACATTGAAACAACAAAGAAACAACAAAGAAACAATATAGAAACAAATTTAAACAACATATATAACATATAAGGTAATACACGAAGAAAAAAAACGGAAAACCAATAATCAAAAATATGCAGGAGCGTAAAAAAAGAAAAAAAAAAGTAGGTACAAAATAAAAATAATAGATATAAAAGTGATATAAGCGTATTTTGTTGTATGTTTTACCAAAATATGGTATTTTATGTAATTTCCCTATAAAATTTCCGAAAAAAGATTTGGATCAATTGTTCACCCGGCCCACTGCACAGATCAACTGGTCGTGACGTGATCGGTTCAATTGGATTTGTACGGTTAACTAAAATCAAGGGAAAAGGACATAAATACCCCATTTTCCATACCCAATCCCTGCACAATGTCCATTTTCCGCTGATTTTGGACAAAAATACCCATTTCCGCTGATTTTGGACAAAAATACTCATTTTCCGCTGATTTTTTGAAAAAAATACCCATTTTCCGCTGATTTTTTAGCGTTGGTTTCTTTTTTGTTTCTTTGTTGTTTCAAACATGTTTGTTGTTTCTTTGTTTCATACATGTTTCATTTATGTTTCTTATATGTTTCACTTAGCCAACTTTTCATTGAATTCCACAGTTGCATAGAGAAAATCTCAGTTGTGATATGCCACAATGGACAATGGGAAGAACATAGAAAGTATACCAACTTTGAAATAACAAGAATACTGATTCCAATGGACTGCACATTCAGCACCCTAAAAGAAATCTTGGAACAACAAATTCAATTCAGAAAATTTGAGCTTACTTGTCCATCATCGGCTACGAGAAATGGACACGACTCCACTGTCAGACCAAAAAATACTTTGTATTGACTTCCAACATCGTAGAATTATTGAATGCGTCAATTGTAGCGGGGAAAGACCTACTAGTAATAACTTTGCTAGAGTACGTGAGATCTTTAGTTCAAGATTAGACATGCATACATCGAAATGAAGCAAAGATCAACATTTACAAGGATGACAAAAAAAAAAAACTGAAGAGTATATGGGGAAAAACTACACTATTTCTCTAAATTTAAAAGCAATTTACTACAAACTTTTATCACATGATCCCCTGTTTCACAATTGTTTCTTACATGTTTCATTTATGTTTCTTATATGTTTCAACTGATTACACAATCTTTAAGATTTACATAACAATAATTCTCTAAAATCATTAGGAAGTGGAGATAGAAACTCAATGTCGTTGTCATCATCATCACCATTTTGCAGCTTCAACTTAGCATGATTGTGAAGCAGATGACTGAACCTTGCTTGTTCATTCTCTATCTCAAACGCTTCGACGTCCATAGTCTTCCCACCAATAAAGTGCTCGACATAACAAGCAACAAAAAATCCCATATTCACTACAAAAGAAAATAAAAAAAGATACACAGTCAGATTGATAACACAACAAATCAAAAACAATAAAAAAGAACAAAATAAATGAAAAATATATAAAAAAACAAAAGAAACATAAAAGAAACTATTTCGAAACAACATCGAAACAAACGGGCATTAACAACAATTCTAAAGATGCCACTATCATTTAGCTATTTGCGTCTTTTTTCATTTCACCAAAATTAGAAAATCAGTAAAATCATTAGGAAGTGATACTGACAAGAAACTTCACTAAGTATGACATTTGATAACAGCAGAGGGAACACTAGCAACATATTGAACAAAAATCTTAGCCTATTAGCACAAGAAAGCAGCCAAATCAGACATTAACAACAATTCTAAAGATGCCACTATCATAAACCCACTTCATACATACAACAACCAAACAAATGATAAACTTCAATAAACTTTTTTTTAATAATAAAAACGAAACCTATTCGTCACAGTTATCCTCAGTTCCAAGAAATTAAAAATGCAAAAAAAAAGAGTCTGAGAACAGGATTATGCATATATCTAAGAATCAGTCATCATCTTCTTAAACTCCTCATAGTTAATACATCCATCGCCGTCGCCGTCGCCGTCGAAAGAGTCGATCATCCTCCCACAGTCCTTAATCGAGCAATCCTCCCCCAAGCTCCCGAGCACCGCGTGCAGCTCAGTCGCGGAGATCTTCCCATTCTTATCCTTGTCGTACAAATCGAACGCCTCCTTCAACTACTTCTCCTTGTTCTCGTCGCCGCCGCTGCCGCCATAGTGGAACGACTTGAACTCCGTCAGATCGACTGCGATGGTGGCCAAAAATTTAAAAACCAAATCATTATTTTTATAAACCTGGTGGCCAAAAAGAAACCAAAGGTGGGGTATTTTTGTGATGGGATGGAGAGGATGGGGTATTTTTGTGATAGGTGGGTATTTTTGTCTTTTTTTCAAAAATCAGGGTATTTTGTGGTATTTCCTCTAAAATCAAGTGGATCGAACTAGCATGATTCCCTATTGGACCAATTTAATCAGTCGGTCGGATCCAATTTTTTAAAACACTCCAACACCCTTTAGATGTATATTTAGTTATTTACATTTGTATCGATTTTCGTACGAAAATAAACTTATTTTCAAATATAGTGTAGAAATATAATTCTTTATTGAAGTGAAATTGATATTAAGTGTACCAATAATAATCAATAAGATCAGTCATTTGTTTATGTCTCATCTGTTACATTATATTGGATTTTAAATAATATTGATTTCGTTATTAAAAGGGAAACTCATGTTTTTTTTTTTTTTCTAAAAGAGAAACTTGTATTTTATTAATGATTCAAATCATTATGTACAAGATTCTCTAACCAAAAGGAAAATTTCGTGAGTCCCAAACAAAATGAGAAGGAAATGAAATAGAAAAAGCAGTTAGCGCATTCTTTACACAATTCGTCGTTCAACGACTATTAGAAAATGAAGAACCAGGGACAGCAGCAGATAAAAAAGCTCTTTGATGATGGCTGCTTAGGAGCCAATATAGCTTAGGTCATCTTCTAGCTAGGTTGGTGACTGTTCGCATCGACAAAAGAGAATCAAGGCTAATCTCATTATTAATGAAGTTATGTTTCGAGAGTGGATAACTTCTAATTCCCCATAAGCAAGTGAACAAGGTCTCTCAATAATCATGCCAAAAGCCAACAATAGCCGACCCTCGTGATCAGGATGGATTAGGGGGGGGCCTGGAGAGGGTCATCCCCCTCAACTTTTTATGTTATGTAGTACATGTATCTATGTATTATATAAAAGGGATTTTTTTTAACTATTCACTATGGATAGTGGGTATTTTTTTCTACCCATTAACTTAAAAAACTTTTTTCTATCAAATTTGATCACATCCCCTAATTTAATTTGGGTTTTTTGAATTCTGAAACTGAATAAATTACTGTGCCTTGGAAACCGTATAACTCCCTCACTTGGAAACAATACTACAAGAAAATTGCAAAACAGCGACGGATATTAGTGATGGATGCGGTCTGTAGCTAAATAACTATGGGTTAAGGGCGGATTTCTAATGGGAATAAGTTTTGAATTTTTTTTATTAAAATATCGAGGAGCTAACGACGGAATTAGTGACGGATTTTTGTGATGGAAATACTTCTGTCATTGATCCGTAGGGAAATTTAATATAAATCGTTGACGCCAGAGTTAGAGATGGATCTGTGACGAATTTGTTACACACTTTTAGCTACAGAATGTGTTCCGTCGTTAAGTAGTGACGGATTTTAATTCGTCCCTAAATTACGATAGATTCTGTCGACATTAAACTAATGACAGCGTCCGTTCTAAAGTTATTAAGGACGCATTGTGGAGTCCGTTGGTAATTAGCTACGGGTGTTTGTCCGTTGCTAATATATCTTAATATTTCTCCATTCTCTTCACCCAAATTCATGTTGTATTTGGTGAGTGTTTTTAAAAGATTGTATATCCCACATAAGAAACCAAAATAAGTTTTCTCATCTTTATTAATTGGAGACCATTATGGGCTTAGTAATAATGGGCCAAGAAAATAAGGAGGCCTCGCGCACATAAAGAGTTGGGCCAAATTTACGGTTTCGAGTGAAAAATCGCCGATTGGCCCCCGCTCCCCGCACGGGGTCGATCGTCTGAGCTCGGCCCACCTTGTTTTGCCACTTAAAATTCCTAATATTTTGAATTAAGCCTATCACCCTATTTTTGGATTAATTGATTAATGTTTGAACCAAAAACGTCATCAAAGAATCCAAAAATTGGGCCTTATCTTTTAAACCCACTAAGCTTTGATTTTTGGAGTAAGCTTAAAACACCATTTTCCAACTTTTGAAAATAATCTCTGTTAGTCAATTGTTAGCTCGGGTTTTTCGGCTTCCACTCGTTGGATTAGTTCCAAAATTTCAAAGACTCCGTTGGTTTGTGTGCTTATATATTTTTCTTTCTTTAGTTACTGTATGCGAAAAAAAAAAAAAAAAGAGTTTATATAATACTGATCTTCCTCTCTTCACTTTAATTTTTTGCTTAAGTTCTTTGGGTTACAAATTTAATTTTATTTTGCCATTCGAATTCCTGTTGAATCCTGGGGGTTGAAATAAAATCCTTTAGGACAGTGTTTTTTAAACACGCCTCAGAAAACATTTTGCTATTCTTGTTTGAATTTTGATCTCATTGCCCAACAATCTAAAGGATTTTATTGTTTCGAAATGGAGGTCAATCAAACAAGCCAAAGATTTTGTTTCTTCGATGCAACGCCGTAAATGTTTAGGAAAAATTGGATGATTGAAGGGACAAACATTGTACATACTTCATCCGATATGGCGGGCGATCACCGCCAATGCAAATGTCACCACCCAAACTACTGTCACTCCTTCTATTATTCATATGCCTCCACAAATTCCCACACATCTACCTAATTTTTCATATACAAAGCCATTTCCTGATATATCCAAAATCGAAATGTCCGGGGGACAGAATTACAAAAGTTGGCAAGAATGGATTTTTTCCATTCTTGATATGCATGGTATCACTGCAACTCTCACTCACAACAAGCCCGAACCTACTGCTGATCCAAAGGAAATGGAGATGTGGATTTACGCCAATAAAGTGTGTAGGCATACAATCATTAGCACTCTTGCTAATGATTTATTTGATGTATACTATTCTTACAAGGAAGCTAAAGACATTTGGGAGTCTATGAACTTGAAATACACCGCTGAAGATGTTGGAAAACAAAAGTTCGTAATGGGGAACTACTATCGGTGGGAGATGACAGACGATAAGGATATCAAGATACAAATCAATGAGTACCACAAGCTGTTGGAGGATCTGAATGCTGAAAAGATTATGCTGCAAGAAGAGTTTGTTGCTGGGATCTTGATCGAGAAGCTACCTGAAACTTGGAATGACTACAAACAACAACTCAAGCATAAACACAACCAATTGTCACTTATGGACCTGATAACACATATCATCATCGAGGACACAAACCGGAGGGAACTTAAAGCCACAAAGGCGAAGGAGATAGCTTCAAAGGCAAATATAGTGCATGGTAAGCCTTCTACTAAGCCTGTTAAAAAATATCAACCTGATAACAAACCTAAAGTGAATAACCCCACTACTATCAAGAAAAAAGGAAACTGTTATGTTTGTGGAAAGCCAGGTCACCATGCACCGCAATGTAAACAAAGAAAGAAACATACAAATTCCCCAAAGCCAAATGCAAATTTGGTTTAAGGGGATGATTCTTGTTTGATTTAAAATCTTGATTTTGTACTTAGTCAAATTAATCTCGTGGCGGTGTGAAAGAATGGGTGGTAGAATCTAGGGCTACTTGTTTTGCACATCTGTTGCAAACAAAGAGGCTTTTACATCCTACAATCTTGTGGAGGATGGAGAAGAACATGTGTATCTTGGGGATTCTCGCTGCTTTTGCAAAAGTTCTTGGCAAAGGCAAATCATCTTGAAACTCACATTTGGAAAAACCTGGCTCTTCTTGATGTACTTCATGTGCCTAATATTAGGGCAAACTTAGTTTCCGTTTCACTGTTAGGAAAGGCCGAGGTTAGAGTGTCATTAGAATCGACAATCAGTAATGACAAAAATAATGTCCTTATGGGCAAAGGTTATTGTAATCGGGTCTTTTGTCTTTGAATGTTTCGATGTTATTAATAAAATTGCTTCTTCTTCTGCTTACTTGATTGATTCTATTGATGTATGGCATGCTACATTAGGACATGTTAGTGCTTCCTATATTTATAAAATGCAAACTCTTGGTTTAATTTCTGGTATTAATAATACTAGCTTTGAATAAATGTGAAATATGTTGTGAAGCTAAATTAACCAAGAAATCATGCTTTTCCTGCGTTCAACGAGAATCTGAATTGCTTAGTCTAATTCATACTGATTTAGGTGATTTAAAACAAACCATGACTAGAGGTGGTAAAAATTATTATGTGACTTTTATAGATGATTATTCTAGATATGCTAAGGTATATTTACTTAGAAACAAAGATGAAGCATTTAGCATGTTTCGTTTATGTAAGTCCAAAATTGAAAATCAGTTGAATAAGAAGATTAAAAGAGTTAGATAAGATAGAGGTGGCGAATACACTTTATTTAATGATTTTTGTGAACAACAAGGTATAATTCATGAAATTACCCCTCCATATTTGCCCGAATCAAATGGTGTAGCAGAAACGAAAAGTAGGACTTTAAAAAAAATGATGAATGCAATGCTCATTAGTTCAGGTGCTGCTAATTATTTTTGGGGTGAAGCTATTTTATCTGCATGTCACTTAGAAAAACGATAAAAAATGAATTATGGAAAGGCTTATTTATTGGTTATCTTGATAAGAAAACCGTTTTGAAAATAAGACACAAATATTATGAATTATGGAAATATATGATGCTTATTTATTGAATTGTTTATATTATCAGGCAAAGCGATGGAATAGGCGATCATTTAAAGTCTACTTTACCATATAGATTTTTTGTTTTGAAAAGTGATGTGCTAATTAGATGTTAATACGATTGTTGAAACAAAAATGCTTTTGAATTTTTAAGCATATTTTTCCTTTAAAAACTGAGTCAATTTCTCGTGCACCTGTTGAATCTACTTCTTATGCTCCTATTGAACATAATAATGAGAACTCTTTTGAGGAGTTAGGAATGAGTAAGAGACAAAGAAAAGAAACATCTTTTGGAAATGATTTTTATACATATCTTGTAGAAAACGATCCTTTAACATTTTCCGAAGTTGTTTCTTCTTCTAATTCTTTATACTGGAAAGAAGCCATCAAAACTGAAATTTATTCTTTTGATAAAAACAAAACTTGGACTTTAGTTGATTTGCCACCTTGAGCTAGACCTATAGGATACAAATGGATTTTTAAGAAGAAATATTGTCCTGATGGAACTATTGAAAAATATAAAGCTAGATTGGTTGCAAAAGGTTTACTCAAAACCAAAATGTGGATTATTTTGATACTTTTGCACCAGTAACTAGAATTTCTTATATCCGAGTTTTGATTGCTTTGGCTTCTATCCATAAATTTTTTATTCACCAAATGGATGTAAAAACTGCTTTTTTAAATGGTGATTTTGAAGAAGAGATTTATTTGGTGCAACCAGAAGGGTGTGTTGTTTCTGGAAAAGAAAATAAAGTTTGTAAATTACTTAAATCATTATATGGTTTAAAACAAGCACCTAAGCAGTGGCATGAGAAATTTAATCAAGTTTTATTATCTGATGGTTTTTTACAATGTTGAAGTTGATAGGTGTGTTTACACAAAACTTGTTGATGATAAGTGTGTTATTATTTCTTTATATATGGATGACATGCTTATATTTGGTAGCAACCTTGATTTAATATATAAACCAAAGAGTTTCTTGCTTCAAACTTTGATATGAAATATATGAGTGAAGCAAGTGTGATATTGGGTATTAAAATCATAAAGAAAGATAATAACATTATCTTAACGCAAGAACATTATGTTGACAAGCTTCTTAAGAAGTTTGGACATTTCGATATCAAACCTGTGAGTACTCCTTATGATGCTAACACCCAATTAAAGAAAAATCTTGGTGATCCTGTGGCTCAATCTGAGTATGCATAGATTATTGGGAGTCTATTGCATTTAATGAATTTTTTACGACCTGACATAGCCTATGTTGTGTGTCGATTGAGCAGATATACACATAATCTCAACCGTGATCATTGGACTGCTTTGGTCAGACTAATGAAATATTTGAGAGGTACTATGAATTATGGTATTCTTTATAGTGGATTTCCCTTCGTACTAGAGGGATTTAGTGATGCTAACTGGATCTCTGATTTAGATGAGATTAAATCCACTAGTGGTTATATATTCACCCTTGGTGGGGGTGTAATCACTTGGAAGTCAGCTAAACAAACTATCATAGCAAAATCCATGATGGAGTCTGAGTTTGTTGCGTTAGAGTTAGCTGGCAATGAGGCTGAGTGGTTGAAAAATTTCTTAGCAGATATTCCGTTGGGTTCAAAACCAACACCTTCAGTGTCTATGCATTGTGATTGTCAAGCAGCAATCACAATTGCAAAGAATAAAATCTTTAATGGTAAAAACAGACATATTCGTCTAAGACATGATGTGGTTAAACAAATGTTAAAAGAAGGAGTAATATCCATTGATTATGTGAAGTCAGAAGTGAATTTGGCTGATCCTCTGACTAAACCTTTGGGAAGAAAATTAATTATTGAGACATCGGGAATGGGACTTAAGCCAATTGATAAATTAACAAATGGATGTAAACCCATGTAAGTCAATAGGCTCACGATAATCTAGAGGGGGTGAATAGATTATCTCCATCTTTTCGATTTTGCCATCTTTTTCGAACCAAATGCTCAAACACAATAATAAAGGTGCGGAATGTAAACAACACACGTCGATTTAAAGAGGTTCAACCCACCTAGGGCCTAATCCTCTACCACCCCAGTATATCCGGGATGGATTTCAAAAAGAAAAAAAGATTTTATTAATTTACCATAAATTAATACAACACCAACTTACAACAACACTTTGAAGAGCACAACACTCTTCTTCAACACCACCTTTGAGATTACCACAATCTCACTTGAAGATTACCACAATCTCCAATGGCACCTTGTGAAGATTACCACAATCTTCAACCTTGAAGAATACCAAATTCTTCAACACCTCAACAAGAAGATTACCACAATCTTCTTACACCTAACACCTAGATCACCCAAGTGTGTTCTTACCACAAGAACACTCACAAGGATATCTTGTGTTGAATGATTACCCAAATTCAAGATTACAACTCGATAATTGATAATACAATAGAGTGCAAGTGTAATCAAGAATAGCCTAGACCTCAAGTTTGTGAAAGTGATAAGCTAGGCAAATTACAACAAGAAATATGACAATGTAAGAACAAGTGTATTCTTGAGTGTATCTTGTTGTGTTGTAGTTTTCTCTCTTGTATTGTTGCTTCAAATCTTCCTCTATTTATAGGAGATGATTGATACTTGATAGGCTCCTCTTGGAATCGATATCTACAAAAATTGCAATTAAAATCAAGATTATAGTCAAATTGTTAGAAATCAATCCCACAATTTAGGGAAAAGTTGTCTCATTTGCACAACGGTTAGAATTTTTGTTGTCAAACCATGGGCGAAATTTGCACCGGGTCGCACGAAATAGAGTTTGAAATAATCGTATCAACATTTACACAGGCGGCGACGGCCGACGTGCACCTCGACCGGTCGACCCTAACCACAACCGGTCGCACTCATCAAAAAAATGAAAGACATAAGTTCTGAAATTTAATCAAGTTTTTTTCGATTTTTGCTCCCAGTGTGTCGGCCGTTATTATTTCTATAGGTCTTATCGGCCGACGGGCATAAACCAAAGAGTTGCACTATAGGGCTACAGGTTGCTGTATTAAAATCGACCATTTTCTTCGCAAACATGAAGTTTTTGTTTTCCTCAACTTTTGTCACAACGGGTTGCCCTATACGGCGAGTCGGTTGACCTCAAAACAAAAGTGTTATCCAATTTTATATCGAAAATAAACTTCAAGAAATACTCCGAAAAATAGTGAAAACATTTTAGACCGATCGGGAGTATTAGGACAACATTTAGAAACATAGTTTCAATGTAAAAACCTATTGACATAAAATCCTTAAATGTGTTGTCCAATATGGTCGAAAATAAACTTGAGGAAATACTCCGGAAAATATTAAAACCATTTTAAATCATTTAGGAGTATTTGGACAACCTTTAAAAACATTGTTTTGGTATAAAAACAAAATCATCAAAATCATGATAAAACCATTTATCAAACAACCCAACCTTTGTGATTGGAGATCCCATGAATAAGGTTCATATGGGTAATAACAAGTCACTTGTTAATTCTGTTAGCACTAAAATTAATTGCCCCTTCCTATGGTGTGAGAAGTGCTAAATTGCAATTATGTGAGGATGAGTTACTAAAACTCTTAATGAATTTTATATCCCTTAAGGGTGGTATATTTAATTGCAAAATATACTTGATGAAATTCACCTATATGAGTGTGGAGTGGGGCCGATCCTATGAGACTTTGGCGCGTCTCTAGAGCACTCATGAATACTAGGCACGCACATGGCCTATTAGCGCAAAACCGCATTGAATGGCAAAATTTTGAGAGGGTGTAATGTGACTGGTGAGATTTTAACTTACAATAAAGAGTATTTGGTTCATAGAAGCTACGAGCTTCACCAAAACTCTTTATTTTAAATCCTATCTTTATAGGTCTGGTTCATAGTCCAAAAGACACCAGATTCGATGCATTCTACACTTATGCTTTTTGTAACCCAGCAGATCATTCCTTCTTATTCTTTGTAAATTTATTAAAAACATGTGGGGGATTGTTGTATTTGGTGAGTGTTTTTAAAAGATTGTATATCCCACATAGGAAACCAAAACAAGGTTTTCTCCTCTTTATTAATGGGAGACCATTATGAGCTTAGTAATAATGGGCCAAGAAAATAAGGAAGCCTCGCGCACATAAAGAGCTTGACCAAATTTGCGATTTCGAGTGAAAAATTGCCAATTTGCGCCCCTGCGCGCGGGCGATACGGGCTCGGCCCACCTTGTTTTGCCACTTAAAATTCCTAATATTTTGAATTAAGCCCATCAACCTATTTTTGGGATTAATTGGTTAATGTTTGAACCAGTCAAAAACGTCATCAGCAATCCAAGAATTGGGCCTTATCTTTTAAACCCACTAAGCCTGATTTTTAGAGTAAGCTTAAAACACCATTTCCAACTTTTGAAAATAATCTCTGTTAGTCAATTGTTAGCTCAGGTTTTTCGGCTTCCACCCGTTGGATTAGTTCCAAAATTTCAGCACTCCCGTTGGTTTGTGTGCTTATATATTTTTCTTTCTTTAGTTACAGATGGCAGAAAAAAAAAATGTAATTTTATTTTGTCATTCAAATTCCTGTTGAATTCTGAGGGGTTGAAATAAAATCTTTTAGGACAGTGTTTTTTAAACATGCCTCAGGAAAACATTTTGCTATTCTTGTTTCGAATTTTGATCTCCAGCCTAACAATTCACACGATCTCGCTCTCTTTACCATATTTCTATCTTATTTCCCTTCCATATCTCGCACACCATCACTTTAACTGTAATTTGATGATATTTGATAAAGGTAGGTTAACTTGTTAAATTTTTATGTTATGATTCTTCAGGGTATTGAGATGTTAATGTTAAAAAATTGTTTGTGAAGGTTACAAGAAGCTTGTTTAAATACAGGATTTACGAACGATGATTCGTTGGCATTTTTATGTAGTTTTCTTAAGTTGAAGGATTATATATGCTTATTATGGTTCGGTATAGCTCTAGTTTTCACTATTTCTTACCTTGAAATCTGACTTTTTTCGGCAATAATTTCATACTTGTGTTCTAGTTTTAAGATAAGGTTGGAGTGTTCATGACTATGAGTAGATCTTTTGCTTAGTTTTTATTTATGTTAGTTAAGGTTTGAGCGAATTATGTGGTCTAACTTTGTTTTCTCTTTTCATTTGGTTGGTTGGTTTCTATTTTTTTCTTTTTGAGGTATGGAAACTTAATTGGAGTTGTTTTCATTTTATTTTTGTTAAATGATTAATTTGATTGGTATATCTTAAAACAGTGACTTGCTTGAATTATGGTTCACTCATTGTTGATTAATTATGTCAATTAATGGTGGAGTAATTTGACCTTCACACACATTAATATAGTCCAAATACATAAACTCCATATGGATGAGAAATGACATGCCTGTGAATAAATTTTATTGCAGATTTAGAGTTCACATGGCAAGACATAAAAAAATAGTAAAATATTTTCTTTGCAAATTATCCCCCCATCTATTTATATTTTGCAATGCAGCTGACATGGGGTTAGCTTTCAGAATATTTATATTTATGTTTTCTCCTTATTTTTTGTTCTTCTCCTTCTTCTTCCACCAAACGTCATGTTCTCCACCGCCGCCGGCGGGCGCCATTCCATTTATTTCTAGAGATGGTGGTGGATCGATAGTGGTATGTTGTGGTGGATCTGTGGAGATGGTGGGATCTGGAGATGGAGACAAATGTGTTTTGAATACTGTGGAAGGTGAGGTTGGAAAAGAAATTGGAAAATACAATTAGGAAGAAGGAATAAAGAAAAAATAAAAAAAAAAAAGAGTAGTATTATTTTTAACTTAAAAAAGTAGTGTAGTTATATATATATATATATATATATATATATATATATATATATATATATAGGGGAGGATCAAGTGAGACCATGTCTCTAGGTGAGACACAATGGACTAATCTCAACCATCCCTCACTATTAATCAATGGGTATGATTTAATGGATAAAAAATATATTAAAATATTAATTTAATCAATATAAGGGTAGTAGGGTAAAATAACATAACAAGTTAGTTACAAAAATGGAATCAAATCTCTTTCTCTCTCATACATCTCCCAATTTCCCCAATCTCACGTCTCTCTCTCTCATTCTTCCATTAACGCAAATAAAGAAAACTGTGAAGAACTCGAAAATTACAGTTCATGAAAATTACAGAGAAAAAACAAAAAAAAATCGGTGCAATATTACAGAAAAATAACGAACAGTGAATTCGAAAACTAAATATGCAACAAAACTCAACTAAATATGCATTATCTGAAAACTATCTATGAGCGTAAAAAAAACTAATATGTAGTACAGTATATCTAACCATGCAAGACGTCATAAACTATGCAACAAAATCAACTAACTATGTATTATCTAGAAACTATCTATGCATTGTAGAATAACTAAATATGCAGTACATTATGTAACATCCCATTTTTATAATTTCCAAAAGCAACATTCCATTTTCATAACTAAATATACATTATATTGAACCTATTTATGCAGTGTAGTATAACTACATATGCAGTACGTTATAATCAATTATGTCTTGTTTTCGTAAAACAGTGCCAACAAAATAACTAAATATGCATTATTTGATGTCTAATTATGCATAGAAGAACCCTAACTATCTTTGTAAAATAAAAATATTTGGAAAGAAAACAGGTTCCTTAAATTCCGCCACAAAATCCTAAGCAGTGTCAATTTCAAACCCATAAAATCCATTGGGACCACTAATTTGAATTACAAAATTACAATCTTACCCTTAAAATCAGCGAAAATTAGGAAATAATTAAAAAAATTGAATTAATCACATCACTTCATTTTTTAAGATCAATGGGTAAGATGAGTCCACACTGTCTCACCTAGGGAAGGTGGTCTCATTTGAACCAAATCCTATACAAATAGGACAAAGTTTGTTATTTTAAAAATAAATTTGAATTACAATTTAATACATTATATTCAGTTTATATAAATTTAATAATTATAAAAAATCTTCAAAATAAAATTTTATTAACATTTTTATTTTAGTAGAATTTTGCTATAAATTATTTGAAATATTTATTAGATTTATTGTAAAAAAAGAAATATTTATTATATTGTTATGCAATATTACTATATATATATAAACTTTAATATACATTAATATTTTATTTTAATTTTATCAATAAAAAATAATCAAAATTTCAAGTTGGATTTATCCTTTTTATTTTTCCTAAAAATTTAACACATAAGCTGCCAACTCACCAGTTGTTTCTTCAAAATTAATATTTTAATAAAAATAAATTACATGTCAGCCAACAGGTAACATTTACCTGCTATAGCAGGTCACAGGACCAAAACTCTAACTTTTTCCCACTTAATAGACTAAACTCAAAGCTGAAAAAAAGAATTAGGACCAAATCTCTAAATACTTAGAGGACTAAAAAATAATTTTGCCTAATTATTATTGGACAGAAATAGTTATTTAGTGTTAAAGATGAAGCGACATCAAGTTTACTCGAAAACTAATTTGTTGTTGGTGGTGGCGCACTTCTGGAATCTTTGATTGTTAGCTGCGTTATATGCATATAATTATTTATCTACAAATGGATGGAACTTATACCCACAATATTGAGAACTTTGTTATAAAGTTTCAATGGAGGAACATAAGACTGATAGTAATAGTAATATGTGTATTAGGTGTATTGTAATGTTTTCTTTTGAAGAGAGGTTGATGTATTGTATTTTATTGCTATTTGAAAGTCAGATTTTGATTATTAATAAGGCATTTTGGATGAAAACTTAACTGCTTTGTGTGTGTTTTGATCATTATGGTGGCTGTAGCTTAAGATGGTAAAATGACAATGGTTTCCGAAAGGAGTAAAATATTATTTTCTTTTTAAATCCCTGAAATAACAACAGATGCATTTCTTAGTTAAACTTTTATATTGTAGTCTTTCTCCAGACCAACTTAACGACATATTTTTTCAAGATTAGCGACGGTAATTTTCATAGCTAAAATATACGACAGAACTGTTGTTCTGTCGACGAGCACTTTTATGATGGATATTTTCCATCGGTAATCCATCGCTATTTTCATTTAGCGACGAAATATTTTCTTTCATTTCTATTTTTATATTTTCTAGTAGTGATATACACAACCCCATGTACATATGCATACATGATACAATGCACTCCAAGACAAAAACATAGACAAAACTAAAGACAAAACAAGAAAGGAGGATAGAACCAAAACAAAGAAGAAGACCATATTGTGTCACTATATCATGAATGGATGCCACCGACGAGACCAACGCCACCACCGTCGCCACTACCTCTGTTGCCATTGTCAAAACCGCCACTGCTCCCTCATCCTCCGATGTCGAATAGGTTATGTTTTTCCTACCCATTTTTAGTAGTTTTGTTGAATGTGGAAATAATTGCAAGAGCATTGGGTTTTTGCTGAAAATGATTATTAATGAGTATATATGTCAGGGTTTTTTGTATTTACTTGATATTGAGGCATGAAACGGTGCTTATTGAAGTTGGGTGTTTCGAGTTTGTATTTTTGAAATGGTTGTCGAAAATCAGGTTGCAGAGTTCATATTGACACGATATGACGTAGAAGACGAAGTGGCACGATTGGCACGATATCATGCATATTGTCACTACAACATAATTGACATTAGGTAACACTTAAAAACTGTTACCTAATAGCCATAAAATGTTACTATAGATAATAGGTAACATTTTGATAGGTGATGCAGTTGCTCGTGCTACCTATTGTCTAAGATATCACTTGTGGTGGCTTTTAGTAATATTTTTTCAAAGCGTTACATTAAGTTCTCTTTTGTAACACTTTGAAGTAACACTTCTAACATGTTACATATGACATCTTATGTAGCATTTTTTGTGAAAATGTAACACTTTTTGTAGCACTTTTGTTGGTACGGTAGCATTTTATCTAGTAGTCGTATCACTCTAAACAATTTATCGTAACACTTTTTAAATAATTACGTATCACTTTAAATTATTATATGTATCACTTTTCGAGTAGTTATGTAACAATTATATAGCACTTTCTTTGTCCAATATAATATTTTTTGATAGCACTTTTGGATGTATAATAACATTCTATTCAATATTTGTATCACTTTAAAAGATTAAAGTAATACTTTAAATGAATTCTTATATAACTTTTTAATAGATTATGTAACACTTTGTTTTATATTTATATATGTGATACTCCATAGAATAGCATTAATAGCAATAAGTTAAAAATTAACAAAAATACTCGATAGGCTTCATTTATGATATATGGATTTATATTAATGCAATAAATAAACTAACTAAAATCTCTTATATAATAAACAGTTAACATACACTGTAAAATCTATGAACAAAATTTATTGAAAGAAATAATAGCCTATAGTCTTCATGATCTCATTCTCAGTTCTATCTTCATTTCCTTCAAGGACGACTCCATCATAATTCGTTCCATCATCCTCATCTGCGTTATTCCAAAAAATATTTATTAATACTGCCATAAGTCAAACTAGCTATAACAATAACACCATTTTTTTTCCAATAATAAAATAAATAAATAGGTCCATGTAACTTCTTTCTCAATTAATATTTACAATATTTGTGTCTAAATGACACATACAAAATGAACTGAACTGAGCACCAGTGATTAAAATAGAACACATGAAAGACAACAACAACCACTTACCACCTGGGTCATTCTATCAAATTCCTTTATTGCATCAGAAAACTTGGCCAAATCTTCCTCGTCAATGGCACTAGCTAAATCCTGTGAGCAAGAGATACAAAATATAATATGTGTTCATTTCATCATTTCACAAAGGCCTCAAAGCTATCACTTCAAGAAGCACCAGAAGTATGAGGATTCATGAGTGTTATAATCAAACACGTCATACATGTTATTGAGCAATAGCATGACATGGCTGATAATTTTATTTGATAATACATTAAGTCTAAAAGCTACAAATATAATTTTATTTGATAATCCATTCACCAAAAACCAATGTATTCAAACCTCAGCATGTTAGAAGGAAGGAGGGTGGATATATTATTAAGAAAGAGAAACAAAAGTAATGCTTGAGAATCATGACATACCGCTATCAATTTGTACTCACATGTTCCAGAAAATGTTGGATCCAATTCCTACTAATGAAGAGCAAAAGCAAATCTTTAGCACATATATCAAACAAAGAGTAGTATTGCAGATGGATACCAGAACAACACAGGTACCTGGTACCGCTCTAATAGATTGCCGATTACAATATCATCATTGTTGCACGTCTAGCAAATTCTAACATTAAAGAAAATCAGCACAAGATAAATATGAAAACATTAATGAAACTAACGGTAACTCAAAATGTATCAAAATACTGGATTGCTAATTAGAATCGTAGTGGCATTCAAAGATAACTTTAGAGACAAATTTGAAACCTATGTTTTGACTAGAAAAACAATACTTGATTACTGTAAGGAAACCAATATCATAAATGACAATTTGACCAATTCCTTTTCAAAAGAAAGACACTTTATAATGATTAGAAATGGATATAACCATCAATGCCAATACAAAGATGACCATTTACACTGGAAGTATACCAATATTCTGGCCACTGTGGAAAAAAAAGACAAAAGTAGGCTGAAGAATTAAACAAGAAATGCAGGCTGAAATGTAACATTATACAAATTAGAACAAGAGAACAGGAGACATCACTAGTATAATATGCATTGTGATCAATCAATTTAGTCCTACAAAACAAAAACTAGACCACCACTAATGAGGTATTCAAGTTTTTTGTAACAAGGCAAACACGCATATTTCAAACTGGAATTCACAAGAAAAACAACTAGGATAAGTGATTTACAGAAACTACCAGAAGTACTCCAAGAAGCATTGCAGTATATGATTAGCATTTTTATTATACTTTATTAGGTGGAATGATAACATTCCTTGATTACCACACAAGAGAACATAACATAAACAATTCATGTTGTCTTTTTGCTTCTGCCAAATTAGCTTTCACAAAACTTAAGTTGGCGAATTTTCATTCTAATAATTTCAATTTTTCATACCCCTAAAAAATTATAACTGAAAGAGGGTTCAGTGAGATATGTAAACAAATCAACAGAAATAAATGACTGCATTTGATTTTAATTGTCATTTTAAAGTAGCAGATCCAAAGATTGATCAAAATAACAGAGAAATTTCTAATAAACTTGCTAAAGTACCTTGCAAATTTTCTCAGCATCAGTTGTACCCACCTACAAAAAGCCCAACTCCAAAATAATTACAATACATATCTTTGACCATAAAGACCTATTTTGATTTTCCCCAAAAGCAGTAAAACATATGGCTTTAACTTTTCCCTCCAAATCAAAATATAACATACTTCTGTTGGGAAAAAAAGACCTCGATACTCATTGATTTCTAGGAAAAATTGAATTTAGATATGAACAAATCAGTTTATTTGGTTACAATCTCTTGTTACATTAAAGCCAATTTCCAAAGTACAAGGCATAGCTTCTTCCAGCAGGTTTTCTCCAAAATGCTTCTGTCGTTTTCTCCTCTCTTTTTGGTGGCTAGGGTTTGGAGTTAAAATTGGGACTTTTTTCTCACTGATGTCTCATTGACTATGTTGGGCTGCTGGTCACTTGTACCATCGTCGGCATCGACAGCGGGCAGGTTGGGTAATAGTAACAGCGAGAGAGGGTAATGGGAGTCGATGGCTAGTTGAGAGACAGAGAGAGAACTGAGAAGAAAGAATTGACGTGTGGTAACTGGTTAATGGTGATTGGTGAGGCTGAATGGATGTTAGGGCAATTTTGTTACATAAATAAATATTTAGTAATTAAAATATTATTAACAATTTTTGCTGCAAATAAACACTTTCAAAAAAGTGTTACATGGGTTAAAAAAAGTGTTATATCAAATTGATTGATTAAAATGTTACTAAATTATGTTACAATTAATGACTTCTAATAAATTGTTACCGGTAAAGTGTTACTTATTTAAAAATGTTACATGTAAATGTTACCTAATAACAAAGTGTTGCAAAAAATGCTACATAAATATCTAATTTCAAAAGTGTTACAATAATGTGATACATATTTCAATAATTTTAAAAGTGTTACAATACTTGTGTTACCTAATCTCACTTATGGTGTAGTGTTGGTACGATTAAGGTTTATAACATACCACGTTAAAATCTTATAGCGTGCCATATCGTGCCAATATATGCACGATATAGTTTATAACGTGGCCCAATTTCTAAACCTATATCATGCATATAGTGGTACAATGATTTATACACGTGGCATGTTATAAACCTTAATCGTGACACAATATGAACGATATAAATTATAACGTGCCACTATAAATAACGTGCCACATGTGTGCCATATCGTGTCGTATCACATATCATGCGACTTTCTGGTCTCTCTTGCTGAGTTGTTTTTACTTAATATGTTACTATCTTTATTTACTTGTTTACCAAATTCTGTTGTTACATACCTCTTAATTCGTGTTGTAGGTTGGACCTTTGTGGAAGAGAGTCTCTTATCATAGACAGAGGACCCATATTACTAGGTATTTTCAGTCTAATGTAATTCGGGATATCAAACATCAGTTGCAGGAGACCTATGGTGGTGTATATGTGGAGTCTAGAGACTCCATTTTGGGGCATTTTTTGAATTTTACGTACGATAGTTTTAGTTATAATGTTGCCTTCCATGCATTGGTAGCACAAGAGATACGCATGCCGGATACTCTGGAATCAGATTGTTGGTTCTACATTGGAGAGTAGAGTATTAGATTATTTCAGTGTACGTTCGCTATGGTTAGTGGGAGGTTTGCGGGGTCTGAATTTGACCCTACTCATGTATATAAGCCACTCGAGACCGATATTTATCGATGATTTTAGCATCAGGGTGATCGTGGTCTCGCTAGTGAGCTACGCGATTTATTTACCGATGGAGCCTTCCAAGAGTCACCAGCCGATGCCCTAAAGGTGGCAAAGATTTTATTTGGCTATGGTTTCTTATAGAGGACACTGCATAGTGGGAGACTTTCCCTTGGAGAAAGTACTGGTTTCAAATTATGATGCATTATCTACGGAATCTGAATGATATTCTGCCGCCTTGTCGGACCATTGGGACTCCACTGTGATATCACCCACCTAACTATCATTTTTATGGTCCCACCTATGTGTTGTTGGTACGTATATTTATTTAGTGTATATGTAATTAATTTCTTTAAATATTTAGTAATATCTTATTTGTCATTTATCTTTGTTCTGACAGATTTTGAATTCGAGGCGATACCTCGTTTCGGTGATGGTTGTGCGACTTGAGTATGTGACACCCAGGCGCCTAGGTGCCTTCGTTGGAGGTTTCAGAAGACCATTGTTGACGTAGTTGATTTCTTATTTGACCCAATATGCCTTGTAATGTTGTTTAATTTTTTTTATTTGTTTTTAAGTTTTATATATATTTATTTATTTATGAAGTATAAATACTTTTTACAAGAGTTAGAGTCTTATGAGGACATTGCAACCGAGTGAGAGGAGCTCCAATAGATATATATGGAGTGTATCCAGGACGATGATATTCTGTTGGGGCCTCTGTTCATCCCGAAGGAGAAATGATTTTTTAGCAGTGGTGGTGGGAGGAGTAGAGGTCATAGCTAAGGTAGAGATACAGATTCGACGGCCCATACTACCACTAGGGGCAGGGGTAGGGGTAGGGGTAGGGGTAGAGCTTTTGCAATGACACTCGGACTCATCTGCTAGGGGGGGAGAGACAGGGGACATGGCAGATTTAGAGGCTCCGACTACTACTACCATGACTCAGAGGCCGCAGAAGCGGCGTAGGACACATGTCCTATCATCATGTTAGTCCAAGTGGCTACGATAATCTAGAGGGGGAGGGGTGAATATTTTATCCCAATTTTCTGATTTTCGCCCTCTTTTTCGAATATGAGAATGATGACAAAAATAAAAGTGCGGAAATGTAAGCAACACTCGATGATTTACAGAAGTTCAACCCACTTAGGGCCTAATCTTCTACCACTTTAGTATGTCCGGAATGGATTTCAAAAAAGGAAAATATTTTATTAATAGATATCAAACTATTACAAACTTTACATTGAAGAGTACCACACTCTTATTACAACACCACCTATGAAGATTACCTCAATCTTCTTACACCAATGAAGAGTACCATACTCTTCAACTCCTAGAATCACCCAAGTGTGCTCTTACCATAAGAACACTAACAAGGATGTCTTGTTTTGGATGATTGAAAACAATTCAAGATTACAACTCAAATGAAGTATACAACTTTGAAGTGCAAGTGTAATCAAGAATAAAGCCTAGTACTCAAGATGTGCAAGTAAAAGACTTAAGCTAAATACAACAAGAATATGAAAGTGAAGAACAAGAAGTTTGCTTGTGTTTGTATTGCTCGTGTTGTTGTGTTGTGTTGCTTCAAGCCTTCATCTATATATAGGAGAGGTCTTGGATTTGAATCCCAGCCATAGGCTTCTCCTTGGAGATTGAAATCTGTAAAAATTTGCAATTCAAATGGAGAATATAGTTGTTAGAAATCAATCCCTTAATTTCATGAAAACTGTCTGCTGTGAAACAAATAGTTTGCTGATAAAACCTTAGGTCGACTGGTTGAATTTTAATATGTAAAATCGAATTTTAACTTTAAAAATAGGGCTTGGACTGGTCCAATAGGGGTTGTACCGGTCAACAGGGCCTTCGACTGGTCGACCCCCATGTGGACCCGTTGGCCAAATCTATTTGGGAGACAGAAATGATTTTGCAAGTTTTATCTCACCCAGGCACCGATCGACCGGTTGGCCTTCTGAATTTTTCTTCCTTCTCGTTTCTATTTCAGAAATCAAACTTCAGGCACGGGTTGCCCTCTAGGGCGACAGGTTGGCCTCGAAACAAAAGTGTTGTCCATTTTTTGTCGAAAATAAACTTCAAGAAATACTCCAAAAAATTAGTAAAAATCATTTGATTCATTTTGGACTATAGACAACATTTGGGGACATTGTTTTGGTGTAAAACCTCAGTTATATCAAATCATCAAAATTACTATAAAAATATTTATCTAACACATCCCGCCAGGCAGATGATCCCTCAGATGTCCATACAGATGATTTATCAGTTGGGAAAACAGATGATCACCCGGGCTATTATCCTGATGATCCATCAGCCCGTGGGTTCGATTATTCTAGGGATACACGTGATGATGAGCCACCAACTGCAGACGATATGTTGGTGCTATTGAGGGGAGTTATACGGGAAGAGGTTAGCCATTTGGAGAGACACATAGAGGATCGTGTCTCTCGATTGGAGTCACATATTGAACGTCGTGTTTCTAAGTTGGAGGACCAGATGACTCCATTAGAAAATCTCATTGCAGAGGAGGGTGGTCGATTAGACAAACGTCTAGATGAGGAGATAGGTCGGGTGTACTACATTTATGGCATACTGATACACTTATGTTGATCAGAAACAATCATTAGATCACGAGGGCACACACAAACATCTCGCAACTGTCTCCACAACAATGTCCAAGACTTGTCATTCTCAGTATCCCCAATTCCAACTGCAAGTAGGAAAATATGTTCATTACCATCTTTTGTTACAACAACAAACAATATTCCTCGGTACTTGCCTTTAAGGCGTGTTCCGTCAATCACAAAAATAGGCATACCATAGTTTTGGAATCCAGTGATTAATGCATGCAAAGAACAAAACACGTACTGGAATCTATTAACATGATCTAACTTCCATCTAGTTACCAATCCAGGATTTGTTAAAGTCAACATGTGTAAGTATACCAGAAGTATATTGAATGATTTGTTGCAATCTCCATATATCAACCCAAAAGCATGGTGCTTTGCACTCAACGCAACATTATAACTCATTTTAAGACCATGTCGTGATTCCAACTCTGCCATCGTATCTCTTGGCACGAGAGTAGAATGTTCTACTAGTAATCTGGATGCAAAATACATACCTACTACTTTAGAATGCACCCGCCTAGATGCATTGTCATTAAAATTTAACCCACGTCCATGGTACTTGTCAAACGTTCCTACTCTCCAAATACCATCCTTTCCATATCCACGCATTCGAAAAGGGCATCGTTTGTAATTCTAAGCGGCTACGATAATCTAGAGGGGGTGAATAGATTATGCCCATTTTCTCGATTATGCCTTCTTTTTCAAATGAATAAGCTAAGACAAGAATGGAAGTTCAGGAAGTAAACAACACAGTCGATTTATAGAGGTTCAACCCACCTAGGGCCTAATCCTCTACCAACCCAGTATCTTCGGGATGGATTTCAAAAGGATAAAGAATTTTATTAATAGTTACCAAAACTATTACAACATCACCTTACAACACCTCTTTGAAGATTACCACAATCTCCCTAGAAAAACAAAGGATGTATATGGCCTTTTTGTAAAAGTAATCATGCCAAAATTTTCATCACCAAGTGCAAGTATACATCAAATAATTATCAACCATCAACATGCTCAAGATTCCATCAAGATATCAAGGAATAAGCACTTTCTCAAGGGTTCAACCCAAATTGAGATTAAGGATGGAGTATTCTTACCAAAAAATGATATACAAACAATATGATATCAAAATCACTTATACCATATATGCAAATTTAATATCAAGAAGTACTTTTACAATCAAGTACTTTGTACCATCAATCCAAGCAATATACCATTCAACCATATTCAAGCACTTTGCTTAGTACTTGCTATTTCTCCCCTGTTGAAAACAACAAAAATTCATTAGTGCAATAGAGTTATTCAAAGTGTATTAAGAACCATAAAAACATCAAACACTAAAATAGTATGCATTACATCAAGTTCAAAGTAAAATATGCAAAAACATTTTGAAATCACGGGGTAAGGACATCAATCCTCATCCGAGGAAAAGCAAGCCATAGGGAGAAGCTCCTTGATGAATTTCTTGAGTTTCCCCATTTTGCTCTTCATTTTTGCATCTTCCTCCTTCATTCTAGCATTTTCTTCCTTACTTCTCGGATTTCTTTTCTAAGGGATGCTACAACATGAAAAGTTTCCCTTTCAACTTTTTCCATTCTTTCCGTGAGAGTAAGTCATCAACGTCCGGTTCATTTTCATCCACTTCTTCATCGTTTTGCTCATCTTCATCTTGTACATTTATCTTCAACCTCAATGTCATCAAAGTAGTCATTTCGAGGTTGTTGTGGAATACGAGCACGTCCCCTAGCTGCTCTAGTGGGAACCCGAGGTAATGTTCGTCTCATTCTTTCCATTTGAAGTACATTATCTTTATCAAAGTAATGAGGACAAATTTCGGTATTCATTTTATTTTCCAGGTAACTCGACAAATAGAGAAGCCGACAAATTAAGTTTCCCAATGTATAATGCTTCTTAGCAAGAGTTCTTGATTCCACCAAGCAATATAGAAATAAGGCTCCATAGTTAATCCTTTCGCCCCAGACAATTTTGTAAGTGAGGAAAAATTCAAGATTACTTGGAAGTTTCCCTTCTTTCCCATAAACACAATAAGAACAAATGAGCAACACAATACGGTAATGTGGTGGCATTGCTAAAATAGTTGTCGTGGGTAGGACTTCCAAAAATGTTTTCACTTCATCTAATGAAACTCCAAGAACATCATCATTCCAATGACCACAATCCACATTAGCAATACCATCATTCGGCACATTAAAATGACGACAAATATCGGCCTACGTCCAAGAAAAATGTCTACCATTAACATATGTATGAAGTTCCAAAGGCTCATTTATCGTAGCATCAACTATCCACATGTTTGCATAAAATAATTTTATAAGCTCATCATCATAGTGCAAACTAGGATTATCCCATAGTGACACCCAACCTTGATACTCAAAATAAGCCCTAACTTCCAGATATTCATTATGAAATGTCAAAAATCGAACTATACGAGTACGAGCAATCCTCTTATCATTCACTTCAATTTTCTCATAATATTCCTCCGCGAGCTTATGCAAAAATCGAAACTTATTAGCCCTAAAGGGAGGCTTAGAAAAATGTTTAAACTTACTTTTATCCCAATGTATGTTTGATTTTGTAATCTCGGCTCTTAACTCCACAATCTCCTCATCCGTGAGCCGATTTGAGCATCCCTTTGTGGAATTTCATCATCTTGGGATTTGATGAAGATTCCTCCCTTTGCCTCCTTTTCCTCCTTTGAGGATTTGGTCCGGTGAATTGACGAGGCCCCATAATAAATAAGATGATAGGGATGATAAACTTCAAAAATTGAAAGGATTAGAAAGATGTTTTGAGAGATTTTGGGAGAGAAATATGCCAGGGTTCGAACTTTAGAGAAGAAATGAGATGAAAAAAGTACAAATCCTATTTTTAAAAAGTCTTATGTCCGCTATTTTTACCCGGTCGATAGGTCGACGGGTGGGTCGATCGGTGCGGTCGACCAGGTACCTATCCGTCGGGTACCAATTTATCCGAAACAATTTTCCAAAAATTTGTAAATCGAACCCCAAACGTTTTTCGAAGAATATACGACATCAAAAAATAATTAATATGCAACATATGTGTAATTATAGACTTTTATTCAATATGCATTATGCCTAAGCGAGCTCAAAATTTCAAGAAGTCTCGTAGAATATCGATTTAAATAAAATCGCTATAACAAAACATATCTCAATCCATTAGTATCTAGACACAAAAATTTTGAATCTCATTATAACATTCGGTTATGAAGAGCCGGGTTTTGAGCAAAGAGTATATACCGAATGTTTTAAAAAAAATTATCTTTTTCAAGCATAGGATAAAAATGCCTTATCGAATAGTGCGTTTTAAAAATCGAAAAATTCCTTTAATGGCACTTATATGAGATTCTATGGATTTACTTGAAAGACGAGCATATATGCATACGGCATGAAGTATATCGAGTCTATAAGAGTAAAGATAACACAAGTGAATGTACCTCGATAGTTTATGTCACTCTTGACAAATTATGATGTAAATAACCATTGATGAAAATATATCCTACAAAATCTTGACAACAATCTTGCACAAGAGCATAATAATATAGGCTAAAGCAATTTAAGAAATGTCACAAGTATACTATGCTATAGTATAAATGATAATACTTATAAGTACACACGAGTTTGGAAAACTCTATACAAGGTCTCTTTTAAAAGAGTTAAAAATCCAAGAGTATGTAGGGAAACCTTATTTTTAAGAGATGTACTAGAAAAATTATTTTGACAATTAAGGAAAAATACAAGCATGCATAATGACAAAACACTATGCATATTTTAATAGGGAGATACGGTTTACCAATTATGCCATTTCCAAGGGTTGTGTCTTTCCCATTGTTGATAATATATTTCTCTTGAAAAATCATTTTGTTGAATATAACTTCTCCAATTACTCAATTTCCAAAGGTTGTGTCCTTCCCATTGTTCATAATATCTCTTTCTTGGAAATTCATTGTGATGATGTCTTCTCCTTTGATCAAATGATACGAGCATTTGATGTCTTCTTGACGGTATGAATTTTCTTTGATTGTTATTCCACCGAGTACCTAATATGACATTATTTTGTGGTACCCTCAAGTGTTTGGGTCCTTCGAGATTAGCATTGAGACTTTTAGGTCTCCAATAATAATTAGAGCTATTTCTAGCCCGACAAGTATTTGCCGTGTGACCCTTTTTACCACAATAGAAGCATGTAATAATTCTAGAAGTATAATGACCAACATGCTTAGAGATTTGATTCTTTTTCTTATGATTAATAACATTATGCTTATAACCAAGTCCTAGTTTCAAATGATCACAATGATGAACATCAAGAATTTTGGTCATTTTATATGTACTCAAATTAAACTTTGTCAAATCATTTTTCATGCAATTAATATCCTTAACAAGAGATTCATTTTCCTTTTCAAGGTTTCTAACCTTATCAAGTGTAGTAGTGTGAGCATAAGAAAGTGATTCATATGAAGCAAGTAAACTACCCTTTTCATTTTTCAAAGTATTGAATTCCTTTTTCACATTTTGTATCTAAATAGCAAATTTTGGAATTCATTTTGTAGTTCATCAAAATCATTTTGCAATTCACCATAATCATCATGCAGTTCATTAAAAGAGGTAGAGGAGTTAGAGCATACCTCATTGTCTTCGTTGATGCTCATTAGACATTGCTCGGCTTCTTCATCATTGGAAGTTGTAAGAAGCTCATCCCATGTCATTGGAATTAATGTTGTATCCGATTGAGAAGTAGATGCTTTTGAATGGCTCCTTTCATTTGCATATACTTCATAGATAGCTTCTAATTTTTCCCACACTTCATGTGCCGATCGTATCCCTGGAATATGGCCGTATTCCGAAGAGGTAAGTGAACAATAAAGAATATTTAGAGCTTTATCATTTATGGACAGAATTTTCTTGTCTTCATCATCGAGCTCCTTGAGGACTTTGGAAGTTTGAGTTCCGTCTTTCATCGGGATGGATTCTCCATTCATAACCATGTTCTAAATATCGAACCCGCAACTTTGTAAGAAGCATTCCGTTCTCATTCCAAAACATATAATTGTTGGAGTCGAATAGTGGTGGCTTGTTGGTGGAGGCACCGGTAAGATAGACTTCGTTCGTAGCCATTGATCGTTCCTCTTTACTCGCGATGTGGAACGAGCTTCCCAAAGAGTTTGGCTCTGATACCACTTGTAAGTCCAAGTGGCTACGATAATCTAGAGGGGGGTGAATAGATTATGCCCATTTTCTCGATTATGCCCTCTTTTTCGTATGAATAAGCTAAGACAAGAATGGAAATGCAGGAAGTAAACAACACACGTCGGTTTATAGAGGTTCAACCCACCTAGGGCCTAATCCTCTACCATCCCAGTATATTCGGGATGGATTTCAAAAACTCAGTTATATCAAATCATCAAAATTACTATAAAAATATTTGTCTAATACATCCCGCCAGGCATATGATCCCTCAGATGTCCATACATATGATTTATCAGCTAGGAAGATAGATGATCACCCGGGCCATCATCCTGATGATCCATCATCCCGTGGGTTCGATTATTCTAGGGATACATAAGATGATGAGCCACCAACCGTAGATGATATGTTGGTGCAATTGAGGGGAGTTATAAGGGAGGAGGTTAGTCATTTGGAGAGACACATAGAGGATCGCGTCTCTCGATTGGAGTAACATATCGATCGTCGTGTTTCTAAGTTGGAGGACCAGATGACTCCATTAGAAAATCTCATTGCAGAGGAGGGTGGTCGATTAGACAAACGTCTAGATGTGGAAATAGATCGGGTGTACTACTTTTATGGCATTAGTGATATTCTTATGTTGATCAAAAATAATCAATAGATCACGAGGGCACACACAAACATCTCGCAACTTTCTCTAAAACAATGTCCAAGACTCGTCATTCTCAATATCCCTAATTCCAACTACAAGTAGGAAAATATGTTCATTACCATTTTTTGTTACAATAACAAACAATATTCCTTGGTACTTGCCCTTAAGGCGTGTTCCATCAATCACAAAAACAGGCATACCATAGTTTTGGAATCCAGTGATAGATGCATTCAAAGAACAAAACACGTACTGGAATCTATTAACATGATCTCACTTTCATCTAGTTACCAATCCAGGATTTGTTAAAGTCAACATGTGTAAGTATGCGGGAAGTATATTGAATGATTTGTTGCTATCTCCATATATCAACCCAAAAGCATGGTGCTTTTCACTCAATGCAACATTATAACTCATTTTAAGACCATGTCGTGATTCCAACTCTGCCATCGTATCTCTCGGCACGAGAGTCAAATGTTCTAATAGTAATCTGGAAGCAAAATACATACCTATTACTTTAGAATGCACCCGCTTAGATGCATTGTTATTAAATTTTAACTCACGCCCATGGTACTTGTCAAACTTTCCTACTCTCCAAATACTATCCTTTCCATATCCACGCATTCAAAAAGGGCATCGTTTGTAAGTCCAAGTGGCTACGATAATCTAGATGAGGGGTGAATAGATTATGCCCATTTTCTCAATTATGCCCTCTTTTTCGAATGAATAAGCTAAGACAAGAATGGAAGTGCGGGAAGTAAACAACACACGTCGATTTATAGAGTTTCAACCCACCTAATGCGTAATCCTCTACCAACCCAGTATCTCTGGGATGGATTTCAAAAAGAAAAAGGATTTTATTAATAGTTACCAATACTATTACAACATTACCTTACAACACCTCTTTGAAGATTACCACAATCTCCCTAGAATATTACCACAATCTTCTTGCAACGGCACCTTGTGAAGATTACCACAATCTTCCGACTTGAAGAGCACCAAACTCTCCAACACCTCGAAGAGCACCAAACTCTTCCACAAGAAGATTACCACAACCTTTTTACCACAAGAATACTCACAAGGATATCTTGTGTTTGAATGATGAATTACAATCAAGATTACACTTTGAAAAATATTACAACTCGAAAGTGCAAGTGTAATCAAGAATCAAGCCTAGAACTCAAGATGTGAAAGTGAAAGACCTTAGGCTATTACAACAAGAATTATGACAATGAAGAATAAAGTATTTGCTTGTGTTGTTGTAGTGTAAATGTTGTATTTGTTGCTCCAAATCTTCCTCTATTTATAGGAGAGGTATTGAACATGGATATGCTCCTCTTGGGGATTGAAATCTGAAATGAAATATATGTTAAATCAAGAATATAGCTGTTATAAATCAACCCCACAAAAATAGGAAAAGTTGTCTCCCAAAAACTAAAAAATCGACTGATTTTATACTGGTCAACCCATGTGGTCGACCGGTCGACCAGTACAAATATTCAAAAATAAGTCCGTTGCAGATAAGTCCCACACAGGGCAACCGGGGGGGAGGGGTCGACCTGTCCCTGCCTTAACATGATATAATAAAATCGGAGTCTAGAGGCGTAGGGGAGGAAACACACCATGGGTTGACCCTTGTGGTCGACCGGTCGACCACCTGGAAAGTTTCAAAAGATGAAACAATATAAAGCACAGCCACCAGTCGACTCCTTGGTCAACCGATCGACCTACCGGTTGACCTCTTGGGTCGACTGGTTGGTCTTCTCCAGGTGCGTTCGGTCCGACAAAAATTCCAACTTTATTTTTTGAGCACCATTTTACCTTGATGGTATTCGGTAATTGTTAAAAACACTTTGAAACATAAAAATCTCTTTTTATATCGCTCGAAATGAATGATTTGAAACGTCGAAAATAAACTACAAGAAATACTCCAAAGATTACTTTAAAACCAATTGAGAGTATTTGGACCATAATAAGAGACATTGTTTTGGTATAAAAATACAGTGAAATATAATAATCAAAATCATGATAAAAATATTTATCTAACATCGTTCATACTTGCACATCACATAATAACGAGTCTTATCCGAGTTTTAAACTCGATACTCGACGTGATTTTCAAGGTGATACAAGCCTAGTGCCATCTCCAATTTGGTTTTGCTCATGTATGTTGCTCCTTGGCACAATGTACCAACAGATGTTTCCAATCTGGCAGGTTCTTCATGAGGAAGTGGAACGCGTGAGAGTGCACCAGGAATTACCTAGCTTCGTCCTGTGGGGGCTACTGTTTCCCTATTGTAATTCAATTCATTGTCTTTATGGATATATGGATGTATGTAGAACCTCTTTCTTCTGATGCATTCTGGTTTTGATTTTCTGAAAATACTTCTCCGTCTACGTCTCTACTTCACGAAATTCTTCAAATTCAGCACGTTGTTGGTCATCTTCAAATTTATTATTAACTTCAGCAGCAGTACCAACATCACCTGCAGTATAATTCTCACCAAAATCATCTACAACATTATTGTCACCAACATCACCATCACTGCCATCATCACCAAAAAAATTATCACATTCGTTCTCTTTATCATTTTCATGGTTCTCGCTATCTGTTTTTGGAATCTTGATCTGTCTTCACCCTAATCAGTCTTCACCCTAATCACAACCTATATCAGGATAATAATCATCTTCAGTGTTTGGCCTTATACTAGGTCCCTGAACAATCGATATTTGGAATATTAATTGTACGTGAGCATGACCCCAGATGATCAATATTTTGTACATTGTTGATATGTATAAATGTGCTCCACTAGGCCTTACTACATGACTATATAGATTGATATGCGGTACGCCGTAATCTTGGAAACCAAGATGGTGCATGTAGTTATAATTAGGCCCAATGACTGTTGAAAAATTATTCTGAGTAGCCACTAGCTGCATAAAACTTCCACCAGCATCTTGTTAACTTTCAACATTCTCAACTCGATTATGCCCAGACTGACTTCCCAACACATGATGTGAGCTTGTCTCAACCGTTTTCCTTTTTAGTGTTACAAAAACAACTGGTAACTCAGTGTTTTCAAATGTATGTTTAATGTCACGGTTATTTTTCAACTTTAACTTCCCAATTTTGTTTCCAGAAATATCTATAACAACATGCATTACACAATCATATATGCCCCAATCAACTTCAATAACACCATAAACCTCCTCCAATAATTCAAAATAATTCATTTTGCCCGATTCAATTCATACAACTTCTTCTTCACCATTTTTATATTTTAACACTTCCCAGTAACCCCTCAAATCGAACAACAATATAGCCAGAGTTCATCTATAGAAAGGATATATTGGTCAACAACAATAATTTATACCATATATAACGTGCCACGATATGCTACGATATGTAAGGGCACAATACACAGTGGTTTATATTATAGGACAATATGCCACGATATGAAGTGTCACGATATACACTTGTTTATAATGTGGCATGATATTCCACGATATAAAATGCCATGATATAATATGGCACGATACACACTAGCATATAGTGCCACTATATCATGCCATAAGCTAGTATATTATACACTGGTGTATAGTGTGGCACGATACATACTAGTATATTCATGGCACAATATACTAGTGTATCGTGTATATCATGCCACGTTATACACTATATATCATGCCACTATAAATATCAATTTATCGTTTTAACATGAAATCGTGTAGCATTTCTTATTTTCAGATTCAAAAATTTCATCTTTTGCAAATATATTTTGTGTGGCCTAAACAATATTTAAATAAGGATAAGTAATTAAGAGGAGGAGCAACATTACCTTATTATTTTCTTTGTGGTGCGATTTTGTATAGATGAGAGAACCCAAAATAAACTTCTTGATATTTTGTGTAGAATAGAGAATAGAGAGAGAGAAAAAAAAATAAAAAGAATGTATTTTACAAGAGAGAAATAGGACCAACTATGAAGGGTATTTGGGTAAAAGAACCACAAAAGTAGGTAGAACATATTGTTTTGTTTTATCTCGCATGTCAGAAAGGTTGTTGTCCTATCCCAAGTGGGTATATTAAGTAATTTGCTCTATTATATATTAATTTATATATAAAAGTTATATATCCCCCTAAATATTTCTAATATCGCAACCCGTATCACAAATATTTTCAATCTCACCTCCAGGCTACAGTTTCTGCGTCCGTCCCTGCTCGTGATTCATAATTTATCACCCCACTGTGAACCTATTCTTGTTGAAATTAATGGCATCATCAACATCAAGACGAAGGTGATTTGTTGGTGGTGCAATCCACCCCCTGGTGAGTCTGTAGAACAATGTGGTCTAACAACAACTTTTAAGCAATATTAAGCCATATGAAAATCCTCGAGACAAGAGTGTGCCCGTTCCATATTCACTTTTTGCAACAATTTTCCGTGCCCATGTAAGATTTTGATTTCGAGCATTCCATCTAGCCTACGAGTACAAAACAAACCTCTCGAATTCTTTTCGAAATCTAGAGAGGATGTGTAACTCATTTTACATAATGATAAAATGTTGACCTTCTCCAAAGAACTCGAATGTTTTGCATAAGAAAACAAAGCATGACAAGAAAATGAGATTTATGAATGACGATGAGTACAAAACAACTCGTATCTACATTTTATTAAATTGTGATGATGTTCGCCCATGTAATGAGCACGTATTTGCTCATTCAATCTTCATCAATTCCATATATGTGCCCTCGGTTGTAATTAATGTTTATGTTGTTAACTCATATTTGTTTTAAAGCGTATACACTGAGAATACAAAGCTAGGACAATTAAACATTTCATATGCTCAGTTCGATAGCAAATTGTGAGAAATATGTGAGATCTTTAAACATTTCAACTATATTTAAATGATTACACATCAATATGTGAGATCTTTAAACATTGATTATATTTTATCTCAATAAGCACATAATACTTTGAACAATGTTTCCAATGAACATCAAGAGTCTCGCAAAAGGCCCACTAAGATCTCTTTTTATGTAACCTAAGTATTATATGAATGGATATAAATTCAACAATGTTCGTCATGGTTCAACTGGATCTACTAGGAATAGCGAGTTTGCATCAAAGGGGCGAGTTACAATGTAGATGAGATCGATTATTATGGTTGTTTGTCTTGAGTATCCAAGTTTGCCGATCAAGAGAAAAGTGGTGTTCGATTGTGAGTGGTTTGATTCGACGATCACGGGCACAAGGATCTATCATCAATACAAACTCATAGAGATAAATCATAAGCGTCGTTTCAATTGATGTAAACCATTTGTTTTAGCTATTCAAGCCACACATGTTTACTATTGTACATATCCAAGTTTAATACGAGACAAAATAGACTGGTGGGACATTTTGTAAGATTAAAGTTGGATATAATATAGAAGTTATCCAATCATTTATAGCACTGTCATTCCAAGAGGAAACCATAGATATACATGATTCACTATAAGTAAATAATGACCCAATGACTTTGGATGATCCATTTGATAATGTTATTGAACTTGAAAATGAACCGGTTTATACTGAGGATGAGATTGCGCTATATGAAGAAACAAAAGATCAGAGTAAAGATTAGATATAGAAGAGAGTAATAATGATATAGTAGGTTATCCTTAGACGATTCTTTGGTAATCTTAAATATTATCAATTAAAATAATATATCAAATATCATTGAATAATTTAAAATCACTATTTCAACTAGGGATAATTACAAAAACTACGGTCGGGTTTGACCTAATTACAAATAACTCCAATTATCTTTCAAAGTTACAAATACATAACTAACAAATATGTCTCTTGAGGGAGCAATATGTAAAAAAGAAATAAATATCAATGGGTATTTCTAATTTTTTAAAAATAATTGATGTTAATATGTGATTGTAATAATACCATCTCGTCAAAATGCATAAAATGACATTATCAACGATATAGTAATATTGATTGTGTAATGAATTATTCATGAAAATTTCATTAGTAATATTGGTATTTCTACATTGGTCTTGTCCCAGTTATTATATTTGCACTCATGCTAATGTTATTTTCTTCATTTTTATTTCTTTCTGATGACTAGAGATCAAGGCAGTAGAGATAGTAGAGGGCATGGATGAGGTGATTGGTTCATCGGCATCACCGTAGGAGGCACCACAACCTCTTCCTCCAGTTGAGGAGCCGATGGACATAAATGCGGCTATGCCAGCATATGGGCGTGATGATCCTGGCTCTCATGTCGAGTGTTCGATGTCTACTTCATCCGCACCTACACCACGTGGTTCATCCAGTGAATCTTTGCCCATTGCTTATGTGCAGGGTGTTAAATAAGTAATATTATATAATGCATAAAACTTTATTTTTTATTTATTGTGTGTAAATACTTATTTTTTACAATATCAATTGTTATCAATTTGTATGTTTATGCAGAGACAACTTTAGATGGCATTACCAAAATTCTCAGGCATAGTATTTGTGTACCCGAGTCTCACACTGCTCACTGGCCAATGTAGTTCATGAACATTTAAAAAAAGTAAAGACAAAAAAAGACAAATTGTGCTGGATGACTCATAGAAGACCTGGTGGGTCTATTGGAGTCAACTAGAAGTTGTTGATCTTTCTGAGACATCGAGCAACAATAGGATGTCCGAGGTAGACAAACCTGGATCTGGTTGTTCTCGCCACTTTGGAGGGTCTTGCTCGTACAATGCATATACTAATGCTATGGTAAGTTACTTTAGTTTCAATTTTATTTATTTGAAGTTTTTTTTTAAAATTATTATGAGGTTTTTTTATAATTGTATTTTTGGATGCAACGATGAGAGACTGGGCAAACTCTTAATGCGTATAATTCTTTTCTGCGTATAACACTTTTCTACGTACGCATATGAGGAAAGATGGTACGTTTGTGGATGAGAAGTCTAAGCGAGTAACTGTAAGTATAACATTAGAATACATTAGATTGTTTATATATATCCTATTATGGTTCTTTGTAATGCAAGTTAATGTTTTTGTAGGAGACAGAGACAAGTGCAACAAATGCTGCACAGGAGGCCGGAGAGGACCCCGTAGACATGACACAAACATACCTCAATGTTGTTGGGTTGAAGAAGCAGCGGGTCTCGACCTCGGGACTCGAGGCACCTTTGTCCACCATGATTGATGGTCCCGATGTCCTTCCTACCGCTCCACCATTCAACGAGGAGACATTCAGGAGACATGTGACAGAGCAGGTCATGCAACATGCGACGGAGCAGGTTAAGCAGCAGGTGACTGATTAGATGGCTGAGCAGCAGGTCATTGCAGTCACGAGTATTGGAGATGGTGCGTACGATGATAGAGATGCATATTCGGGAACAAATACCTCATCCTTGACATCCATGCACCTATTGGACAGTCTTTATAGACATTTATATTTTATGTTTTGTATTATATATGGATGTATTATATTTTTTATGACTATTCTTGGGCGGATATTTTGTAAAATAGATATTATTTTGGCTATTATCGATATTATATGTAGTTTATGTAAATATATTTTGTATATGAACATGAATTAGTTTTATAGGTTTTTAAATAAAAAATAAAATAAAAATAAAAAGATTAGAAAAATAGCGACGGACATAGATGCGACTATTCCAACATTTGGGTGTGACGATCCTGGCTCTCATGTCGAGCCTTCGACATCTACTTCAATCGCACCTACATCACGTGGTTCGTCCAGTGAGTTTTTGCCTTGCTTATGTGCAGGGTGTTAAGTAAGTAGTATTATTAATACATATAACTTTATTTTGTATTTATTGTGTGTAAATATTATTTAATACTTGTTTTTTACAATGTCAATTGTCGTTGTAGTTTTCAATGGTGTTCTGTTGTTTCTTGATTGTTTGCATGATTTTTATTTTGATGTTTTCAATGCATTATATCAAAAATTGAATTGTGTTTTTTTATTCATATTGTTTCTATATTATCTTCAATATTTTTGATTTTAATATGTGTTATTTTATGTGTATATTTCTTGATTTTTTATAAGATTTTAAGTATAAAATTGATTATTTAATGGGGGCAGAGATAATTAATTTTTCACTGAAAGTTTATTATATGAAACATGTTTGAAACATGTTCAAAACAACCTTGAAACAACAACGTAAAAAATTCAAAACAAATTGGTGGGATTTTAAAACTGTCCGAAAAAAAAGCCCTGAAGTATAAAATTATCCAAAAAATACCCGTGAGCGTTAAAAATTGTCCTGTTCTCATGAATGTGGGGCAATAATGCCCAAAACCCATTATTAATTATGTGTTTACCCAATTGCAATTTGCACATGGTTTAATGGGTTATTGTGCAAGCCCAATAGATTTATGCATCCAAAGATTAATGAGGAAATTACACAAAATAACCTAATTTTTAAAAAAAAGACAAAAATATCACCCTATCACTAATCTATCCCACCCGGTCCTAAACTTCCCAAATATACCCACCCTGTTACTTTTCTTATCACTTTTTTACCCTCCTCCAGTTTCTTATGTTTCCATACCTTCCCACAATTTATGTTTTGATTTCAGAAGCGCCATGTCTTCACCGCACCACGTCACCGCGCCGTTGATGCCTAAGTGCTTCGGCGATTACTATTTTAGTGCTCCAATCAGTCCTTCTCATCTCTCTCAATTCTATCGCGATTTTGATGACTTGTTCGTTGCTAGTGGTGGTGGCTCCGCTGTGGTTAGTGGCGGCGCCGCCTCTTCTGGAGATGATTTTGCGTTTGATTTGAGAGAAGATTGGGAAAAAAACATCGGTATCCGCTAATTTAGGGGAAGATGATAGAAATTGATTTTAGGATTTTGACAGATGAATTGATTTTAGATTTTTGACAGATGAATTTGAGTGTCGTTTTATGCCTTTTCTTGATTTTTGATGTTCTGTTCTCAGGAAATTTTGGATTAGGTAATAGTTGTGATCTCTTGCAACAAGTTCATCAATAGAAAATTCAGTAGTTGCGTTGCTGGAGAATGTAATTTTTGTGATGTTAAAAATAATCAAAAGTCGAGCACGGATTAGGAATCGCAGTCGTGTCAAAGAAGATGATGAATGTTTCGAACGGGGCGACGAGGATTGGGGTGAAGATTTTGTGGTTGATTTCGAGTTTTCATCCGATGGGGTGAGGCTCTGCAACTGTTTGATGAAATGTCGAGCGAAGACTCAGAGGTTAAACCCAATTTTCTGTGTTTTTTTTTTATTTTGTGATTTGAAGTTTTTCATTTATTTCGATGTTGTTTCGAAATTGTTTCTTTTATGTTTCTGTATTTCCATTTATTTGTTCTTTTTTATTTTTTTTGATTTGTTGTGTTATGTATCTGACTGTGTATCTTTTTTTATTTCTTTTGTAGTGAATGTGGGATTTTTTGTTGCTTGTTATGCCGAGCAATTTATTGGTGGGAAGGCTATGGACGTCGAAGCATTCGAGATAGAGAATGAACAAGCAAGACTCAGTAATCTGCTTCACAATCATGCTAAGTTGAAGCTGCCAAATGGTGATGACGATGACAATGACATTGAGTTTCTACCTCCACTTTCTAATGATTTTAGAGAATTGTTGTTACGTAAATTTTAATGATGGTGTAATCAGTTGAAACATGTAAGAAACATAAATGAAACATGTAAGAAACAATTGTGAAACAGGGGATCATGTGATAAAAGTTTGTAGTAAATTGCTTTTAAATTTAGAGAAATAGTGTAGTTTTTTCCCATATAATCTTCACTTTTTTTTTTGTCATCCTTGTAAATGTTGATCTTGCTTCATTTCGATGTCTGAATGCCTAATCTTGAACTAAAGATCTCACGTACTCTAGCAAAGTTGGTACTAGTAGGTCTTTTCCCGCTATAGTTGATGCATTCAATAATTCTACGATGTTGGAAGTCAATACAAAGTATTTTTGGTCTGATAGTGGAGTCGTGTCCATTTCTCGTAGCCAATGATGGACAAGTAAGCTCAAATTTTCTGAATTGAATTTGTTGTTCCGAGATTTCGTTTAGGGTGCTGAATGTGCAGTCCATTGGAATCAATATTCTTATTATTTCAAAGTTGGTATACTCTCTATTTTCTTCCCATTGTCCATTGTGACACACCACAACTGAAATTTTCACCATGCAACTGTGGAATGCAATGAAAAGTTGGCTAAGTGAAACATATGAGAAACATAAATGAAACAGGTATGAAACAAAGAAACAACAAACATGTTTGAAACAACAAAGAAACAAGAAAGAAACAAAAAAGAAACCAACGCAAAAAATCAGCGGAAGATGGGTATTTTTGTCAAAAACAGCGGAAAATGGGTATTTTGTCAAAATTCAGTGGAAAATGATATTTTTGTCCAAAATCAGCGGAAAATGGACATTGTACAGGGATTAGGTATGGAAAAAGGGGGATTCATGTCCTTTTCCCAAGATTAATAGTTGGGATGTTTTTTCATATATCAAAAAAAAAAAAAAAAAAAAAAAATGAAGGTTGAACTATTAAACACTCAATTGGAAAATTGCATCCATCTTACCAATTAATTAATTTATGCATTGTTCACATATTAATATAATATTTTCTTTACGGTGTTCAATAAACTTTTAGTTAAACAACTTTTTTTGTCATAAAATAATATCTTTGCACACGCATTGAATTTTTTGAGTACAATTGTGATAGGGGAAAAACACAAACTCACATGGGATTGAATTCGGATCGATGATCCTGACAACACAAACCTCTACCATAGACGTATAAGGTTGATCCTGCACACCCATTGAATATGAGTATAGCTAATGATACTCTCATTAATAGAGCAAGATAACATGTTATACCAGCATATATATATCTCTTGTCGAGAATTGAACCACCATAGTATCATACCAATATTACTCTTGCCAACAAATTTGTGTTTAATGACAAAAATGCCTCTATGATACACTTTCCCGTCTCGTTTTTTTAAGTACAATTTTCTCAGCTATTTTACTAATTCAATAGTAATCTCGCACGTGCGTTGCAGTTGTATTATTTTATTTTATTATTATTAGTTTATACTGAAATTATCTATTAACATTAGCTGGTATTTATTATTTGATTTTACTAATAAAATATTCATATAAAGTAACTAAAAACATAAATTTATATATGAAATTTATATTTTCAATTATGAACTTAAAATTCAAATTCAATTCTAGTAAACAACAAATGAATCAATTAGAAATGTCAATTAAATATAGCGCAATTTAATAGTTCAATATAATAACATTAATCAAAACAATTTGTCTATATTTGATACCTTGGCATTTTCTCAATTGACATTATTTATAGAAAATATCATCCAACAAATATTTCCAATGTTTTTCCCAAACATATTATGGACGGTTTAAAGAGTCTGAAGCCAAGCAATATATTGAATAAATACCATTTCTGCACACATACAAAGTACCAACACGTTACAAATGATATGAAGACAAATATAGTAATAAATTAAATGATACTATTACTTCTTATTGTGATCAATACTTTAATTAATTGTGTGAAAACTAATAATTCAAGTGTTTTTATTCTCAATTAAATCAAAATTTCAAGAATCAGTAATCAATTCATAAATATAATACAAAAATACATAAAAAAAGATCTTAACATTTTGTCACGCTGCAAACGGAACCATGACATGATCAATAACTTAAACCAATTAATAAGCAAAATAAACCGACTCAATATTATATTAATACCCAAATAGTGAGTTATTCAACGTATGGATATGAATCACTATGTGGTCTGATCTTCCTTGTCCACTGTAGGTCCCAAGGGGTGTGAGTAAGGTTTAGAAGGGGGGGGATTGAATAAACCTTACCAAATTTTCGATTAGTCCTTTCAAAGAAATTACAGAGTTAACAGAAACAGCTAAGTCCTTGAAGGACAACTAAGTTGGTTATTCAGCAGAGTTAGCCACTCAACAGACTCGATAGAGCTGTTAATAGAATAACTCAGCTGTTTAATCTGAAACTTAACTTGGTTGTGTTGGTTTTATCAGCGGAAGACTTAACACTCTTTGATTTGTTTTAAACTTGTTGTAACACTTGATTTTAGCAATAGGTTATTAATAAGTTTGGATAGCAAATAAGTTTATCAGCAGATATAAAGTAGATATGCAGAAATATAAATGTGCTGGAAAATAAATAACACAGTTGATTTTTATAGAGGTTCAAAGATGGGATAATTCTTCTAATCCTCTCGTCTCCAACTCCTGGAAGAATCCACTAAGTAACAGATCAGTTTACAAAGTGGTGAACAGTCTAGAGACAGCCTTGGTCATACAGTTGGCTTCTCGTCAGCTCGCCTTCTTCATAGATACCGCTTGGTACTTGACTCACTTTCTCAAGCTCTTGGATTTGATCACGAAGCCCTCCAATAACTTGATACTGGTTCGACCTTCAACCTTCCTACAATCCTCCTTGGAAAGTAAACCCCTTTTGATTCTTCAAATGTTTCCTCTTCAATAGTTTGAAGTTGTCTTTCCTTCACAGCTTTGTGTTGGATTGATTTCCTTCGAGTTTCAGGCTTGAGGATTTGCTTGAATATCTTTGAGAATATTTGCAGGTTTATAGCTTAAATATTGCTTGCTTGTTCGTGGTTTAGGTATTCATGGTAAGGTTTTCTCAATAAATTTCCTCAGCCTTTTATAGTGAACTTTCAAAAATCTGCCCGTTGAAGAGATAGGCTGATTTTCAAAAGACACTTGTGTTCGTTGGCTTGTCTTTTCTTGGTCTTCAATCTTGAGATGTAGACCTTTCCTCGTATTAAATGAATGTGCAGCTTTTCAGGTTCTGACACGAGGTGCAGTGCTTCCCATTGGTTTATTCCTTTTGCACGCTTCTGGGATGAGCACTTTAAGACTTGGCAGCATAGAAGTATTACTTATTTAAGTAATGTTCTTGACTTCTGTACAACGGATTCCTTTCAGTTAACTACTCTTGGCTGCTGCCTATTTCTCCAGGTGATTTGAGTCTGCTTCAATCATTTGAAGACTCATCTGTCACTTTCAACGTATGACTTGGCTCCTTGAGATGACTTTGACTGACACTTCACACAAAGTTCTTGATCATCCTTCTTGGCCATACTCAGCTGTTCCACATGAGTCTTCACTTCAGTCTTCAGTTGACTTCTTGTATTTACAGGCATAGCTGACTTGACTCAGCTTTTCCAACCCTATCTATTGAAATGAAAATTACAAGAAAAATAGGGTGCCAACTTTCTAGTTTAAGTTTTACATGGCATTCATCAAAATCTATAAAATAAATTCCCAACAATTTCTCCCTTTTTGATGATGCCAAAACTTAAAAATATTAATCAATATGTAAACAACAAAGATACATACAGACAATGCAGTAACAAAGAATGTATGCGTTGAATAGATCGTTTTATTGATCATAACATTCTTGTCCTTTACACAGATGTTTACATTCAGTATCAAAGCATTCTATATATCAAAGCAAAATACAAACATCTATGTTAGGATACAAATACAAAGTGAAAAATTACAAAAACTTCACTAAATACACAGATGACTTACAAAAATGTATTTACAGGAGTAAAATACATGAAGTGTTCGCAGCAACACTTCATCGCCTTCGCTGCTTCCTTCTTTCTTCTTCAGCTCTGTCGAAGTCATCAACTCTTTTTCTATTTCTTTCTTCTTCAGCTGCTTTCTTCTTTTCATAAGCTCTTTTGGAAGCATCATCCTTCCGCTTCCTCTCGAGCCAATGCTCTGATTGACTTTTGTTTTCCTCTTCTTGTCTTTTCACGTATTCAGCATTTTTTTTAGCCACTTCCAGATTTGCTACTTCATCATACCCAACCCAGTGGATCCTTCCCTTCTTTCCGGGATCTACTATTCGATATTTTTGGGTTGTGGTCTAGGTCAAAAATCTCTTCCTCCACCACTTCTTCCACCTCCTCTGGGTGTATATTGTACATGAGTCTTACGCTTACCAAATTTGAATGGTCTTTGGTAATCTGTTTTTGTCGCCTTCTTCGCACATTTTAAGACCCTTCTCCTAGTACTGATCCCAGGCTTGGGCTACAGACATCTTTTGGAAATAGCCTTCGTATTCGAGCATGTTGAATTCTTCAACTGATCTTGGCTCGGATCCGTTGTCTGGAATAGCATCTTGATCCTTCCCTGCCGGAATGCCACCGTATTGTTTCAACACATCTTCAATGCGGGCATCCATCTTTTTTTCGAACTCTACCATCCCTGCTTCTACGATTCGCCTTTTCTCCGACATTGGCATAACAGAGTGTTCGATCGGCGGAGTCACTGGAAGTTTGCTGATTATAGAAGCCGTAACATGACCCTGCTGAGGGGTTTCAGCATTCATTAACGTCAAATCCTTTGAATGTTCCCCCTCAGCTTCTTTTCCCTTCTTTTTCTTAGCTGATGTCATCTTGGCTTCCGATTCTTTCAACTTCTCTTCTTTTAAACTCCTTAGGGATTTCTCTTCCCACTTTTTGGCATCATCAAAAGAGAGAGGAACCCCAGGGAACATGCCTGCGAGCATGAAGTCGAGTATGCTGAGAGTGGAGTTCTGCTTGGAGTCTGCTACGGCATAGGCTGTCTGAAATTCCGAACGAGTGGCTTTTAACTCGGCTGCCACCAGTTTCATTTCAGCCATGAGAAGGCTGAATTTTGCATTCATGGTCTCCTCAAGACGCATAACTTCTTTTCGTTGGAATTCACGCAGTAGCTCCATTTTTATTTTATGAGAGGCATGCAACCTTTCAATATACGCCTACATCATTTGCTTCATATCAGCATTGTCAGCACTCCAAACAAGCATCTTATTGTATAACGCCTTGAAATAGCGGACTTGCTCATGTCGCATGGCACTCTGCTGTTGAGACCACTCCCTGATCCTAACCACTATCCCTCTCAAATCTGCTATGAGGGTGGCATCTCTATTGTCGAGGCGCAAGTCAAGTGAGGCTTGGTGTCATTCGATCTTCTCAATCTCTTCATAAATCTTCTTGAAGACTTAACGGATCTCAGTTGTCACACCTGATTCAGGTGCCGGCCATTCTGCATCGAAGTCAAAGTTTGCTAGCACAATAGAGTCTGTAAGGATTACAGGATCTTCTCGAACAGTGTATCATCGTGTCTCTCTAGCAGTCTCTTCTTTGAGCTCACGTAACTCGATAGAAAAGGGAAATACCTATTCAAAAGCATTATCTCGCACATATGGGATTGTTTGTGCGGTCTGTGCCTATGATGTTCCTGGTGGAATCGGTACTGCAACAACTGTGGGAGCCTGCGCAGATGACTCAGTTTCAGCTGGGGCTTTTGAAATGGGTTGGCCAGCTGACTGAGCCTCAACTATCTTAACAGCTTCGTCGGCCTCAGTAGATTTTTCTAAATGAAGTACCGGATCCTCGGCTGCAATATCAGCATCATCGGATGATGATGAAACCTGGGGGCTTGGTTCATCATTGAAGTTGAATGTTTAACGTGCAGCTTTGTAACTCGACTGACTCGTCTGCTGGAGAACATCCTCAGCTTGGTCCTTTTGATGTGCAACGGGTGTGGACTCAGCTTCGTCTTCAGACCCCAGAAGTGCACTAATATCCTTCTCTCAGATTCAAAGACCTTTGTGAGCAGGGGAGGGATGTTCTGAATCTCTTGAGCTTTACCCAGGGAGATCTCAATTTCCCTTGGGCCTTCAACACCTCCAGCAGTCTCAACTGTAGCGAGGCATTCAACATTCCCTTCTACAGTCGCATCTGTCTGAGGGTCTTCAACATTGGCATCCATAGGAGTCTCAAACCCTTGGATTGCGCTTTCACTGCCCAGAATGTTAACTCCCGGGGCATTTCCATCATGTGCCTTGACTGCAACAGTAGTGTCATCAACCTTCAAAGCAGCTGACACTTCAGCTAGGACAGACTCAATTGTCCGAGCTTCGTCAATGCCAATCTGCTGAGGTTCTTTCTCAGTTTCAACTTCGCCACCTTTCTTAAATATAGAGTCATCTGCAGCATCCTCCGACCCTGCTGCAGTGGAGTGAGTTTTCCCCTCAGCTGGCACACCAGCTGAGTGACTGATGATGCGGTCACTCTGCTCTAGACTCGCGGCTTTTTCCATTTAGTGCTTAGCCACCGGGGCAGGTGGTAAAACACCTTCAGTAGGGGTTGGCTCAACTTGTGTGCCCAAAGTCCCAGTCTCATTGCCAAATCCCTTTGACCCATCTTCCGATAGCACAGGGGACGTGGCTGCAGCGATGTATGTGGCAATCTGCTGCACTACTCCCAATGGGTCAATTTGCAGGAGAGATTGAGACGACTCTCCTGGTCCTTCCGATAGTTGCTTCTCATGCATTATTCTGGATTCCCTCAAAGCCTGCTGCAAATCTGACTTTTTTGTTGCAGCAACGGGATCCAAATCTTCATCACTCTCTGAGAACACATCCAAATGAGGGTGAGTGTGTTCTAGAGTTCCGGTAAGCGGGCATATTTTGGCTTTCTCGAGAGCTTGTGCTTACTCGGATGCTTTGGCTTGTTCCTTTTCCTTGAAGATGTGCAGAATGTTCAGGCAGTTATCTTCATCAATGGCCTGAAGCAGAGTGTTGACTCCGAGAAATTGTAGTAATTCCTCCTCTTCGTCGATAAACTCAGGGCGAGCAAACTGCGCCCTTGAGTGGCCTAGCTTCCACGCCCTCCATTCGCGTAGACGGCGCTGAATGTCTGGGTATACTGGAGAGTACATGATTACATCATCATCGTCATCTTCTTCTTGTCCTTCCTTTTCGGGGATTGAAGGCAAGATGCTCACGCTTCTTCATTTTCAAAGCAGTTGTCATAAAGTAGCAGTGGAGAGACAACTTTTTCAATCGGAAGTTGATTGTCTCAATCGCTTTGTTGTCCTCGATGTCCTTTCTACTTTGGGTCTTCAGAGGCCTCTGCCGATCACCCTCGGCGAGACTTGGCGTTTCATCTATTACTTCAGAGATCGTATTTCCGAGTTTCAGTGATCTCTCGGTGTTTGCTCGGTGAGTGGGCGATTCGCCTCTCTGCTCACGCTCCGAAAGCTTGAAGATTCTTCTCCTTTTGGTTCGAACCGAGGAGGAATTTCTGGTTCTTCTTCTTCTTCTGATTCTCTGGTGGCGGGGGCCGGGGCATCTTTCTTGGACAGAACTGCCTTTCTGGGCTTGGCAGTTCTTTTCTTGCGTATAGCTAGAGAAGGGATTGGAGCTTCCTTCTCAGCCTCAGCTGCAGGGGCAGGAGACACGGCTGCATGGGCAGGCGACTCGACTGCAGGAGCAGGTGCATCCTTTTTGTTTGCTGCAGGGGCAGCCTTCTTCTTTGCAGCTGGAGGGGCAGCCTTCTTCTTGGGAGGAGAGGTAACAAATATGTCCTAGAGTTCAGCTGATTCCCCCTCACTTGTATCCGCCCTTTTTGCGTGGGATCCCTTCTATGCTCCTGAGAGATTTGCCCTAAACATCTTCTTGTTGACATGGAAAGGTTTTCCATGTCGAAGGGGAATGCCCTTCACTTCCATAAGGTGGCCAATCACCAGGCCATAACCAAGAGATCCTCCAAAGGATCTGTCTTCCTTGAATGATTTATTTACAACGTTCTGGCAGAGTCTGCTATACACGAACTCAGCCCTGTTGACTTTCTTGCCCTGCATGATCGCAGCCATGACGATCAGCTTAGTCTTTGACAGCTGGTTGAAGCTGCCAAACTTCATGTCTACACACTTAGAGACGACATCCATCAATTTGTGATAGTCATCTTTCAGCAATTTCTTCTCAGCTGTGTAGACCACCTTAGCATCACACTCTGGTTTGGCTACCTCTTTCCATGCAGCAGCCAAGTCAACATCAGCTTCGTTTATCTCATTCATGCCCTCAGACGGCAACAAACAGTGCTCCACAAGGTCCTTAGAATTTATCAAAATATCATTGCGGTGGACAGAAGACTTGATTCCTTCGTCCTGCACTTCTGCATTAACATAGAACTGCGCTACCTTATCGAGATAGGTATGAGAGTATTCCAAAGTCTGGAAAGCCTTAAGACCTGACTTTTCCAACATTTCAGCAATCTTCTTCACTAGGGTTTTCGTAACCCCGCTTTACCATGCCTTCAAAATCCACTGATGATCCTGAGTGGATTTGCTTTGATAGCTTGACGAAATCAAACTTCGGTGCCATTTTTAGAGATTTTTACCAATTAAAACTTGAAGAACTGGTTTGAGGACTCTTAGGGTTTTCGAGAGAGAAAAAGAGCTTGCTTTCTGTTGCTTGAAGATGAACAATTTTTGAGAGTGAGAGAGAAAACTGAAGAAAGTGTATATAAGGGTTATGAAAGGACGGGTCTTTGAATTTTGAAATTTTGATCAAAATCAATGGTTCAGATTTAGCACGTCAAACCGTATTTAATTCCTCGCATTTAATGCGGCAGCATTTATTCCAATCATATGCTTACTGTGCAGCTTTTGACTGTACCCATCATTATTACGCTGACGTCATCCTTAAAAACATTCCCGCTCATTTAAAATAACTGCGTTTTTGTCACTTAGCTCATAAATCACTCAGCTTATCTCAAAAAATGACTTAACTCTTCTTCTCTCTGTTCATTAAGCGACTCATCTGTCATCTAACTCGATACAACTGACTTTCCGATATGGCTGTTTCACTTGGCTGATATGAAAAACTTATTCAATTCTCATCTTTTCATCCTCCATCTCTTCTGATTGAGTCTTCTGAGTGTTAACTCAGCTCAATTAACCCTAGCCCATGCTTAAGCTCTTCAAATCTTGATTCACATAAGGGCTTAGTTAAAATGTCAGCTAACTGTTTATCAGTTGAGATATTTTCCAAAGTGATGTCTTTCTTTTCAACATGATCTCTTATAAAATGATATCTGACATCAACGTGCTTTGTTCTTGAATGCAACACAGGATTCTGAATGATTGCAATAGCATTTGTGTTACCACACATAATTAGATCTCTTTTTCTTCAATTTCATAATCTCTCAACTGATGTCTCATCCATAAGACTTGGGCACAACAGCTGCCCGCAGCTATGTACTCTGCTTCAGCTGTGGATGTGGCTATTGGTTTTGCTTCTTGCTGAACCAGGAAACTAATCTGTTTCCAAGCATTTGACATGTACTTGAGGTACTTTTCCTGTCAACTCTACATCCAACATAGTCTGAGTCTGAATAACCAATAAGCTTGAATCCACCTTCCTTTGGATACCATAAGCCAACTTCCTGGCATCCCTTCAAATATCTTAGGATTCTCTAGCTACAGTCATGTGGCTCTCCTTTGGTGCAGATTGAAATATTGCACATACACCTACTACAAAGGTCATGTCCGGCTCTTTGGTGCATTACATAGAGCGTTGATCCAATAAGTGCTCTATATCTTGTTTGATCTCTGACTTTACCATCGCATCCATGTCCATCTTTGATCGATGTGTTCATTGGTATTTTCACAGAAGACTTCTCTTCCATAACAAATTTCTTCCTAGGAAGAAGGTCAGCTCTCCCATCATGCTCATTTCAAATTTGCCTTGCATAAGGTTTGAGAACTTATCACACAACTTTTTATTTGTGGATCCAAAAATGATGTCATCCACATATATTTAAACAAGCAGTATACTCTCTCCATCTTGAATTATGAAGAGTGTTCTGTCCACATTGCCTTTGGTGAATCCATTATCAGCTAGAAATTGAAATAATGTATCATACCATGCTCTTGGTGCCTGTTTCAATCCATATAATGCTTTCTTGAGCTTGTACACCTTATCACCAATGGTCTTCTGCTCAAAACCTGGAGGTTGTTCAACATAGACTTCTTCCTCTAACAGTCCATTTAAGAATGCACTTTTCACATCCATTTGATATACAGTGAAGTTCATGTGTGCGAAAGATAGGCAAGAAACATCCTTATTGCTTCTAATCTTGCAACACGAGCAAAGGTTTCATCAAAATCTATTCCCTCTTCTTGGCAATACCCTTTGGCTACCAATCTTGCTTTGTTTCTTACCACAGATCCTTCCTCATTCATTTTGTTTCTGAAAACCCATTTTGTGCCAATAACATTCAGATGGGTTGGTCTCTGCACCAATTCCCATATTTTGTTCCTTTCAAACCGATTGACTCTTCTTGCATGGCTTGAATCCAATGTGTGTCATCCGATTGCTTGAGACACATCTTTTGGCTCTATTTGGGAAATAAAATAAGTGAACATTACTTCTGCCGAGCTCGATCCGGTTCTTACACCATCTCTTACATCTCCAATAACTAGCTCGGTGGATGGTCTCTCGGCCATCTCACATCAAAGTTGAAGCAAATACAACGGGTTCAAATTGTCTCTCACTTGTGTGTTATCTTGAATGACTCTTTCATCATCATTTAGCTGTAGGCTTTCCAACTGTCTATGAGATTCAACTATCTCATCTTCATCTCAGTTGATTACTCTTACTTCAGCTTCAACATAAGAACTCTTCTGCATAGTTGGTTGATTCAGCTTATCAGCTAAATCTTCAATGTCTTCTCCATTCACATTAGGTTCATCAAAAACCACATGAATAGATTCTTTCTGTGACCATAGTCCTCTTGTTTAGTACTTTATAGGCTTTGCTCTCAGCTGAGTATCCCAAAAAGATACCTTGATCAGCTTTAGCATAAAAAGCCTTTAGATTATCCTTGCCATTGTTGTGGATGAAACATTTACATCCAAATATTCTAAAATATGCAACATTTGGCTTTCTCCCTGTCCATATCTCATAGGTAGTCTTGGTTAATTGCATGTTTATCATGCATCTATTTTGAGTATAGCATGCAGTGTTGATGGCTCCAGCCCAAAATCTCTTAGGCAATCCAGCTTCAACTAACATGGTTCTTGCAGCTTCCTTGAGAGTTTTGTTTCTTCTTTCAGCTACTCCATTCTGTTGTGGAGTTCTTGCTGCAGATAACTCATGAGCAATACCATTTTCAACACAATACTGAGTTATTATTCCATTGACAAACTCAGTTCCTCTATCAGACCTTATTTTTATAATGGTTTGACTCTTTTCATTTTGAACTCTTTTCATCAGCTGAGGCAACTTTTGCAAAGTTTCCTTCTTTTTGCACATGAAGATTGTCCATGTGTACCTTGAATAATCATCTACCACCACTAAGGTGTATTTTTTTCCACTTATCTTCGGGTTTGGTTCAACAGGCCAAATAAATCCATATGCAATGATGCAATATCCTAGTTGAAGAAGGACTAGGTTTCTCCTTGAATGAAGATTTGATTTGCTTTCCCATCTGGCATGCATCACATGCGCTTTCCTTCTTGTACACTGAGTCTGGCAGTCCTTCCACAAGATGACTCCTTGCAAGCTTGTTTATTGTCTTGAAGTTCAGATGACTCAGCTTCTTGTGCCATAGCCAACTTGATTCGGCTGTGCTCTTTGCTAACAGACAAGTGCTTGGTGTAGCAGTAGACCAGTCTACCACATAAATATTCTTCTATCTTGATCCTTGCAGCACCATTTCATTTTATTCAATATCTTTAATTTGGCACAGTCCCATATTGAATCCAACATTGTAGCCCTTGTTACAGAGTTGGCCGATGCTTAACAGGTTGAAATTGAGGCCTTCAACATATGCAACATCTGTGATCTCTAATCCATTTTTCTTGATAGATCCCGTGCCTTTGATTTCCCCTGGAGCTTCATTTCCTCCAAATATGACTTTTGCACCTCTAATCTCCTTGAACCTTGACAGATTTTTCTTGTTTCCTATCATATGTCTGGAACAGCCACTATCCATGTACCAGGTTCCTTGGCACTCAGTTGTTGCAATCAAGGAAATTAGTTTTTAGGTACCCATACTTGCCTGGGTCCTGAGGGGTTAGTGCTGTAAGATGATCCAACCAACCTATAGCCAAATGATTTGACTCTAAGAGGTTGCCATCTGTTTGTGCCATAATCATAATTCACTTTGGAAAATTGCTTGGGGGCTTTAGGTTCATACAAATCTCTTTTGTCTGTATGCCTGTGTGTGTGTTTTAGCAATTGCTTTCTTTGGGTAGTTGTGATATTTTTGAGTGTAGTGCCTGGGTGCATATGTGTGCTGATAATAGCTCTTTTGCCTTTGGAATTACCTTTGCTGAGATCTAGGTATTTGCCATCTAAGCTTGTATTCCATTGGTCTTTGCTGATTTTTCACATTATTCCAATCAGCTTGGCTTGGGTTTTTCCATCATATGTGTTTCTTTGATAAAACTTCTGGGGTTTTTGGTAGCTCTGTTTATTCTTCACAAAGTACTTTCTATTTGGAGCTTGCTGAGGAACTCTGCTGGATTTCTTCTCAGATGTCCTCTCAGCATACTCAACTGGCTGTTTTCCTTTCCCCTTATATCCAAGGCCAGTTTGTTTGTGATTGTGCTTTGGAATGAATGTGTGTGCAACATTTGGTGTTTTGGGTTTTTGAGATGCTTCATTACTCGAAGATACTTTTTCCAAAATCACTCTAGGAATTTGACTGTGCACAAGGGAATTGAATCATATGTCTGTCTTATCTCCACATTCTTTTTGACTCATGATAAGGTCATCCAATGATTTGAATGCCTTTGTAAATGAGGAAATTACATTTTTAAGATCATTTTCTCTCGTTTTTATAGTAGCTATCTCTGCTATTAGTTTGGCATTCTCAGCCTTTAGCTCTATGTTCTCATCAGCTATGTGACTTAGAGTACTCAACTCCTTAGTCAGCTGTGAGTTTTGGCTTTTGTGCTGGCTGTTTTTCCTCATTTATAAGTGTGTGTGAGGATTTTATGTGCTCAAAATCTTTTATCATTTTGCCTAATGAGTCATAAAGATCAGTGGGTGATGAAGTGCGTGTGTCACAATCACTATCACTTGAATCTGAATGAGATGAGTTAAAGTGTACCTCATCTTCTTGGTCTGGTTGATCTGGTTTTTTAGCCATAAGACAAATCATTGCTTCTTCTTCAGAATCACTTGACTAGTCAGCTTCACTACTCTCTGAGTCTGCTGCTTCTTTAGACTTTGCTGTCTCAGCAGTCTCAGCAGCCAACATGACTTTCTTCTTTTCCTGTCTTCTTTCTCTGAAGACCTTTCTTTCTTCTTCATTTCCTGTATTTATTGACTGGTGGATAGGAACAGTTAATTGCAAAATGTCCTGGTTGTCTGCAATTCCAACATAGGTTCTCAGCTCTTTGATCAGCTCTTTCTATCATTGGGTTATCAGCTCTCTGATACTCAACTCTTTGATGCTCAGCTCTCTTGGGTGGCCTGTCTTCCCTTGACTTGGAGGGAGCTGAGTGTCTCCTGGAGGTTTCACCCTTGTTTCTTTTATAGTTCTTATTGAAGAACTTGTTGAATCTTTTAACCATTAGGGCAATCTCCTCCTGGTCTATGGCTTCCTTGACTTCAGCTCTCTTTTTATCCTTGACTATAAGTGCAGCTGTCTTAGGTACAACAATCTCCTCTTACTCTTTTCTTCTCAGCTCAAACGCATAGGCTTTGAGATCTGAGAATAGCTCATGATTGGATGTTGTTGTGAGGTTCATTGAATGTCTCGGGGCCATGACCTTCATTTCCCATTCAGCAGGAAGGCTTCTCAGAATCTTCATACACATTTCCGTTTGTGTATATTCTTTCCCAAGTGTTGATAGCTCATTTGTGATTTCAGTGAATCTGGTATCCATCTGATCCAAGGTTTCACCTGCAAGCATTTTAAAATTTGCAAATTTTTGTACAACAACAGACAATTTATTTTCTTTAATTTGCTCAGATCCTTCACAAATTAAAGTTAATTTATCCGATTTCTTTTCTTTTGATTTGCAAGATTTGACTTTATTAAACATTGCTTTGTCCAATTTCTTGTAGAGAATGTCCTTGGCCACATTATCCAAGTTGCATCTCTTTTTGTCATCGTTAGTCCACTCAGTCCTTTGCTTTTCAACCATGGCTGATCTGTCTTCATCTCTGCTTTCGCTACTACAAATTTGCTATTCTTACAAATTTTGTGTTCACCTTAAGTATTTGTAGTGGCCCATCCTCTATTACTAGCCACATTTCATCATGTAATGCAGATAGATGAGCCTGCATAAAAATTTTCCAGTCATCAAATTCCTCAACAGTGAACATAGGAATGCGTGTCAAATTTGCTTCCATGATAATAACTTTGCTAAGAATGAAAGATTTTGAAAATACAAGTGTTGAAAATCTTTTAGAAAAGATAGAGATCTAGTTCAGTAACCAGTGTGGAAGGCTCAATGAACCAACCGCTCTGATACCACTTGTAGGTCCCAAGGGGAGTGAGTAAGGTTTAGAAGGGGGTTGAATAAACCTTACCAAATTTTCGATTTAGTCCTTATAAAGAAATTACAGAGTTAACACAAACAACTAAGTCCTTGAAGGACAACTAAGTTGGTTATTCAGCAGAGTTAGCCACTCAACAGACTCGATAGAGCTGTTGATAGAACAACTCAGCTGTTTAACCTGAAACTTAACTTGGTTGTGTTGGTTTTATCAGCGGAAGACTTAACACCCTTTGATTTATTTTAAACTTGTTTTAACATTTGATTTTAGCACTAGGTTATTAATCAGTTTGGATAGCAAATAAGTTTATCAGCGGATATAAAGTAGATATGCAGAAATATAAATGTGCTGAAAAATAAATAACACAGTTGATTTTTATAGAGGTTCGAAGATGGGGTAATTCTTCTAATACTCTCTTCTCCAACTCCTGGAGGAATCCACTAAGTAACAGATCAGTTTACAAAGTGGTGAACAGTCTAGAGACAGCCTTGTTCACACAGCTGGCTTCTCGTCCGACTCAGCTTCTTCATAGGGCAGTTACCTTACTACTTCAGCTCACTTTCTCAAACTCTTGGATTTGATCACGAAGCCCTCCAATAACTTGATACTGGTTCGACCTTCAACCTTCCTACAATCCTCCTTAGAAAGTAGACCCCTTTTGATTCTTCAAAAGTTTCCTCTTCAACAGTTTGAAGTAGTCTTTCCTTCACAGCTTTGTGTTGGATTGATTTCCTTCGAGTTTTAGGCTTGAGAATTTGCTTGAATATCTTTGAGAATATTTGCAGGTTTACATCTTAAATATTGCTTGCTTGTTCATGGTTCAAGTATTCAAGGTAAGGATTTCTCAATGAATTTCATCAGCCTTTTATAGTGAACTTTCAAAAATCAGCCCGTTGAAGAGATAGGTGATTTTCAAAAGACACTTGTGTTCGTTGGCGTGTCTTTTCTTGGTCTTCAATCTTGAGATGTAGACCTTTTCTCATATTAAATGAATGTGCAACTTTTCAGGTTCTGACACGAGGTGCAGTGCTTCCCATTGGTTTATTCCTTTTGCACGCTTCTGGGATGAGCACTTTAAGACCTGGCAGCATGGAAGTATTACTTATTTAAGTAATGTTCTTGACTTTTGTGCAACGTATTCCTTTCAGTTAACTCCTCTTGGCTGCTGCCTATTTCCCCAGGTGACTTGAGTCTGCTTCAATCATTTGAAGACTCATCTGTCACTTTCAACTTATTACTTTGCTCCTTGAGATGACTTTGACTGACACTTCACACAGCTTTTCCTCAGCTGATACATCTTCAGTCAAGTTCTTGATCATCCTTCTTGGCCATACTCAGCTATTCCACATCGCAGTCTTCACTTCAGTCTTCAGTTGACATCTTGTATTTCCAGGCATAGCAGACTTGACTCAGCTTTTCCAGCCTTATCTATTACAATGAAAATTACAAGGAAAATGGGATGCCAACTTTCTAGTTTAACTTTTACATGGCATTCATCAAAATCTATAAAATAAATTCCCAACATCCACCTTATAAACGTATGGACCCTCACCATCTGGTAGTTTGAAAAGGCGGGGGTGAGATAAAAATTCTCAGTGGGTAGGCGTTCGTGTGTAAGTGTACCTTATATAGATGTAGGAAAACAATTATATGAAAAATGCATGGTTCATGATGCGTGCATCACACAAGATTCACAAGCAGCGTGATATTCAAAATAATATAGTTTTATATAACTTGTTGAAAATAGTTCGTGAACATTCAGGCACCACAAAGGGTATTCAAGCGAGTCAAGTAATGGTTATGCATTTAAATTATAACGCCAAACTAAACAAGCAATACATCCGATTAACTCCGAGAATCATGTGGGTCGGTAACGATTCCTTCGTTATTCTTTGTAACTCCCCGAGCAAGTTGGCACAAGCCAATCACCTTATCGCTCCTAGGCATGATAAATCCACAGTGGGGCTAACTAGGTCGGATTGTCATAATCATGATTATACCTTAACTTTACGGCCCACTTCTCCTGTTTGACACTCCATCCTCCAGTGGCAGGATTAGGATAATGGGGCCGGTAAATGGAATAGCAGTCGAGCTACCTGATTCCATTACCCGACTGGTCCACTCCGACCGTGAGGTTGACACACCAAATTGACTTAGGCAAATAGATTTACTCAGTTATAATATATCAACAAGACAGTCAAATACATTATACAAATTATGTAAGAGCAATACAAGTGTAAGTACGTGAAAATTATATACACGAGTGTTTATTGGTATTGACGGTGTAATTACATTAATGAAGCTAATTATTGGGAGTATAACTAAGCTTTGATTGATTTGATTGATTCAGTATATTATGCGGGAGATTTTAACCTCGTTGAAAGTTCAAATAGTTATAAGGTGAGGAAGTCGCCACGCGTAATGCGTAAAATTCGGTAAGGAGTCCGTTAAGGTACGAGAATTTTTAAGAAAACTAAAATTTTATAATTAAATATACAAGTAAGTAAATTCCAGGGCCGTAACATGGAAAATAATTAATTTGAGGTCCTTGACAAAAAGAAAATTTTATAAGTAGCCCCGTTTTGAAAAAAAAACTAGTATTTATCGGGTTTGAAATCGAATAAGTTTTGGTCTCAATATCGGAAAAATATAAGGTCAGTTCCTAAATTCTCCAAATTATCCATAGAATCAGCTCTTTAAATATATAGGGGTTGAGTTTTTTATAAATTCCGATTTGGTCCCCCTTTTGTCAAAATTGCCATTTTTGGCCCCGAACTTACAATATTTGGATGTCACAAAATGGAAGGGCTATTGATGTGATTCTAACTTAAAAATATCACTTATAACAAAAGATTATTGGTACAAAAATAGTTTCGAAAAGTATTAGTTTAAGTCCCTTAACTTTTGAAAATTCCATTTCTAGTCCAATTTTTGAGTTGTTGCCCTTAAGACTTATTTGGGGAAATTTGAACCATGGGTTGAAAATATTATAAAATTAAATTTAAGTAATTTTTCAAGGTACATGGGCTGTATTAATCCTAGAAATTTTAATTTGATATTTTTCAAAAATTGGTTTTCTTTACTTAAAATACCTTGATTTTTGTAATTTACTCAGAATATGAGTTTTTCAGTTATTAAAAGTTGAAAATTTCGAATTTTACAGTAGGGTCCTTGTACAGTTTGAAAAACCTCATTTTTAGCCCTTAAACTTTCAAAATTCCTCAATTAAGTCCTTAGGCTTTCAAGGGTTTTTTTTTATCATATCAAAAACCTTTAAAACTTTATTATTATCTTAAATTATAATATTATAAAAGTAGTACAGTCCCAATTTCGAAAATTTACAGAGGCATCCTATAGGTTTTATATTTTTGCAATTTGGTCCGCCAATTTTGCATATAAGGTCCAATAATGTGATTTTCCATATATCTTCAAGTTTTACAGAATATAAACCAAATAAAAATGAAATTTCAAGTACATAGGCATGCATTAACATATCATTCAAGAATTCATCAAGTAATTCGTGAATTTGTACATGCATGCACCTATTTTTGCAAAATTTAAACTTTAAGCATATTTTTATGAAATTGTTGGATCTTGAAATACACATGCAATACATATTGCCATATATCATGCTAGTTTCAAAGTACTACATGCAAATTTTACAAGATCACTTGAGTTTTTATAAAGGATTTTCCACCCACCCTTAGTAGTTTTGGTAAGTCTAGAAATGACACTTTCTTCCTACCTCTTGGAATTTTTGACCTCAACACCTTAAGACAACCCCTAAGTGTCAAATTTTCAAGAATTTGGAGCTATGATTTGAAGGATTTGATATAATAAGAAACAAAATTAGAGTAAGGGTCAAGAAATCAACACTTACCTTGTGTAGTTTTCGCAAATGAGCCAAAAATGGAGTATATTCTAGCAACTTTAACACCTTTGATCCATGAGCCCAAGGTCAGCCCCTATTTTCACACTAAAATCGTATTTGGTGTTAAAAATTAAAATCAAAAGTGGAAAAAGAAAAAGGTGGTAATAAACCTAAATTTTTACCTTGTTGTCTTGCTTCTACAAATGGCTTAAAGGTCATTTTCAAGCTAATTGCTAACTCTTGTCTTCCTTAAGTCCTTCAAGATGAGAGCCTCTAAATATACCCGAAAATATAAAAATTCATCAAATTAGTAAAGAAAGGAGATAGGCTTGAAGATTTTAAGAAATGGGTTGAAGATGAAAGAAGAAATTTTTCTTACCTTGTAGTGACGTGGTTCGAATTTCTTGGAGGAAAATGGAAGGATTTCTTGTGTTTTTGGCTAAGTATTAAGAGAAAGAAGAAGAAAAAAGGTAGAAAGTATAGAAAGAGTTAGGGGATTTCGAGAGAATGAAGAAGTATGCAGAATGAAATTTTTTTTGCTCTCTTACACACTATGGATGATTGCTAGGTAATGAGGGGGAGGATGATGATTTTTGTGGAAGTCTTGTGAAGTGTATTTTGCATGGGGAACAAATGGGTTTAACTTGTGAGTGGGAGAGTGAGGTGAGTTTGAGGGGAATGTTGGGGTGAGTGGGGATTTTTGGGGAAGAAAATTGTAGGTCCCGATGGGTGATGTGTAAGGTTTAGAAGGGGGAGTTGAATAAACCTTACCGACTTTTCGATTTTATTCCTTTTAAAATATTTTCAGAGTTTAATCAATCAGCTAAGTCTCTTAGGGACAACTAGGTTGGCTTACACATCAAAGTTACCCACTCAACAGACTCGATTGAGCTATTGATAATATAACTTAGTTGCTTTCACTAACACTTAGAATTACAGTTGATTTGGTTTTGTTAGCGGAAGACTCTTCACCTTATGATTTTAAACATAATTTTTAACACTTGTTTTAGCAATAGTTATTATCAGCAGAGTTTAGCAATTTTAACTTAGCAACATATATAAAATAAATGTGTTGTAAAGTAAATAGACACAAGCAGTTTATAGTGGTTCGAGGATGGGGTAACTCCTCTAATCCACTCTTCTCCAACTCCTGGAGGAATCTACTAAGTAACTTGATCTTGGTTACAAAGCAGTTCTCAGTCCGAGTCAGCTTTGATCACACAGCCTGCTGCTCCTGGGACTCAACTTCTTCACAAGACAGTTGTTCTATTACTTAAGCCTTCTTCAAACCTTTGGACTTGATCACTTAGCCCTCCAATAGGTTCAAAGTACCAGTTTGATCTGGAACGTCACTACTTCTCCTTCAACCTTAGAGAGTATACCACGTTGTTCTTGAAAATAGTTTTTCTCTTCAACTGATGAAGTAATCTTTCCTTCACTGATTGTGTTGGATTGAATTCCTTCAAAATTACGCTTGAGGATTTCTTTGAAAAGCTTGAGAGAATTTGCAGGTTGTTGCTTGCTTATATGCTTGATAGTCTATGAAAATTCATTGATTGGGTAACCTTCTCTCACTTGCTTCCTCAGCCTTTTATAGTTCACATTTGAAAATTTGTCCATTGAAGAGAGAGACAATTTTCAAATAGCACTTCTTGGTCGTTGGCTTGTCTTTTATTGATCTGCAGCTTGTGATGGTGACATTTTCTCGTTTTAATTATGTGTGCATCTTTTCAGGTTCTGACACGCGCTTAGTGCTTCTCATTGGTTCATTCTTTTTGCATGCTTCTGGGATGAGCACTTTTAGACATGGCAGTATGGACATATTACTATATTAAGTAATATCCTTGACTTTTGTCCAACGGATTTATCACAGTCGACTTGACTTGACGATTGCTTTACCCCTTTGACTTGAGTCAGCTCCAATCTCTTAGGAATGACTTAACTGTCTGTCAGCTGACAGACTCAGCTTTTTATTGACTTGACTGCCACTTCTCCATTCTTCAGTCAGCTGCCTCACAACTGGGTTTTCTCTTTGATCTTCAGTCGAGTCTTGTAATCTTTAATTTAGTTGACTTCAACTCAGCTTACACAGTTCTATGTATTATAAGTTGAATTACATAAAAAATGGGGAGCCAACTTCCTAATCTATGTTTGACATGGTATCATCAAAATCTAAACATAAATTTTCCCAACAATTTCTCCCTTTTTTATGATGTCAAAACTTAAATAAATACAACAAAGTAAATAGTGTAGTAACAAAGAATGTATTTGTAGTATATGTCAATTTTATTTGAACATATCATTCTTGTACTATACAGACGCACTTTACAAAACTTTTACAAAGTATATCCTATACAATGTATCATAGCTATACATATCTATACAAATGTATCAGAGCTTTAAAAATTTTACAACAGGTATTAGAGCAAGTACTTCCAATTTCATATTTACAGCCAAGTAAAATACAATGAAGGGGTTCAGCCATCTTCAATGCCTCGACTGCTTCCTTTTTCTCTCTTCATCCTTGGCTCTCCTCTTATCATCTTTAGCTCTTCTAATTTTTCTATATTCTTCCTCCCTCTTCTTCTTCTCATAGGCTCTCTTAGTTGAAAGGTCTTCTCTTCTTTGCCTTTCTTCCCATTCGCGATTGAGCCTTTTATTTTCTTCTTCTTGCCTCCTCCTAACCTCTTCAATCCTCTTCTCAACTTCGATGTTGGCAAGAGTATCTAAGCCAGCCCAGTAGTTGATTCTCATCTTCTGTGGATCAACATATCGAACATCCTTTGGTTTTGGATGTGATAGAGTACCTCTGCTCTTCCACCACTGCCAAACCTTCCCCTTCCTTGTTGCGGCTCAGCTCCTCCTCTTGGAGTGTACCATACGGGTTCTTTGCTAGTCGACTGACTGCTCGAACTCTACTGCCTATTAGTTTATTTACATATGTCGAGTTCTTTCTCTCAATACAGATGCCACGCCTGGGGTAGTCATGTTCTTGAAATATCCTTATGCGGTTAGAGTTTGAAACTCCTCTAGGGATCTCGGCTCAGATCCTGCATCAGGCATTGTAAGCTCACGAGGGGGTCTTACAGCTGGGAAATCCTTTAACAATCCAGTTGGGGGGCCTTCATACCTTGCTTTCAAATCCTCAATTCTTCCTGAATGTTTCTCAGCTACCTTTTCAAATTTAGCTTCAATGGCTTGTGTAGACTTCTCGTATGCCAAATAAGCTTTCTCTTCAATGGACAAATTATGTGGTAGCTAGTTGAGGATAGAGGTTGTCACTTCACCTTGCTAAGGGGTTTTAGCAAGAATAATCTTCAAGGGCGACTTCTTCACATCATTACCTCCCCCCTTGCTGATTGCTTCCCCTTTACTTCCACTTTCGTCCTTATAACTCCCATGCTTCTTACTTTCATCTTCCCCTTTTTTGGCATCATCACCAAGGGTAGAGCCAGTTGAGGGAACACTCCTCCAAGGAGTAGATCAATCTTGCTATTGGTCATGTCCTATTGTCATGACTCTTGGAGTATGCTGCTCGAAATTCGGATTGCAGAGCCTTCATGTCAGCTGCCATTAGCTTCATTTATGTTTGGGGCACCATGATATTTATATGCATGTCGGCCTCCATTTTCTGAAGTTCTTCCTTAAGTTGAGCCTTGAGCAACTCCATATCGCTCTTGTGAGATTGATCCATCCTGAACATGTGGTCCCTTTGATGCTGCTAAAATTTGGCATTATCTGAGCTCTAAATCACCATTTTAGGGACAAGAGATTTGAAGTATGTGACCTGCTCATGCCTAAGTGCTTTAGTTTGCCCAATCCATTCCCTTATCCTTAAAATGGTTCCTCGGATTTCTCCTGTGATGTTTGCGTCTTTATTATCAAGATGTTGGTTGAGTGCTGCGAATTCATGTTCTACATTCTCAACTTCTGTAAAAATGGCCTTGAAGGCTTTGCAAAAGTCGGCTGCATCAGCGAACTGCTCCTCTGGCCACACAACATCAACGTCAAATCCAATCGGCACCATTGATGTATCCGCAGGAGTTCCAAGTTCTTCGGCTAGGACTTGGATAATGTACTTTGCACGTTCAACAGTTGAATCTGCTTCTAAGGATACATGAGCCTCGAAAGGAAAGTAGTCAACAAATAGATCCTCTGGAAAAATAGGAATTTCCACATCATCAACCTGTGGAGCCTTTCCCTTTTCCTTCAAAATTTCTTCAGCTCTTTGTGCCTTGGCTGTTTTAGCGTCATCGGCATCTTTTGCAGCTGTGTTAGCATGCGGAGCTGACTGATCCTCAGTTGTCTTAACAACATCATTGGCATCAGTGGCATCTTCTTTTTGAGTAGTATGTTTCTCGGCTAACTCATCAACATCTTTGGAAGGTGATGGCACCATGGGAGGTCATCCATCAACCAGTGTAAAATTTATCGGAGCAACTTTGTCACTTGCTTGCCTCCATTTTTCTAGTGCCTCCTCAGCAGATTTAACCTCAGATGAATTTGCAATAGGGCTAGAGTCAGCTTCATCGTCGGTTCCTAATAATTCAACATCGACATTTTTTTGGGAATCATGAAGAGCACATATTTCCTCTTCTTCAATGAATTCTTCTTGAGGAGTTGGCACTTGTTCGTCTACCTTCTTACCTAGGGAAGTCCCAGCCTCCTCCAGGCCTTCGTTACCCTCACCAATCTCAACCGCTGATAGGCTTTTGACTGTCCCTTTTGTAGTCTCAACTGCAGCAAGGTCTTCAACAGAAATCCCTTCAGCAGACGGAGCTACTTTGGGGTCTTTGGTGGCATCCGTTGGAGTCTTAACTCCTTGGATGGCACTTTCATGGCCAAGAGTCTCAACACCCATGGCCTAAATACCATTCTTTTCCTTGCTGCATCAACTTCATTGCCTGCATAGCAGCTGAAGTTTCAGCTGAGATAGTCGAAACCGTCTGAGCCTCGTTAACCTCAGTCTGTTGTACATTAGTTGTCTCACCTTCCACTCCAAACTTCTCTTTTATTTGGTCTCACATAGCCTTCTCCAACCCAGCTATGGTGGTGTGATTTTCCCCTCAATTGGCGCACCAACTGAGTCTCGAGCAGTGCAGTCACTCAAAACCTAAGGCACGACTATGTTTCCTTTTGAGTTATCGTTTGGGAAGGCATCTCGACACCTTCTTCAGGGAGTGGCTTGGCTAAGGTGCCATATTCTACACCTTCCTTAGCTTCATCACCATTCTTCCTGGTATTTTCATCCTCGAAGTGCACGGGAGATGTGGAGGCATCAATAGTTCTCACCATCTCCATGATAACTGGGTTGGGAGTAATCATTATAGAAAAAGATTCTCCTTGGCCCTTTTGCGGTCTTTGCTCGTGCAGCTCTTTGGATTATTTCAGTGCTTGCTGTAGCTCAGCTTTCTTCACCGCATCAGCAGGGTCCATCTCATCGCTGCTGCTGCTAGCAGCATGAAAGCGCTTTCAGGCACTCCTTCGAAGGGGCATGGTTGAGGTTCACTTTCTTCCTCAATTACTTTAACCTTTGCTCTTTGCTTCACCTCATCCTTTTTGTCAAAGAGGATGGACATGTAGAAATCTGAGTCCAGTGCAGAAAGGACTGTAATGTTCCCTAGGAAACTTAGATGTTCCTCTTCTTCTTCTTCTATGAACTTCGGGTATGCAAATTGATCTCTTGCATAGCTCAGCTTCAAGTTCCTCCATATTTTAACTTCTCATGTACACCCGGGTACATAGGAGATAGTATGACCGAATCATCATCCCATCTTCGACATTGGGCACTAGAGGAGCCCTTTCCTTCTAAACAACTCTAGCATCAGTTAGAGGGGAATCAATAGCCAACTCCTCAGGCTGGTCATCTGTCTGAGTTTCTTTTTCTTCAGTTGTTTCATGTACAGTTGTCTCATCTATAATCTGTTGATCCCTGTCAGCAGACTCTTCTACAACTCCAGTGGTTTTCTTACCATATTTTGTTTCCTTAGACTGCTGCTCCTCTACTTCAGCAGTCTCTTTCAAAGCTTCAGGGCCAGACTCGACTGACTTTTCCAAGGCAGATTGCTTCACCAATCGCCTTCTCTTGGTCTTAACCAAAGGAACTTCGGGTTCCACGTCCTTAGGTTCCTCAAATGTAAAAGTTGATTCACCGTCTTCAGCTTTTTCGATGCAGTTGTCTTCCTAGGCACAACTGTGCGTTTTTTCCTTACGACTGGAGAAGGTACAAGAGGGTCCTTCTCAGTATCGACTATGGTGGCAGGTGCTTGGTCTTTGACGGCTGCAGGGGCAGGGGTAGGCTTTGCACAACAGCTCTCTTCTTCTTCTGCACAGGCTTTGGAGAAGGAGCCTTGGCAGTTGTAGTAGTGTCCTCGGGGCAGGGTCTGTCAAGCCCCAACATATAAAATATAATAAAGTAAACTATAACAATATAAAATAATCGTTACAAACCATTATAACCACACCAGCCAAATTTTCTCGAATATTTAGTTTGAAACTACAACATTTATTACAATAAACTAAAATACAACGGAAGTCTAAAGTACAAAACCTGACATCAACCTATATATTACAAGCCGTCATCGTAGAGACGTAACGAAATATATACAAGCCATAACATGGCTCAAAAGAAAAGTGCAAATTTCAGCTAATATCATTCGGAAGTCCTATGTCTGTTTCGCTATTTTGATAGTTCTCGCCTTCTGAAAGATTTTAAAAGGAACAAAATGGGGGTGAGCTAAACGAACTTAGTGGGTGGGGAAGTGGAATGCAGAATTAAGAAAATTTATGCTTTCATGATGTACAAACAACAAATAAACATTCCCAGTAATAACTCATTAGAATACGAAAAGAAACAACAATTTATTTAGATTTTTCAGCTTGAGTCGTCGATTAAGTCAGTCAATCTGTCAATCAGTCAGTCTCGTGAATAGTAAACATAGGATCTGTATTGATCAGACACAGATCTTTCCGTTCTCCTTATAGCTCCAAAACAGTATTTGGCCGAGGCCTAGTCACCTTATCCCTCCCAGTTGGCTCGACGTCTCTTTAGTTATGGGCTTTTACCCAGAGATCGTCATATTCCGGAATATACCGTTCTACGTCCCAATTCTGATGCCATCTCCGGCCTAACTAGAAAATGGGATTAGGCATATGGGCAGTCAAACAGGGACCACAGGCAACCTGTTTGATCCGTTGTCTAACCTACCCACACCTCAATAGACAGATAATCAATATATATAAAATATATATATATATATAATAGAAAGGGCATTTCATAGCTAGCAATTATGAAGCCAATTTATATCATAACATGTCTACAGATAAAGAACAAATCTCACTATATTGGTATTTTCAAAACCTCTAGAATTTGTCTTAAACTCTAAAATTATTCATTCTAATACTTTACCTACATAAATCTAGTTTTAATAAAATTCTACTTTTAAACTAATCCTATAGGTTGATGTCTAGTATCAAGCATAGAGTTATAAAACAAAATAATATCTTTAACTTATTTCCTTGATAATAAATATAACACATAGTCATGCAGATACAACAAAATCCAAATTTATAATTTTCAAAATTAAGTCCCCATTTATTCATATATACTTATCAGCAAGAAGATAAACATCTTATAAAGAAACATGGGAGATGGTAGATTATGCATGTACCAAGAAAAAGGGCGTCCTTTTATTTTCTTCAAAAACAGAAAAGAATTCTTTATAACTAAAATTCACCCATTTAAAATATATGCCCACCTTTAAAGTAATCACCTCAATTTCTTCACTTCCACCAAAGGATTCCAAATCCAACTACCAAAATAAATTAACAATTAGATAACTTAGCTACCAAAAATATCACATCTTAAAAACCTTAAAACCATTCATGATCCAATTACACCTTTTATAATCCTTAATAAATGGGCAATTAATTTATCAAATAGTATATTAATTTTCTACCTTCAAAGAGTTGATGATGGTAAAAAAAAGGTTCTAGAGTAAGATAAAGTGGAACTAGGCTTAATATCTCCTACCACTTTCTCTTTACCGATTGATATCAGAGAGAAAAATAAATAAATTAATAGGTGTTATCATCTATTATGTTTAATAAATGAGAAGAGAGGATTTGATGGGTTTCTTTGTGCCAAGACCATTTTTGTGGGTACCTTAGTGGAATTCATACTTAAATTACAAGAATTTGAAGGAAAAATCCAACATACCTTTTTACTGTTGTTCTCGGTTGAGAGGTGCAAGGGCAGAGCCAGGACAATGGGTGAGGGGCAAGTAGGGGTATCAATCGTGTCGTGTTTGCGGGTCGTGTTCTGACACAGATATTACAGTGTCCGACGGTTCTAACACGACCCATTTAATTATTTGTATCAAGATACACGAACACGACCCATTTATGACAGGGGTAACCCATCACGACACGGAAAATCTATATAATTTAAAGTTGACACGAAAGAAAATAAAAAAAATGGTGAATAAATTTAAATTACAAATAAAAATAAATTAAATATTAAAAAATTATTAAATTAGTATTAGGTTCCCAAGTCAAGAATAAAAATTAAAAGATCACATTTGTGTATATATACAAGATAATGAAGTTTATATATATTACATTTGTATCAAAAGAATATATTAATATTCATTAGTAAATATTTACAAAATACATCATTAAATCCTTAACTTGTTCAGAGTCTCTTTTCAATATCACGAAAATCATCCACAATTTAATTTATCCTATTTGTTTTCGTTATTTTCTTTTCAACATATATTATCATATAATTATGAGAAATCCATCTTTTGATGAATAGAAAATATAATTTTAAGATAATAATAAGATAAAATAAGACCCACAAAATCTCCAATTTAACTTATTAAATTTCATGGAATAATTTTTATCCAACAAACTTATGAGGGGGTGGGGGGCAAAATACTAAATAATAAGAATATGGGTACTAAAATGACAAAAAGGAAAAAGTTGGGGGGGCAAGGCCCCCCTAACCTATCATGTGGCTCCGCCACTGGAGAGGTGTTCAAAGAAGAAATGGACTAAGTTTTCCGTCTATTATGAAATAGTTGTAATAAATTAGTAGATATATATTTAATAGGGTGAGTCTTGCAATACTCTATCTCCTCACTAGGTGTTGTCCTTGGTTGAATGGAGGAGAAGTACAAAGAAGGAAACTCCCTTCCACATGTCGGGTAAAATTAAAAAAATGAGTGCCCATGAACTCTAATCTGGTAAGTGATGAACTTTTGCTAAAATTAGTTAAGCTAAGTTGGTGTAATGGTTACAAGGCTTGGACCGAAAATCACAGAGAATTGGACAAGCTTGGCTTAATATATTCTAGTAATAATATATAATACTAAATCTAGCCTTGTAATTAAATTAAATCAAGGTCAACTTAGTACACTAGTAAGCCTCAATATAATTCCCAATTACAACCACTAAGTGAAATCTAACTTAAATTAATGTTAATAAAATAGTAACATATTCGAAATAATAGAGTGGCTAAAACTATAAATAATTGCATATTACTCGAAGATGTGAATATTATACCCTAGTATTCTGTACCAATAAATCCTCACATACTAACAGTGCTAGAATTGTATTTTTAAATAAATAATTTCTAAATCTTAATCCAAAATCCTCAATTTCGAATATTCATAATTAGATGCAAAATAAATAGATTTTATAATAATGATACCTTAAGGGTGATGATTCCAAGTCATCAAAATTTGGGGTTTCACACACTCCCCTCCTTTAAAGAATTTGGCCCCCAAATTCCTTCATGAAAAAGTTCTGGATAACTTGATCTCATTTCTTCTTCTCGTTCGCAGGTAGCGTCTTCAGGTTTATCGTGTCGTTGCCATATAACTTTCACTAACGGAATTCACTTCCGACGCAATTCTTTGATTTGTTGATCAATAATTCGGAGTGGTCATTCAATATATGATAAATCTTCTCGGATTTCAGGTAATTCTTTTGTGAGTACGTGTTCTGGGTCGCGATGATACTTCTTGAGTCGGGAAACATGAAATACGTTATGCATTCTCCCCAACACGCTTGGGAGTTCCAAAGGATATGCCAGTTTTCCAATTCTCTCTAGGATTTAATAAGGTCCCACATAGCGCAGACTTAGTTTTTAGTCGTTCTTGGCTCGAATTAGTCCTTTCCTTGGGGAAAGTTGTAGAAAAACTTTATCACCAACTACAAATTCAAGCTTTTTCTCCGATTGTCTGCATAACTCTTCTAGCGGCTTTGAGCGGTTCAAATCCTTTCCTTAATGAACTGTACCTTATCAATAGCATGTTGAACTAGATCTACTTTTGGAATTGTTGACTGCAAGTCTCGCTTTTGCTTTGGAGTCCACCGATCTTCAATTTTCCAATATACTGGGGATCTACACTTTCTTCCATATAGAGCCTCGTAAGGTGCCATACCTATAGTAGCTTGATAACTATAATTATAGGCAAATCCCGCCAGCGGAAGATGTACCTCCCAATTGCCTAAAAAGTCCAGTGCACAAGTCCTCAGCATATCTCTGAGGGTTTGAATGGTTGTCTCAGATTGTCCGTCTGTCTGAGGGTACATCGCGGTGCTGAAGCACAATTTCGCTCCTAATCCTTCATGAAGGCTTTTCCAGAACTGAGAAACGAGTATCGGGTCTCTGTCTGAAACAATATCTATTGGGATTCCATGTAGTCTACGATCTTTTTTATATAAACTTGAGCTAGCTTTTACAAAGTATCTTTTTTTCGAATAGGTAGGAAATGAGCAGATTTTGTTAATCGATCTACGATTACCCAAATAGTATCTTGCCCACCCCTAGTTCTAGGTAGATCAAAAATAAAATCCATGGTGATCTTCTCCCATTTCCAATAAGGGTTTGCTAATGGTTATAACAATCCTGAAGGTCTTTGATGTTCAACATTTACCCGTTGACACGTTAAACATTTTGCTACATGGTCAGCTACTTGATTCTTCATATTCACCCACCAAAAGTGTTTCTTAAGATCCTTATACATCTTATTGCCACCATGGTGGATAGTGTATTTTGAGCGATGGGCTTCAGTTAGGATTTTATCCTTCAGCATTGCATCATTTGGTATACAAATTCTATTTTTGAACCTCACAATTCCATCTTCTCCCATATGAAACCCAGGTCTTACACCTTGTTGTACTTTCTCCACTAATCCCTTAAATTTGCCATCCCTTCCTTGCGACTCTCAAATCTCCTCTAATAAATCTAATTTTAAGGATAAGTTGGCACATATGAGCTGAGGTGCTACTATCGTAGGATTCCAAAAACTCGATTCACATTCCTCATCCCACACGTATTTCACCTGCTTTTGCGTCAATCGAGTAAGTGATCCTGCAATTTTGGAAAACTCTTTGATAAATCTACTATAGTATCCTACAAGACCCAAGAAACTTCTGATTTCCATGACAGTTTCCGGTCACTTCCAATCAACACTATCTGCACCTTTGAGGGATCCACCACGATCCCATCACCAGAAATTACATGACCCAAAAAGGCCACTTCGTGGAGCCAAAACTCACATTTACTAAATTTGGCGTACAACTTATGTCGTCGTAGCATTTCTATTACAGTTCTTAGTTGAGTCTCGTGTTTCGCTTAGGTTTTAGAGTATATAAGAATATCATCAATAAAAATAACTACAAATTAATCCAGGTATGGGCTGAATACACGATGCATCAAAACCATGAATGCCGCAGGGGTATTAGCCAAACCAAACGGCATCGCTACAAATTCGTAGTGTCCATATCTAGTTTGAAAAGCCATTTTTGATATGTCTGCTTCTTTTATCTTCAATTGGTGATAGCCTTGCTGTAAATCCAGCTTGGAGTACACCTTGGCTCCCTGAAGTTTATCAAACATCTCGTCGATCCGAGGTAGAGGATATTTGTTCTTGATAGTGACGTTGTTAAGCTCTCTATAATCAATGCATAATCGCAATGTTCCATCCTTTTTTTTCACAAATAGCATAGGAGCTCCCATGGGGAAGTACTAGGTCGAATGAATCCTAGTTTCAACAGCTTTTGTAATTAAGTTTTCAACTCTTACAACTCGAGCGGTACCATCCGATACGACGTCCTAGCTATCAGTTCTATTCCTGGTAAGATTTCAATCGTGAACTCAATCTCTTGATCAGGTGGTAATGAGGTGAGTTCTTGGGGAAATACATCCGAATATTCTGACACTATTGGTATTTAACTTATCTCCTTCTTATCCCCTTGTTTATTCATTAAATATGGTAGAAATCATTGTGCTCCTTTGGCTAGGGCCTTTCTGGCCCTGATAGCTGAAATGATAGGGGCTATCAGAATTCGCGCCTCCCTATTCAACTCCACTACTGGACGTCCGGGCATGCATAATTTAACCTTTTTAGTATGACAGTCCATGCATGCATGATATCTGGATAACCAGTCCATTCCCAAAATAACATCGTATTCCAGGATAGGTAACACAATCAAGTCAACTGGAAAATCACATTCAATTTTAATATCACAGTCACAGAACACAATATCGGTTATTTGACTATCCCCTATTGGGGTTGCCACTTCCAATGAGTAAGGCAATCGCTCAATGCAAGCTTTCAAATTGCTTATATATAAAATACAGTGCAACAAATGAATTTGTAGATCGTGGATCTAATAAGGCTTTGGCAATGTGTCCAGATATGAGGAGCGTACCTTCCACCATGTCTGTTGACTCTGGTGCCTCCTGTCTAGTTAAGGAAAAGACTCGTCCTGCCATCTTAGGTTTATTACCACTTTTGCTACCTTGTTTCAAAATAAGAGTTGGGTTAGCGTTAGTTTGTCTCACTATTGGGCAATCCTTCAACTGATGTTTATCACTACCACAAACAATTACAAAGTTTCTTCCAACAATTTTCTACGGTGTGTCCACTCCTTCTACAGTATGCACATATGGGTGGTTGGATCTGTTTTCCTTTGTCGGCGTATGTGGTAGGCCCTCGTTTCTAGTATGGTTGTGGTTTCCTTGAGGTCTGTCCTCTGAACGGTTTCCTTGGAGGGTTGAATTTTCCTCTCGGCTGAGGTTCCAATCGATTTAGTCCACTTTCTACCTGAGATGCCGCCTCTACTGCTTCATCATTTGTATTCATTCTTATTGCCAATAACTATCTTTGAATCTCAGGACGCAAACCTCGAGTAAATTTATAGAGTCTATCTTCTTTTTCTTGTACGTATCCAGGAGCGTATTTGGACAATCGATGAAATTCTGCTTCATATTGAGTCACGGTTATCGCACCCTATCGTAGATGGTGAAATTCGTCTCTAAGAGTTTCACGAACTACTCTTGGGATATACTGCTTCCTAAATTCTTGAACAAAGTTTTCCCACGTTCTTTCAGTTCCCATTCTATTCCACCTTTCATCGATGGCTCGCCACCAATCCCTAGCCGCAGCTTCTAATCAAAAAATCACTAACATAAGTTTTTGTTCCTCGTTATAATGTAAAGCAGTCAGGATACTTTCCATTTTCTCCAGCCATTGCTCTGCCCTCATATCGTCTGGCTCGCCATGGAAAATTGGTGGATCAAGTCGTAGAAATCTTTCGAGAATCCTATCATGAGTCTCTACAGCTGGGCCTACGTTCTGTTGATTTGCTGATTGTTTTGTTTTGCAAGAACACCAACAATTGTTGCAACACCGAGTATTCAAATTTTCTTCATTGGGGAGGGGGTGGTAGATCATTTAGAATGGCAGCGCTCCCTTGCGGAGGGAATGGCTCGTACTTTTGATTTGTACAAGGTCTACCTATACCTCTGCCTTTGCTTTTTCTTTCAGCCATTTATACTGAAACAGGAAAAAAAAACAAAATTATGGCATAAATTGGAAAATTACCTCATAACATTAGTTACGATGGACAGGAAAAATATCATAAGTAATAACAAAAGTAACACATTATTTTATTTATAATACATGCTTTGGTACGAGTGAGATATTTACATTCCCAAAGCTATGTGATCAAAACAACACTATGTGAGCAAAATGTGTTGTCCTCTAGGCTAGGTTATACTACTCTGCCTTTGTGTACATATAAGTACCACCCCAAGTGGTTAATCAAAAGGCCAACACCAAATCAAAAATGTGTTGCCTATTAGATTCGAGTCTACTTACCCATATTATCTATTTACTTACACACATCAAGGTTTCAAAGTACACACATCCAATGATCTAAGGGTCTATTATGATTATCCCGTTCTCATCTACTTCCAGATCTTGTATGTAGTTCTCCACATCTACGGGAATTTCAACTGGTTCCTCCAAAGGTTCCTCCTCTACTGGTGGGGGTGCAACAACAGGGGCTTCTACGATTCTAGGGATAGCTTCAAATAGATCAATTGCTCTTCTCCATAGATTTAACGTACGACCTCTCATAATTCCTAATTATACATCACGATCCATTTGCGCCGTTGCCAACTCGAATAGTGTCGTTTCTAATTGTTGTTCTCTTTCATGCATGGTGCCTTTAACTGTTGCCAATTGAGCTTCAAGATTAGTGATGTGGGTCTCTCTATTCTGTACTAGATTCTCAAGTTGGGTCGTTCGTTGTTCTTGATGGAACAACTCCAAGTTATCCTCACTTTTCTGTGTATTATTTCGGTCAGGTTTTCCAAATAGATAATATGTTCAACACATTGCGTGTGACTATTGGAGTTGTCCCAAGAATCCATACCTACACAATTAACAACCTTATTAGTCCATAAAGATAAGGTAGAAAAGAGGTGTATAACTACCCATAAGGTAAGAATCATCACTTATCTTGTTGAATAAGTCCCATTAAAAATCTTCAAAATGTAAATATCCCAATATAATTCTTTAATCCAGGGGTCTAATCAGGGTACCCAAATCTACATGCGGAAAATCCTATCCTGGGTTGGCTTAGGTGTAACCTATTTCACACCCAAGCTCTGATACCACTCTAATTGTCAAGCCCCAACATATGAAATATAATAAAGTAAACTATAACAATATAAAATAGTCGTTACAAGCCATTATAACCATACCAACCAAATTTCTCGAATATTTAGTTCGAAACTAGAACATTTATTACAACAAACTAAAATACAGCGGAAGTCTGAAGTACAAAACCTGACATCAACCTATATATTACAAGTTGTCCTCACAGGGACGTAACAAAATATATACAAGCCATAACATGGCTCAAAAGAAAAGTGCAAATTTCAGCTAATATAATTTGGAAGTCCTATGTTTGTCTCGCTATTTGATATTTCTCGCCTTCTGAAATATTTTAAAAGGAACAAAATGGGGGGTGAGCTAAACAAGCCCAGTGGATGGGGGAAGTGGAATACACAGTTAAGAAAAAATATGCTTTCATGATGCACAAATAACAAATAAACATTCCCAGTAATAACCCATTAGAACATGAAAATAAACAACAATTTATTTAGATTTTTCATCTTTAGCCATCGATTTAGTCAGTCAATCTGTCAATCAATCAGTCTCGTGAATAGTAAACGTATGATCTATATTGATCAGACACAAATATTTCCGTTCTCCTTATAGATCCGAAACAATATTTGGTTGAGGCCTAGTCACCTTATCCCTCCCAGTTGGCTCGACGTCTCTTTAGCTATGGGCTTTTACCCATAGATCATATTTTGTACTATACCGTTCTACGACCCAATTCTGCCGCCATCTCTAGCCTGACTTGAAAATTGGAATAGGCATATGGGCAATCAAACAGGGACCACAGGCAACCTATTCGATCCGCTGTCCAACCTACCCACACCTCAATAGATAGACAGTCAAATATATATATATATATATATATATATATATTCGAAAGGGCATTTCATAGCTAGAAATTATGTAGCCAATTTATATCATAACATGTCTACAGATAAAGAACAAATCTCACTATCTTGGTATTTTCCAAACCACCAGAATTTGTCTTAAACTCCAAAATTATTCATTCTAATAATTTACCTACATAAATCTAGTTTTAATAAAATTCTACTTTTAAACTAATGCTACAGGTTGATGTCTAGTATCAAGCATAGAGTTTAAAATAAAATAATATCCGTAGCTTATTTCCTTGATAATAAACGGAACACATAGTCATGCAGATACAACAAAGTCCAAAATTATATTTTTCAAAATTAAGTCCCCATTTATTCATATATACTTATCAGCAAGAAGATAAACATCTCATAAAGAAACATGGGAGATGGCAAATTATGCATGTACCAAGAAAAAGGGCCTCCTTTATTTTCTTCAAAAACAGAAAAGAATTATTTATAACTAAAGTTTACCCATTTAAAATATATGCCCACCTTTAAAGTAATCACCTCAATTTTTCAATTCCACCAAGGATTCCAAATCCAGCTACCAAAATAAATTAATAATTAGATAACTTAGCTACAAAAAATATCACGTCTTAAAAACCTTAAAACCATTCATGATCCAATTACACCTTTTATAATCCTTAATAAATGGGCAATTAAATTATCAAACAGTATATTAATGTTTTTACCTTCAAGGAGTTGATGATGGTATTAAAAAAAAAGGTTCTAAAGTAAGATAAAGTGGAACTAGGTTTAATATCTCCTACCATTTTCTCTTTACCGATTGATATCAGGGGGAAAATAAATGAATGGGATAAAGATTGTTAACACCCCAAACTATTCAGGTTTTTACACTTTGTCATCCGAACTTTGAAACGTTACAGTTTGCAACCTCAACTTTACAAAATTTTGCACTTTGGTTAAAATTCTAGATTTACCCCTAGTTTTATGAAAGTTGGTTTGCAGTTTACCCTCTGAACTTTAAAGTTGTTGCACTTTGCAACCCAAACGATAAATTTTATTGCATTTTCTACATTTACTCATCAAGGTCTTGCGATCCTCGAAAATGGTATCAGAGCCTAAGTTTATTAAGAACTTTTAGTTATATTTATTATATTTATGTAATTAACAATTGGTGAGGAGAATTTCTCCGAGAATATTGATCTGGGCAATTGTCCAAGATGTACACCTTACGGGATATATCGTCAAATTCTGACGATGTATGTACAAGATCACCAGGACAAAATAGCATATTGGAACAATCAATATGTTGAAAACGAACGCGCAAAAGCTGATAGGGAAACCTTGAGACACTATGAGAGACAAGCGGCATATTATATGGATTTCTTCACAGTAAACTAAATATGATATGTCGATCTGATAAATCATCGAAGCGATCCCATGAGAATGCTCATCAAAATCATGATTCCCGATGGTGTGTAGAATGGAACGAGATACTTCGCACACATCTAAGATCTCAAAAGATATTAGGGAAGTCCAGAAGACGGTGCAGAATTATGGCAACCGCCATATTCATTTACCTACACAAGTTCATCAGATCCAAAACCAGATGGAGACGATGGTGAAATATCAGAAGGAAACTCTTGAAATCCTTCATGATATTCAGAAATGAGTAAAGAGCTTTGAGGACAGATCGAGTTCTTCCGGAGGAAAGAAGCGTATCAATTTCGGGACAGTACCCTATTTACACCAAAAGGGAAATCAACCAAAGTAGTACAAAAAATGACGGACGATGAAAACCATATTGCTATCATCAAAGAAAAATCCATCATAAATTAAAAGGATGGATATGGAAAAGATAAATCTTAAAGATCTACATGACCTGGCAGAATCCTTCGCTGCATTAGGTATTGTAGATTTAAAGATGAACGCAGGAGATGGATCAGCTTTGGTTATCTATGACCCACAAGGTAGACCAATTCCACCACCGCCACCAGTATATCCCAACGTCACAGAAAGTGCGGGTTCAAATCATGGAATCCAGGACGAAAGAATGCATCACGTTGGAGATTTCACCATAGGAAGTGAACCACTTTCAGGAACATGAGCTCGACCACCTCTTACAGGAACTCGACTACCTTCTAGAAGGCCAAATGTTTATCAAACGACGTATGGAAGATCGCATCTTGATCCGATACATCCATATGGGTTGATGCTAAATCTGGATATCCCATATTTCAAAAATCGAGAAGTCCTTATTGATGAATGGGCATCAGCTATGAGGATTGCAGCAGGTACCCTCGATCTTACAAAAGAATGATTCATTTTACTTCTAGAAATAAGTCTTGAAGGATATGTAAGAATTGTATGGGATATTACCGAAAAAATATGAAAAACGTGGTCACAGCTGGAGAATCATTAAAATGAATTGTCGATGATATGGCAAAATTATTTAAAATTCATTTTATCGGCACAGGCTACTTTGAGGGATTGGAAGAAGAAAAGAGAAAAAGATATAAACAAGCCCTCTACAGCCTCGAGTTGCATGATATTTGTCATATTGATAAATATATCAAGTTGTTCACCGAGTACTGGTGGAAATCCAAGATTGGAGACAAAGAAGCTTCGCAGCTATTCTTTGCAAAGATTCCGAGTTCCTGGGCAGAAATGCTTATCAGGGAATACAAGGATGCAGCTGATTTGGAGACAATGGCTAGAAGAATGTCTTTCCTAAAAGCCAAGCTATCTGAATGGTGCTATTAGGCAACACTATACTGGAATTACAAGAGATTATGAGGAATTAACAAAGCAGTTCCTCTATGTTGCGTAGACGACGATATCCCAATAGTTGTGGGAAGTCAACCACGGCGGCATAAGAAGAAGAAGGAAATAAGCCATCCATACCGCCGGGGAAGTAGTAAAAGAAGTAGGTCTTCATGGAGACCTAGAAGGTTTTGGTCAAAACAAAAGGCCCGCTGTTACAAATCAGGGCAAAGACCAGCACCAAGTAGGAGTAGAGCCTCTTCATCAGGTTTAAACCAAGGAAGCACCAACAGAACTTCGGGACGAAGAACTTTCAGGAGAGCTCATACCAGAGCTAATGAAAGTTTTAAAGACTATAATTGCTGGACATCGAGAGGGCATATTTCAACAGATTGCCCAGAGAACCAGAAATGAGGAGTCACACAGTTCGAAGCCACACCGTAATTCAAGGAGTGTTTATTATCAAGATTTGATCCAGGTGTATCAATTTGAGGATTTGCCCTCAGATGAAAGCATCTATGAAGAAGAGATCTATTCTGACGATGGAAGTGAATCCAGTTCAGAATCGGAGTGAAGAAGAATTTCTTCAACAAACGCTTAGGGAGGATATGTCAGGATTCTTCTCTCATACTACGGTTTCTCATAAGACGCTTATGAGAATTATGAAGGAAGATCCAAAGCTTCAGATATACGATGGTTTACAATTGGAGCTATGTAAAAGGCGATGGACAAGATTGGGTTTCGTAACAGAAAACACCAAATTATCCACAGAGTAACTATTGGAGAGTTTGCAATTCCGATGGAAATCACTGGTAACCAGATCGAGATGCAGTTTGTCCCTTACTGAGAAGTTCATGATCAAAAGCAAAGTCAAGAGAGAAGTTGCAAGTACACTCTCGTGGATTCACATTGGAGCCATAAGAGTTATTATTAAAGCGGCATTCAAAGGAGGAATTAATTCGCCACTCAACTTAGCCATCTTTAACAAGCGAATCTCAAACCTCAAACATTCATGCCTTGGAGCAGTTATAGGAAATTTGCATGCAGGAAAATTGGCATTTAATGTTTATCCTAGAATTGCATACAATTTGGGAGATCGAGACTTCAACAGAGCCTTAACCCTTCATCAAGATTTCAAAAGGACAGATTTGATGAAAGACGGAAATAGGCCCTAGTTGATCACATACAAGATTTCCTATGCTCTTTCGAATACGCATCATTCAGAAGTGTTCTTAAAGAAGGAATTTATTGAAGTCCCAAGAATATTTGAGGACTTCGCCAGGGTAGTTCTACCAGAACTTACTGTGTCTCCAACAATAAAGGAGATAGACATGCAAATTCAAGATCAACCAGTCTTCAACAATAGTCGAAGTCTCAGAGTTGAGCCTATGAGGATGTCTTTCCAACAAGATAGAATGATAAACAATAGTCGTTGGGAAGAAAAAAGATCGAGTACAGTTCAGCGAATCCCAGATGTCTTCAAAATACAAGGAGAGCTGAAATGTCCAGAAGGATGGAGATAAGTTGAAGTAATATTCGACATCACTCAAAAGGATAATATCTTTCCTTGTGATGTTCTATATTATCTCCAACAACCTATAGTTGGAAGGTATCAAGGAAACCTAAAGATGGGTGAAATTGAGTTGAATATCACAGGAATAGCAGGAAAAATCCAAGAGCAATTAATACTGAGAATTGAATTTCTTGAGGATCATAAACCTTGTGAAAGATTACAAGATGAAATGGAGTTTACAGTGGCCGATAAAAGATACAGAATAAGATGACCACTAGCCCATTCTCTATATACATTTCTATCGGAATGTTATATGCTGAATACAAGGCCGAATGTTATATAAGTTGAAGTAATACAGGTGCCGGAATATGTACTGCAAAGCTGGATGTTTTCCCTAAAGCAATCGGAGAAGATTTACCAGCTATTGCAGGAAGAGATTTCTCTAAAAGGATTCTTATCCTTAATCGAGGAATTAAACAAGCAGAAATCATGATCGGAGGCGCAGGCGGTACCCCGTGGTACAAAGTGAAGACACCACCAATCTATTTCCATGATACATGAGCAGATGTTTTGCTAGGAAACAATTTTCTACAAACATTTAAGCGGTTTACACAGGAAAATGAGACAAGAAGACTTATTTTCACAATATTATGTGATCATAAGATCATTGTTCAAAGACTGCGAGAAGCATTCTATAGAAAAATACCTATCAATTTTCGCAGCAAGCATGGTGATGAAGCTAAACTTCGAAATCCGAAAATGGCGGGTAAAAGAAGATTTGGTGATGCATTATTATCCTTTAGACAATATGGTTCGAAGCAAAAAGATATAAAATGATGGGATGACTTGTATTCATTCAGAATACAATGAGAAGAACGAGTACCTCCAGAGGCTATTGCTGATTTGATATTGAGTCTTATGGAGAAGCCTCAGAGTGATGTTAATATAGAAGAACAAATATCACTCAAGGATATCAAGAAGAAGATCCAAAGGAATTATAAAGAAAATCCTTTGGCATGGTGGGATAAGAACGAGCTCAAAGCTTTCTTAAAAGTTAAATCAGGAAAGGAGTACGAGTTCGTGAGATACAAACCAATCTTTATGAATAAGGAGGATCATGAGGATGTGCAGAAGATACTTAAGGAATATCTGGACCTTAAGTTGATTTCACCAGGAGTTTCTCCATACAGCAGTCCAGGATTCTTAGTTAGAAACCATGGAGAAATCAAAAGAGGAAAGCCAAGACTTGTTATTAATAACAATGGGATTAATAACATCCTGGAGTTTGACGGATACTATATCCTGAGCAGAGAACATATGGTTAACTGCATCAAAGGTGCCAAGATATTCTCAAAGTTTGATTGCAAGTCTGGGTTTTACCAGATTAAGATGGAGGAAGAAAGTAAGAAGTTCACAGCTTTCTCCACACCACAAGGACATTATATTTGGAACGTGATGCCTATGGGATTGGCTAACGCACCCCAGATATATCAAAGAAAGATGGATAATCTCTTCAAGGATTATTTCAGTTTCATGTTAGTATATATAAATGATATTCTTATCGCTTCAAAGAACATGAAAGAGCATCTCAAACATTTGGAAATGTTTTCAGATGTTTGCCACAAGGAAGGATTAGTGCTTTCTGAGAAGAAGGCAGTGATTGCTACAAGACAGATTGAATTCCTTGGAATTAAAATCGATGAATCTGGAATCATCCTACAAAGCCATAAGCTGGAAAAGATACAAGGATTTCCAGATACGTTGAAAGACAAGAAACAACTTTAAAGTTTTCTTGGAGTTGTGAATTTTGCTGGAATGTTCATAAACAATCTGGCCCATTACAGGAAGGTGTTCAGCCCATTACTCAAGAAAGATGCTATATTTAAATGGAAAGATGAACATCAAGAAGGGATAAAGCAACTAAAGGAAGTTTGTAAAAAGCTTCCAAAACTTGTCATTCCACAAGACGAGGATGAACTGGTTCTATACACAGATGCCAGTGATGATTGGTGGGCAGCAGTTCTTACAAAGGTGACACCAAATGAAGAAGTGACACCATTGGTTTAACACCAAGTGAAATAAATCGATGGCATATCAACGAGAAAGAATTCTTTGCAGTAAAGGCTTGCAAAAAATGGCCTCTATTTTTATTGGCTAAAAAGTTTACTTTAAAAATTGATAATTCAAGTGTCAAGACTTTTCTGAAAAACAAAATTGAATCAAAACCAGAAAAGGCTAGATTACTTAGATGGCAAGCTGAATGTCAATATTATGATTATGATATTGTCATTATAAAATCTCATGAAAATGTTCTTGCAGATTTTTTAACACGAGATGGAAGGACGCGTTGCTGACGAGGTCCTTAAATGAGTAAGACATCTCAGGGAAAACCCGGAGAGTCTAGAACTATATTTTGGGATGTTATGTCTCAATGCAGAGTTGCTGTACGACTTCAATAGGCTAGAAATCCGTTTCAAGTCAAATACGAGCATGCCAGTTCGCTCAAGGATAATTGTTCTTAGCGCTGCAAGGGCCTCTCCTCCAGGCTGCATCTCCCACGATGCAAAAAGGGGCGAATAGAGAACGGGGCTCTAACTCGGAGGTTATGGATTCAAGTACCATAACCACAAGTATTGCCGGTGATGCATCCCCTGAGGGTGTACAAACTGTAACGAATATTGAAGCTCCGGTGTCATAACCCGAGTCTTCAAGTCAACCCAGCACCTCTGGGGTAAAAGAGGAAGAGTTGAATCTTAGGCCACATACAGGCAAATCTAAGGTTCAAACTGACGAGATTAAGGTTTCTCCAATGCAGTTTTATCAACAACAATGGGAGAAATTAGTTACAAGAAGAGGTATTAACCCAGAAAAATCAATGGTTGATATCTCAGGCAAGTATCCCAGAGTTTGGATGAAACCAGGAAGTCATCCAAATGAAGCACATGAATTGTATACTTTTGGAGATTTAGCTTCAATTTATACTGTATCACCCGGATTCCCAGAAATTTCAAAATTACCGAAATGGATTGGGGAAGCAATTTACAAGACTTGGTCCAAAGAATCCACATTTGCCATGAGGAGATATTCGAACAAGTATTTTATATCGCGCCCTCGAACCAATAAGAAAGGCTTTAATGAAGCTTTTTATTTTATCAAGCTAAGAAGACCGGATGAAAATGCTTTAAAATATATCAAGGCAGCTTCACCGGAAGAAGTACCAGTGTTAGTAGGAACAATTTCTGAAGACGAAGCTTCTACAAGGTGAGCATGGGGACTTTGGGTTTGTCTAACCGAAATGGCCAAAGTCAAATATACATTCAAGTTATTCCAGAATTCAGCAAATGGATCTTTCCTTTTGAATTCGATGACTGGATCAACAATAGGATTCGCAGAGGAACTTTTCGAGACAAAGAGAAGAATTCTCTGGGAGAACAATATTCTGGCTAGCAAAGAAACCTACCGGAAATTCTGTAACATGGCGCTTGTTGGTCGTTGGATTGATCAGATCTGTAAAGCATGCCCCGAACAAAAAGAAACCGAGTTTGGGAAAGGATTTCGACCCAAACCCGACTGACAAGACCATGCAGCTGGAAAGGACAAGGGCCCAGCTCACGAGACGCATTATCATCGGGGACCGCGCAAACCAAATTTCTAAAAGATTCCCGACAAACATCACATGGGCTGAGTCACATGGAAAGAAAAGAAAAATAGTTGGCGAGGCAATAATGTAGGATACGACGTACGCAGTGATGTCATAAATATCAACAAGATTTGGAGTCTGCCTTTCAAGTCTGAATTCAAGTCTATAAAAGCCGAGAGTTGAAGAAAGTTGAGGACATCGAACATTTCCCTTAGTTTTCTTATAATAAATTCTGAGAGGAAATTTGTAATATTTTGAGTGTTTTAGTTTTAAGTTTTATGTATCCAAGAGTGCAAGCCTCATATATGAGAGGCTAAACAAGTATTCTCCTCCCAAAAGGAGATTATTAATGTAATAAATATTTCGATAAGTTCTTAATAAATAAAGGTTTTTTGTTCAACATGTGTTCATAATGTTCTATTAATTCATCCCTTTAAGGAATTACTTTATACGCCTGGGGTAGGAAACGAACCAAGGTTATGCTAAGCAGTTGCTGAAGGAGTCGGATAACTTGTAGATCATCTTCTCTGTTGGTTGAAGTTGAACAGTGTGAATTGTTCGTCAAACGATCTAGGGGCATTGATTTTCCGACTGGTGGTGTTGCGAGCCATCTCACCCGGTGTTGTTTCGATCAAAGAAGGTATGAATTTTAAGGGATTTATTAATTTTACGGAAGCATGTTGGGCATGATATGGTCATAATGAACTATTTTCATTTTCAGTCGAAAGACCCAATTTGTATACGGATAAATACTTGAAATGAGATCTCGATAAGAGTATGTCTTGTTGAGTTTACAAGCTGGAAACCTGACATGATCCATTTAAAACCTCTGAATAGAGACTGGATCTAAGTAGGCGTAACAATGCCACAAACAAAATAAGTTACAGAAAATAAGGGTTCTTATTTCTCAAAAAATCCGAAAAACAAATTGATTATGAAGTAAAAAATTTATGTTTATTGAATAATGCAATAGAATTATTATTATGTAGTAATTTGCCACAAATTAGAGTTTAGAGAGATAACTAGAACTATTATTATTTAAGAATAAAATCTTAGGGGCAAAATTGTCCATAGTGTGCAAAGTGTAATTATTTTCATAGTTCAGGGTGCAAAGTGTTACGAATCAAAGTATAGGTTGTGAAGTGTAAAAAGGGGTCAAGTCGGGGTTGTTAAAAATAATTATCTCTAAATAAATTAATAGGTGTTATCATCTATTATGTTTAATAAATGAGAAGAGAGGATTTGATGGGTTTCTTTGTGCCAAGACCATTTTTGTGGGTAACTTAGTAGAATTCATACTTAAATTACAAGAATTTGAAGGAAAAATCCAACATACCTTTCTACTGTTGTTCTCGGTTGAGAGGTGTTCAAAGAAGAAATGGACTAAGTTTTCCTTCTATTATGAAATAGTTATAATAAATTTGTAGATATATATTTAATAGGGTGAGTCTAGCAAAACTCTCTCTCCTCACTAGGTGTTGTCCTTGGTTGAATGGAGGAGAAGTACAAAGACGCAAACTCCCCTCCACGTGTCGGGTAATATTAAAAAAATGAGTGCCCATGAACTCTAATCTGATAAGTGATGAACTTTTGCTAGAATTAGTTAAGCTAAGTTGGTGTAATTGTTACAAGGCTTGGACCGAAAATCAAAGAGAATTGGACAAGCTTGGCTTAATATATTCTGGTAATAATATATAATACTAAATTAAGCCTTGTAATTAAATTAATACAAGGTCAACTTAGTGCATTAATAACCCTCAATATAATTCCCAATTACAACCACTAAGCGAAATCTAACTTAAATTTATGTTAATAAAATAGTAACATATTCGAAACAATATAGTGGATAAAACTATAAATAATTACATATTACTCGAAGATGTGAATATTATACCCTAGTATTCTGTACCAATAAATTCCCACACACTAACAGTGCTAGAATTGTATTTTTAAGTAAATAATTTCTAAATCCTAATCCAAAATCCTTAATTTCGAATATTCATAATTAGATGCAAAATAAATAGATTTTACAACGATGATACCTTAAGGGTGATGATTCCAAGTAGTCGAAATTTGGGGTTTCACACACTCATCTCCTTTAAAGAATTTGGCCCCCAAATTCCTTCATGAAAAAGTTCTGGATAATTTGATCTCTTCTTCTCGTTTCCCGGTAGCGTCTTCAGGTTTATCGGGTCGTTGCCATATAACTTTCACTAACGGAATTCGCTTCCGACGCAATTCTTTGATTTGTTAATCAATAATTCGGAGTGGTCATTTGATATATGATAAATCTTCTCGGACTTCGGGTAATTCTTTTGTGACTACGTGTTCTTGGTCGGGATGACACTTCTTGAGTCGGGAAACATGAAATACGTTATGCATTCCCGCCACTGCGCTTTGGAGTTCCAGACGATATGCCGGTTTTCCAATTCTCTCTAGGATTTGATAAGATCCCACATAGCGCGAACTTAGTTTTCCGCCTTTCTTGGCTCGAATTAGTCCTTTCCTTGGGAAAAGTCGTAGAAAAACTTTATCACCAACTTCAAATTCCAGCTTTTTCTTCGATTGTCTGTATAACCCTTCTAGCGGCTTTGAGCGGTTCAAATCCTATCCTTAATAAGTTGTACCTTATCAATCACATCTTGAACTGGATCTACTTTTGGAATTGTTGACTGCAAGTCTCGCTTTTGCTTTGGAGTCCACCTGTCTTCAATTTCCCAATATACTGGAGATCTACACTTTCTTCCATATAGAGCCTCGTAAGGTGCAATACCTATAGTAGCTTGATAGCTATTATTGTAGGCAAATTCCGCCAGCGGAAGATGTACCTCCCAATTGCCTAAAAAGTCCAGTGCACAGGTCATCAACATATCTCCGAGGGTTTGAATGGTTCTCTCAGATTGTCCGTCTATCTGAGGGTGCGACGCGGTGCTGAAGCTCAATTTTGTTCCTAATCCTTCATGAAGGCTTTTCCAGAACCGAGAAACGAATCTCGGGTCTCTGTCTGAAACAATATCAATCGGGATTCCATGTAGTCTAACGATCTCTTTTATATAAACTTGAGCTAATTTTTGCAAACTATCTCTTTTTCGAACATGTAGGAAATGAGCAGATTTTGTTAATCGATCTACGGTTATCCAAATAGTGTCTTGTCCACCCCTGGTTCTAGGTAGATCTAAAATAAAATCCATGGTGATCTTCTCCCATTTCCTTTCAGGGAATGCTAATGGTTGTAACAATCCTGAAGGTCTTTGATGTTCATCCTTTACTCGTTGACACGTTAAACATTTCGCTACATGGTCAGCTACTTGATTCTTCATATTCACCCACCAGAAGTGTTTCTTAAGATCCTTATACATCTTTTTGCCACCAGGGTGGATATTGTATTTTTAGCGGTTGACTTCAGTTAGGATTTAATCCTTCAGCATTGCATCACTTGGTATACAAATTCTGTTTTTGAACCTCACAATTTCATCATCTCCCATATGAAACCCAGGTCTTACACCTTGTTGTACTTTCTCTACTAATCCCTTAAATTTGTCATCCCTTCCTTGAGACTCTCGCATCTCCTCTAATAAATCTAATTTTAAGGATAAGTTGGCACATATGAGCTGAGGTTCTACTATCGTAGGATTCCAATAACTCAATTCTTATAAGGAATTCCATTCTCAGATCATTAGCAATGTGAGTTTTTCTACTCAAAGCATCTGCGACCACATTGGCCTTACCCGGGTGATACTGTATATGAAAGTGATAGTCTTCTAATAACTTAACCCATTTTATTTGTCTTAAATTCAACTATTTTTTAGAGAAAAGATATTTGAGGCTCTTATGATCAGGAAAAACTGTAAATTTTGCCCCATACAAGTAATGTCGCCACTTCTTTAACGCAAAAATGATAGCTGTCAATTTGAGGTTGTAGGTCCCAAGGGGTGTGGGTGTAAGGTTTAGAAGGAGGGATTGAATAAACCTTACCAACTTTTCGATTTAGTCCTTTTAAAACGTTCAGAGTTAATACTTCACATGATGAGTCCTTGGTGGACAGCTAAGTTAGTTAATCAGAGTTAGTCACTCAATGAGACACTGATCGACTGCTGATAGAATAACTCAAATTGCTTTTGACTAAAGACTTAACTCGATCGTGATATGTTTTCAAGGAAGGAAGACTTAACACCCTTGAATTTTGGTTGAATATGTTTTAATGCTTGGTTTTAGCACTTTGTTGATTATCAATTGATAGCAAATTTATCAAGAGATATTAAAGTAATGTGCAAAAATTAAAGTGTTGAAATGTAAATGACACAATAAGTTTTTATAGAGGTTCAAGATGGGGTAATTCTTCTACTCCTCTCTTCTCCAACTCCCGGAGGAATCCACTAAGTATTGATCAATATACAAAATGGTTAATAGTCCGGATGCAAGTCTTGATCACACGGTGACTTGATCCTTTGGGACTCGGCCCGAGATGCCTTGATCACACAAACCGGGCTTCTCTCGACGACTCGGCCTTTCTTCACAGGCACCGCTTTGCTACTACAGCCCACTTGCTCAAGTTTCTTGGATTTGATCACGAAGCCCTCCAAAAGTTGAGACTGGTTCGTCTTTGAACCTTTCTACAATCCTCCGTGGAGTGTAGACCCTTGATTCTTCAAATGTTTCCTCTTCAACCGATTGAAGTCGTCTTTTCATTCACGGGTGAGTGTTGGATTGATTTCCTTCATAGTGTAGGCTTGAGGATTGAACTTGAATGATTTGAGAATATTTTTGGTTACGATATTGCTTTTCTTGTTTGTGTTTGTTTTTCGATTGTCAAGGTAACCATCTTCTCTCAAATAGATTCCTCAGCCTTTTATAGTGTTCTTTTGAAAAATTTGACACTTGTGGTCCGCGTTTTTAGCTCCTTGAAAAGACAAGAGATAGCCCTTCATCGTTTACTAATTTTCAAAAGACACTTGTGGTCCTCGACTTCAGTTTTCTTCCAATTCATCGATGATCATCTTGAAATTGACATTTCCTCGTATGAATGAGTATTCGCCTCCATTTTCGAGTTCTTCTTTGCCACACTCACCGTGCAAAGAGTCTTCCTATTGGTTTATTCCTTTTGAACGCATCTCGACTTAACTCGAACACTTCAAGAAATGCAATTTACAATGGAAGTATTACTTGTTTAAGAAATTCTCTTGATTTCCAGGCAACGGATCTCTTTCATTTTATCTCGACTTGACGCATTTCCTTGACTTCCCCAGTGTGACTTCAAGTCTTGCCTTCCAATCATTGGATGACTCATCCGTCACTTCAACTTGAGACTTGGCAAGTAGAAATTTACAAGTTGATTTGACTAACACTTCACTAAAGATGCATCTACATAGTAAAATACATCCATCTTCAAAGAACACTTCAGTTCCCCTTCTTCCTTCTTTTCTCTTCTTTGCCACACTCACTTTTTCTTCTTCTTTTTCACAATGAGTCTTCCTTCTAGTCTCCAGCTTGATTTCTTGCATATCTTGGCATAGCCGATTTAACTCAATCCTTTTCACATACTCAACATTGTTTTTAGCCACTTGAAGGTTAGCTACATTTAATCCGCCCAATAGATCCCCCTCCTATCTATTACAATGCAATTTACAACAAAAATGGGTCTAAAATGCCAACTTTCTATTCTAAGTTTTACATGGCATTCATCAAAATCTAAAAATGATTTCCCAACAATTTCCCCTTTTTGATGATGCCAAAACTTAAAACATTCATTTAATAATTGAACAAAGAAAGATACGATGTTCCAATGTAGAATGGCATAGGTAACGTATGCGTAGAATCAATCTTTTATTGATCATAACATTCTTATTCTTTACACAACTATCTTTCTCTTTTTACATGGGTACCGCAGAGTGTAGCGCTAAACAGTTAATCTTAAGGTAACCATGTTGTTCTATATCTACTTTTTAGAAATTATACAATTTTATTCGATGTATAGAAGACTTACATAAAGATGTATTTACATAGTAAAATACATGAACGCTTGGAAACAAGCTAGCAATGAACAACAAACACTTCATCTCCTTGCCGCTTTCTTTCCTCTTTTTGAGGAGGTTGAACTTCCTATCCATGTCATCTTCTCGACCTTTTTTTCTTCTTCTCATCTTGAGATTCTCCTTCTTTTTCTCATAAGCGATTCTTTCTCGCACTAGCAATTTATCTCTTCTTTTTCTTTCTTGTCTTTCCTCCCACAATTATTCCTGAGTTTGTCTTCTATTTTCTTCTTCAATCCTTTTCACATACTCAACATTGTTTTTAGCCACTTGAAGGTTGGCTACTTACGTTAATCCGCCCAATAGATCCCTCCTTTCTTGTTTCGGATCTATGTACTCAATGTTTTTGGGAAGGGAGGTCTTCAAATGAATAATCACGGGCAAACCTCTTCCTCCACCATCGCTTCTTCCTCTTCCTCTCTTGGGGCGTGTATTGTATTGGGGCCTTCTTTTTCCAACCTGAGTGACCAGCAGAGTGACCGCCATATCAGAGTCATCGACATGATGAGATCCGCCGCGATGGCTCATCATCAAAATTCTTCACATAGCTTGAGGCCTTTTTCCCAATAAAATCCCAAGCTTTGATTGGGGATGATAGACATATTTACGTAAAGTTAACAGATTTTCTGGGAATGCGAAGAGCACGCCTTGAATTCATCAACAGATCTTCTTTACCCTTGCAACCAACGCCTAAAATGGCATAGGTGTCTTTCTGTCACCGCCTGGGGTTGGAATGCCTCCATGTTGTTTCCATGGAATATCCATAACTCGGGCATCCATTTTTCCTTCCACTTCCTTCATCCCTCGCTTCAACTATCTTTCTTCTTTTCGCCTCCAAGATTCATGGGTCACCGCAGATGTTTGAGCCGCAGAGGACAGTCGTGGAGTTTGAATGGGGTCATGATCCTATGTGGTGGTAAGATTCGGGTTTAGCTCTTTAACACCTTCTTTCATCGAGTGAGTTATATCTTTCAAAGAACCTTCCCCTCCCATCGATTTTCCTTTCTTCTCTCTTTTCTGTCCTCAATAACTGCTCTTTCCTTCACTAGACCGCAATTCTTCAGCGCTCCTCCTCCTGAGAGGATTTTCAAGGGTTCCAAAGATCCTTTCAACGCTTTTTTTAGGTATTCCTCTTCCCCAAGATTTTTGGCATCATCAAGTCAATCCGAGAGAGGCTTCTTCTTCAATAAACGCTTGAAACAAGCATTTTAGCAATCATGAAGTCTATATGGTGGGGATAGGATCATCACATCATCATCATCTATGTCATCTTCAATCGTTGTCCCTCGCTCTCGTGGATTGAGTACTTTGATGCACGGAATTGTTGAGTGAGGGGCTATCAACAGGAGATTCACTGTCACTAGCTTCATTTCTATTGAGCCATGAGGAGGTCTGAACTTCCTATCCATGTTCTCTCTCACGCACCGATTTCTCAGGAGCTTGAAGATTCTTTCTTATTATATTCACGTAGGGATCTGCCCGATCTCTCGAGTGCAGCGGGGGCCGTGTTGAGATTCATGCATTCGATCAATGTTCTCTCCTTTTGCATTCTTGAAGGTATTTGAGGTCCCAGACGCAGAATTCTCAACCCAGGGCATCTTTTGACTTAGCAATTTATTGAATAATGTCATGAAATATCGAGCTTGTTCTACACGTATAAGCTTCATCTATGTGAGAGATTGCGAACACTTTCATTTACATGGAACGCCTTTCCATGTCAAACAATTATTCCATCATCCGCAATCACGCTGTGGATCCTCCAAAACATGAAGGATTTATTAAATCTCGCACTCCTTCAAACTCAAGAACAAAATTTCTTTTCTTCTATGATCGCATCTATCACGATCCTTTAGTTTTGGCGTTGATGGTGAAGCTTCCAAATTTTATCCTTGAACAGATTCAGGACTTGATCTTCCTTCATCGTGAACTTCTCACTGCTGTAGACAACAAGAGAATCGCTTGGCTACTTCTTCCACGTAGGTCATCATAAAAACTCCATCAACAAAAATGGTTTTAATCCGCACTTTTGAGCCTTTTTCCTCAGGACTTTAATCTTCCACATAGGTTCCATCGCCAAAAACGTTTCTTTACTCCGAGGGTGTCGTCGCAATCTTCTTTACTCGCTTGATCATGCCGGCAAAATCCACAAGAGACCCTGGGGTGGATTTGCTTTCCCAACTTGACGAAATCATGAGTAGATGCCATTTCTCGATGTTTTACCGAACAAAACTTTGAAAATGAACTTGAGGATTTGTAGGGTTTTGAGAGAAAATTTCTTTCTTTGCCTTCGAGAGAGAGAGAGAGATGAACAGCTTTTGGAAAAGTGAGAGAAAATGGACGAAACGGTATAAGTATGGGTTATGAAAGGACATGCGGGTGGTTTTTGAAATTTGATCAATATCAACGGCTCAGATTTTGCACGCCAATTAACACTTAATTTATGGTATTTAATGCGGCATCATTTATATCCAATCATAAGCTTTGTGTGCAGCTTTTGATCGACACGCCATAATTCAGGCCGACGCTATTCTTAAAAACATTCCCGCTTAGTAAAAACGATCGCGTTTTTGTCACTTTGCTCATAAATGACTCAACTTATTCCTTAGCCGATTTAACTCTTCTCTTTGCACATAGGTACTCACACCGCCGCTGTCAGTTAACTTGATGCAGCTGATTCTCCGATATGGCTGATTCACTTAGCTGATTTAAGAGTTCAGCTCTTTTTCATCTTTTCATGTTTCATCTCTTTTCTTTGAGTCTTCTGAGTGTCAACTCACCAATTAACCCCAATTCATGTTTGAGTTCTTCAAATCTTGATTCACATAATGGTTTTGTGAATATGTCGCCTAATCGCTTATCGCTTGAGATATATTCCAAGGTGATGTCCTTCTTTTCAACATGATCTCTTATGAAATGATATCTCGACATCAATGTGCTTTGTTCTTGAGTGCAACACAGATTTTGAGTGATTGAAATTGCACTTGTGTTATCACACATAATTGGAATTTCCTTTTCTTCAACTTCATAATCTCTCATTGCCTCATCCATAAGACTTGGGCACAACAACGCCCGCAGCCTATGTATTCTCGTCACCGTGGAGGTAGCTATTGAATTTTTGCTTGCTAAACCAGAAATTAGCCTATTTCCAAGCATTTGATATGTGCATGAGGTATTTTTCTTCCACGTTAACTCTACATCCAAGATAGTCGTAGTCCAATACCTAATTAGCTTGAATCCACCTTCCTTTGATACCATAAGCCAACTTCGCTTCCTTTCAAATATCTCAAGATTCTTGGTCGCAAATATGTGGCTTTCTTTTTGGAGCAGATTGAAATCTTGCACATACACCTACAAAGAAAGGTGATGTCCGCCTACTTGCTATAAGATAGAGCAGTTGATCCAATAAGTGCTCTATATCTTGTTTGATCCATGTGCTTGCCATCCGCATCCATATCCATTTTGATTGATGTATTCATCGGTATTTTCACAGAAGACTTCTCTTCCATACCAAATTTCTTCATTAAATCTTTAGTGTATTTTGTTTGACTTATGAAGATTCCATCCTTCAGCATTTTTATTTGGAGTCCAAGGAAGAATGTCAGCTCTCCCATCATGCTCATTTCAAATTTTCTTTGCATAAGATTTGAGAATTTATCACACAGCTCTTTGTTTGTGGATCCAAAGATGATGTCATCCACATATATTTGAACAAGCAAAGATACTCTTCCCATCTTGAATTCTCAAGAGTGTTCTATCCACTTTGCCTTTTGTGAACCGTTTCTTAGTCGTAGAATTGTGATAATGTATCATACCATGCTCGGGTGCCTGCTTTCAATCCATATAAAGCTTTCGAGTTTGTATACCTTATCTCCAAGAGTCTTCTGCTCAAATCCTGGAGGTTGCTCAACATACACTTCTTCTTCCAATAAACCATTGAGAAATGCGCTCTTCACATCCATTTGATATACAGTGAAGTTCTTGTGAGTTGCATAGGCAAGAAACATCCTAATGGCTTCCAATCTTGCTATAGGGGCAAATGTTTCATCAAAATCTATCCCTTCTTCTTGGCAATACCCTTTGACTACCAATCTTGCTTTGTTTCTTACCACAGAACCTTCCTCATTCATCTTGTTTTTGAACACCCATTTAGTGCCAATAACATTTTGATGGGTAGGTCTTTGAACCAATTCCCACACTTTGTTTCTTTCAAACTGATTCAGCTCTTCTTGCATGGTTTGAATCCAATGTGTGTCATCCAAAGCTTGTGACACATCTTTTGGCTCTATTTGTGAGATGAAACAAGTGAACATAGCTTCTTGTTGGGTTCTGGATCTAGTTTTTACACCTTCTCTTACATCTCCAATGATTAGTTCTCGTGGATGGTCTCTCACCATCTTACATCAAAGTTGGAGTAAGTTAGTCGGATTCACCGCCTTGTACCGTGTTATTTTGATTAGCTCTCTCATCATCACTTAGCCGCAGATTTTCCAACTGCCTTTGAGACTCATTGCTTGTCTCATCTTCTTCTCGGGGTTTTTAATTCCAGCCTTACTTCAACATGGGACTCTTCTCGCATGGTTGGTTGATTCACTTTATCACTGACTCTTCAATGTCTTCTCCATTTACATCGGGTTCATCAAACACCACATGAATGGATTCTTCAAGAACCATTGTCCTTTGTTGAGCACTCAGAGGCTTTGCTTTCACCGAGTATCCCAAAAAGATACCTTCATCGCCTTTAGCATCAAAAGCCTTTAAATTGTCCTTGCCATTGTTATGGATGAAGCATTTGCATCCAAATATTCTAAAATATGCAACATTTAGCTTTCTCCCCGTCCAAATCTCATAGGAGTCTTTGTCACCGCCTATTTATCATGCATCTATTTTGAGTATAGCATGTTGTGTTTATCGCTTCACCCAAAATCTTTAGGCAGCCGCGTCAGCCTAACATGGTCCTTGCCGCTTTTTTGAGAGTTCTGTTTCTTATTTCTCGCAACTCCATTTTGTCGGAGTCCTTGCACTGATAATTCATGACCAATACCATTTTCAACACAATATCGAAGTTATTATACCATTGACAAACTCAATTCTTCACGATCTTATTTTTATAATGGTTTGACTCTTCTCATTTTGACTCTCTTCATCATGTGGTAGTTTCGCAGAGTTTCTTTCTTCTTACACATGAATATTGTCCATGTATATCTTGAGTAGTCATCTACTACCACCAAGGTGTATTTCTTCCCGCTTATGCTAGTGGTTCAATCGACCAAATAGATCCATATGTAGCAGTGCAATATTCTTGTTGAAGATAGACATGTCTTTTCTTTGAATGATGATTTGATTTGCTTTCCCATCCGCATGCATCACATACACTTTCCTTCAGATATCGAGTCCGGGAAGTCCTTCCACGAGATTGCTCCTTGCAAGCTTGTTAATTGTTTTGAAGTTCGGTGACTCACTTCTTGTGCCACAACCAACTTGATTCAAATGTGTTTTTGCTGCAGACAAGTGCTTGGTGTTGCAAGCTTGACCAATCTACCACATACACGTTCTTTTGTTTGCATCCTTGCAACACTACTTCATTAGATTCGTGTTCTTGATTTGGCACACTCCCATATTGAATCCAACATTATAGCCCTTGTCACAAAGTTGACTTATGCTTAGTAAGTTGAAATTGAGGCCTTCAACGTATGCAACATCTCGTAATTTCTAATCCATTTTTCTTGATGGATCCAATGCCTTTATTTCTCCCCGAGCTTCATTTCCTCCAAATATGACTTTTGCACCTCTAACCTCCTTGAATTTTGACAGATTTTTCTTGTTTCCCGTCATGTGTCCGGGAACAACCACTATCCATGTACCAGGTTCCCGCACTCACCGCTCCTTGAACCCGCAATCAAGGAAATTAGGTTTTAGGTACCCATATTTGTCCGGGTCCCGAGGGGTTAGTATTGTAAGATGATCCAACCAACCTATAGCCAAATGATTTGACTCTAAGAGGTTGCCATCTATCACCCCATAATCATAATTAATTTTAGCAAATTGCTTGGGGATTTTAGGTTCATACAAAATTGCCCTTTTGTATATGCATGTGTATGTGTTTTAGCAATCGCTTTGTTTGGGTAGTTGTGATATCTTTGAGTATAGTGCCCGAGTGCATATGTGTGTTGATGATAGCTCTTTTGCTTTTAGAATGGCCTTTGCCGAGTCTTAGGCCTTTGCAATTTAGGCTTATATTCCATAGATCTTTGTTGATAGTTCACATTATTCCAATCACCGCTTAGATAATTTCTACCATTCCCATCATATGTATTCCTTTTATAGAATTTTGGGGCTTTTGGTAGCTCTGCTTTCTTCTTTACAGAGTACTTCCTGCTTGGAGTTTGTTGAGGAACTCGGCCGATTTCTTCTCGCTTGTCCTCTCAAAGACACTCAACTGGGTTTTCTTTTTCCTTTAAAACCAAGGCCGCTTTGCTTGTGATTGTGCTTTGGAATAAATGTGTGTGCACCATTTGAGTTTTTGATTTTTGAGATGCTTCATTACTTGAAGATCCTTTTTCCAAAATCACTTTTGAGCTTGACATAGACAGAGGAATTAAATCCTAAGCCCTGCCTTATCTCCACATTCTCGCCGACTTATAATGAGATCATCCAAGGATTTAGATGCCTTAGTGAATGAGGCAATCACATTTTTGAGGTCATTCTCCTCTTTTCTATAGCAGCTATCTCTCGCTTATTAACTTAGCATTTTCAAATTTTTTAAACTTTTATTATCATCGCCTATTGACTTAGAGTACTCCTTAGTCACCGTGAGTTTCGCTTTTGAGTAGGTCGTTTTCCTCATTTAGTAGTGTGTGTGAGGATTTAATGTGTTCAAAGTCTTTCATCATTTTGCCTAATGAATCATAAAGATCAGCTGGTGATGAAGATGTGTGTCACAATCACTATCACTAGTATCCGAGTGTGATGAGTTAGAGTGTACCTCATCTTCTTGGTCAAAGTTGGTTTTGCTTTTGGCCATTAGACAGATTCAAAGCTTCTTCTTCGAGTCACTTGAGTAGTCCGCTTCACTACTCTCCGAGTCTCGCAAGGCTTTTGACTTGGCATTGTCTCCTCAGCCTTCTCGCAGCCCAACATTGCCTTTCTCTTTTCTTGCCTTTCTTTCTCTCAAGACTTTTCTTTCCTCTTCATTCATGTATTTGTTGACTATAGGATATGGGCAATCAATGGCATAGTGATCGGGTTGCCGCAGCTTCCAAAGATAGATTTTCAACTTTTTGTTCAATTCTTTCCATTCTGGGTTGTCGCGCTCTTTGATACTCGGCCTTTTGATACTTCGCTCTCTTGGTGGCCTATCTTCCTGACTTGGATGAGCCGAGTGTCTTTGGAGGATTCACTTTGCCTCTCTTGTAATTCTTGTTAAAGAACTTATTAAACCTTTTAACCATCGTGATATCTCCTTGGTCAATGACTTTTTCGACCTCACTCTTTTACCATCCTTAACTATTAAAGCAAAATTGTTTTGGGCACATCTGCCTCCTCTTGGTCTTTTCTTCTCACCAAATTGCAGCTTTGAGATCCGAGAATAGCTCATGGTTGGATGTCTTTGATAGGTCCATGGAATGTCTCATGGCCATGACTTTCATATCCCACTCGGGCTTGGGAGACTTTTAGAATCTTCATGCACATTTCTTTCGTGTATATTCTTTTCCAAGTGCGTATAGTTCATTGGTAATTTCAGAACCGAGCATCCAATTGATCCAAGGTTTCTCCCGCAAGCATCTTAAAGTTTTCAAATTTTTGTACAACAACAGATAGTTTATTTTCTTTGATTTGCTTCCGAGCCTTCACAAATCAAGGTTAGCTTGTCCTGCATTTCTTTTGCCGTTTTGCATGATTTGATTTTGTTGAACATGGCTTTGTCCAAAGTTTTGTAAAGAATGTCCTTAGCCACATTGTCCAAGTTATATCTTTTCCTCGTCATCATTTGTCCATTCAGCCTCTTGGTTTTTCAACCATCACGTCCGGGAGCAAAGATCTTCTTCTCCTTCACCGCAGCATCTCTCCTTGTAGTTGTGTTCACTTTTAAGATTTGCATAGGGCCCATCTTCTATTACTATCCACATTTCATCGTAATGTTGATAGATGAGCCTCGCATACGAATTTTCCAATCATCAAATTCCTCAATTGTGAACATAGGGATGCGTGTCGATTTGCTTCCATGATAATAACTTTGTTGAATAAAAGAGTTTTGAAAGATCGTTGTTAAAGCAAGCTTTGAAAAATTTTGGAGATCTAGTTCAAGAACCAATGCGGAAGGCTCAATGAACCAACCGCTCCGATACCACTTGTAGGTCCAAGGGGTGTGGGTGTAAGATTTAGAAGGGGGTTGAATAAACCTTACCAACTTTTCGATTTAGTCCTTTTAAAACGTTCGTGAGTTAATACTTCACAAATGAGTCCTTCGTGGATGGGCTAAGTTAGTTAATCGCCAGAGTTAGTCACCAAATGACACTGACCGAGCCGTTGATAGAATAACTCACTTGTTTTGACTAAAGACTTAACTCGATCGTGATATGTTTTCAAATGAAGACTTAACACCCTTGAATTTTGGTTAAATATGTTTTAATGCTTGGTTTTAGCACTTTGTTGATTATCAATTGATAGCAAATTTATCGCCAGATATTAAAGTAATGTGCGTAAATTAAAGTGCTAAAAATATAAATGACACAATAAGTTTTTATAGAGGTTCAAAGATGGGGTAATTCTTCTACTCCTCTCTTCTCCAACTCCGGAGGAATCCACTAAGTATTGATCAATATACAAAGTGGTTAACAAATTCAGATGCAAGTTTTGATCACACAACTTGACTTGATCCTTTGGGACTCAACTGAGATGCCTTGATCACATAGTTGGCTTTCTCGACGACTCAGCTTCTTCATCAGGGCAGATGTCTTGCTACTACAGCCCACTTGCTCAAGCTTCTTGGATTTGATCACGAAGCCCTCCAAAAAGTTGAGACTGGTTCGTCTTTGAACCTTTCTACAATCCTCCGTGGAGTGTAGACCCCTTGATTCTTCAAATGTTTCCTCTTCAACTGATTGAAGTCGTCTTTCCTTCACAGGTGAGTGTTGGATTGATTTCCTTCGTAGTGTAGGCTTGAGGATTGAACTTGAATGATTTGAGAATATTTTTGGTTACAGATATTGCTTTTCTTGTTCGTGTTTGTTTTCTGATTGTCAAGGTAACCATCTTCTCTCAAATAGATTCCTCAGCCTTTTATAGTGTTCTTTTGAAAAATTTGCCCGTTGAAGAGATAGGCTAATTTTCAAAAGACACTTGTGGTCGTTGGTTGTCTTATTGCAGTCCTTGAAATTGACATTTCCTCGTATGAATGAGTATTCACTTTTCGTAGTTCGACACAGTGCAAAGGCTTCCTATGGTTTATTCCTTTGCACGCTTCTCGGGATCGAGCACTTCAAGAAAGGGCAAGATGGAAGTATTACTTGTTTAAGAAATTCTCTTGACTTATGTGCAACGGATCTCTTTCAGCTTATCTCGACTTGACCGCATTTCCTCGCTTCCCTGTGACTTCAAGTCAGCTTCCAATCATTGGATGACTCATCCGTCACTTCAACTTGAGACTTGGTCATTGTCTTGAGTTGACTTGATCGACACTTCACTCACCGCATCTCAGTTGCACCTTCATCGAGTTCCTGTCTTCTCTTCTTTTCCACACTCACCGCCTCACAATGTGAGTCTTCCTTCTAGTCTCCAATTGATTTCTTGCATATCTTGGCATAGTCGACTTAACTCACTGACATTCACCATATCTATTACAATGCAATTTACAACAAAAATGGGGTGCCAACTTTCTATTCTAAGTTTTACATGGCATTCATCAAAATCTAAAAATGATTTCCCAACAGAGGTCATGTGTAGGATATTTTGCTTCATAGGGTTTAAGTTTATGAGAATCGTAAGCAACCACTTTACTATTTTGCATTAGTACAACACCAAGTTCTTCTCTCGACTCATTACTATATACCACAAAATTCTTCAGTCCTATAGGGAGGACCAGTACATGTGCAGTAGTGAGTATTTTCTTTAACTCCTGAAAACTCATTTCACATTTCTCATCCCACACGTATTTCACCGGCTTTTGAGTCAATCAAGTAAGTGATCCTGCAATTTTGGAAAAATCTTTGATAAATCTACGATAGTATCCTGCAAGACCCAAGAAACTTCTAATTTCCGTGACAGTTTCCGATCGCTTTCAATCAACCACTGTCTGCACCTTTGAGGGATCCATCGCGAGCCCATCACCGAAAATGACATGACCCAAAAAAGCCACTTCGTGGAGCCAAAACTCACATTTACTAAATTTGGCGTACAACTTATGTCATTGTAGCGTTTCTAGTACAGTTCTTAGATGAATCTCGTGTTCCACTTAGGTTTTAGAGTATATAAGAATATCATCAATAAAAATAACTACAAATTGATCCAGGTATGGGTTGAATACCCGATGCATCAAATCCATGAATGTCGCATGGGCATTAGTCAAACCAAATCGCATCACTACAAATTCGTAGTGTCCATATCTAGTTTGAAAAGTTGTTTTTGATATGTCTGCATCTTTTATCTTCAGTTGATGATAGTCGTGCTATAAATCCAGCTTGGAGTACACCTTGGCTCCCTAAAGTTGATCAAACAGCTCATCGATACGAGGTAGAGGATATTTGTTGTTGATAGTGACGTTGTTAGGCTCTCGATAATCAATGCATAATCGCAATGTTCCATCCTTCTTTTTCATAAATAGCACAGGAGCTCCCATGGGGAAGTACTAGGTCGAATGAATCATAGTTTCAACAACTTGTGTATTTGAGTTTTCAACTCTTTCAACTCGAGTGGTGCCATCCGATACGACGTCCTAGCTATCGATGCTATCCCTGGTACGATTTCAATCGTGAACTCAATCTCCCGATCAGGTGGTAATGAGGTGAGTTCTTGGGGAAGTACACCCGGATATTCTGACACTACTAGTATTTTACTTATCTCTTTCTTATCCCCTGGTATATTCATTAAATATGCTAGATATCTTGTGCTTCTTTGGCTAGGCCTTTATGGCCCGATAAATAAAATGATAGGGTTATCGGAATTCGATCCTCCCGAGTCAACTCCACTATTGGTCGCCTGCACGCATAATTTAACTTTTTTAATTTGATACCATGCATGCATGATATCTAGCTAACTACCCATTCCCAAAATAACATCGTATTCCGTGATAGGTAACACAATCAAGCCAACTGGGAAACTATCACATTCAATTTTAATATCACCGTCACATAACACAATATCGGTTATTTGACTATCCCCTATGGGGTTGCCACTTCCAATGAGTAATGCAGCCGCTGAATGCAAGCATTCAAATTGCATATAAAATACGGTGCAACAATGAATGTGTAGATCCTAGATCTAATAAGGCTTTGGCAATGTGTCCAGATATGAGGAGCGTACCTTCCACTACATCTGTTGACTCCGATGCCTCATGTCCAGTTAAGGCAAAGACTCGTCCTGCCATCTTAGGACGATTTCCAATTTTTTGCTACCTTGTTTCGAAATAAGAGTTGGGTTAGCATTAGTTTGTCTCACTATATTGGGCAATCCTTCAACGATGTTTATCACTACCGCAAAACAATTCCCATGTTTTCTCCAATAATTTTCTACGGTGTGTCCACTCCTTCCACAAAGATGCACATATGGGTGGTTGGATCTGCTTTTCCTTTATCGGGGTATGTGGTAGGCCCTCTTTTCGGTATGGTTGCGGTTTCTTGAGGTCCGCTCCTCCAAACGGTTTCTCTTGGAGGGTTGAATTTTCCTCTCTACCGAGGTTCCAATCGACTTAGCCCACTTTCTACCCGAGTTGCCGCTCATCGCTTCATCATTGGTATTCATTCTTATTCCCAATAACTATCTTTGAATCTCAGGACGCAAACCTCGAGTAAATTTATAGAGTCTATCTTATTCTTCTTGTATGGATCCAGGAGCATATTTGGACAATCGATGAAATTCACTTCATATTGAGTCACTGTCATCACACCCTGTCGTAGATGGTGAAATTCGTCTCTACGAGTTTCACGAACTACTCTTGGGATATACTGCTTCCTAAATTCTTGAACAAAGTTTTCCCACGTTTTTTCAGTTCCCATTCTATCCCACCTTTCATCAACGGCTCGCCACCAATCCCTAGCCGCAGCTTATAATCGAAAAATTACTAACATAAGTTTTTGTTCTTACGAGTAGTAAGTTGCATCGCACCCCACCCCTCTTAGTTGTGCAACTCCCATGTAGTCCACTCCATATTCACAAAGGAGCACTCTAACACCACACACATCATCCTCATCTCCCTCACTTATTATTTGGTAAGTTTGCAATTTCCAAACCCCACCCCATGGTATTCCCCATCTTGTGATTTTTTTGTGATTGGATTGTAGTAGTGCTAAGATAATTGTTGTTGATTTGTGAATTTTGTAGTGGTTGATCATGCTAGACTTAGGCTTGGTGTTGACTTTTGGGATTGAATTGAGCTATCCATTGCATTTATTATCTTTTCCCAAGCGCATGCTTACGGGGTGTTTGATAAAATGCCCCAATGAAAGTTTCACATTTTTGAGTGCTATCTTGCATATCTATGCTTATCTTCTTGACATGGCACTACATTTTCCACTTGAGTGCATTATGTACGTACTTTGATTTTTGATTTCTCACCCATAACCGAATTTTGTGGTTCCACGAGTTTTGTTTTCTTGTCTACCTTGCTAGGTTACAAAGATGTGAAACCAAAAAAGGGACCGGGCCAAAGCGAAGGGGAAGAACAAGACCACACCTCGGAGGCATACAACACCCATGGGCTTGTGTGCTAGGATGCATTGTGAGCTTATAAGAGACACCTCAAACACGTAGTAGTACCACATGACATAAGGAGCCTTCGCTCCTCGGCTGCCAGGAAAGTCCTTTTTCCCACCTTTCCATTGGGGACAATCTCGTTTTAAGTTTGATGGGGTGTAGTCTATTGTTATTCATCGAGTCGAGTCTTAAGTCAAAAACAAAAAAAACAAAAAAAAATGAACAAAGAGTCCAGAGTCGAGTCGGGTCATTTGTAAAACTGTGAAACTCCATGACTAAGTTAATTTGTTGAATATGAGTTGAACGGCCAAGGAGAATGTGTTTGAATCGCGGATCGATTCTTCTTTCCATCAATTCCATATATGTGCTTAACTCGTTGATTTATTTGGGGATGATGTATGCGATTGAGTGTTTCTTGTATGATCCCACCAGATTCTAGAACTTGTCTGATCACTAGTCGAGGCGAAATCCTAGGTGAAGTAACACTAAGGAAGTGATTTAGGCCCTCTTTGAACAAGCTAGAGCCTAAAATGCCTACCTTTGTATTATATTTTCCCCAGTGTCCCCCTTTAAGCCTTATAAACCCGTTTCTTTGGCAACCAATCTAACACCTAGAGCCTAAATGTGAAAGTCCTAATTACCCATCACTTATACAGACAAATTATAGAAAAATGTTGAAGGTTGGGGAGGGTATGATGAGAAGGGTATGTGTTTAATTGCATGAAGTTGTCCGAGAAAAGAAAATATGAAACCCTATGTATGCAAAAGAATAAGTTTGGGGGTTTCGAGAAGAAAAAAAAATAAAAAATAAAAAAACTATATGAGGAAAATCAGTGGGATTGAAGGGTTATAAACATTGGGGATGTTGAAAAGTGAAGGATAGTCGCTAATTGATGATTTGAAGTGATAATTGTGTGTTTGGGTGATTTAAGCCACTTAATCATATATTTTCCTACCTTACCCTAAGCCAACATTACAAGCTTGGAAAGTCATATTGATCCTTCTGTTACATTAGCCTACATTAGTGGAGATTAGTGTGAAAGACAAGCCTATGGAGTCCGGTAAGCATCTCATCTTTATATTCAGAAAGTGGACCATCTTGAAAACACTTGATTGAGTGAGTCTATCTGGATAACAAAACGGAGTTGGCATGAATATTCCACCTTCATGATCACATTGTGAAAACACGTGCTTGATTGATAGGGAAACAAAATTTGACGAATGAGTTTGATTGTGAAGTTTTGCAGTTAGTCTATTTGAGTCTGTTGTCTTTATTTTTGTTTCCTTCATGTTTGTTGATTTTATAGAGTCTGTAATTGCTTGAGGACAAGCAAAACGTCTAAGTTTTGGGGTATTTGTTAAGTTGGTTTATACCAATATATTGAGTATTCTAGACTAGGATTTTGCGGTGTTTTCGGGTATTTTAGTGTCGTTTGAGAGTCGAGACTAATTTTGGTAGCCGAAATTGATCAAGAACGATGAAAAACAAGTTTGGACGGTTAAGATCGCAATTTAGAAGTTGAAAATTGCAAAAATAATATTCACGCACGAGCCGTTAATAAAAAACCCCGCGCACGCAGCTGGGATCGAAAATGGAACAGTGGCGGAGGGAAAGGCGCGCGAAATAATATTCACGCACGAGCGACGAAGACCAAAACCCCGCGACGCAACGCGAGGATCGAAAATGGAATAAAGGCGATGGGAAGGGCGCGTGCAAAGACCTAAAGCCGGCGGGCAGCGCCAAAGGATGTATAACGGCAGAATCAGCGCGTTGCGGGCCGCCATCTGTGTCAGCAGGCAGCTGCAGCGCGCGACGTGTGACAAAGGAAGTTGATCAAGCGCGCGGCAGCGCTGGGAAGAGGGTTGCAGCGCGCGATACGACTGAACGTGGGCTATTATATTTTTCGGCCTTTTTGATGGTTTTCGAGGGTTTCAAGCCTATAAATACAAGAAGTCACAAAAGTAAAAGGGGGTTGGACATTATTTTGAGCACAACACAAGGAAAGAGACACACAGCTAGGGTTTGGGACGGCAATTGAAGGCACTTCTCATCTGGACACAGAGAGAATTCCTTCTCTTCTCTTCTCAATTCTTTCTTTGCTTTTCTTTGTCAATTTTTAAGATGTATAATTATTTATTTATGAGTTTTTGTACATCCATTATGAGCTAAACCCATTTTTCTAGGGGATTGATGTAACTTACGTTTGAACCTATTTTTTGATTTCCAGTTTATGAAATTCGCATGTTAATTAATTTATTTGTGCTATTTGATTCGATTGCATCTGAATTATCTGATCAATAGTTTAGATTGTTTGGCGTGTTTGATTTGACGCTCGAGAAAGGTAATTGAACGCCTAGCCATAGAATAGCACAACTTAGGGTTTCATAGAATTGAGAGGTTTATGAATCTTTTGAAGCCTGTGATAGAATATTCATAGAGCGTATTAGGTTTTAATTTATGATTTTTATAGAGATATCAAAATTAGAATTGGAACTTAGAATCACTTGGCACTCGAGAGAGGAAGTGATATATGGTAGAAATATTGGCTTATAGATTAATAACTTGTGATGAATGAACTGGACTGAAAACATAGGGGATAACTAGGTGAAATCAACCATCTAGAATTCATATCTTAAGTGTTTGATTATTTGTCTGAACCAATTGTTAGCTTAATTTTTGTTTAATAAACACTCATCTCTTTTCGATTTCTAGATAGAATTAAGCTATTTTAATTATAGTACTTAGTATAAAATTCGATAACAATCCCTGTGGAGACGATAACCCTACTTTCAAAACTATACTAAAACTTGACATCGTACGCTTGGGGGTAAGAATTTCTTGATCAATGGTATCTCTTCCATACCAAATTCCTTCATTAAATCTCTTGTATACTTGGTTTGTCTTATGAAGATTCCATCCTTCAATTGCTTGACTTGAAGTCCTAAGAAAAAAGTCAGCTCTCTCATCATGCTCATCTCAAATTTGCCTTGCATGAGGTTTGAGAACTTGTCACACAGCTCTTTGTTTGTAGATCCAAAAATAATATCATCCACATATATTTGAACAAGCAGTATACTCTCTCAATCTTGAATCCTGAATAGTGTTCTGTCAACCTTGCCTTTGGTGAATCCATTGTCAATTAGAAACTGAGACAATGTATCATACCATGCTCTTGGTGCTTGTTTCAATCCATAAAATGCTTTCTTGAGCTTGTAGACTTTATCTCCTATAGTTTTCTGCTCAAAACCTGGAGGTTGTTCAACATAGACTTCTTCCTCTAACAGTCCATTTAGAAATATACTTTTCACATCCATTTGATATACAGTGAAGTTCTTGTGTGCATCATAAGCAAAAACATCCTTATTGCTTCCAATCTGGCAACAGGGGCAAAGGTTTCATCAAAATCAATACCTTCCTCTTGGCAATACCCTTTGGCTACCAATCTTGCTTTATTTCTGACAACAGATCCTTCCTCATTCATTTTTTTTTCTGAATACCCACTTAGTACCAATAACATTTTGGTGGGTTGGCCTTTGAACTAATTCACATACTTTGTTTCTCTCAAACCGGTTCAACTCTTCTTGCATGGGCTGAATCCAATTGGTGTCTTCCAATGCTTGAGACACATCTTTAGGCTCTATTTGGGAAATAAAACAAGTGAACATTGCTTCATGGTGTGCTCTGGATCTGGTTCTTATGCCATCTCTAACATCTCCAATGATAAACTCAGGTGGATGGTCTCTCAGCCATCACACATTAGGTTGGAGTAAGTCTGTTGGATTCAGTTGTCTTGCAGGTAAGTTGTCTTGAACAGCTTCTTCATTATTATTCAACTGCAGACCTTCTAGCTGTCTTTGAGATTCAGCTATCTCATCATCATCAGGGTTGAGTGCTCTCACGTCTGCTTCAACATAATGACTCTTCTGCATAGTTGGTTGATTCTGCTTATCAGCTAACTCATCAATGTCTTCTCCATTCACATTTGGCTTATCAAACACCACATGGATAGACTCTTCTGCGACCATAGTCCACTTGTTTAGCACTCTAAAGGCTTTACTCGATTGAATATCCTAATAAGATACCTTCAAATTATCCTCGCCATTGTTGTGGATGAAGCATTTACATCCAAATATCTTGAAATATCTAACATTTGGCTTTCTCCCTATCCAAATCTCATAGGGAGTCTTGGTTAATTTCGTTAATCATACATCTATTTTGAGTATAACATATCGTATTTATAGCTTTAGCCCAAAATCTCTTAGCAATCCAGCCTTCATCTAACATTGTTCTTGCCGCTTCCTTGAGAGTTTTGTTCCTTCTTTCAGCCTACTCCATTTCGATTTGGAGTCTTTGCTGATGATAGCTCATGAGCAATACCATTTTTAACACAATAATGAGTAATAATCCCATTGACAAACTCAGTTCTCCTGTCAGATCTTATCTTTATAATGGTTTGACTCTTCTCATTTTGAACTCTTCTCATCACCGAGGCAATTTCGCAGTTGTTTTCTTCTTTTTTACACATGAAAATTGTCCATGTATATCTTGAATAGTCATCCATCACCACTAAGGTGTATTTCTTTCCACTCGATGCTAGTTAGCTCAACAGGACCAAATAAATCCATATGCAACAAATGCAATATCCTGGTTGAGGAAGGACTTGGCTTATCCTTGAATGATGATTTGATTTGCTTTCCTATCTGGCATGCATCACATATGCTTTCTTTCTTGTACACAGAGTCTGGCAATTCTTCCACAAGATGACTCCTTGCAAGCTTGTTGATTGTCTTGAAATTCATGTGGATCACCTTCTTATACCACACAACAATCGGATTCGGTTGTACTCCTTGCTATAAGACATGTGCTTGGTGTAGCAGTAGACCAATCCACTGCATACATATTCTTTTGTCTTGTTCCTTGCAGCACAATTTCATTAGATTCACCATCTTTGATCTAGCATATCCCCATGTTAAATCCTACATTGTAGCCTTTGTCACATAGTTGGTTGATGCTTAACAGGTTGAAGTTGAGGCCTTCAACATATGCAACATCTGTGATCTCCAGTCCATTATTCTTGATGGATCATGTGCCTTTGATCTCCCCTGGAGCTTCATTTCCTCCAAATATGATTTTAGCACTTTTGATCTTCTTGAATCTTGACAGATTTCTTTTATTTCCTATCATGTGTCTGGAGCAGCCACTATCCATGTACCAGGATCCTTGGCACTCAGCTGTTCCTTGAACCTGCAATCAAGAAAATCAGTTTTTAGGTACCCATACTTGCCTGGGTCCTTGGGGGTTAGTGCTATAAGATGCTCCAACCAACCTATAGCCAGATGATCTGACTCTAAGAGGTTGCCATCTATCATTACCATAATCATAATACACATTAGCAAATTGCTTGGGGGTTTTAGGATCATACAATTGTCTCTTTTGTCCGTATGCATGTGTGCTTGTTTTAGCAACTGCTTTCTTGGTATAGTTGTGGAATTTCTGAGTGTAGTGCTTGGGTGCATGAGTGTGCTGATAATAGATATTTTACCTTGGGAATGACCTTTGTTGAGATTGAGGTCTTTGCCATTTTGGCTTGTATTCCATAGGTCTTTGCTGATATATCACAATGTTTTTCCAATCAGCTTGGTTTGGAATTCAACTGTTGGGAAATTTATTTTTAGATTTTGATGAATGCCATGTAAAACTTAGAATAGAAAGTTGACACCCCATTTTCTTTGTAACTTGCATTATAATAGATAGGGTTGTTCGAGCTGAGTTAAGTCACCTATGCTTAAATATGCAAGAAGTCAACGGAGACTAGAATGAAGACTCCACTGTGATGCATTGAGTATGGCAAGGAAGAGAAGACAGAACTCGATCGAGAAGTATCACCGAGATGCACTGTGTGAAGTGTCACCAAGTCAACCCAAGATAGCCAAGTCTCAAGTTGAAGTGATGGATGAGTCATCCGATGATTGGAAGTCGACTCAAGTCATTTGGGGAAGTTAAGGAATCGCAGTCAAGTCAAGACAATCAAAAGGATCCGCTGTACGTAAGTCAAGAAAGTTACTTAAACAAGTAATACTTCCATATTGTTTTTCTTAAAGTGCTCAGTCCCAGAAGCGTGCAAAAGGAATAAACCAATGGAAAGCACTGCACCCGTGTCAGAACTCTGAAAAGCTGAAGGTTCATTCAATACGAGGAAATGTCAATTTCGAGGACTGCAACAAGACAAGCCAATGACCACGAATGTCTTTTGAAAATTAGCCTATCTCTTCAACGGGCATATTTTCAAAAGAATACTATAAAAGGCTGAGGAATCAATTTGAGAAAAGGTTACCTTGACTACCTGTACTACGAACATTCAAGCTATCATTTTGAGTTGTAACCTACAAAATATTCTCAAGTCATTCAAGCTTAATCCTCGAGGCGTAACTTCAAGAAAATCAATCCAACACTTACCCGTGAAAGAAAGACGTCTTCAATCAGTTGAAGAGGAAATATTTGAAGAATCAAAGGGGTCTACATTCCACAGAGGATTGTAGAAAGGTTCAAGGTCGAACCAGTCTTAAGGACTTGGAGGGCTTCATGATCAAATCCAAGAAACTTGAGCAAGTGAGTCAGTAGTAGCAAGGCAAACGCCCCGTGAAGAAGTTCGAGTTGGACGAGAAGCCACCGTGTGACTAAGGCATCTCCGTGATCGAGTCCCAAAGGATCAAGTCACCGTGTGTGATCAAGACTTGATCTCGGACCGATAACCACTTTGTACTCGATCAATACTTAGTGGATTCCTACAGAGTTGGAGAAGAGAGGATTAGAAGAATTACCCCATCTTCGAACCTCTATAAAATTTAATGTGTCATTTAAATTTCAAAGACTTCAATTTCGCATATTACTTTATATCTCGCTAATAAATTTGCAATCCAATTGATATTTAACAAAGTGCTAAAACCAAGTGTTAAAACAAATCTAAACCAAATTCAAAGGTGTTAAAGTCTTCCCATTGAAAAACATTTCACGTTGAGTTAAGCTTTAGACTAAGCAATTGAGTTATTCTATCAACAAACTCACTGAAATCGTTGAGTTAGCAACTCGTTGGTTAACTAACTTAGTTGTCCATCAAGGACTTAATCGTGAAGAATTAAAACGATTTTAAAAGGACTAAATCAAAAAGTTGGTAAGGTTTATTCAACCCCCCTTCTAAACCTTACACTCACACCCTTGGGACCTACATCAACCATTCCCATCATATGTATTTCTTCGATGAAATTTCTAGGGCTTTTAGTAGCTCTGTTTAGCTCTCACATAGTATTTTTCACAGAGTCCGTGATGGACCGTCTCAATTTTTTCTCGGCCTATCCTTTCAAAGATACTCTACTGGTTTCTTTCCTATTCCTTTATAACCAAGGCCAGTATGATTGTGATTGTGTTTTGGTGTAGATGTTGGTGCAACATATGGTGTTTTGGGTTTTTGGATTCCTTCACTGCTTGAATATCTTTTTTCCAAAATCACTCTTGGAGTTTGACTATGCACAAAGGAATTGAATCATATGTCTGTCTTGTCTCCACACTCTTTTTGACTCATAATAAGTTCATCCAATGATTTGGATGTTTTTGTAAATGAGGTAATCACATTTTTAAGATCTTTTTCTCTTTTCTCGTGACTAGCCTAACTCGCTAAGATCTTGGCATTTTCACCTTCACTTAGTGTTCTCATCCTATGTGACTCGTAGTACTCGGCTTCTTTTGTCCTCCGAGTTTTGGCTTTTAAGTCGGTTGTTCTCCTCATTCAAAAGTGTGTGTGAGGTTTTATTGTGTATCACAACTACTATCACTTGAATCGAATGAGATGAGTTAGAATGTACCTCATCTTCTTGATCTTGTTGATCTTGTTCTTTGGCAATGAGGTAGATCAAAGCCTCTTCCTCTTGTATAACTTGAGTAGTCGGCCCACTATTATCCGAGTCGCTACTTCTTTGCACTTGGGCTGGCTCAAGAGTCTCAACAGCCCAACACGGCTTTCTTTTCTTGTCTTCTTTCCTCAAGACTCTTGTTTCTTCCTCATTTTCGTATTTGTTGGTGGTGGATAGGAACAACAACAAAGAAAGTATCCTGGTTGTTTGCAATTCCAACACAAGTTTTCACTCTCTAATCAACTCTCTCGATTCTCTCGATTATCGCCTCTTTGATGTTCAACTCTCTTGGGCGCTCCTGTCCCTCCCGCTTTGGAAGGTGTTGAATGTCTCCCGGAGGTTTTACCCTTGTTTCTTTTATAGTTCTTGTTAAAGAACTTGTTGAATCTCTTTACCATAAGGGCAATATCCTCCTGGTCAATGGTCTCCTTTAGCTCAGCTTTCTTGCCTTCACTCGCCAACAGTGTAGTTGTCTTGGGTATGATGTTTCCTCTTGATCCTTTTTTTCTCACTCAAACTCATAGCTTTGAGATCTAAGAATAGCGCATGATTCGATTTATTTGAGAGGTCCATTGAATGTCTCAGGGCCATGACCTTCATTTCCCATTCAGTTGGAAGGGATCTTAGTATCCTCATGCACATCTCCTTTTGAGTGTACTCTTTCCCAAGTGCTGAAAGCTCATGTGTTATTTATGTGATCTATCATCCAACTGATCCAGGCTCTCACCTGCAAGCATTTTAAAACTTTCAAATTTTTGAATAGCAACAGTTAGTTTGTTCACTTTGATCTGTTCTAATCCTTCACAAATCAGGGTTAGCTTATCCCAGATTTCTTTAGTTAATTTGCATGACTTGACTTTGTTGAACATCACCTTGTCCAACGTCTTATAGAGAATATCCTTGGCCTCATTGTTCAGGTTATATCTTTTTATATCTTCATTAGTCCACTCAGTGCGTGGTTTTTCAACCACGGGTCTCTAAAATTCTCGCCGCAGCCTTCCTCTCCTTCGCCGGTGGAGGTGCTCTTTCACATGCCAGATTGGCTTTGAGTATTTGCAATGGCCCATCCTTGATGAGAATCCATGGACGAAAGACCCAGTAATTGTACCAGTTGGTCCGGTGATGAGGGCACGGGCAAGGAAGTTCAAGGATGCACTCAATGGGCTGATTCAAGTCATTCAGAATGAGACCGAGAGTGCATTGCCGAAAGAGGAAGATGATCGGGTGGTCCAGTTGATTAGCGTCGTCAATGGTCCAGAGTCCACCACAGACTGAGCAAGCGAAGGATGCCAAGAATACAAGCCACTTAGCGTCCTGAAGACCTTGAAATCAAGTGCTCAATGGTGTTGTATTCGTTTATCGTAGTTAGTCGTAGTTTGATTTTTATTTTGAGTTAATTTAATGTTTTGGAGGCCAAATAAACTTTTAAGGCCACATATTGAGTTGTTATTTCGAGTTTAGGACGAGCAGGGGATAAAAATGCTGAAGAAGTCGAAGGGGCGGACGTCGTGGAAAGCACGGCCTGGTTGTGCTTAATTACACGGCCGTGTTCGGATCCGTCATCGCGAACACGGCCTGGCCGTGCTTCTTTGTAAGTCCAAGCGGCTACGATAAATTAGAGGGGGGTGAATAGATTATCTCCATATTTTCGATTTTACCCTCTTTTTCGAACAAAACAAGCCAAGACAATAATAAAGGAGCGGAATGTAAACAACACACGTCGATTTATAGAGGTTCAACCCACCTAGGGCCTAATCCTCTACCACCCCAGTATATCCGGGATGGATTTCAAAAAGAAAAAGAATTTTATTAATTACCAAAATTAATACAAACTCAACTTACAACACCTTGAAGAGCACCACACTCTTCTTCAACACCACCTTTGAGATTACCACAATCTCTTCTTGAAGATTACCACAATCTCCAACGGCACCTTGTGAAGATTACCACAATCTTCAACCTTGAAGAATACCAAATTCTTCAACACCTCAACAAGAAGATTACCACAATCTTCTCTCACCTAACACCTAGGTCACCCAAGTGTGTTCTTACCACAAGAACACTCACAATGATATCTTGTGTTGAATGATAACCCAAATATTCAAGATTACAACTCGATAATGAATTATACAATAGAGTGCAAGTGTAATCAAGAATAGCCTAGACCTCAAGGATGTGAAAGTGAATAGCTAGGCAAATTACAACAAGAAATAAGACAATGTAAGAACAAGTGTATTCTTGAGTGTATCTTGTTGTGTTGTAGTTTTCTCTCTAGTTGTTGTGCTTCAAATCTTCCTCTATTTATAGGAGATTATAGATACTTGATAGGCTCCTCTTGGAATCTGATATCTACAAAAAAATTGCAATTAAAATCAAGATTATAGCTGTTAGAAATCAATCCCACAATTTAGGGAAAAGTTGTCTGATGCACAACGGTTAGAATTTTGCTGTGAAACTTGAGGACGACCGGTCGCGCACTAATAAGATTTGAAAAGAACGCAGCAAAAATTCAACAGGGTGACCGGTCCTAAGGGGAGTCGACCGGTCGCCCTAGGGTGCGACCGGTCGCCCACCATGGTGACCGGTCACCCTGACCAATTTTAGGAGCCCGGGAGTTCTATTTCGTGAAATGCGTTCTGTGTACGGCCGCCTCTTTGGTCGACCGGTCGTCCTCCTAAATGAAATGTTGTCCGATTTTTGTCGAAAATAAACCTCAAGAAATACTCCAAAAAATTCGTAAAAACATTTTAAACCGATCGAGAGTATTTAGGACAACATTAGAAATATAGTTTTGATGAAATAACACATTAACACAAAAAGTGTTGTCCGATATAAATTCCAATAAATACTCCGAAAAAATAGTAAAAGCATTTTAGACTAATCGGGAGTATTAGGACAACATTTAGAAACATAGTTTCAATGTAAAAACCCATCAATAAAATTGTTGTCCAATATTATCGGAAATAAACTTGAGGAAATACTCCGGAAAATATTAAAACCATTTTAAATCATTTAAGAGTATTTGGACAACCTTTAAAACCATTGTTTTGGTATAAAAACAAAATCATCAAAATCATGATAAAACCATTTATCAAACAATCTCCCCCTTTTTCATGATTACAAACCAAAATAATTTTAACGAAGTCGATTTTGAAAACAAAATAATTTTACCGGTTAAAAAGAACTATCCGTTGTGAGCGACAACATTCCATGCAATATAATCACAAGGATGAGAGTAGAGATATTAAACATATATAGCAAAAGCTCCCCCTATCAATATGCACAACAAGAGTAATGTAAAAGCAATCATCCACAAGCTAAAAGCTTAGCTTTTACATATTGGTCTTAAGTACAAGAGCTTATAAGCTCCCCCTGTCAACAAAACATCATTAGACAAGTATATAAGTCCATAATACAACAAATGGACTAAATATAATCCACAACTTATGGCTTTTAGAAGCCATAGCTTATAGCTTCTTTCTCGAGCTTATTTTAGCTTTTATGAGCTAATAAGCTTATAACCTGTTTCTCCCCCTTTGGAATCATCAAAAAGAATGTTAGCACGATAAAAACATCATATAATCATATCAAAGTGCGCAACTAAACCGATGTATCGAGCTATTTGAACATTGAAGCTTATAGACCAAATAGGAGGAAAGAGTCGATCACACGACTTGTAGAAGCTTATGAAAACACATTTGATTTGCAAAAAGCATGATCTCTATAAATATATAAGACTTTGAAAACGAGAGAATCATGTGGGTGATGAATTTTTCATTGAAACATTTTATCGAACACTTGGCGGGCGTCAAAGATTGAAAAAGATATATATAGCCCTTGTAAATGTAATCAAGCCAAGTTTTCATCACCAATTCACATCAAACATCATACAATACAATATAACAACTAAGCTCATCATGATCATAAGATAATTTCATCAAGAAATATACAAGAAAGCCACAAGCTCAAGGGTTCAACCCAATTGAGCAAAGAAAAGAAAATTATTACCATTCGATCGGTAAAAATGAGCGATGATGATGGTAAACATGCTATATAAGGTCCAAGATATGAATTGAATGCATGAAAATAAATTTTGAGTGAAATTTGTGTGAATTTGGCAAAGGGGACGAAAAATGGCAAAAATGGGTTAAAATGACTAAGGCATGAGACAGAACGGTTTTAATCCAAAATTTTGCTTAGGGCGACCGGTCGTGGTTGAGGGAGACCGGTTGCCCTCAACCTCATCAGCCCACTGTCTTGCCAGTTTTAATAAAATCCGAATTTTCAACCAAAAATCCGATGTTTCGCCCCTAAGTTTTAGAAACGTGCAAAATGCAAATGTAGACTTTATTCAATATACATTATGTCATAATCACGCTCGAAATGGATTAAAATACTCGGCGGTGTACGATTAAAAAGTCCGCGAGTTATGACGAACAATATTTTGAAAGAAAATTATTATCACAGGACTTGTTATCCCAAACATAAGAACATTTTAAGATATTGGATACAACAAGTCATACGAAGAAGTGCCTCACAAATATTTGAAAATTTCTTTTAACGGCACTTTAATGAGATTCGTTGGGATAGTTTTTGAAGTCAAGCATATAGACGTAAGGCATATAGAATATCGAGTCTAAGGAGTAATAAACGAATGAACATACCTCGAATTTGTTTGTCAATGCCTACTTCAACCATTTTGTCAATTTTCACATTTGTGGCCATATAGGTTGAAATGGTTCTTTCTTCTTCAATGCCTCACTTCTTCTTTTGAGTGTGGAATATAATCACCTTCTTGGCATTGTTGAGCTTGAATTCCAATGATCGAATTTGAGCTTCCCTCATCATGATCATCTTAGGTTCACCTTGCATTGACTTGGAAAAATATCTTGCACAAATATTTATTAGTAGCTTCACAAATATTATCAACATAAATTTGCACAAGTAAACAACCTTGCCTTTTTTCAAAACAAGAAGTGTAGTATCAACTTTACCTTTTGTAAAATCATTTTGCAAAAATAGCTAAGTCTATCAAACCATATACGGGGTACTTGTATCAACCATACAAGGCCTTTTAAAAAAATCATTAGGCCCAAAAAAAATTTAAACTGAGATAGACTTTTATTCGAATAAAACCATTTAGAGAATTGGATTTAACATCCATTTGGTAAAGCTTGAAATTTTCTCAAAACAAGAATAGGCAAGTAAAGTGCAAATAGCTTCTAAATAAGCTATGAGTGCAAATGCTACATCAAAATCATTACCTTCTTCTTGACAATACCCTTAGGCTACTAACCTTTCCTTGGTCATTTATCTTGTTCCAAAACACTAAAAATTCCTGCAAAATCTTATCAAGACATCTTGCACACGAGCATAGTAATATCGAATGATAGAGACACTATAGTAAGTAACATATACTATGCTTAAGGATAATCATCAAGAGTATAATACAACATGCAAGTTCAAACAAGCTTATAGAAAGCTATATAAGGTCTCTTTTGAAATATGAAAATACGAGAGCACATAGTTGAGATCTCATTTACAAGAATCATATGAACAAGATCTTTGACATAAGCATCCAAGAATAATGGCATTTATATGTGCAATAAAATGCATAACTTAGTAGATCAATTGTTTTATCAAAACAAAATATAATCCTTTACAAATCTTTGATAAAACAAGCTATGTCAAATAATGCCTTCTCAAAAATCAAAACATCCTTTTAATGGCACTTGTATAAGATAAGCACATAGGCATATGGCACAACATGTATCGAGTCTATGAGATGAATAACAATAATGAGCGTACCTCGATAGTTCAATCATCTCTTGAAGAGGATGGGGAAAAATATATCCTACACATATCTTAAACACGTATAGCACAAAACGAACATGATACAAGTGGAGGCTAAAAACAATAAAAGATATCATAAGTAAGCTCTTGCCATAAAAACCCATAAGAGATTATAAAACAATTTAGTCTAAGCAAGTACTCAAGAGTTTTAAAAACATCATGCAAGGTCTTCTTTTCAAAAATATTTAAAAACACAAATATTTATTGAGGACCTTAATGAAAACTCATTTGCAATTTAGACATAAATAAAAACATGCATACTAACTAAATAAAATACATATTTAAATGGGGAGATACGGTTTACCAATTATGCCATTTCCATGGGTTGTGTCGTTCCCGTTGTTGATGATATCTTTCCCTTTGAGAATCATCTTGTTGATGATGGCTTCTCCAATTGTTCCATTTCCAAGCATTGTGGGTTTCTCCTTTTTGAAAGTGTCTTTCTTTTGGAAAGTCATTTTGTTGATGATGTCTTTGCCATTTCCAAGGATTGTGTTCTTCCCATTTTTGATTATATCTTCTTCTTGGAAATTGACTTTGTTTTCTTTGATCAAATGAGATGTTCATTTGATGTTTCCTTGGCGGCATAAATTTTCTTCGATTATTAATCCGTCGGGTACCTAAAATGACATTGTTTTGTGGTACCCTCAAGTGCTTGGGTCCTTTTGGATTAGCTTTGAGACTTTTAGGTCTCCAATAGAAATTTGAGTTATTTCTAGCCCGACAAGTATTTACGGCGTGTCCCTTCTTACCGCAATAAAAGCAAGTAACATTACTAACATGCATAGGAACTCGATTCTTTTTCATATGCTTGACAATATTAGGCTCATGATCAAGTTCACTATTCAAGTTATCACAACCATTAACATTCACAATATTGGGCAATTTATTGGTACTCAAGTTGGGTTTTGATAAATCATTTTTCATGCAATTAATATCCTCAACAAGAGTACTATTTTGTTTTTCAAGGTTTCTAACCTTATCAAGTATGGTGGTGTGAGCACATGATAGTGATTCATAGGAAGTAAATAAACTATCCTTTTCATTTTTCAAAACATTGAATTCCTTTTTCAAATTTTTGTACTTAACAATTAAACCTTGGAATTCATTTTGAAGATCATCAAAATCATTTTGCAAATCACTGTAATCCTTTTGAATAACAATATCATAAGAAGTAGAGGGTTTAAGACATACCTCGTTTTCTTCTTCGATGCCCATAAGACATTGTTCGACTACTTCATAGTTGGAAGTTGTAAAAGGTTTGTTCCTTAGATTCGAACTTGTATCCCTTTGAGAAGTAGATGTTTTTGAGTTGCTCCTATCATTTGCATATACTTCATGAATGGCTTCTAATTTTTGCCATACTCCATGAGCCGATCGAATCCCTACAATATGTTCATATACCAAATTAGTAAATGAACAATACAAAATATTGATAGCTTTACCATTTAAGGAGATGATTTTCTTCTCTTCATCATTGAGCTCTTTGAAGCCTTTGGAGGTGTGTGGTGTGTCTATCATCGGAATAGATTCTCCATTTATGACGATGTTCCAAATATCGAACCCACAACCTTGTAGATAACATTCCATTCTTTTTTTCCAAAATATAAAATTTTTGGAATCAAATAGTGGTGGCTTGGTGGTGGAGGTGCCGGAAAGATGAGCTTCATTCGTAGCTGACGATCGTTCCTCTTCACTCGCGATGTGAAACGAGCTTGCCAAAGAGTTTGGCTCTGATACCACTTGTAAGTCCAAGCGGCTACGATAATCTAGAGAGGGGGGGTGAATAGATTATCTCCATCTTTTCGATTTTACCCTCTTTTTCGAACAAAACAAGCCAAGACAATAATAAAGGTGCGGAATGTAAACAACACACGTCGATTTATAGAGGTTCAACCCACCAAGGGCCTAATCCTCTACCACCCCAGTATATCCGGGATGGATTTCAAAAAGAAAAAGAATTTTATTAATTACCAAAATTAATACAAACTCAACTTACAACACTTTGAAAAGCACCACACTCTTCTTCAACACCACCTTTGAGATTACCACAATCTCTTCTTGAAGATTACCACAATCTCCAACGGCACCTTGTGAAGATTACCACAATCTTCAACCTTGAAGAATACCAAATTCTTCAACACCTCGATAAGAAGATTACCACAATCTTCTCACACCTAACACATAGATCACCCAAGTGTGTTCTTACCACAAGAACACTCACAAGGATATCTTGTGTTGAATGATAACCCAAATATTCAAGATTACAACTCGATAATGAATTATACAATAGAGTGCAAGTGTAATCAAGAATAGCCTAGACCTCAAGGATGTGAAAGTGAATAGCTAGGCAAATTACAACAAGAAATAAGACAATGTAAGAACAAGTGTATTCTTGAGTGTATCTTGTTGTGTTGTAGTTTTCTCTCTAGTTGTTGTGCTTTAAATCTTCCTCTATTTATAGGAGATGATAGATACTTGATAGGCTCCTCTTGTAATCTGATATCTACAAAAAAATTGCAATTAAAATCAAAATTATAGTTGTTAGAAATCAATCCCACAATTTAGGGAAAAGTTGTCCATTGCCACAACGGTTAGAATTTTGTTGTCAAACTTGAGGGGCACGTCGCGCAAGACTAATAAGATTTGAAAAGAACGCAGCAAAAATTCAAAAATTCTGGGGGTGACCGGTCCTAAGGGGGTCGACCGTCGCCCACCATGGTGACCGGTCACCCTAACCAATTTTAGGAGCCGGGAGTTCTTTGCGTGAAATGCGTTCCTGTGCACGGCCGCCTCTTTCGTCGACCGGTCGTCCCTCCTAAATGAAATGTTGTCCGATTTTTGTCGAAAATAAACCTCAAGAAATACTCCAAAAAATTCGTAAAAACATTTTAAACCGATCGAGAGTATTTAGGACAACATTAGAAATATAGTTTTGATGAAATAACACATTAACACAAAAAGTGTTGTCCGATATAAATTCCAATAAATACTCCGAAAAAATAGTAAAAGCATTTTAGACTAATCGGGAGTATTATGACAACATTTAGAAACATAGTTTCAATGTAAAAACCCATCAATAAAATTGTTGTCCAATATTATCGGAAATAAACTTGAGGAAATACTCCGGAAAATATTAAAACCATTTTAAATCATTTAGGAGTATTTGGTCAACCTTTAAAACCATTGTTTTGGTATAAAAACAAAATCATCAAAATCATGATAAAACCATTTATCAAACATTCTTAGCATGACATTGTTGGCAATTGTGGTGGAGGATTCGTGGGAAACACGGCTTGGCCATGCTTTGGAACACGGCCGTGTTCAGAAAATTCTTCGCGAACATGGCCTGGCCTGCTTCCTGGCACGGTCGTGTGGAGGCTGGAATCTGGGTGACGTGTGAAACACGGCCTAGCCATGTTCTTTCGAACGGCCGTGCTTTTTCCCAGATTTTTGAAATTTTCTGTTTTTTTGTTTCCTTTTCAGTTTCAAGTTGTCTTCTTGGTAGGTTAGGGTTTGGCCCCTTTATAAGGGTGAACATTTATTGCTTTTTGATTCAGTTATCAATACAATTAATCTTTTACTCTCTAAATTGAGTGTTTCTCCAAGTGCTTCAAGATTTACGTTTCTTGTTGCAATTATCGACTTATCAGGAAATAATCCATAATTTCTTGTGGCGTCTTCGTATATCGAGGTTCTTGCTTTGCTAAGCAACGAGTCGAGGTTTCCATCAATTTAACCGAACTAGTGAAGATCTTGGGTTAACAACATATTGTTGTTGGGTCGTATGCACAATTGTTGTTGCGGTTCACATATGTTGGTAATCAGAGCCATCTAGCAAGGTTATGTTTATCATTGTTCTTCAATTCTTTTTATTTTCCAGATTTTTCATAAACCTTAGTTCTTAAAGGGTACACAAAAAAAATATCGAATTGCACAGAAAATCAGCGGGTAAAGAAACGTAAACCGCGTGCAAAACAAATCAAAAATTCTGGAAAATTCAAAATTATAAAAACCCTAGTTTTCAGTTTCATCTTATTACGATCCGTTGTTGGCTTGGTAATTTTCTTGGTGTGTTGAGGTGTACTTGCGTGTCTGATTGGTTTATAATCGTGACAAGTGCGGGTACTTGGAGATTGTGAGTTGAGTGATATACGAGCATATACACGTGAGGGAGCGAAATAATCATGACCGAAGAAAAACCACAACCAGCATATTTGGGCAACAAGTTAGATATGGAGGCGATTGCAAGGATATTAAAGAAATTAATGTTGGAGGCATACGAGGATCCCAGAGAGGCGCCACGAATCAAGTAGTCTGCTACTAGGGTACGAAGGTCTAGGAGGTTCGAGTTAGAGGAGTGGGCATATGAGATTGATGATTTTGATTCCGACAGGGAGCAAAATTACAATCCGGGTAGAGGGCAGCGCGAAAATAGGGGTGATGAGTACGTGAGGATGGAAATTTGAGTAACATCAAAATGAAAATCCCCTCGTTCCAAAGAAAAAGTGATCCGTATGCCTATTTGGATTGGGAGAGGAAAATCGAGAATGTTTTCGACTGCCAAAATTATTCTGAACTAAAAAAGGTTAAATTGGCATCAACTGAATTCTCGGATTACGCAAGTATTTGGTGGGATCAATTGATGGTCTCAAGGAGGAGAAGCGGCGAGCGGCCCGTTTCCATATGGGAGGAGATGGGGAAGTTTGATGTGACGTCGTTTTGTTCCAAATCACTATTATAGGGGCGTCTATCAAAGGTTGCAAAGGTTGACTCAGGGGTCAAAGAGTGTGGAGGATTATCACAAGGAGATGGAGATGTTTATGGCAAGGGCAAATATCGATGAGAACCCGGAGGTGACTATGGCAGTTCATCGCGGGTTTGAATACTCCTTAGCGGATGCCGCCGACCTACATCATTGTGTTGATCTCGAGGAGATGGTGCACATGGCGGTGAAAGTTGAGCAGCAGCTCAAGAGGAGGGGTTTCAACCGACAATCTCCGTGTTCTAATTCCAACGCATGGAAGTCAAACACCAACAAAAAGGAGGAGCATAATTCGAAGGTGGCAGACCAAAGGGGGAGGGCGACCGAGCCTAAACCTGCAGGTAAATTCGAACCCTCTACTGCTCAAACGAGGGATATTAAATGCTTTAAATATCATGGGCTTGAGCATATAGCTAGTCAATGTCCAAATAAGAGGGTGTTGGTGTTGCATGAGAATGGAGAAATGGAGTTGGAGAGTGAGGGAGAGCAGGATTATAGTGATATGCCGGAGTTGGAAGATATTCCAGAGGTTCTAGAGGCGGCGAAGGGAGAGGCGTTGTCCTTAGTGTCTCGGAGGGCGCTGAGTATCCAGCCTAAGTCAGATGAGGGAGTCCAGCGAGAAAGCATCTTTCATACAAGGTGTTTTGCCAATGAAAAGGTGTGTAGTGTTATCATAGATGGTGGGAGTTGCACCAATGTAGCTAGTGTAAAGATGGTTGAGAGATTTGGGATTCCGACGATAAAACACCCCCAACCTTATAAGTTGCAGTGGTTGAGCGACTGTGGGGAGATGCGGATAAGTATGCAGGCGAAGCTAGCATTTCGAATAGGGGGATATAAGGATGAGGTGTTGTGCGATGTTGTGCCGATGCAGGCGGGGCACATCCTGTTGGGTAGGCCGTGGCAGTTTGATAGGAGGGTACACCACGACGGATATACCAACAAGTATACTCTTGTTCATAACCAAAAACGTTTTGTACTTGTTCCCTTGACTCCAAAAGAAATTTATGAGGATCAAGTAAAATCGAGAGTTGGAGAGGCAAAAGAAAATGAGAGTTCGGCTAGTGAGCATAAAAATCAAAATAAAGCCGAGAAAAATGAGAGTTTGAGAGAAAACAAAAGTGAGAGTCCAGTTACGGGTAGAAGTGAGATTCGAGAGAGAGCCGGGAAAAATGAGAGCAATAATAATGAGAGGGCCAAAAAATAAAATGGGGGAGAAACGGCCATGAGGTAAGAAACGAGGGAAAATAAATTTGATGGCAAAAATGAGTGACCTTAGGAAAGCCACCACGAGTGGTTGTTCGATGATACTCTTAGTTTACAAGGGCGCTTATTTATGTACTAACAGTCTTAACCCCGATTTGCCTAGTTCTGTCTTGTCTTTGTTATAGGAATTTGAGGATGTGTTCCCAGACGAGATGCCAGACGGACTACCACCTATTCGAGGGATTGAGCATCAGATTGAGTTCATTCCGGGGGCATCACTGCCTAACCGATCGGCGTATAGGACTAATCCGGAGAAAACCAAAGAATTGCAGCTGCAGGTTGATGAGTTGCTAAGTAAGAAACTCATTTGAGAAAGCATGAGCCCATGTGCAGTTCCGGTGTTACTTGTTCCGAAGAAGGATGGGTCTTGGAGGATGTGTGTGGATTGTCGGGCTATTAACAATATCACTATCAAATACCGGCATCCCATACCTTGCTTGGATGATATGTTAGAGGAGCTCCATAAATCTAGCATATTCTCCAAGATAGATTTGAGGAGCGGGTACCATCAGATTCGGATGCGAGAAGGGGATGAGTGGAAAGCGGCCTTTAAGACGAAGCATGGTTTATATGAGTGGTTAGTTATGCCTTTTGGGCTAACCAATGCGCCTAGCACATTTATGAGATTGATGAACCATGTTCTGAGGGCTTTTATTGGTGAGTTTGTTGTGGTTTACTTCGATGATATTCTCATTTATTGTAAATCATTCTACGAACACTTGGAGCATTTGAGGACCGTCTTAGAAGTATTGAGGAAAGAGAAGTTGTATGCAAATGCTAAGAAGTGCACATTTTGTTCGGAGCAATTGATATTCTTGGGGTTCGTAGTAAGCTCAAGGGGAATTACAGTGGATGAGGAGAAGATTAAGGCTATCCAGGACTGGCCTGAACCCACATCGTCCAGTTAAGTGCGTAGCTTTCATGGCCTTGTGTGCTTTTATCGAAGGTTTGTGCGGGATTTCAGTACTATTGCAGCACCTTTGACGGAAACGATTAAAAAGAGTGTGGCGTTTCAATGGGGAGAGGCCCAAGACAAAGCATTTGAGTTGCTAAAGGAAAGGCTAACACATGCGCCTTTGCTAGCATTGCCGGATTTTACCAAGGTCTTTGAGATCGAGTGTGATGCGTCGGGGGTTGGGATTGGAGCCATATTAATGCAAGAGGGGCAGCCGATCGTGTTCTTCAGCGAGAAATTGAGTAGGGCAGCTTTGAACTATCCAACGTACGACAAGGAGTTGTTTGCTTTGGTCCGGGCCTTAAAAACATGGCAGCACTATTTGTGGCCGAAAGAGTTCATACCGATCATGAGTCCCTAAAGTACCTCAAGGGGCAGCAAAAGTTGAACAAGCGACATGCGCATTGTCTTGAATTTATCGAGATGTTCCCCTACATCATCCGGTACAAGCAAGGTAAAACTAATATTGTAGCAGACGCACTATCTCGGAGGTACACTCTTATCTCTACTTTAGATGCTAAAATCCTTGGGTTTGAACATATTAAAGAGTTGTACTTGCATGATCTTGATTTTTCTGAGTCGTTTGTTGCATGCGATAAGGGGGCCGAGGGTAAATTTTATAGGCATGATGGGTTTCTATTTTGGGAAGATAAATTGTGCATTCCTGAATGTTCTTTGAGAGACTTACTAGTGAGAGAATCGCATGGTGGGGGTCTTATGGGACATTTTGGGGTAGCCAAAACTTTAGTAGTCTTGCAAGAGCATTTCTATTGGCCACATATGAAGCGAGATGTTGAGCGCATTTGTAGTAGGTGTGTTACTTGTAGGCAAGCTAAATCTCGGGTTCAAAACCAGGGACTTTACACGCCCCTACCTATTCTGACGACACCTTGGGTTGATATTTCTATGGACTTTGCTCTAGGGCTTCCGAGAACTAAACATGGGTCCGATTCTATATTTGTTGTTGTAGATCGTTTTTCAAAGATGGCACATTTTATTCCATGTCATAAAACTGATAATGCATTTTTGATTGCCAATTTGTTCTTTAAAGAGGTTGTGAGGTTGCATGGTATGCCTAAAACTATTGTGTCGGATAGGGATTCTAAGTTCTTAAGTTACTTTTGGAAGACTTTGTGGGGGAAGTTGGGAACTAAACTGTTATTTTCTACTACATGTCATCCCCAAACAGACGGTCAAACTGAAGTAGTGAATAGAACTTTATCTATGTTGTTAAGGGCTATCATTAAAAAGAATATTAAAACTTGGGAAGAGTGTTTACCGCATGTTGAGTTTGCTTCTAACCGTGTTGTGTATTCTGCATCAAAGTTTTCACCATTTGAACTTGTTTATGGTTTTAATCCGCTAACCCCATTGGATTTATCACCTTTACCTGTTTTTGAGCATGTTAACTTAAATGGGAAGAAGAAAGCTAATTTTGTGAAACAGTTACATGAGAAATCAAGGCTCAACATCGAACGGCGCAAGCTAACAAGCATCGCGAGAAGATGGTGTTTAAACCGGGTGATTGGGTTTGGGTACATATGCGGCCCGAACGATTTCCGGCACATCAAAAGTCCAAGCTGCAATGGCAGGAAGACGGTCTGTTCCAAGTGCTCGAACGAATCAACGATAATTCTTACAAAATTGACTTATTGGGGCGACTATGGGATTAGTGCGTCTTTCAATGTTGCGGATCTTAGTCCATTTGATGTCAATTCGGATTTGAGGACAAATCCTTCTCAAGAGGAGGGGAATGATGAGAATCCATGGACGACAGACCCAGTAACAATACCAGTTGGTCCAGTGTCGAGGGCACGAGCAAGGAAGTTCAAGGATGCACTCAATGGGCTGATTCAAGTCTTTCAGAACGAAGACCGGAGTGGATTGCCGAAAGAGAAAGATGATCGGGTTGTCCAGTTGATTAGCATCGTCAACGGTCCAGAGTCTACCTCAGACTGAGCAAGCGAAGGATGCCATGAATACAAGCCACTTAGCGTCTTGAAGACCTTGAAATCAAGTGTTCAATGGTGTTGTATTCGTTTATCGTAGTTAGTCGTAGTTTGATTTTTATTTTGAGTCAATTTAATGTTTTGGAGGCCAAATAAACCTTTAAGGCCGTGTCTTGAGTTGTTATTTCGAGTTTAGGACGAGCAGGGGATAAAAATGGTGAAGAAGTCGAAAGGGCAGATGCCGTGGAAAGCACGGACCTAGCTGTGCTTAATTACACGGCCGTATTCGGACCTGTCGTCGCGAACACGGCCTGGCCGTGCTTCTTAGCACGGCTGTGTTGGCAATTATGGCGGAGGATTCGTGGGAAACATGGTTTGGCCGTGCTTTGGAAGCCGTGTTTGGAAAATTCTTCGCGAACACGGCCTGGCCGTGCTTCGGCACAGCCGTGTGGGGGCTGGAATCCGGGTGATGTGCGAAACACTGCCTAGCCGTGTTCTCTGGCATGGCCGTGCTTTTTCACGGATTTTTGAAATTTTCTATTTTTTTGTTTCCTTTTCAGTTTGAAGTTGTCTTCTTGGTAGGTTAGGGTTTGGACCCTTTATAAGGGTGAACACTTATTACTTTTTGATTCAGTTATCAATACAATTAATCTTTTACTCTCTAAATTGAGTGTTTCTCCAAGTGCTTCAAGATTTACGTTTCTTGTTGTAATTATCGACTTATCAGGCAATAATCCATAATTGCTTGTGGCGTCTTCGCATACCGAGATTCTTGCTTTGCTAAGCAACGAGTCGAGGTTTCCATCAATTTAACCGAACTAGTGAAGATCTTGGGTTAACAACATATTGTTGTTGGGTCTTATGCACAATTGTTGCTACGGTTCACATCAATCCTCAATCACAAGCTACATTTTATCTTGTAAAGCTGATAGATGAGCCTGCATATGAATCTTCCAGTCATCAAACTCTTCCACAGTAAACATAGGAATATGAGTTAGATTTGCTTCCATGATAATAACTTTGCTTTAAAGATGAAAGACTTTGAAAAACACAAGTGTTAAACCTTTTGAAAAAGATTGAGATCTAGTTCAGTAAACAGTGTGGAAGGCTCAATGAACCAACCCCTCTGATACCACTTTAGGTCCCAAGGGGTGTGGTGTAAGGTTTAGTATGAGGGGTTGAATAAACCTTACCAAATTTTCACTTTTAGTCTTTTTAAGAATTTCAACAGAGTTGACTCAAATCATCTGTGTCCTTGGGGGACAGCTAGGTTGGATTTCTTCAGCAAAGTTACCCACTCAACAGACTCGACTGAGCTGTTGATAGTATAACTTAGCTGCGTCAGCTAACACTTATCTTTAGTTGATTTAGTTTTTAACAGCGGAAGACTTAACACCCTTTGTTTGATTAAATCTCATTTTTAACACTTGTTTTAGCACTTGTTATTATCAGTTAGATAGCAAAATAACTTATCAGTAGATATGAAAAATAGAAGCAAGAAAGTAAATGCTGAAAGTAAATGACACAAGTAATTTTATAGTGTTTTGAGGATAGGGTAATTCCTCTAATCCACTCTTCTCCAACTCCTGTAGGAATCCACTAAGTAACAGATCAAGTTACAAAGCAGTTCTCAGTCTTGAGACATCCTTGACCACACAGCTGGCTTCTCCTGTGACTCAGCTTATTCACAAGACAGCTGCCTTGCTACTTTAGCTCCCTTCACGTCTTTGGAATTGATCACACAGCCTTCCAACAGACTTGAAACTTCTGGTTCGACCTTGAATCTTTCTACAACTCCTTCAACTTGGAGAGTATACCCTTTTTTCGTTCTTTAAACTTTTCCTCTTCAACTTGTTGAAGTAATCTTTCCTTCACAGCATGTGTTGGATCAAGTTCCTTCGAGTGATTAGGCTTGAGGAATTTTTTAGATAAGCTTGAGAATATTGCAGGTTATGTTTGCTTGATAATTGCTTCGTTCGTGCTAGGTTCAGGTTACCTTGTCTCAAATGCTTCCTCAGCCTTTTATAGTACTCCAAGTGGCACTTCTTGTTCGTTGGATTGTCTTTTGTTGGTCTGCAGCACTTGGTGTTGACCTTTCCTCGTATTAAATGGCTCTGCAGCTTTACAGGGTCTGACACATGTTTCAGTGTTTCCCACTGGCTTATTCCTTTTGCATGTTTCTGGGCCAAACACTTTAAGACATGGCAACTTGGACATATTACTATATCGAGTGGGATTACCCCTTTGGCTTGAGTCTGCTCCAATCATATGGGAATGACTCAACTGTCACTTCAACTGTTAAACTTGGCTCCTTTTGCTGACTTGACTGACACTTCCTCATACTTCACACAGTTGTTCCTCAGCTGGCTCTCCTTCAGTCGAGTCATTGTCTTCCTTCTTGGCCATACTCAGCTGACACACAACATAGTCTTGACTCTAGTCTGCAGTTGACTTCTTGCATTCTTGACATAGCAGACTTCACTCAGCTCTTTCAGTCATATCTATTACAACATAAAATTACAAGGAAAATGGGGTGCCAACTTCCTAGTCTAAGTTTTACATGGTATCATCAAAATCTAACAAATAAATTTCCTAACACATGGTATCACCAAAATCTATTACATAAATTTTCCAACACATTCCCTTCGGGGTTTTTAGGAGGAGAAAAATGACTACGACCTCTTATGAGGATGCCCCTCCCATCCGGGATCTTAGCCAGAAGGGGTCATCCCACTCGGGTTCTTAGCCGGGTGAGGCCATCCCCTAAGGAGTCTTAGCCATAGGAGGTAAATTACTAGAAGCTCTTATGAGGAATCCCCTCTCAGCTAGGGTCTTAGCCGGAAGGGGTCATCCCACCTGGGGTCTTAGCCGAGTGAGGCCATCTCCTCAGGGGTCTTAGCCGAAAAAGGTTATTTACAAGGACCCCCATTAGGAGGCCCCTCCCATCCAGGGCTGTAGCTGGATAGATAGGGTTTGTTGAGGAGAGTGTCTAATTGGTCATTGACCACGACCATGTGTGGCCATTAATTGCGCCCTGTCCATGTGTGGCCATTAACTGAATTCATCACATTAAATAAGAAAACATGAAGGAACATTTATTCATCATAATTAAAATCTTTACGCCCCATGGGCGGAAACATGACTGAAATATAAATAAATGGTCTAATGCCTCTTGGGCGGAAACCAACTAAAAATGACAAAATAAAGTAAAATATACTAAAGCCTTCGTGAGGCTGATGAGAGCTGGTGTAGGTGGAACTAAGGAGAATTCACTTCATCTTCAGTGTCGTCAGTTAATGTCTCCGGATAGTCCCTATGTCCCCAATAATTTTGCCTATCTTGGTTTTCTTGACGAGTTCTGGCAACAGGGGAAATGTTGGTTAGGCGATCTGAAGACAACCCAGGAGGTGATGTCCTGAGCTCGTGCCGTGGGGAAAGAGTATTTTCAGAGTGATGAGTCGGACTATCCTCCCCATATGATGTAGGGCGTCCTCAGCTGTTGTCTTCCCAAGTCCGATGATGATCCAGGTAATCTATATATTCTTGTAGATGGCCTCTCCGAATTAACTTTTCGATGGAGACTCTCAACTGGATGTAAGCCTCAGCGGTGTGTCCTTTGTCGTGATCGAAGTAACATAAATGCTTGGACTTTTGCCGCTTGTACCTGTCTCTCATCTCTCATGGAGGTTCTATGATTTTCTGTCTCCAAGCAGTGGCTAGTATTTCCAATAATGGTGCGTTCAATAAAATTATTATTTGCCCTGATTTCTTCTTGCGGCTTCTAAACTGACTCTAGAGATCTTCCTCGGCCTTTCGTTTGTTCCTCCGGGGTGGCTTTAATACTTCATCTCCATCGTTGGGTGCTCTTTCGGAGTGGGCAATTCTTCTTGGAGTAGGTAGAGTTACTTCCTTTGAGATACCTTGAGCATGCTCTCGGAGGGTGATACGTCGTTGCATCCTTGTCAATGTCTTTTTCTGGACATTGGTCACTTCATTTACAGTCTCCACGAGTTGTCCCATGAGATTGTGTAACGGCACTTCCATCTCACGCCGGAGTAGGTTTGTGATGGTCTCGTGGCTCTTCATGTTGGCGGAAAATTGTTGTATGAAAGCTTCCGCAAACTGGTGCATCATGGTAATGGAGTCCTTTAGGAGGTAATCGAACAAAGCCCGAGTTTGCTTGTTTAAGGTGCTTAGAAAGGCTTTGAAGTAGGTAGCATCTGTCATCTCATGGAGGTCTACCTCTGCATAAAACTTGTTCAAATGCTCCTGAGGATCCCCTACTCTATTGAACTCCAGGAGATTAGATATTTTTCCCGGGGTAGTGCAATCAATCTTATAATGAGCAATGGTGCTTCTTGTAAAGCATCTCTTATAATAAAGCTTGTAAAATTTCTGCAAATTTCTTGGTAGGCGGAGCCCCCCCTGGGGAAGGAGGTGGTGCCCTTCTTTAGTGCAGGAGTGGTGACGCCCTTCCGGTGGAACAGTCGTTGGCCTCTCGATGTCTTGATGGTCTCCCTTCATGCTGGTCTCCGGCATCCTGGCCTGCAGCTTGAGGTCCGACTTTCCGTGTTGGCGATTGAGTTCGCATCTCCATGTATTTTGGTTGTTCCCACAGACGGCGCCAAAATGATGCCACTTTTTTTAGAATATCACCCAAGTTAACTGAGTTGACTGAAATCTTCTTCCGAGAGGAAGTCTTCGAGCTAGTCCTCTTCCCGAGGGGGAAGTCTTCTCGTCTTCTGCTCCTTGAACTGCTAACTCCTTCGATTGGGAACTTGCCTGCACACACGCGCAAATGTTAGAGGGCCTTGAGGGTTGTCCTTGGGAGGCCTCTCCAATGCTCAAGTCAACACGGTGAACGAGAGAGAAATTAAGACATTAAACGGATATTGAATGCATAGGAGAATAATTAATTATGAGTTAATTACTTACAATTAATAGGAGGGACCTTTTTATACCTGGGAGATGGGCCCCGTGGGCCGTGTAGGAGAATTTGGCCTATGGGCCAGTCCACGTAGGAGAAAACAACCGCTTGGGCCAAACCCGAACTCCTTTGGGCCGGTTTAATTATCAAGAGCCCATTGGGCAATTAATATCAAATAAACAAAAATATAAAATGAATTACGCTTAATTAAATTATGAAATACCACTTTTTGTCCCCAACAGTTTTATTAAATAAAACAATATAACATGTTCATTCCATACAATATCAAATATCAATGTTCTAAAAAGCACTAGACCCTAGTCGGACAATAAATTGGGGTTTAACCATGGGCGTAGCCAGAATTTTTGGCCAGTGCGGTCAAAAAAAATTCGTTTCGGCTGGCGATTATCGAGCCAAAATTTTTAAAAACAAAAAATAAAAAATATTTCAATAAAAAAAGCAAATCTTAAGGTCGTACCTTTAGCAATTTTTTTGCCGATTTTCATACTCTCTAATTTCAGCTTATCTTGAATGAACGTTTTGGAGAAATGACTAATCCAAAAGTCAATGCTAAATTAACAACCAAATAACTATTATTATGAAAAATTGACTTTTAGATCCAAAAGCTTATTTGAAACTTGTTCCCAAAAAGCTGTATATTATCAACTTTGGAGCATTTACTGCCTTAATTGGGCCCACATGATTCTTAATTTTTTTGGCCTTTTGAAATTTAACTTAATTTTTTTATAGGCCGAATTTTCAGTGTGGTCCAATCCACATTTAGTAGGGCCATTCCGAGTTCCAGTGCAGTCCAACCCGAATTTAATAGGGAAAATGACAAAAATGTCCACCTATTTAGTACAAAACCCTGCAACATACTTACTTTTAATAAGCATTACCTAACAATACGCTACCCGGTCTCATATTCCACCAAATACGCTCTAAGTTCTATCATTCCCACACAATACTCTGCACATAAAACAACCACCAAAAAACAGAGCACCAATTAGAGATCCGAAACGCAGCAGCCAAAACAAGTGCGCAAACACTGTGCGAGGAGAAGAACAAGGAGAATACATCTTTTCGAGCACAAAGGAAGAAGAATCGGACTGCAGATCGGGAAAAAGAAGAACATACAGGAACAAAAAAGCAACAAATAGAAGAAGAAAGCAGGACAAAAAAATAAGTTACCAAGCAACCCAATCTGAAAAAACAATGCTTATTTTATTCTGAAAAATTGTTTACATCATTGCACATCAATTTCCAGATGCAAAATCATAATTGTGTGTATATATATATATATATATATATCGGATGACTCTAAACATCTGTATGCAATCTTTTAGATAATTGTTTCAAAGTTGTTTCATTTTTGTTGAAAAATGTTTCTATTCTATATGCTTCCCAAATACAGCACATTGCTTCCCGCTGTACAAGAATACTTTTTCATATTTGTTTCGATTATGTTTCTTTCATGTCTCAAATAGAACATCAAAGAAACAATAAAAAACAACAAAAGTTAAAAACAACAACGAAACAAAAATAAACAATACATCTTGTAGAAAAATTTGAAAACTAATAAAAACAACATATCAACAGCATAGGAACACGACAGACATAACACATAAATAAAAAAAAAAAGAAATTCATATAAACAATAAATAACAAAATAAATCCAGTAATATAATGGAAAAAACACCATACCTCATCAACATCAACACCTCTAAATCCAACAACTTTCTTTTTGGATGATTTTCCCTTAACTTGTTTTTCATCAACAACCACAAGTTTCATCGTTCTTTTTCAGAAGATGAAGAATTTAGGGCTTCAGATTTTGTACAAGAAGTTACCGGAATCAAAGAGAAAACAAACCAATAATGGTGGGCATGCAAAGGAAGAAACTCAAACGTCGAGAGGGAAGAGAGAGAGGAAGTGACAGATTGGGCACGAAAGAGCTGCAGCGTAAATGGGGAGAAAAATTAGAAAAAGAGCGTACAGAAAGTAAACAAAAAGGTAGGGATATGAGATTTTAGTAAAACTGAGATTTGTGCAAAAAGGAAGGTATTTTGTGTAATTTCTCCAATTTAATAGAGCAATTCGAAAATCCAGTGCGGTCCGTCAACTGCACTGAGCCTACTGTGGCTACGCCACTGGATTTAACGTCTAGGTGGAGCTTAGGCGGAGATTAATATGTAAAAGAAAAGGCTAACAAGAGGAGCTTAGCAAATAAGGGAGACTCGTTAGATGGAAATTTTTAGAACAAGGTTAAATATTATTGTATTCCGTAAACTAAGTAGGTAAGTTTACCAAAGACACCATTAGTCCACAATAAATCAACGGCCTATGATTGCAAAACACGAAATTAAGTCCACAGACCTCTCACCTTTCAGCCGTGTCTTCACACAGACACACAAACAGAGCCCTCCATTATTATTATCACCATTTTTCTTCACATTCATTCCTCACCATTGCATACGTTGCGTGGATATATGTACGCATAACAATCTACAATTCTTCTCTTTCCAACCCTCTCTCTCTGTTTGGAGAAGAGAAAAGGAGAAGAATCTCCAGATGGGCTCGGGTATCAGCCGGACGGGCTCGGGCCCTTCTCCTCGGGCCGGGCCTCAACAACGCCGTCGCCCCACGATCAGGCGCACTATCTCTTCTCTCCTCGTCTGCGGTGCCTCCTCCTCGTCTCGCGAGGTATGAATGGAAGTCGATTGATGAACCCGTGTAATGTGTTTTGATACTTACGCTTTTAGATTGCATTTTTTATTATATGTTATTTATCCAGTATATAGTTTAGGTCAAATCTTCTATTGCGAAGTACTCCCTTTTGAAGGTTTTGATTGCTCCATTGTTAAATTTATAGGATTTTGTGGGATAAAGGATGTTGATTTTCATAATGGATCAATTTGTTTCTTTACATCTCTTTGCATATTTATTTTATTATGTGTGTGTGTGTGTGTGTCTGTTGGCTTCTTTGAACTATTGGCCCTTGGAAACAAGAAAAGATGGTCAGTGGATTATGTTTGGTCCCTATGAAAATGATATGATGGGGAAATTTATTCCATGTGTCTGAAATGGTTAGAATTTATCTAGTTGATTTTGCATGCATGATGTTCATTTATAATATGTGACATTTGAAGGCTATTTAATAAACCAGTCGTCTGTTTTAGATGATCAACACCAGTAACTTTTTCTCTTTAAAGTATTGAGCTGGAATAATGGAAGGATGTCCAAAGTATAATGTTATGAGACAGGGTTATCTGCAGGTGGTCGAAATAGTTAAAAGCTCATTTAATTGAATAAATGTACTTGAAGCTTAATGTCGTAATAAGGGACGTGGTATTAGATTTGATTGATGATGATAGCAAACCCAGATTAGTTGTTTATTGATCTTAGTACGAGAAAGGGGCATAAGGACTTCAACAATCGATGATCTGGATATGTGCAACATGGTTTCTGCTGGTAGCATTCTAATGCATTTAACTGGATAGAATAATCTTTATACATTTTTAGTGGATTGTTAAATTTTAACTGTTAAGTTGAGGCAAGTTTGGGGAAGTAACGTGTTGTGCTATTGAAAACTGAATATGGTTCCTACTTAACTTGAATTTAAGATAGTGGTTTACCATTCTCATAATGGGCTGCTTGTTGAATATCCTGGACTCCTAAATGATTTCTTAAATGTGACTGTGCTTTTGAATTACTTGACAACCAGGATAAGAACTTAGTTCTGACATCTGTGGGTATGCTCTATCTAATAATAAGTTGTCTGAGCTTGATTTGATTTTGCGAGTCACCCTTTGCGTTCTTATATCACATTACGACATGTAACTGGAGGCACCACTACGGTGGAAAATATAATAGGAAATTCTCTCTTTGGATGTATTTTGTCTTTAGGTCATCTCAGGTTATGACATTTCTTCTGTTTTTATGTGATCAGAATGGGCTGATGCATATCTGGTTTATGTCATTAAACATCTTGTTCTTATGTTTAATGCAATTCTGAACAAGAATAGGTAAGTTAGGTGTTAATTCTATTGTTGTCATTTGTTTTCTGTAGATGGAAGATTATCCAGCTGAATTACTGGTAAATTCTGCAGAACATGATCGTCAAGAGAAGTTGAGATTCCCAAGAAAAAAATCTGATTTGTCCCTGGGCAATAGGAATGATCTGATTACCGTCAAAAGTGAAAGTGTTGTCTCATCTGGAAGATGTTTGGCTGCTCATGAGAATCATGCTCACACGAAGATGGTGCAAGCAATGTTGATTCTGGTAATAAAGGGAAATGTTTGTCTGAAAGTAGGGAGTTGGTTCCTTTGCATCAATACACTGGTAATTCTAGGGTTAACGAAAATGCAAGTACTTCCTACGTTGATCGACCATCTCCATATCGTGTTTCTGCAAATGAAATGTCGCATGGCATAAATTTCAATATGAATGGGGTTTCATCTCAAATTGGGGATGAGCTGAATAATTCAAGGAGTGTATATCATCGTCTTGGAGAACCTTCATTGGATGATGTTTCCGTTGAAAATAATGTCCCTGAAGAAGTTGATTTCTCTAACTCTGATTTTGGTACTTCATTTGTTTCTGATTCGTCTGTAGACTTTCATTTGCTGAGAGATGATACCCTTCAGGACGTAACACCTTCAGGTTTAGGGTTTCTAGTGTCGGAAAGGGAACAAAGCAGACAAGATCGGAGTCTACTGCATGTCGATGTGGTGAGTATATCCTCAAATGTTTTACAGTCTAATTCTGCTGAATTAAGCAGTCGTGAGGCAAGAAGGAACAGCAGGAGGTTATTTTGGGATGCTTTCTCGAGACGCAGTTCTAGGGGGCATACAGATCCAAGAAACTTGGCATTTTCACCTGGTGATTCTGATAATCTGAGATCTCATGACAGATGGCTCCTTGATTTTAGTGGTGGTTTTCTTAATGATGAGATTGGAGGAGATTTGAGATCTCGTGAGAGTAGAACTCCAGGCAGTAATGAGCAACGATGGAATTCAAGATCTGAGGTACTACTCGTTTTGTTTTTTTATTTTGGTCAATAATTTGAAGCTCTAGAGAGTGATTGTTGGTACATTCCTCCTGTCACTTCACTGAAATTTCACACACTAGAATTTTAGGCTGTTATGTTTTTGAATTCCTTTTTTACCGGGTAATATGTATGTATGTAAATATTCTGGAAAACTGATAGGCTTTGTTGACTATAATCTCTGTGTCCCAATTCTTTTCTTCTTTACGAAGGACTATGTAAGTCCTGTTAAACGTGTCAGACCTGTGACAATATTGTAATGTTACTTAAATCTGTGCTTTGCACAATTGCACCTCCGCGTAGCCATTTGTTAATTGCGATTCTGTACAGATCTGGGAAAGACTTCGCGGGGGTCTTGATGCAACTGATCATCCAACTGCAGTCTGTCCTAGAGGGATACATGCTGATGGCTCATGCTCGTGCCAGTCCAGTTCATCAGCTGAGGAATCTGGCCCACGTGCTGGCATTTCTCGGATAGTCATGCTGGCTGAAGCATTGTTTGAGGTAATTCTTCTTGATATTCATTATTAAATAATCATTTTGCTGCTACCTTGTAGCGCATATATCTTCTCTGCGGAAATATATGCATGCCTTGTGAGTAAAGGGAAACTTACAAGACAAACCTAGTTAGTGGTGTTAGGAGTTTAAAATTGTTAATGTTGGTAAATGTTTCTGTAAAAAGAGCTACACAACTAATAAACTACATGCTGTTACTTTTTAGCTTTATTTCTCAAAATCAAGTACATTTGGCCAAGTTAACTTGAAAAATCAACTTACGCTGATTCAACAATATTGAATGGAAAGATCCCTTCTGAAGCTCGTAAAAGTGGGCCTACAGATCTGCCCAGGAGCAATTGCTGATGAAATGTTTCAAGAAGGGTCCATTTATCGACTGGGACTTCCTGTTTTTTGGGATCCAGGTACTGTGATACTTGAAAATTGACCAAGGGGATTACTGATTATGTGACACAGGCTAGACTGTAGGAAGCCATATTATAAAGGTTTGGCAAAGACCGCCTCTTTTTGTTGTCTTTGTATTGTCTCATCAACCATTGCTTTCTCATCCTCCTAGTCCTTTACTATCACCCAAGTAAGTTCGTGGTGGCATCCTTCACGATTAACCATACCAACTGAATGAGGTCTCTAGGATAAAACATTGCAGTTTATGTGAGTCAATTCCTCTACTCCCTTCACCTATTGTAAAAGTTTATGTGAATCAATTCCTCTACTCCCTTCTTACCTTGTAAATGGGTGAAATACTTGTGTCACATGCCTGAGAATTGGACAATCTAATGGGGATCTGTAGCATTGTTAACATAAATCACGAACTAGGAAGCAGAAAAGGATTTTAATGGTTTATCTATTTTGTAACTCATTCAAATATATTCCATTAGCTTTGGAAGAGTTCTTTGTATACGATGCCAATATGCATTTAACATTAGTGGAAGTTGGGAATTTTGACATCTACCATGTCCATGTATTCCAATTTGGAGGTTTTATGCATCCAACATCTGGTACTAAATCCTGAATATTATCCAAGCCACGGAGCCTCCAATCAGCTGAATTATGTTCAATGAAGCATCTTTCTTGGCAATCATAAGTAATGGGTGATTTGTTTCTTATTTGGTTGTGCGACTTTCATCTCAAACTAGTATCAGTGCATTTAGTGATACATGAAAGAAAGTGGCACAATTCATCCAAAAATCGTATAGTGAGGATAGTGTATCCAGTATGTGTAGAACAGGATACAAAAGATAAGATCACTTTGTACCTGCTCTAAATATTTTTGATGCAGCAGTTTTGTCTTTGTAAGAGATGGTTAGCTTAAGAAATCAGTAAACCAAAAAGGTCAGTGCAAAAGATTCAACATCATATCTTTTCTGGAGGTATATCTTGGTTATTTACATGGCGTTAAGATTGTGATCCTTGTCTGGTAATGTAATATGTGATCATGCAAAATTTAATATGTTACTTAAATCACCCACAGGCAACGTGCCTGAAACTGACCAAGCATGAGGTACTTGACATGTCTAGTATATGCTATGCGTGTACACATATATTTAATACTAATTTTGGGTTATCGACGTATATGATTCTAGTGAACGTTAAATTACTAAAATAATAACCAGTTATTTCTATTCTGTGGATTTGGAAATACTGTATTTGAAGTTTTTGTTGCTTGTTCAGTCAAATTTCCAATCATGCCCCCACGTACATGGTTACCCGATACCCATTGAGAAGCTCATTAAAGTACTTGTATGCTTCTAGCCTGAATCTTATTAAAAAAAAGGGTGTGTATCGATTAGTTTGGGTCAAATGCAATTATTTTCGCATGGTCATTCTGTATTTTCTTAACAGTTGATCATAGCAGGCGCAATTGATTCTTATTTTCTATTTTGCGGCATTTATAGCGCTCAAGTTGATTTCTTTCATGAATAGCCAACCACTAGAAATTTCATATGTTTCTTCTTTTCTGTCATCTTCTTCCTCACTCCCTCCTAATCTCAGTGCTCATGCCTTTGTGGTAAGCCGCACCCACCAGACTTCTTCCTCCCCTTCTGAATTTGTCTTCTTCTCTCTACTTATATCTTATTCCTCATTTATGTTTAGGCAAATTGTGATTGCATGGAACATATTCTATCTGAAACCGAATCTTTTAAGTATTATTCAAAAGTCGGGTATAATCGGAAAGGATCTGAGAATTAACTTATCCAATTGATTAAAGAGCCAGATCAGATTGGCTCAAAATGCATCAGCCGACCCAGCACCTATCCTACAATCAGCAGTTCTTGTTGGTAAAAAGCAACCATCTTTGATTCGAGCGTGATATTTAATAAATCTTGTTTCTTCTTAAAATGTTCCCATGCGAAATAATAAAAGGTTCTATTTATCTGGGAGTTCATTTACTGAATTGAGCTGGTTCTGGCCTGTTCTATCAAACAATGAGGTTGACAGAGATTTATAATAGATTAAAGACATAATTACTATGCGAGTTTTTCTACTTTGCCCACTTAACTTTGAATTCTTCTACTTAACCGCCTGAACTTTGTGAATTGTTGCACTTGCTTAGCCTATAATTTCCAAAATTCACTCCTCTACGTAACTTTATGTTATTTTCTTTTGTGATCCTAGAAAATGGTATCAGAGCTTGTTGATTATATTAATGGATTTAACGGAATATTATTTTTTTTATACGGAAGCATGATGGATCTGATATGGTTGTAATAGAATATTTCTAAGTCTAAGAAAAAAAATTAGGGGTAAAAATGTCCATAGAGAGCAAAGCGCAAAAAAATTACGTAGTTTGGAGGGTATCTTGTAACAAATAAAAGTTTGGTAGGCAAAGTAGAATAACATGAAAAGTTTGGAGGGTTTGTTGTAATTATCCCTAGATTAAATATCTCTACTGATATCAAGAAGATTCTCTGCTAATCTTCCTTTAGGGTTGTTTTGGTTGTGGTGCTTCTGTTTGTCGGAGCGGCTGTCACCCCTATTTAGCTGCATTTAGTCAGTCACCTAGAATTGAGCTTGTTTTGTCCTTATTAGTCGGGTTTGTTTTAATGCTGCTACTTCATTCACCACTCTCTAACTAAAGAAATGTGCATAAGTGGCACGACCAAGTGCCAGAGGAAAGGCATAAACTCTTGAAGTAGCTCATTAGGTGAAAGATCTGGTGATGTGCTGGACAGGATCATCTGCTTAAGGCACTACAGTCGTTACCTTCTTCGCTTTCATGGCTGAGATGTTATATTGGATTTGACTATGATGCTGAGAGCAAAAGTTTACTTTTTCGATTTTCTGTTTCATACTATGTTTGCTTTTTCTCTTAGCCCTTCATGTCACTGATGCCTCTGTTTGTATTCAGTAATTTATTATTCACAAGAAGTAAAAACTGTTATGTTAGAGATCCGTAAAAAAGACGAATTTAATATTCATGATCCTTAGAAACCCAACTGGAATTTATTGACTTTTGCGCACCTTTTATATGCATGCAGTGATTATCGTTTTGAATTAACTTAATTGTTGTTATATTATATGTTGTGCATTTTTAGGTACTTGATCAAATTCATCAACAGCCCATGTCGCTTTCCTTGTCTATGGTCTCACTTCCAGCTCAAGAATCTGTTGTTAACTCTTTTCCGGTGAAGACTCACAGAAAGACAGAAAGATTGGGATCTGCAGATGATGTTTCGCAGTATGTTTTCTCCTGCCTTTTCTAATTTTTATGTGGTAGAAAAATGGGACATCCGTAGTTCTTTTTTTCTTAATATATAAAATGATGAAGAAGGGGATGCATGACCAATATATAGAACGCTAAAGGAATCAGAAATATTCTTGGAGAAGAAAAAGTAGATTGAAAAATCAAACCCTTTGGTGTTATATTGTGGAAGTGTTCTCACTCCCGCTAGTAGATATTTGTGAAATAAAATCAAATAACTAAGTCCTAAAACGCATCTTTTGTAAACTATATTTCCCTTCCCCCAAAATCTTTTAATAAAACTCTATTCTGTACTACATATATATTCTAATTATTATATACTTGTATATATCTTTATACATATTCCAATTATTATATCAATAAAAAGGTATATATATACATTCTGCTATCTTTACATTAATATGAGTATATATCTTCCAATCGTCATCTTAGTATTATAATATTATAATAATCTATTATAATAAAACTAAAATTGGTGTAACTCCAGGACCAAACAAAAACTTAAATGAGAAGACATCTACATTAGAAAATAATCCCCTCAATCAAAACCAAACACCTATTCTTCTTTCATACATTCCCCAATATATTTCCTCAAAACAACACAAAAGTGCCCTTAGAGGTAGTTTGATTTCATTACCATGAAGCATCTTTCAGTTTTTGCTATTTGAAATTTGAAATTGCATTTGTTTTACACATTTTTACAAACATCACTTATTTTCATTCTCAAACTCTTTTGGTTAAAGTTTGAAATGAAAATACATGTACCAAAACGTGGCATTTTCACATTTTTTCAGGAAGAAAGAACCATAAGAAAATGCATTTCATTTCCAAACCTACATAATCAACATACTAACTAACTAATCCAAATATATTCCCATTTCATGAATGTAATGATACCAAACTAGTTTTAGCATATGTGTTCATCTCATGCCCCCTCCGATCATTGAAGTTTTCAATCCCTAAAGCTTTCGGAACAAAAGGAGCATGAATCATTTAATCACTGTAATTTGCTCAATTCTGTTATCAAATGACTACAAGGCAAATTTTAATCATAAACTGTATTGCAGGTGTTATATATGCCTGGCTGAGTATGAAGATGGAGACAAAATACGAATTCTTCCATGCCACCATGAGTATCACATGTCATGTGTGGATAAATGGCTTAAAGAGATACATGGGTATGTGATAATTGATGCATTCTGAGAAATTAGGCCTTGTTTGTTCATGTTTCCAAGCCCCTATTTTCAATTTCCAACTATTCATAGAAATGAAATCATGTTTGTTTATAAATTTTCCAATAGAAATCATCATTTTGATTTTCCATTTTTCGCATAAAACACCTCAAACCTATAATTTCAATTTTCAACCCTATACACTACCCTACATCACTCATCAATCACTATTCTCATTTTTTTATCTAAATATATATATGGGACCCTCCATTATCAACTTTATCTACTTAATATATTACCATTTATATCTAATGGGACCCATTTGACCTACAATTTTAGAAATATAATATTATACATTCAATTAAAATATTCAATCATTATCAACTTTTCAAATTATATACATAAAATACTACTTTAAAACTACTCAACCAAACATAATTTCATTTCCAAACCTACATAAAACTCATTTTCATTCACTCATCCAAACATAATTCCAGTTTTCACACGAAAACCAATAAATTCGAAAATTCATTTTCCAACACTAGAAACTAGAAATGGTCCATAGAAACATAACCATACAAGGCCACATGTATGTGTGTTTCCAAGTCTAACTACGAATGATATTTTCATTCTGCGTTTGTGTATGTCTTGTGTTTGTGCATTTCCAATTAATGTCTATTCTTCTCTCGGTGCTCCAGTGTGTGCCCCTCTGCCGGGGAGATGTTCGTGAGGGTTTCACGGAGGGCTCTATTTCTAACTAAGATTCTTTCCGTTGGTTAATTTTGTAAATAACCATTCGATAAATGGGTCGAAGAAGAGTCAGAACTTTCATGAAGTAATAAATTCATTTTAACTCATAATGCTTCAATAGTAGAATCTTTTTTTTTGGTTGATAGGGAAAAATTGTGCATCCATAGCAAGAAAAGAGAAAAAAATTAATTCTAATACATGGATTGTTTGTATCATGACAATTAGAAGTGTAATGGCTTTCTAGCCTGTGGTCGATCCTTGTGTTTTTAGATACATAGATTAGGAAATGTCGATTGATAAAACCGTTGTAGTCTAGTATTTTCCGCCTTACATGGGGATCCCCAGCTTCTTGATCCTACATTGTGGCGATGAGATTTTTGGTTTGTTCAAATTTTGCATGTTGTAGTTAGGCTCTTGTTGAGAGTGAAGATGTTCTTGAACAGTATTAACAACTTACGTTTTGTATAGTTGCGTCGTGAAATACGAACTTCTTTCAGATTTTTAAAAGGTTTGTTAGTGCTAGAAACATTTTGTTGGTAGGTAATTCTTGTTTTTCCCCCTTGCCCTTACTCGGGTGTGTGGGTTTCAGGAAATCAATTTGATATAAGAAATTAGGACAAGCACCAAAGGTTGTAGAATCTTAGCTCTTTAAAATTTACTTACGTTGGATATGTAATGTTTTCTTGAACTCTTGTTATCTTAATTTGTTAGTGGATGCTGTCTGTAGCTGTTTGGAAACTTGAATTCCAATAGAAAGGGGATGGTTTACATTTTGATATTACTTTTTATTTTAGGGATAAGGTTAAGAGGCTGGAAACTAAATAAGCCCAAATGCAGCGTACAATTTAGAGGGTGTTTAGCTATGCTTATTTAAAAGCTCTTGTAAGCTCCTACTTTTTATAAGATGTAAGAGCATATACGATGTTAGTAATGACATTTTTGTAATTAAAATGACTAAAGTGAAAAGAGACTGTTAAAATAATATCTCATTTTGAAAATAAGGTGGGTTCCCCATCTTTTTCAAAAAGAACTTATAAGATGTTTTTCTAAAAAAGTTATCAAACACTTTAGAGAACTTATAAGCTCTGCCGAACACCCTCTCAACATTTTTCTTTGAAAATGTTTTTGACCAAAGTTCATATTTGAGGTTTTGGCCCATTGGATGCCCACAAGCCTGATAAAAAATTTAAATTTATGTTATTTTGTTGTTCATACATGATCTCCTGATAATATTTCATTAACCTAGAAAACCCAAACACATAAATTGTATATGTTATCCATAAAAAGGGAAATGAATTTCAGTGTTTGTCATCTCTCGAAACAAACTAGTTTTTGAACATGAAAATTAATTTAAAAATTATTGTTTTATGCCTAGAGCTCACTCCAAAGTAACTTCTCATTCAATAATAAGTTCTTAAAGAAACACAATTCTTATATAATGAAGATGACCCAAAAGACAAGCTATGACGACAAAATGTTTATAGAATAATAACTGTCTAGCTGGGGCAGAAGAACCATGCCTTGAAGCGGGGGTATAAAAGAATCAAATCTCTTTTATTTGATTCGGTATTCAAATTCGAAAAATTAGAATACAAATTCAAACAAGATTATTTACTCAGATTCGTATTATGTAAATACGAATATGAATATCATATATTCGATTCGAGTATTCGAAAAAATATTCAAATAATAGTGTATAAATATTTATATTTATACAAATCACTCATATATATAATTGAGTGAGTCTCTTTTAAGACCATCTTACGGATCTTTATCCGTAAAATAGATCTTCATATTCTCTCTCATCCCTCACACACTCTCTCTCCTCTCTCCTCTCACCGCATCAACATTCTCTCTCCTCCTGTATTAAAAAACATGATATTTTATCTCAATAAATGAATATTTTTACTTATAAAAGTGTTATTTTAACTACATCATATTTATTTTTTTTCCTCTTTCTTTTGTTCCTAGTTATTAACTGTATTAAGAAATCCGATACTTGATCTCAAAAACAGATACTTTAACTCATAAAAGTATTACTTTAACTCTGTTAAATTTATTTTTCTTTCTTAAGTGTAATGTATTTCTAATATGTGGCTGTATTAAAAAAATATGATACTTTATCTCAAAAAATGGATACTTATAAACTATTATTTTAACTATGTCATATTTATTTTTTATTTTTCCTTCTTTCCTTCATTCCTAATTTGTCACCATCATTTATAAGTTTTTATACTAAAACAACTAATAAATGATCGAGGATTAGGAGTATCACTTTTTTTTTAAAAGTATCATTTTTTGGGTTAAAAGTATCACTTTTTTGTTCAGAAGTATCATCTCATGGAAGTATAACTTTCCATTGGAAAAGTATCACCTTTTTGGGTTAAAACTTAAAAGTATCACTTTTTGTTACAAAAGATTATTTTTTGGGTTAAAAGTATCACCATCATTTATAATATTGAAGCTGAAGAATTCAATACTAAAAAGCTGAAGAATTCATTAATATAAACAATAGGAATATTTTCATGTTTTTATACAAAAACAATTACTAAAATAATCGAGGATTAGGAGTCTTTGAACCAAACTCCTTGGATGGATGTGAGCTTGTTGTATCACTACTTTTATTCTTCTTGTTTTTCTGAAAATGTCCCTTGATCCTTTGCCTTCTCCCCTTCGTAACTGAACGTGTAGGATCCAGTATACTGTTAGAAAAATTAGAAACCTCATGTTGATCCGGAGAATTCAGTGTGTTCATGAACGCATCAATATCTAAAGAATCTCTGTTGTAGCCATCTTCAATGATTCTTCTCGCCTCCTCATTGTCTTGGCATTTTAGAATAAGATTATAATAGTTTCGTGCCATTTCATGCCGCCAAGGAACACAATCCTTTGGTTTATGAGAACTTTCAGCTATCTTGTTGATCTTTCCCCACAACTCTGTTTTGACAAATGTTTTCCATCTTTTGACAATGTAACACTCAGGAATCTTGGAGATAGAATGCATATGAAATACTCTTAACCTATGACAATAGTGTAAACCGCACTCCTCAAATTTCTTACAAGAACAGTTGATATTTAAACAATCATACACCACATGGTGACAGCAACCCCCATCACTTGGCAATGAAATGTCATACACCATGTTGTTTTCTTCAACACGCACAATGATGCATTCAATAGAGATACTTTTAAAAAACTCACTCTCAAACTCTTGAAAAAGGGTCAATGTATATATCTCAGCAACATGTTTCAATATTCCAGTCAATGGTAGTACAGACGTCAGAATTGATTTTGAGCATTAGAATTCGTTTTCTTTTTTTATTGTTCCTCCAATGCTTTAATGTTCCTTGGTTGTTGTTTTCTTTGCATTGAATTATATTGCGTTGTTCGTACTCTCACTCCTTTGTGAAGATAATATTACTGCAGAAAAAATATCCTTGCTTAGTGCAGTACACCATTTTTCCTTCAAATCATACATGCGCCGAAACCAAGAATCATTATGCAATTCATACTCCAAAATCATAGACTTTCAGCAAGTTTCAAAGTCTATTTCATCAACACAACCAAATCCAACATTTATTGAATTCTTCTTTGAAAGAATTATTTTTTTTCAAACGTCCAAACCGACTTATAGCATTCTGGTGAAGGTGCCACAGACATAGCTTGTGCCTTGTTTGAGGAAAAACCTGCACAGAAGAAAGAAAACAAAAATTAAGCATATATTTTTTGAGGGAAAATATCTGAGTTTTATGTTAAAGTATCACTTTTATATCTAAAAGTTTAACTTTTAGCTATAAAAGTATCACAGACAAAAGTATCAGATTTCTGTCATAAAGTATTTACCTTTTCAATTGCATTGTTGATTGCTAGGTCTTGATCAGTGAACAAAGTTACAGGACATTTTCCGCCTATTGATTTTGTATATACTTGAAAAAGCCACTCAAATGATTCAGATTTTTTATCAGATAAAAAAGCACACCAAACATGACATTTTTCCAATGGTTGTTGACTGCAACAAATGGCGCACAAATCAAGTTATACTTATTTGTACGGTAAGTTGTGTCAAATACCAAAACATCACCATATATTCTGTAGTAATCTCTCCAAAATACATTAGATAATCAACCCATTTCATCCAATTTTACTCTAAAAAAGAAATCCTCCTCTTCGACATCTTGTTGATACAAGATATCAATTAATGTTTGTGCATCGCCACCTTCTACTGCTTTTATTTTCAATATATTAGCAAATCAAATGGTCTTTCAAAGTATGGCCAAGGCACTGTTCCTTCCCCCCCTCCCCGGCATCATGTACCATATAACGTTAAGATTGAGTAGTTTTCATCCCACAAGATATCATACCCTTAATAGCTTTGCCTATTTCATTGTAATAACTCTTTCAGAACAATGTAGATGGCTCCATCCCTTCTTGTGAGTTGATGGTTGTGTTCCATAATATGCTGGACTACCTCATAAAGCCCCTATCCATTTAACTTTACTCTCATTGAATCTTTACATCCGGTGCGTGTAACATTAGCCTTTTTTCTTTTCTGTTGTAGATTGCTAAATCCAGCAGAAGAACATACATAATATTTCTCAACGACAACCCCTGCTTCAGCTGTAGATTTTCTATTAGTCGATTTTCATACACTAAACCCAACAGCACGAGCATGATGACAATACAACTGATGCATATCCTTAATTGTTTTTCTTGTTATATGGAGTAGACAACCACTCACATCAAACTCATTTTCATATTCGTTATCACCTCCAGGCTCATTGGAATTACTGATTTTATCACTCTCATAACTAGAGGCAATAATTGCGACAACATCTAAATGTAATACATTTGGTTAGAAATATGATACTTTTCATTGAAAAAGTGATACTTTTTACTAGAAAAGCAATACTTCAAAAATTGAAGTGACAAAAAATGAGAAGCGCATTACCTTCGACCTTCGGCAAAGATTGTATCACTTGCATTCTGTGTGGCAATATTGAGTTCATCATTTTCATGAGCAGTCCAATTTTTGTAACAAAATCTAAATGTAATACTTTTGGTTAGAAATATGATACTTTTTACTAGAAAGGCAATACTTGAAAAATTGAAGTGACAAAAAATGGGAAACACATTACCTTCAGCTTCTTGGAACATTGTATTACTTGCATTCTGTGTGGTAATAATGATTTCATCATTTTCACGAGTAGCACCAAGAATTGTGACAACATCTAAGCGTAATAATTTTGGTTAGAAGTATGATACTTTTCATTGAAAAAGTGATACCTTTTACTAGAAAAGCAATACTTGAAAACTGAAGTGACAAAAAATGGGAAGCACATTACCTTCAGCTTTTTGGAGCATTACATCACATGCATCCCCTGTGTCAATTTTGATTTCATCACCCTCATCACTAGAGTTCATAACAGTGACAACATCTAAATGCAATACTTTTGGTTAGAAATCCGATACTTTTTATTGAAAAAGTGATACTTTTAGCTATAAAAGTATTACTTTTAATGGAAGAAATCATACTTTCCTTGCCAAGCTCTTTAATATTGCCTGTTAGGAATTTTTTTTGTTAGATTTTGATGATACCATGTAAAACTTAGACTAGGAAGTTGGCACCCCATTTTTCTTGTAATTCTATGTTGTAATAGATAGGACTAAAAGAGCTGAGTGAAGTCAGCTATGTCAAAGAATGCAACAAGTCAATTGCAGACTAGAGTGAAGACTCTGATGTGTGTCAGCTGAGTATGGCCAAGACGGAAGACAAGAACTCGACTGAAGGAGAGCCAGCTGAGGAACAACTGTGTGAAGTATGAGGAAGTGTCAGTCAAGTTAGTGGAAGGAGCCAAGTCTAACAGCAGTTGAAGTGACGGATTGAGTCATTCTCATATGTTTGGAGTAGACTCAAGTCAAGGGGTAAATACAATGTGACCAAGTCAAGACAACTGACATTGATCTATTGGGAGAAAGTCAAGAATATTACTCGATATAGTAATATGTCCAAGCTGCCAGCTCTTAAAGTGTTTTGCCTAGAAACATGCAAAAGGGATGAGCCAATGGGAAACACTGAAGCATGTTTCAGACCCTGTAAAGCTAAAGAGCCATTTAATACGAGGAAAGGTCAACATCACATCTCTGCAGACCAAGAAAAGACAAGCCAACGAACAAGAAGTGTCATTTGAAAATAGCATATTTCTTCAACGGGAAAATTTTCAAATGTGCACTATAAAAGGTTGAGGAAACATTTGAGAAAAGGTGACCTAAACTTAACACGAACGAATCAAGCAATTATCAAGCAAGCATAACTTGCAATATTCTCAAGCTTATCTAGAAAATTCCTCAAGCCTAAAACTCGAAGAAACTCGATCCAACACACGATGTGAAAGAAAGATTATTTCAACCAGTTAAAGAGGAAAAGTTTAAAGAACGACAAAAAGGTCTACTCACCAAGTTGAAGGAGTTGTAGAAAGGTTCAAGGTCGAACCAGGAGTTTCAAGTCTATTGTAAGGTTGTGTGATCAATTCCAAAAATGTGAAGGGAGCTGAAGTAGTAAGATAACTGTCTTGTGAAGAAGTTGAGTCGTAGGAGAAGCCAACTGTGTGATCAAGGTTGTCTCTAGACTGAGAACTACATTGTAACTTGATCTGTTACTTAGTGGATTCCTCCAGGAGTTGGAGAAGAGTGGATTAGAGGAATTACCTCATCCTTGAACCACTATAAAATTACTTATGTTATTAACTTTCAATATTTTACTTTCTTGCTTATAAATTTTATATCTGATGATAAGTTATATTGCTATTCAAACTGATAATAACCAGTGTTAAAACAAGTGTTAAAAACGAACTTCAAACTTATCAAAGGGTGTTAAGTCTTCCGCTGTTAAAAACCAAATCAACTAAAAAGTTAAGTGTTAGCTGACGTAGCCAAGTTATACTATCAACATCTCAGTCGAGCCTATTGAGTGGGTAACTTAGCTGAAATCAACCAACCTAGTTGTCCCCCAAGGACTTAGCTAATTTGAGTCAACTTTGTTGAAAATCTTAAAAAGACTAAATTTGAAAATTTGGTTTATTCAACCTCCCTTCTAAACCTTACACCACACCCCTTGGGACCTACAAGTGGTATCAGAGCGGTTGGTTCATTGAGCCTTCCACACTGGCTACTGAACTAGATCTCAATCTTTTTCAAAAGGTTTAACACTTGTGTTTTCAAAGTCTTTCATCCTTAAAGCAAAATTATTATCATGGAAACAAATCTAACTCGTATTCCTATGTTTACTATAAAGAGTTTGATAATTGGAAGATTCATATGCAGCCTCATCTATCAGCCTTACACCATGAAATGTGGCTTGTGATATAGGATGGGCCATTGCAAATACTCAAAGTCAATACTGTTGTAAGAAGAGTACCTCCGGTGAAGGAGAGGAAGTTGTACGCAGGCTAGACCAACCATGGTTGAAAAACCACGCACTGAGTGGACTAATGAAGATAGAAAGAGATATAATCTGGACAATGTGGCCAAGGATATTCTCTACAAGATGTTGGATAAGGCAATGTTCAACAAAGTCAAGTCATGCAAATCAGTCTAAGAAATCTGGAAAAAGCTAACCCTGATTTGTGAAGGATCAGAACATATTAAAGAGAATAAATTAACTGTTGTTGTTCAAAAATTTGAGAGTTTTAAAATGATTGCAGGTGAAAGTCTGGATCAACTGGATGCCAGATTCACAGAGATAACAAATGAGCTTTCACATCTTGGGAAAGAGTACATTCAGAAGGAGATGTGCATGAAAATACTGAGATCCCTCCCAGCTGAATGGAAAATGAAGGTCATGGCTCTAAGACATTCAATGGACCTCTCAAGAACATCCAATCATGAGCTATTCTTAGATCTCAAAGCCTACGAATTTGAGCTGAGAAGGAAAGAGCAAGAAGAAATAGTTGTACCCAAGACAACTGCATTATTGGATAGTGAAGGGAAGAAGGCTGAATCAACGCAGATCATTGACCAGGAGGAAATTTCCTTCATGGTGAAAAGTTTCAACAAGTTCTTTAACAAGAACTATAAAAGGAACAAGGGTGAAACCTCCCGAAGACATTCAACACCTTCCAAAGCAAGGGAGGACAGACCACCCAAGAGAGCTGAGCATCAAAGAGCTGACTATCAGAGAGCTGATAATCAGAGAGCCGAGAGAGCTGATCAAAGAGCTAAAAACTGTGTAGAAATTGCAGACAATCAGGACACTTTGTTGTCGATTGCTCCTATCCACCAGTCAACAAATATAGAAATGAAGAAGAAAGAAGAGTCTTCAGGTAAAGAAGACAAGAAAAGAAGAAAGCCATGTTGGCTGCTGAGACTACTGAACCAGCCAAGTGCAAGGAAGCAACAGACTCGGATAGCGGTTGAGCTGACTATTCAAGTGATATAGAGGAAGAGGCTTTGATCTGCCTTATGGCTAAAGAACAAGATCAAGAAGATTAGGTACATTTTGACTCATCTCATTCTGATTCAAGTGATAGTGACTATGATACACACACTTCATCACCCACAGATCTTTATGATTCAATAGTCCAAATGATGAAAGATTTTGACCACATTAAAACCTCACACACACTTTGGAATGAGGAGAACAACCAGCTTAAAAGCCAAAATACACAGCTGACTAAAGAGCTGAGTACTCTAAGTCACATAGCTGATGAGAACACTAAGCTGAAGGCCGAAAATGCAAGGATCTTAGCGGAATTAGTCACACGGAGAAAAGAGAAAAAGATCTTAAAAATGTGATTGCCTCATTTACAAAAGCATCAAAATCATTGGATGAACTTATTATGAGTCAAAAAGAGTGTCGAGACAAGACAGTCATAAGATTCAATTCTTTTGTGCACAGTCAAGCTCCAAGAGTGATTTTGGAAAAAGGATCCTCAAGCAATGAGGAAATCCAAAAACCCAAAACACCATATGTTGCACCAACAAATACACCAAAACACAATCACAATCATACTGGCCTCGGTTATAAGGGAAAAGAAAAGAATCCAGAAGAGTATGCTGAAAGGACAACTGAGAAGACATTCAGACAGGTCCATCAGTAGACTCCTAACAGAAAATATTCTGTAAGAGCCAAACAGAGCTACCAAAAACCCCGGAAATCTCATCAAAGAAATACATATGATGGGAATGGTAGAAACTATCCAAATCAAGCTGATTGGAATAACAGTGTGAAATATCAGCAAAGACCTATGGGATACAAGCCAAAATGGCAAAGACCTCAACCTCAGCAAAGTTCATTCCCAAGGCAAAAGAGTTATTATCAGCATACATATGATTTTGCTAAAACAAACACACAGGCATACAGACAAAAGAGACAGATGTATGATCCTGAAACTCCCAAGAAATTTGCTAATGTACATTATGATTATGGTACTGATAGATGGAAACCTCTTAGAGTCGATCATCCGGCTATAGGTTGGTTGGAGCATCTTATAGCACTAACCCCAAGGACCCAGGTAAGTATGTGTACCTAAAAAGCGATTTTCTTGATTGCAGGTTCAAGGAACAACTGGGTGCCAAGGAACCTGGTACATGGATAGTGTCTGTTCCAGACATATGATAGGGAATAAAAGAAATCTGTCAAGACTCAAGGAGATCAAAGGTGCTAAAGTCATATTTGGAGAAAATGAAGCTCCAAGGGAGATCAAAGGCACATGATCCATCAATAAGAATGGACTGGAGATCACATATGTTTCTTATGTTGAAGGCCTCAACTTCAACCTGTTAAGCATCAGCCAACTCTGTGACAAAGGCTACAATGTATGATTCAACATGGGGATATGCGGATCAAGGATGTTGAATCTAATAAAATTGTCTTTTGCAAGGAACAAGACAAAAGAATATGTATATAGTGCATTGGTCCACCGCCACACCAAGCACATGTCGCTAGCAAAGAAGTACAAAGTAGAATCCAGTTGGTACGTGGCATAAGAAAAGTGAGTCACTGAATTTGAAAACAATCAACAAGCTTGCAAGGAGTCATCTTGTAGAAGGATTGCCAGAATCAGTGTACAAGAAAGAAAGTATATGTGATGCATGCCAGATGGAAAAGAAAATCAAATCATCATTCAAGGACAAGCCAAGTCCTTCTTCAACCAGGATATTGCATCTGTTGCATATGGATTTTTATTTGATCCTATTGAGCGAGCTAGCATCAGTGAAAAGAAATATACCTTAGTGGTGGTGGGTGACTATTCAAGATATACATGGACAATTTTCATGTGTAAAAAGAAAGAAATATTGAAGAAGTTGCCTCAGCTGATGAGAAGAGTTCAAAATGAGAAGAGTCAAACCATTATAAAGATAAGATCTGACAGGGGAACTGAGTTTGTCAATGGGGTAATAACTCATTATTGTGTTGAAAATGGTATTGCTCATGAGTTATCAGCAACAAGCACTCCACAGTAGAATGAAGTGGCTGAAAGAAGGAACAGAACTCTCAAGGAAGCTGCAAGGACAATGTTAGCTGAAGCTGGATTACCTAAGAGATTTTGGGCTGAAGCAATAAATACAACATGTTATACTCAGAATAGATGCATGATGAATAGGCAATTGACCAAGACTCCCTATGATATTTGGACATGGAGAAAGCCAAATGTTGGATACTTCAAGATATTTGGATGTAAATGTTTCATCCATAACAATAGCAATGATAATTTGAAGGCTTTTGATGCTAAAGTCGATGAAGGTATTTTTTGGGATACTCGGTGAGAGTAAAGCCTATAGAGTGGTGAACAAGAGGACTATGGTCACGGAGAGTCTATCCATGTGGTGTTTGATGAGCCAAATGTGAATGGAGAAGACATTGATGAGTTAGCGATAAGAAGAATCAACCAACTATACGTAAGAGTCCTTATATTGAAGCGAGAAGTGAGAGCATTCAACCATGACGATGATGAGATAGCTGAATCACAAAGATAGCTAGAAGGTCTACAGCTGAATGATGATGAAGAAGCTGTTCAAGATAACTTAGCTGCAAGACTGCTGAATCCAGCAGACTTACTCCAACCTGATGTGAGATGGCTGAGAGACCATCCACCTGAGTTAATCATTGGAGATGTTAGAGATGACATAAGAACCAGATCCAGAGCACAGCATGAAGCAATGTTCACTTGTTTTATTTTCCAAATAGAGCCTAAAGATGTGTCTCAAGCATCGGAAGACACACATTGGATTCAGGCCATGCAAGAAGAGCTAAATCAGTTTAAAAGAAACAAAGAGAATTAATTCAAAGGCCAACCCACCAAAATGTTATTGGTGCGAAGTGGGTATTCAGAAATAAGATGAATGAGGAAGGATATGTTGCCGGAAACAAAGCAAGATTGGTAGCCAAAGGGTATTGCCAAGAGGAAGGTATATATTTTGATGAAACCTTTGCTCCTGTTGCCAGATTGGAAGCAATGAGGATGTTTCTTACTTATGCTGCACATAAGAATTTCACTATATATCAAATGGATGTGAAAAGTGCATTTTAAATGGACTATTAGAAGAAGAAGTCTATATTGAACAATCTCCAGGTTTTTAGCAGAAAACTATTAGAGATAAAGTCTACAAGCTCAAGAAAGCATTGTATGGATTGAAACAAGCACCAAGAGCATGGTATGATACATTATCTCAGTTTCTAGTTGACAATGGATTCACCAAAGGCAAGGTTGACTGAACACTCTTCAGGATTCAAGATGGAGAGAATATACTGCTTGTTCAAATATGTGTAGATGGTATCATCTTTGGATCCACAAACAAAGAGCTGTATGACAAGTTCTCAAACCTCATGCAAGGCAAATTTGAGATGAACATGATGGGAGAGCTAACTTTCTTCTTAGGACTTCAAGTCAATCAATTGAAGGATGGAATCTTTATAAGCCAAACTAAATATACCAGAGATTTAATGAAGAAATTTGGTATGGAAGAGAAGTCATCAGTGAAGATTCCTATGAATACATCTGTCAAGATGGACATGGATGCAGATGGCAAAGCTGTTGATCAAACAAGATATAGGGCCCATATTGGATCTTTGCTCTAATAGCAAACAGGCCAGACATCATCTTTGCAGTAGGTGTATGTGCTAGATTTCAATTTGCACCAAAAGAGAGTCACATGACTGCAGCTAAAAGAATCCTTAGATATCTGAAAGGATGCCAAGAAGTTGGCCTATGGTATCCAAAGGAATGACGATTCAAGCTGGTAGGATACTCAAACTCAGATTATGTTGGATGTACAGTTGACAGGAAGTGCACATCAGGTACATGTCAAATGCTTGGAAACAAATTAGTTTCTTGGTTCAACAAGAAACAAAATTCAATAGCTACATCCATACCGGTTAGCAGTACATAGGCGGCATTTGTTGTGCCCAAGTCTTATGGATAAGACAGCAGCTGAGAGACTATGACATTGAAGAAAGAGAAATTCCAATTATGTGTGATAACACTAGTTCTATTGGAATCACTCAGAATCCAGTGTTGCATTCAAGAACAAAGCACATTGATGTCAGATACCATTTTATAAAAGATCATGTTGAAAAGAAGGACATCACTTTTGAATACATCTCAACTGATAAGCAGTTTGCTGACATATTCACAAAACCCTTATGTGAATCAAGATTTGAAAAACTCAAGAATGAGCTAGGGTTAATTGAGCTGAGTTATGATACTCAGAAGACTCAATCAGCAGAGACAAAAGAAGAGAGAATGGAAAATTAGCATGTTTCACATTTCAGCCAAGTGAAACAACCTAGTCGAGAAATCAATTGTATCGAATTAGCTGACAGCTGAGTGATCTTATGTGAAGAGAGAAACAGAGTTAAGTCACTTTGGATAATAGCTGGATCATTTATGAGCTAAGTAACAAAAACGCAGTCGTTTTATTCAAGTGGGAATGTTTTTAGGGATGACATCAGCGTAATTATGGTTGTCAGTACAAAAGCGCACAATAAAACATATGATTGGATATAAATGTTGTTGCATTTAATGTGGGGAATTTAATGCGGTTTTGAAGGCTAAATCCTTACCGTTGATTTTGATCAAATTTTTCAAATTCCAAAAATCGTCCTTTCAAGTCCCGTATAAACCAAAACACTTTTTCTCTCTCCTCACAGAACACTCTCGTCTTCAACAAGCAAGAAAGCATTCTCTCTGCAACAGTTCGAAACCTTAATTTCAAAGATCAAGTTTTTATGCATTTCTCACTGTTTATTTTCTCTAAAAATGGTCGATGCGTATGACTTTGTCAAGCTATCTGAGAATATCCACTCGAGATCCTCTGTGGACTTCAAAGGATGATCAAACAGGGAGTTGATGAGGCCCTGGTGAAAAAGATCGTGGAGAAGCTCGAGTAGTTGATGGCCTCGAAGGACTTTCTCACCATGGAGTTCTCTCATACTTACCTGGAAGAGGTCGCTATGTTTTACGTTAATGCGGAAGTTCATGATGATGAGATTCGCTCATCTATTCATGGCAGGGCCATCAAGATCATTGTTGCGAACCTTGCTGAACACTGTAAGTTGCCTACTGATGGGCTGAAAGAAATTGCTGAGAAAGATGTCAACTTGGCTCCGGCTTGGAAGGAGATAGCCAAGCCCGAGTCAGCTGCTAAGGCTATTTATACAGCCAAGAATAAACTGATCAAGGACGACTACCACAAACTGATGGACATCGTGTCCAAGTGCATGGATATGAAGTTTGGAAGCAACAACCAGCTATCACGGACTAAGCTGATGGTGATGGCTGCGATCATGCAAGAGAAGAAAGTTAACTGGGCTGAGTTTGTTTTCAGCCGTATCTGCCAGAATGTGATTAACAAGTCCTTCAAGGATGATGGGACCTTCAGATGCTCATTGGGTTATGGCCTGGGGCTTGGCCATTTGATGGAAGTTGAGGGGATTGCCTTGCACCATAGAAAGCCATTCCATGCAAACAAGAAAATGTTTAAGGCAAACCTCTCTGGAGCTCAAAGGAAGGCGCATGCCAGGAAAGCTGACACTAGTGAGGGTGAGTCAGTTGACCCTGTCGAAGACACAGCTGAGATCGCACCAACTCTCTCTCCCAAGCCTATCTCAAAGAAGAGAGCGAGGCAGCTAAGCCTGCACATGCCCCTGCAGCCAAGTCCAAGAAGGCTCCTACCCCTAAAGCCGAGCCACAAGCACCTGCCCCAGCAGCCAAATCAAAAGCCCCTACCCCCACAGCCGAGACTGAGAAGGAACTAGTCCCTTCTCCAGTCGTGAAAAAATGACGCACTGCAAAGTCTCGAAAGGCAGCTGCATCGAAGCAGAAGAATGTTGAAGCACATGCCTTCACGTTTGAAGAGCCTGAGAATGTAGAGCCAGAAATTCCCCTGGTTCCAACAAAACGAAGAAGACTTTTTAAGAAGTCTGAGCTTGAACAGGCTGAGTCCGGCACTCAGCTGGAGAAGCCTGAAAAGACTGTTGATGCTCAATAAGAGCAGTCTCAAGAGAAAGATGGTGGAGTTGTTGCCACCATGCATGCCCAGACGACTGCTGATGTTGATCAGCAGAGTATCGAAGACCCAGCTGGTCGTGAGACAGCTGTGGAGAAAGAGACAGCTGAGATAGCCAAGACTCCTGAAGAAAGAGCTGTCACATCCCCTCAGTCAGACAGATGCTAACATACCTGAGGAGGAGCAAGCCCCATTTGCAACCATTCCGGAAGATGGAGACGATGATGATGACGTGATTATGTACTCTCCAGTCTACTCGGACATTAGGCAAAGATTGAGGGAATAGAGGAGATGGAAGCTAGACTACTCCAAACAGCAATTCGCACATCCTGAGTTCATTGAAGAAGAGGAGGAGCTTCTAGCCTTCTAAGCTTCCTCGAAAATGTCAGCGTCCAATATGCCCTCAATGAGGAATTCTGCATGGATGTCGTCCATGCTATTAAAGAAGATGAAAAGGAGAAAGCTTTGGAAAAAACCAAAGCTCTTGAGAAATCGAAGATGTGTATGTTCACTTGAGGCCATGAACATCACATGGAGTCAACTGACAGCAGTGATCTCGAGGAGTTGGACCCAGCTGCAGCAGTTGAAAAGGCAGAGTTCCAACAGGCCATTCAAGAATCACGAGCCATGCACGAGCAACAACTTCAAGAAGGTCCAGGAGAGTCTTCCCAACTCTTTCCTCGATCCGATCCTTTGGGTGTGGCGTAGAAGATTGCAACTGATATTGCTGCCACCATATCCCCCGTGCAATCCCAGAGAGTGCAATCCTAAAGTGGCTCTCAAGGGAACGGCGATGAAGCTAGGGAAGGAGATGTAGCGGGCTCCCTAGCCAAGCCAACCCTCAAAGAAGGTGTTGAGACACCTGCCCAAACGGCTGACTAATCAAAAGGACAAACAGCCGTGTCTCAGGAGAAAAGTAACCCCACAACCATTGACTCAGCCGGTGCGCCAGCTGAGGGGGAAGCTCTCTCCACCACAACTAGGTCAGAGGACGCTATGGGAGACCAAACTTTGCAGTTAGGAGGCAAAGGTGAGCAATCAACGGATAAGCAGAGTAAAGTTAACGAAGCTCCAACGGTTGAGACTGTCCCAACTGAAAATTCCTATGATATGAAGGCCGATGTCGCTACTGATGCAGCTAAGGCAAAGGATGGGATAGAGGCCATGGGAGTTGAGACTCCTGGCCATGAAAGTGCAATCCTAGGAGTTGAGACTCCAAAGCATTCCACTGAAGACCCTATGGTAGCTGAGTCTACCAAAGGGAGATCTGTCGAAGACCCCAAGACAGTTAGGTCTGATGAAGGGAATGTTGAAGGCCCTACAGCGGTTGAGACTGCTAGAGATAAAGGCCTAAAGGAGGTTGAGACTTCCTTAGGTAAGGAAAAAGAACAAGAGAACATTCCTCAGATGGAGGGAGCTGGTGAAGAAGAAGAGATCAGCGCCCTTCATGATTCCCAGGAAAACATTGATACAACATTTCTGGAATCAGAAAATGAAGCTAGTCCATACATGTTGAAGATTCTACTCAGGACGAGGCTGAGGATGTTCACGAATCACGAGAATCTTGTCGGTGACAAAACAACTCCAATGATATATTCGCCTTTGATGATGAACCAACCCCTATGGTTACATCACACTCCAATGATGCTGATAAAACAACCGAGGACAAGTCAACTCAAATGGAAACAATTACTGAAGACAACGAAGTTGTTCACATAGCTGAGGCTCAGTCAACTGAGCAGACCGATACAACCGCTCCAGTTGGAACGATCGGTGAGTAGCTACCACAAATGCTTCAAGAGAGACTCAATCACTCAACAAAGAGCTCCCATTGCCGCATTGATCGCGACGACACTGGATCACCCGAGGCAAATAGAGTCGGTGCACAAAGACAAGAGAAGAGAAAAGCTCCACAACATGGACCAACGAGAATCCCTCTCGTTAGGATGACATGTTTAATGAGATATTCCAATTTGATGCCGAGTTGCCCCCTCTAGATGCCGAATCTGCTCGAGAATAAGAAAAGTACATTGTGCAGGAAGAGCCAGTAATTCCGGCTGATTTCATTGTACCGATATGTTTTAACTTTGATGCCATGTGGCCTGAAGACGAGTCGGCTTCCACAGCAGAGTTTTGAAATGCGTTCAAATATATATGTACAGAAATTGAGAAGATGGAACGCCACCTTGTATCGTTAGACCTCAGGTTGGACAACCGTGATGCAAACATCAACAAAGATATCCGAGGTATTGTCTAACGAATCAGGGATTGGGCTGCACAGACAACTGCTATGCGCTTAGAGCAAGTCCGTATTTCAAATCATTCTTTGCAGAGCTGCTAGTATGGAGTGCGGACAATGCACAGTTTCAGCAGAGGCAGAAAGAGTTCATGGTGAGAATTGAAGATTCCCACAAGTCGTATATGGAGTTACTTAAGCTGCAACACCAGAGAGAAATTGCACGCCTTGAGGAAAACATGAACCAGAAGTTCAACCTTCTTCAAGGAGAAATGAAATTGATGGCAGTTGAATCAAAGGCTACGTGGTTTGAGTTCTGAACAGCCTACTCCAAAGCAGATGACAAGCAAAATTCGACGAAAAGCCGACTTAACTTCATTCTCAGTGGTTTGTTCCCTGGTCTAACCCTTTCATTTGGTGATGATGCCAAAAAGGGGGAAGATGAGGCTTTGAGGGAATGAAGGAAGAGAAAGGGAGTCATAAGGTGGAGAAGAAGGGAGATACAACTAAGGGGGAAGGAAATTCAAAAAATCTTCCCTTAAAGCTTATGTTCGCTGAAACCCCCCAACAAGGAGAGATCACGACTTCAATTCTCAGTAAGCTACCGAAAGAGCTGTTCGTGGAATAGAAAGCTGAAATGGCCATGAAAGAATCAAGAAAAGCCATTGAAGCTGAATTTGAGAAGGTAGCTGAGAAGCAGTCTACGTGCATTCAAAGCATAAGGAAGCAATATGATGATCCTCCACTGAAAAGGATCACTCTATGATCAAGTCCCTGAGAGACATTGCCATGCCTGATGCTGGGTCTGAACCCAGATCCCTAGAGGAGTTTCAAGCTCTAGAGGCAGAAGGCTATTCTGAAGATTTGACTATTTGTAAGCCCGGGATTTGTCTTGGGATAAGGGTCTTGAGATATGCAAATCGGTGATAAGCGAAGAAAGTTCCAAAAATCACTCATTGGAAAATCAAAAACTCCAGTACATTATACTCCCAGAGGTGGAGGAGCTAAGTCAGGGAGAGGAAGGGGAAGATCCAGTGGAAGAGGGAGGTTCTCGATCGCAGCCGAATCCAGAGAATGTCAAGTATATTGATCTGCAGAAGAAAGGGATCACATGCTGGGCTGGATATGATCATCTAGCTAACCTGGAAGTTGCACGCAAGAATGCTGAAGCCATGAGAAGACATGAAGCTGAAAATGAACGAACAACTCGTGAATGGGGAGAAAAGGCAGCGTAGGGATGAACCTGCTACGAGGCGAGCATATGAGAAGAAGAAGAAGGATGAAGAGGAAAGGAAAAGGAGAAGAGCTAATGAAGACAGGAGGAGAGCTGACGAGGAAGAGAGAATAAGGAAGCAGCCAAGGCGTTGAAGAAGGCTGCAACCTCTTCGTGTATTTTACTTAGTTGTAAATACATAGATGTAAGTTTTCTCTGTACTATAGCTCTGATACTTTCCTTGTAATTTTTTGCTCTAATATCCTCTTGTAACCTAGGTTAGATACATATTGTAATGTTATACTTGTATAAGCTTTGTTACATTTTGTAAACAGCTTTTGTTAAGGACAAGAATGACATGATCAATAAAATTGATTATTCAAAGCATACATTCTTTGTTACTGCACTAGTGCATGTGTTTGATGTTTATTTTTGTTTGAGTTTTGGCATCATCAAAAAGGGGGAAATTGTTAGGAATATTATTTTTTAGATTTTGATGATACCATGTAAAACGTAGACTAGGAAGTTGGCACCCTATTTTCTTGTAATTCTATATTGTAATAGATATGACTAAAAGAGCTAAGTGAAGTGAGCTATATCAAAGAATGCAAGAAGTCAACAACAGACTAGAGTGAAGACTCTGCTGTGTGTCAACTGAGTATAGCCAAGATGAAAGACAAGAACTCGACTGAAGGAGAGCCAGCTGAGGAACAAAGCTGTGTGAAGTATGAGGAAGTGTCAACCAAGTTAGTGAAAGGAGCCAAGTCTAACAGTTGAAGTGACAGTTGAGTCATTCCCATATGTTTGGAGTAGACTCGAGTCAAGGGGTAAATGCAGCAGCCAAGTCAAGACAACTGACATTGATCCGTTGGAAGGAAGTCAAGAATATTACTAGATATAGAAATATGTCCAACTGTCAGGTCTTAAAGTATTTTGCCCAGAAACATGCAAAAAGATGACCCAGTGGGAAACACTGAAGCATGTGTCAGACCATGTAAAGCTGAAGATACATTTAAGGGTCAACATCACATCTCTGCAGACCAAGAAAAGACAAGCCAACAAACAAGAAATGTCATTTGAAAATAGTCTAATTCTTCAATGGGAAAATTTTCAAATGTGCACTATAAAAGGTTGAGGAAGCATTTGAGAAAAGGTGACCTAAACTTAGCACGAACGAATCAAGCAATTATCATGCAAGCATAACCTGCAATATTCTCAAGCTTATCTAGAAAATTCCTCAAGCCCAAAACTCGAAGAAACTCGATCCAACACACGTTGTAAGGAAAGATTACTTCAACCAGTTGAAGAGAAAAAGTTTAAAGAATGAAAAAATGGTCTACTCTCCAAGTTGAAGGAGTTGTAGAAAGGTTCAAGGTCGAACCAGGAGTTTCAAGTCTATTGGAAGGTTGTGTGATCAATTCCAAAGACGTGAAGGGAGCTGAAGTAGCAAGACAACTGTCTTGTGAAGAAGAAGTCGAGTCGCAGGAGAAGCCAACTGTGTGATCAAGGTTGTCTCTAGACTGAGAACTACTTTGTAACTTGATCTATTACTTAGTGGATTCCTCCAGGAGTTGGAGAAGAGTGGATTAGAGGAATTACCCCATCCTCGAACCACTATAAAATTACTTGTGTCATTAACTTTCAACATTTACTTTCTTTTTGATAAATTTTATATCTGTTGATAAGTTATATTGTTATTCAAACTAATAATAACAAGTGCTAAAACAAGTGTTAAAAACGAACTTCAAACTTATCAAAGGGTGTTAAGTATTCCGCTGTTAAAAATCAAATCAACTAAAGAGTTAAGTGTTAGCTGACGCAACCAAGTTATACTATCAACAGCTCAGTCGAGTCTGTTGAGTGGGTAACTTAGCTGAAATCAGCTAACCTAGCTATCCCCCAAGGACTTAGCTGATTTGAGTCAACTCTGTTGGAAATCTTAAAAAGACTAAATTTGAAAATTTGATAAGGTTTATTCAACCCCGCCCCTTCTAAACCTTACACCACACCCCTTGGGACCTACATTGTCCATTTTTGTTCTTCAACAAAACTTACACAAAAGCTGGAAAAGAAAAAAAATCATTAGAGAAGAAGAAGGTTTTTCATACAATAACAAACACCAACACAAATTTCTTACATATAATTTGCAACAAAAGGAAAATGGAATCGAATTTTTACGTACCGTGTGACGCAATGAGAGAACGCGAGTTGAGGTTTTATGTGCGTTGACGTCGAGGGCGGGGAGCTGAGGTTTTATGTTCATTGACGTCGAGAGAGGGAGAAAGAGAGAACACGAGCTGAGGTTTTTTTCTATCTGTACTATTTCATTTATTTCCAATTGAGGGAGACGACATGTGCTAGGGCACGGTTTATGGGCTTTTGCAGCGGGCTTGATCCTATTTTGCAGCGGGCTTGGTCCTATCTTTGTGGCTAGGCTTGTGACTGGGCTGGGCTTGGTCCTATTTTACAAAATCGGGCGGGTGGGTGGGGTTGGGCTCTATTTTTGTCGCAGCGGGGGTGGTGGTGGTCAGTAAATGGAGTTCGTCTCACGGATCTAGATCCGTGAGACAGTTTCACAAGAGAGTCCCTCTAAGAATAATTTTGATTTGGAAAACAACTACTTTTAATTTTTATTTGAAATATATTTATTTGATATGTAATGTCGGTCACTTGTCTAAATGATATTTAATATGGTTCTTGCTAAGTACTTTATGGATATATACATAGGGATATGATCTCGTAAGACAGCCTCTATGATAACCATTATATTAATCACATAATTAAATTAGGGGTTAATGTAGGAGTTATTTTAGGGGTTAATGTAGGAGTTATTTTAGGGGTTAATTTAGAGATTAATTTAGGGATGGGTTAGGGGTTAATTTAGGATTTTAAAAAAATAAAAATAAAAATAAAAATAAATACCAGCCTATGAATATATGAATAGCCCACATAAAATTCTTCACATTTTTCTCAAATCTCTACAATAGAAAAAGAAGGGATCGATGAGGACTTTTATCGTTCTTTTTTCTACATCGATATCTGCAATTATTAAGGTAGGAATTTTTATATTGTTTATCTTCATTTAATGTTCCATGATCATATTCCATTAATTGTAATATATGTCAAGAGAAAATAAATTCATATAAGCTAGGGCTCATGAAAAGGGTCCGGGATCAAAAGTATCTTCAAAGTGAACCCGCAATGCTATATGCAGCAACTGATCAGTCAGAGGAAAAATAAGAAATTAATGAATTTATTATTGTAATTATGTGAATGTTTTTCATGTTATATTATATATTGACAGATATATCCATACTGAGCGAGATGAAGCTCACCACTATTTATTATCATGATTTTCAGGTTGAGGAATCGCTGAAGATATGATGTTGTGGATGGTGGAATAAATCATGCTATATTTATATTTTAAATAATTATAATCGGACTAAAATTTGGGTTTATGACTTTAATTTTTTTTTTTCGTTTTATGCTTGGGATTTGTTGGATATTTAATTTGGAAGATGTATTATTATTATTATTATTATTATTATTATTATTATTATTATTATTATTCATGTTTTCTTAATAATATTTTTAGAGTACTTTAATTTCATAAAAGTCGTTACAACCTCTTACCATAAGTCAGTGTGGATTGATCATATCCATCCAGTGGCGGATCCAGGAATTAGTAGTAGGGTGGGCTAAGAAGTAAAACTTTTACTAGGAAAATTATCTATATATACGGTGGCGGAGCCAAGAGGGTGCCTCCCCGCCGCGGTGCACCCCGAATTTTTTCTGTCTGCTTTTTTCTATTGGAAAAAAATAAATAAAAATTATATATATGTTTTTTAAGGGGGAAAATATTTAAGTTAGGGGAAAAAATTTTTGGGCTTGAGTAATCGAGTGGCCGATCGGGGTAATGTATATATAGAACAAAGATTATGTATATATAACAAATTATTACAAGACTACACTATTTCTCAATTTATATAAGAAAAATACAATGGTATTTTTATATTAGCAATCAAATTGACATATTCTATTCTTAATATTATTTATTTCTTACAATGGTATTTCTAAATCCTTCATTCTTGATTTTTAAATTGAATTTAGATTCTAGGGTGGAACTTGAGTTTTGTATTAAAATTTGGGGTGGGCTAATTTTGAAAATTTTAAAAATTATAATACTACAAATATAATTTTTGAGATTTTGCACTGGGCTTGAGCCCAGTGCTACATACACATAGATTCGCCTATGTATCCATCCACTCCCTTTGATCAATGGTCCAGATGTCTATTAATATTACATCATTTATCAATTAATTAAAAGACAAAAAGGGCAAAGTAGTAACTAATAAATCCTGTAACCACATTCCCAATAATAACGCATACAATTATGGATGTAATGAAGATCACGTTTCCGTAACTGAAAACACAATTATACCAAAAATCAACTTCCCCCTCTCTCTCCTCTTGCGAATCAATGAACACTACGGAGGAACAAAATGCACACCATCAATATCGGAGCACACATCGATGGAAACAATAGAAGAAATTTATGAATATGGATGAGAGAGAATTGGTTCATGTATTTAATTGAAGCTGTATCACGATTTTGTCAAAAAAAAAAAAAAGAGGAGGAAAATTGAAAGATGAAAACTCCTGCCAGACGAGAACAATGGGGGTTGAAAGAAATGAAATGTTTCAAAATAGAGGAGAGAATTGAAAGCGAGAATCAAATCGGTAATCATATCTCATATCCCTTAAAAACGATAGACACAATCAATTACCAAAAAATACTGAAAATCTGACAAATTTACCCTTTATGGGCGAAAAATAAAAATAAAAAAGGCAAAAAATCAGAAAAAACGGATCCATTGGATTTGATAAATTAACGTATATGATTAGTCTACACTGTCTTACAGTAAGCCCTCTGCCACATTGGATCCTATAAATATATAGTTATCTTATATATTCTAATTATATATTTTGTGGATGTATTTAACAATTTCACGACAGCAGAGTTATATGTGTATTCTAATTTTTGTTGCGATCTAATTAGGTATTGTCGAAGAAAGCAATAAATATAGGTTAGAATTTTGGATGCGGGTATTCGAATTGATTCGTGTATATTCAAATATATTTTCAAATAGGAATAAAATCGGTTCTTATATTTCAAAATTAAAAGAATACAAATAATAATATTCTATAAATGAGTCAATAAACACGAATAGAATATCTTGATATTCGACTTATTCAATTCGTTTACACCCCTATCTTGAAGTTCTGAAGTAAAGCAGATTAAGATATCAGCCTTTTCTACTAAAACCATCCTTACATATTGAGAAAGAGATTATATTTGAAGCCCTTATCAATCAATGCTTGTACTATTAACTGGCCCACGAATGTTGTTTGAGGAAGAGAAGCTTGCTTGCTAGACACAATGTGAGTGGTGTTGAGGAGCAAAGAGATTTGGATGTGAATTTTCATCATCAAAAGTATTGTGTTTCTCAACTGCTTTACCTCGCGAATTTCCCATCTCTCTCATGTGGTCCTTGAATTCTTTCCTCACCACATCAAGGACGATATTGCCATATTGATCACACCATGATCTGAATTTATCCAGAAAGGAATAACAATTATTAGAGCATTATTGTCAAACGTCTGCTTGAACATTAGGGACGGAGCTGGGAAACCTCCTCATCGCTCAACTTCAAGAAAATTAAAATTAATATTAAAAGATAATTATATAAACTATACCTAAGGTTTGGGGTAATTATAAAAAAAAAAACCAGAACAGTTTCAAAATTACAAAAACTCCCCGAAGTTTGATTTTGTCTAAAATGTAAGGGGATAACTGTATTATTTTCACAAATATAAAAGGGGAGTTTGAAATGGTTTTGCTTATGAGGGGGTAGAGTACACAAAAATCAAACTTGGAGAGGATTTCAGGCTAATGTTTTGCTTAAACATAGCCTTCAAGAGCTATGATCTCTATCCAGAAGTTTGTATATGCAAACTCTTCTTGAACCACCTTGAGGCCTTTATTATATACATCTTAACCTCGTAATCACGGTTAACACAATAATTTATGTATGTCCATTGGATGAGAGATCATCTTTTTATCATATAAATTGAATCTCTGTATCAAAAGCATCCAATATATCTTTCTTTTGCCAATCCAAAATCCCAAGCCACAACACAGCTGCCCTGCTTTTCCCATGTTTGCTGCCAAGTTTAGATACTCAATCATAACTCAAAAATTAGTATGTCTCCTAAAAGAATATATGTTCAGTTTTTGTTAAGTGACCAGCAGCAACCAAATTGCACCTTGCTGTGATTATCTCGGTTAGCTCGTGATTAATATATTTTCAAAAATATCTGGGTTTTCTGTTATTAGATCAAACATCGAGGGTAGTTTTTGTATTATCCCTTAATATATATATATATATATATATATATATATATGTATATATATATTCTTAAATTTCATCCGCCAAAAATTTGTAAAAAAAGAGCATCTTTATTTAATATTTCAAGAAAAAAATACATATCCTCTCCTCCCGTTTCAGTTTCTGGCTCCGTCCCTGCTGAACAAGTAATCTTGGTTTTCTGGAATGAACCCGGAATTAAATTTGTCCTAACTGCATGTGAGATTGTAACTAGCTCAAAAGAAGACTCTGTAATAAACCAATGAGAAAAAACTTCTGTTTTCATGATCACTAACCTGCTGTTTTTTGGTGGAATTAAGCAAATGATATTAAAAGAAATCATGCTAAAGAACCATTAATATAATCAATATACCAGTAGTGACTGTAGATATTTAACTGGTGCCTTGTTAACTATTTGGTAATACCAACTAGTATCATTTGCTGAAAAGCAAGTTGTTGAAATAGCAAAATGAAGAAAAGGGTATATGGTCGTCTTACTTGGGAAAAAACTTTTCCAGGTCCGCCTTGTCCACCGGAAGCCTAGTCGAGATTACTTCAATCTGATCATCTCTGAATAAAATTATATGTCTGGTTAATCCATCTGTATCAAGACAAAACCTCAAATCTTAGTTATTCAATCCAAAAACAAAATACATACGATAGATGAGCATTTGGATTTTTTGAACCGAGTTCTGTTTGGATTTGGAACAGCTCCTTCTTTATTTTCTCCCCTAAAACCTACAAACAGCTGTGCACATCAATTAGGTCAACTTGAAGCTCTAGCACAGCCAAGTTTCAGTTAAAATGTCGCGAGAAACTTGAAGCTCTAGCACAACCAACTTAAATTTCTAAACCTTATCGACAAAGAAATCAGTTGGCGCGCCATTTGGATGCAATTTCCTCTTGATTTGCTTTGTGTCTGGTCCCTCACCAACAAGCTTGCCACCATAACTTTCTCCGTCCGATTTCTCATTAATGGACAATGAAGTTGATTTTTCATCCTCCAAGTCGTTTTTCTTCCATTTTTTAAATCCATCAAATACCCATGCTTTTTTCACAGACTTTCCTTTCTCTTTTTCAGGATTTTGACGACTGTCATTACTATCATGACTATAATCTTCTTCTTGCTCTCTCTGAAAGTTTGTCCTAAATTGTTTATCTTTCGACTTCTCAGCCATCACACATGCTGATGGTGAGCTCTCTACCATGAGAATCGATTTTGAGCCATTTTCTTTCTCATTTAAACCATTATGGTTTTCATTCCTTGCAAAACGTACATTTTGTTCTTTTGTCCAAGTACTTTTGCCATGTACAGTATTTTCTTCGTTCTCCTTCAACTTTTTATCTTTGCCTTGTGATACAAAACCAAAAACAGATGCAGCTCCTTTCACTTTCCTTACCATTGAATGATCTTTTGAGTTTTTCTTTGAGGTTGAGATATTTTGGTTAGCCGAGCATTTCTCATCCTTCAAATCTATTACGGACCATTCGTCGTTTGAAGTCTCCTTTCCTGCTCCAACTATCACATCTCTTACATCAATCTCAGCTCCTTGAACTGCAAGTCTCTGTAACAAAGGCCTCTTTGATGCATGGTACTCTTCGTTTGATATGCATTTCGCATAGAGTAACTCCTGAAACGAAAAAGCCAAATATTTACTATAATTTCCTTTGCCTAGATAAACGTATATGCTTGTGTAATCCTAGTTATGCTACAGTAAAATCCAAAAGCAACATAAAATATTATCAGCATACAAGTCTATGAATCGCTGAGTGCTGCAAATACATGATAAAATTCAGCTACAGAATTCACAAACTATATGAAACTCGTGCTAGTCGAGAAAACTTGTAGCTTCATATATTTACCCGAAACACGAATTAATAGATTGATGGAATCGATTCTGCTATCCAATATAGATTTTACAAAATTGCTGCACAAATACACAGTACAGCAAAAACCACTTGCCTCATATGTCACATTCAAAACCTTTAATTCATACTAATAGTGTAATTGCAATAAAAAGAAAGTTCACTAGTAATTTCCAATTTGAAAGTAAAAAGAAAGTTCACTAGTTATTTCCAATTTGAAAGTGAAACATTATTCTGCTAATTTATTTTTCATCCACATCGTCTAACCAAATCAATAGAAATTCGCATATGCCAAAAGTTTGCAAAAAAGGGATCCTAAGTTTCAGCTGTCACTTTTTAGTTTCCCTTGATTTTCAGAAAGATAGAACAGTGTGTTAACTAAAAACAACAGCATACAACAAGCATATAAGAAAAGAAGTTATAGTGCGCAAGAAAAACTAATATTTCATGATGGAACATCACAATCAAGGTAGGAGCTTAAACAAATATAGTAAATCAGATAACTGATTTTAACTACGAAACAATAGGGGAGAAAAAGAAATAGCCATATGTTTACCTAATAGACTGACTCTCTCCTACGCATAACACTCTCCTAAACAAATGATTCAATTGATTCACAAACAGAGATATAAGATTTACCCGAGGACACTCTCTCTTGTCGATGAAACAAATATACCAGCACAAGAAAAAACCTTGGCGTGACAAAACTTTTCGATTTACATAAATGAAGCTAAAAAATAAAGTACAACATAGTGAAAATGAGCACCTCTGCTTATAACAAACAAAATTTCACATTGCTCATACAAAGATTAAGTACAAAGTGTACTCTTATTTCGGTTCATCTATCAACTGATATGGGGTACATACAAGATCATTAGCTCTTATTCTTTCCATATACGAAAACAAAGAACGACAACGTTGAAACACGAAACCACAACATTATACAACATCATTTGTTCATGCTCAAAAACAACAAGGATACAAAACAAGCTGAAACAAGTCATTTCATTATTATGGAAAAAAAGTTATCCAAAGAATTTTACTACCTATGCACGCGCAATAAAATGATAAAACAAAATAACAATACAAAACAAGTTTTGCTAACCAGAACTACAAAAATAAGCACAAGCTCGAAATTTATCTGGGACACATTTTGTGTGAAAAGAACAGTAGTCGGCTACAGCAGTCAGCACAAGTTTTACTAGACATTCGGATTTGAAGCTTGAAGTACAAATTGGAAAAAATCAATGACTTGATGAAACCGGGGAGGAAATCAAGCACCTACAAGACTAATCATTAATTCCATCATTCTTTAGCACAACTTTCTCAATAAAATCAAACCTTCTGTAGATATACTTCCCTCAGATCCAACTGAAATTATTCCGTCTAGCGTAAAATAGAAAAAAAGTGAAGACCACAAACCAAAAATGAATGTAAATCCAAAAAGCAAAGAGGAAAAATGAAGGCCAGGAAGAAAATGTCTTCGCCAATGTATGGTGTCACATTGTGTCACAAAGAATGCCCATCAAGGCAAAGACAATTATAATGTCACTTTAGAACTACATCAGGCAGAAGCACAATATATAGTGAAACTGAAATCAAGGACATCAACGTCTAAAATGAAAATGAAAAAAAAAAATTATCTAATTGATATCACACAGTTCAACCTCTCTTCACAGGCAATCACAATGGCATGCAACATACTCACATGTAATTACAGTATCAAATATCACACGTTTCCAAATTTTGATATGACAACCATGAAGAATTCAATTCAAACTTGTTCAGCCAATATCTAGAAGCAAGCAGCCACCACCTACCATCCTATAGCAGCTCAATTTTGACAAAGAAGATGCAACAGCTTTTCATGTTGAAGTTTTCAACCATTCACACCTTCTCCCACCTCTATAAACAGAACATTTTTATCAGTTGGAAATCATCCCTTGTAAGTGGAAATATCTATTCATAGTGAGCAGAGAGATCCTTGAGAGTAATCGAATCAATCCTTGAGAGATTGAGTAAGAAGTTTTTGAGAGTTTTTGTAAGTTTGTAAATCTCCCTCTAAATCTTTTTTTGTGAAATAGAATTGGTATTTTTCTCTCAAATTCATCCATTTTGTTTCATAATGATCCTGTGATACCTAACAAGTGGTATCAGAGCCTCGTCGGAGTGCTCACCGGAATTTACATAGGTCTGAAAATTTTGAGTTTTACAAAGTTTGTCGAAACTCAATTTTAATCACTCCATTAGATTCCTCTCATCAATACGAGTCCGTACGTTGTTTTCGGATCGAAAAACGGGCGTCGGACGAAGCCGCACGAGCTGCCGAAATTTTGGAGAAGATAATGAATAGTAAATTCTGCAGATGACTTTTGTAATCTGTAAATTACAAAGAGAGTTTTATATTTTTCATTTTTTGACCCCTCAACTTTCTGAAAATTTCATTTTGACCCCCAGGTTTTCTGAAATTGCATTACGGTCCCTGAACTTTTAGAAATTACAGATGGCCCTGAACTTCTTGATATTTCATTTTGGTCCCTATACTTTTAGAAAATTGCAGATCGATCCCAAATCTTTCACAAATTGAAATTGTAACCCCAGAGTGTCTATTCCACCATTTTTTACCATTACGGACGTAACCGTACACTCCATTTTGTGAGATTCAACCCCTATCTTTGTGAATTAGTTGTTGAAAGGTGAAAATGGCCACGGATGAGTCAACATCATCTTCTGGAGCTATGATTATGCTCAATGCTACTATTTGCACGTTATGGAAACTCCAGATAGAAGATCTACTCAACTGTAAAGATTTGTTCGATCCCATTGAGCTGAAGGGTGTTAACCGTGATGGGTTGAACAGAGCGCTACATCTCCATCTCCAGGAATGATGGCTGGCGTTTCTCCACCCTTATTCTTCGGTTAGGAACGGCTCTGACCTTGCTCCTCTAGCCATTTATAGCAGTTCTTCTTCATATGACCCTCTAAGTTGGTTTTCTGCCATCAGTGGATCTACCCCTACTTTTGTTTCTGCCTTTCCCTTTGCCTGTGCTACTTCGTTGTTGCTTCCCGTGTTGTCTCCCTCGATTTTCCGTCACAAGAGCATGGGTCTGATCTGTGCCCATGTCTTTCCTTCTAGCCTCCGCATTGAATAGGGCATCCTTAACAATAGACATGGTAAGTTTGCTTTCTGGGGCCGAATTACTGAGAGAAACAACTAGTGTTTCCCAGCTATCTTGAACTCACTAGTATGTTCGGCAACTAAAGTTCCATCTTTTAGCTTTATGTTGACTAAGCGCCTCATCAACAGGCCTTTATTCCGAGCGGTCTTGGCCTGGTACATGTCCTCCAGCTAGAGGGCATATGCGACCGTCTCCTGTGCGACATGGTGAAAGACACTATGGTCAATCCATTGTCGGATAGAACCAATAGATTTTTATTCGACTTCTTCCACTCAGTTGACTTGGAAGCATAAGGGTTAACTGATGAGAATCCAGTCATGAAGGATCCGGACAACACCAAATGCAAGTTATCTCGAGTTCTTGAAGACTATGTAATTGAGTTCTTGAGTTCTTGTATTTGTTTATCATAGATTAGGTGTTTATTTTTGTTATTTTGAGTCATTTGAGTGGCCAAGTTGATGTTAGAGGCCAAGTATATTGAGTTTAGAGTCATGTTAGTTAGTCATGGGTCGAAAGGAAGCATTGACGGTCGAACAGCAAGAGGATTCCTTAAAAAAAAAACGTCAGCGCGCGCGTGTGATTTTCAAAGATGGCGGGGTTTAGTATTTGGGCCATAACTTTCTCTACAAAATTGGTATTGGGCTGATTCAAGTTGCTATGGAAAGCTAAGAGAAAGGGCTACAACGTTTATGAAGACTCCAGGAACAGATTCGAAAATCCCGGACGTGTATTTTCGTCCACACGTGAATATTGACTGCGATTGAGTTTCCTTTTTGGGTTTGGACTTATTTTCCTTTCTAGTTTGTTTAGGATTTGCTTTGAGTCACCTATACAAGGCAAACACTTGTTTATTTTTCAAAACAACTTTGATTTTTGAGTATTGAATTGAGATTATTCTCTCCAACCCTTTGGGTTTTTCCAAGAGCTTCAAGATTGTTCATCTTGTTGCGAATTCTGACTTATCAAACAAACTTCCGCATTTGTTTGTGGCGTCTACGCATACCGAGGTTCCTGCTTTTCTAAGCAACGGGTCGATGTTTCCACCAAATTAACCAAACTAGTGAAGATCTTGGGTTAACAACATATTGTTGTTGGGTCGTATCACGCGATTGTTCCGCAGTTCACATCGGTTGGTAATCGTGAGCCATCTAGCGAGTTAAGTCTATCCTTGTTCTTTAATTTTTTCTTCATTTTCCGAATTTCTCATAAACCCTAGTTCTTGAAGGGTACACAAAAAAAAAAAAGAAAAATTCGAACTGCACAAAAAAAATCAGCGGGTAAAGAATCTAAACCGCGTGCAAAAAAAAAAAAAAAAAACACGAAAATTCTGGAAAATTCGAAAATTTAAGCCCTAGTCCTCAATTTCATCTTTTACGATCCGTTGATTGGTTTGGTAATTTTCTTGGTGTGTTGAGGCGTACTTGCGACTGTCTGATTGGTTTATAATCGTAACAAGTGCGGGTACTTGGGGATTGTGAGTTGAGTGATACACGAGCGTATACACGTGAGGTGAGTGATTTAAGCATGACAGACGAAAACCGACAACCATTGGAGAAGCTTGATATGGAGGCACTTGCAAGCCTCATGAAGAAAATAATGATCGAAACATACGGGAATCCCGTGGAGGCGCGAAAATAGAGGAACACATTCTTAGGGCGCGAGGCCGAGGAGGTTCGAGTTAGAGGAGTGGGTAGACGAGATTGATGATTTTGATCCCGAAAGGGAGCAAAATTATAATCCGGGTAGAGGTCGGCGCGGAGATAGGGGTGATCGGGGACGTGAGGATAGCAATTTGAGTAACATCAAAATGCAAATCCCCTCGTTCCAAGGAAAAGTGATCCGGACGCCTATTTGGATTTGGGAAAGGAAAATCGAGAATGTGTTCGATTTGCCAAAATTATTTCAATTGAAAAAGGTAAAATTGGCATCAAGCGAAGTTCTCGGATTGTGCAAGTGTGTGGTGGGATCAATTAATGGTCTCAAGGAGGAGAAGCGCGAGCGGCCCGTTTCACGTGGGAGGAGATGAGGAGTACGATGCGACGTCGTTTCGTACCAAACCACTTTATTATAGGGGCGTCATCGGAGATTACAAAGATTGACTCGGGGTCGAAGAGTGTAGAGGATTATCACAAGGAGATGGAGATCTTAATGGCGAGGGCAATATCGATGAGGATCGGGAGGTGACTATGGCCAGGTTTATTGCGAGTTTGAATACTCCTATAGCGGATGCCGTCGACCTACACCACTGTGTCGACCTCGAGGAGATGGTGCACATGTCGGTGAAAGTTGAGCAACAACTCAAGAGGAGGGGTTTTACACGGCAAAATCCCAACACTAGCACCAGTACTTGGGGTTTGAATACTCCTACGATGGATGACGCGCGTTTTTCTCAACAACCCAAAGTTGTGGAGGGTAAGACGGACTTGGACAAGGCAAAACCATCAGGTAAATTTGATCCTTCTACTTCACGCACTAGGGACATTGAGTGTTTTAAATGTCATGGGAGGGGTCATAGAGCTAGTGAATGTCCGAATAGAAGAGTGATGGTGATTCGGGCTAATGGTGATGTAGAGTCCGAAAGTGAGGATGATCATGATAATCGGGAATGTGTAGTATGATCATTGATGGAGGTAGTTGTACAAATGTGGCTAGTGAGAAATTGGTGGAGAAGTTGGAGATTCCTACTCTTGAACATCCAGAACCATATACACTACAATGGTTCAATAATTGTAATGGGGTACGAGTTAATAAAATGGTGTTGGTGTCTTTTCAAATTGGGGGTTATAAGGATGATATATTATGTGATGTGGTGCCAATGCGGACTTGTCATATCTTGTTGGGTAGGCCATGGCAGTTTGATAGGCGAGTTGTGCATGATGGATATACTAATTGCTATACTTTTGAGCATGAGCGAAGAAAGTTCATACTTTCATCTCTTACACCTGCAGAAATTTATGATGATCATGTGAGGATGAGAGTTTGTGAGTCAAAAGAAAAAGAGTGTTGCAAGTGAGCAAAAGAAAGAAATAAAAGCGAGAAAAATGAGAGCTTGAGTGAAAATAAAAATAGAGAGCTTGAGTTTGGCTAAGGGTAGTTGTGAGATTCGAGAGATGGCAAGAAAAAGGAGAGTACAAATTTTGAGTGGGCCAAAAATAAGGGGAAAGGCAATGAGGTAAAACAAGAGAAAACAATTATCTTATGATTAAGAAGAGAGACATTAGGCGAGAGTTTTTGAATTCTAACATATTTGATAATATTTTGCCTAGTTCTATTGTTTCCCGTATGTACGGGGATTTGGGCAACCGGATGAATGTGCGTGCGTTTCACATTTGATCCGGGTGGATTGATATAATTGGTCAACCTTTGGGGTCAGCGTTTGGATTCGAGGCGAATCCCTTTCAAGAGGAGGGGAATGATGAGAATCCGGTCATGAAGGATCCGGACAACACCAAATGCAAGTTATCTCGAGTTCTTGAAGACTATGTAATTGAGTTCTTGAGTTCTTGTATTTGTTTATCATAGATTAGGTGTTTATTTTTGTTATTTTGAGTCATTTGTGTTGAGATATTATAATAGACTAGTGCTTTAACTTTAGGGTAGTGCCCTATTTTGGGGATTTATGTTTTCTTTCTTTTCCTTAATTTGTGGGTTGATTAGAGTAGCTTTTTTTGCCTATATAATGTATGCATTCTCTTCATGTTTGAATACAAGAAATACAATCATTTTCACATGGTATCATAGAGCAAGGTTCCTAAACCCTAGTTCTTTTTTTTTTTTTTTTTTTCAGAAATCTTAGTTTCCATTTTCAGTTTCCACATTCCAGAAATTCCAATTTCCAGATTCCAGTTTCAATTTTTCCCGGAAATTCTGCTGGAGCACTATTCACCGGAACACTGTTCACGCAATTACACTGTTCACATCGAGTACTGTTCACCAAAAACGCTGTTCATACCGGAATTACTGTTCACATCCGAAAAAAAATATTATTTCATCGGGACACTGTTCACGGTCAGAAAATATTATTCTACTCGGAAATACTGTTCAGTTCGGAAAATATTTTTGACGCCAGACAACATTGTTCACGTCTGTTTAATCAAGTCATCATGTCTGATCCTTCTTTCAAAACAACGGGTCTAGTCCGATGGCCGCCTTTCAAGGGTCCACAACCATTACAACCGAGCATATTGAATGGTACGAACTTCTTAAAATCTGATTGTGATTTTGTTTTATCTCGATGAATATAAAGAGTATTTACGGCTAAAAAAGCGATCCCAACAGCAACCTCTTGACCACTATAGCTCACACTAATAATTCTACGGTTTGTTTCTCTCACTCTACACCTATGGGATGGGTTTTGGATTCGGTGCTTCGATCACGTGGTAGTAATTCTTCTATATTCTCGTAAATATCACGGACCAAATTTCCTCATTTTTTATTCTTGCATTGAGATGGGTAAAATAAAATCCGTGCTGGAGTTGAGGCGGGTTTCACCAACTCCTCAATTCCATTGAGTTGATCTTATTGGTTCTAATTGTCCTTTTAATTTGATATCCATAAGTAAATTAACTCGTTCTTTAAATTGCACCATAACTTTCACTTCTCGATTCTTTTTTTTGATACAAGATGCGAGTACGGGACGATTGGTGCGAGGATCGAATCTCGTGGTCTCTACTACCTTCAATCAACAATATCCACTCTATGTGCCGCCACTTTTGCATCCCCCGATCTTCTTCATCGTCGTTTGGGTCACCCCGAGTCTACCCAAATTAAAAGCAATGGTACCCGGTCTTTCACGGTTGAGTCTTTAAATTGTGAGTCTTGTCAATTAGGTAAACATGTTCGTGCTTCTTTTTCTAATCGTATTAATAACAGAGCTTCATCTCTCTTTGATATTGTTCATTCGATGTTTGGGGTCCAAGTCGTGTTCCGTCTATCTTGGGTTATCGGTATTATGTCACTTTCATTGATGATTTCTCGGTGTACTTGGGTATTTCTAATGAAAGATCGTTCAATTGTTTGGTATTTTTGAAACTTTTTGCTCGAGAAATTAAGACTCAATTTGGTAAAATGATTCGTGTCTTTGCGTAGTGATAATGCAAAAGAATATTTCTCACGATCGTTTCAATTCCTTTACACGTTCAACGGCATTATACATCAATCGAGTTGTCCCATACACCTCAACAAAATGGGGTAGCTGAACGAAAACATGACACATTGTTGACACGGCTCGCACTTGTTGATATATGCCAAATGCACCTTTAAAGTTTTGGGGTGATGCTATCCCGATGCCACTTATTTGATAAATCGAATGCCATCCTCTGTGTTGAATGGTCGGGTTCCTTACTCTATTTTGCACCCTACAAGCCCTTTATATGTTGTTCCTCCTCGTATTTTTGGTTGTACTTGTTTTGTTCATGATCTATCTTGAGCCGTGATAAATTGTCCGCTTTCGATGCTGCCAGTGTATTTTCCTTGGTTACTCCCGTTCTCGAAGAAGGTTACCGCTACTCTCTCCTCCTACAAACCGTTTCTACATTTCCGCCGATGTTACTTTCTTCGAGGACATATCATACTTTTTTCGCAACTACTATCCCTTCTCATGACTTGGATCGGGTTTTGCTTTATACCCTACTTAGAGTTCATTCGACCAACTCATGAGCCTTCTGTTTCCCCAGCATTGCCCGATGCTCCATCATCTCCACCACAGTCTCCTCCACCTATTAATCGGTTTGGCATTACTTATGAAAGACGGTCCGAGCCACGAGCTTCAGATCCTGTTCCAGAGGTGTCTATCCCTGCACCCGATCCACCTGTTTCACCTGATTTGCCAATCGCCATCCGCAAAGTATACGCTCTACCCGTAACCCTTATCCTATCTACAATTTTCTATCTTACCATCGTTTGTCTCCTACATATTGTGCTTTTGTTTCTACACTCTCTTCTATTTCTATTCCTAAGACAGTTTCCGAAGCACTATCCCATCCAGGATGGAAACAAGCCATGATTGATGAAATGTCAGCTTTGGATTGCAACCATACTTGGCAGCTTGTTCCTCTTCCTTCTGGAAAATCTGTTGTTGGTTGTCGTTGGGTGTTTAATGTTAAGATTGGCCCTGATGGACAAGTCGATCGCTTGAAAGCCCGCCTGGTAGCCAAGGGATATACGCAAGTCTATGGTCAGGATTACACTGATACTTTTTCTCCGGTTGCAAAGATGTCTTCAGTTCGTTTATTCCTCGCTATGGCCGCTTTATGAAACATTGGCCCCTCTTTCGATTAGATATCAAGAATGCCTTTTTGCATGGTGATTTGGAAGAAGAGATTTATATGGAGCAACCCCAGGTTTTTGTTGCTCGGGGGAGTATGGTTTGGTATGCAAGTTGCAAAAGTCTTTATATGGTTTAAAACAATCACCTCGGGCTTGGTTTGGCGATTCAACAAAACTCTTCAACAATTTGGGATGATTCGGCTGCGAAGGAGATCATTCTGTCTTCTTTCGATGCTCTCGGCAAATAGATATATCTACCTTGTGGTCTATGTTGATGACATTATAATTATGGCGATGATTGTGAAGGTATCAAGGCGTTAAAACAACACTTATTTCACAATTTTCAAACGAAGGACTGGAGTCCTCTTCGTTCTTTCCTTGGGATTGAAGTAGCTCAATCAAAGTCAGGTATTGCAATTTCTCAAAGGAAATATGCTCTTGATATCCTAGAAGAAACGGGTCTACAGATTGTAAACCGGTTTCTACTCCATGGACCCTAATGTAAAACTCCTTCCTAATCGGGGGGAGCCCTATCCTCGATCCCAGGGAAGATATCGGTGTTAGTTGGGAAACCGAATTATCTCACCATGACTAGACCGGACATATCTTTTCCAGTAAGTATAGTAAGTCGTTTCTCAACTCTCCTTGTGATAGCCATTGGAATGCGATTATTCAATTGTCAAGTACATTAAAGGGTCACCTGGGAAAGGACTTGTGTTCACCGATAGAGGCCACACTAATATATCATTGGGTATTCGGATCGATTGGGCGGGGAGATGAGAATGATCAAGATCTACTACAGTTCTTGTATATTCATAGGAGGAAACATGATTTCATGGAAGAGTAAGCAAACCGTTGTTGCTCGTCAATCGGAAGCCGAAGTATCGGCTATGGCTCATGCAACATGTGAACTTTTGTGGCTAAAACATTTATTGCAAGAATTACATTTCGTGATGTTGGTTCTATGGAGCTCGTGTGTGATAATCAGTCCCGCATCTCTCATCCAATCCAGTTTTTCACGAGAGGGCGAAACATATAGAAGTCGATTGCCATTTCCTTCGAGAAAAGATTATCTCTCGAATCATCAAGACCTCCTTTGTCAACTCTAAAGATCAACTTGCGATATATTTACTAAATCTCTACGGGGTCCCGGATAACTTATATATGTGACAAGATAGATGCATATGATGTATATGCTCCACTTGAGGGGGAGTGTTGAGATATTATAATAGTAGTGCTTTAACTTTAGGGTAGTGCCCATTATTTTGGGGATTTATGTTTTCTTTCTTTTCCTTAATTTGTGGGTTGATTAGAGTAGCCTTTTTGCTATATAATGTATGCATTCTCTTCATGTTTGAATACAAGAAATACAATCATTTTCACAATTTGAGTGGCGAGTTGATGTTAGAGGCCAAATATATTGAGTTTAGAGTTATGTTAGTTAGTCATGGGTCGAAAGGAAGCATTGACGGTCGACGACAAGAGGATTCCTTAAAAAAAAAACGCCCAGCGCGTCAACGTTTTCAAGATGGGAGAGTTTAGTATTTTGCGCCATAACTTTTCTACAAAATTGGTATTAAGTGATTCAAGTTCTTTATGGAAAGCTAAGAGAAAGGGCTACAACGTTTATGAAGACTCAGAACAGATTCGAAAATCCCGGACGTGTATTTTCGCCCACACGTGAATATTGACTGCGATTGAGTTTCCTTTTTGGGTTTGGACTTATTTTCCTTTCTAGTTTGTTTAGGATTTGCTTTGAGTCGCCTATATAAGGCAAACATTTGTTTATTTTTCAAAACAACTTTGATTATTGAGTATTGAATTGAGATTATTCTCTCCAACTCTTTGGGTTTTTCCAAGAGCTTCAAGATTGTTCATTTTGTTGCGAATTCTGACTTATCAAACAAACTTCCGCATTTTTGTGGCGTCTACGCATTCCGAGGTTCCTGCTTTTCTAAGCAACGGGTCGAGGTTTCCACCAAATTAACCAAACTAGTGAAGATCTTGGGTTAACAACATATTGTTGTTGGGTCGTATGCACAGTTGTTGCTGCGGTTCACATCATTAACACCCTTCAACTCTATGGGATCGAACAAATCTTTACAGTTGAGTAGATCTTCCATCCGGGGTTTCCATAACGTGTAATTGGTAGCATTGAGCATAATCATAGCTCCAGAAGATGATGTTGACCCATCCATGCCCATTTTCACCTTCCAACAACTAATTCACAAAGATAGGGGTTGAATCTCACAAAACGAAGTGTACCATTACGTCCACAATGGTAAAAAAATGGTGGAATAGACACTCTGGGGTTACAATTTCAATTTCTGAAAAATTTGGAATTGATCTGCAATTTTTCATCCGGGGTTTCCATAACGTGTAATTGGTAGCATTGAGCATAATCATAGCTCCAGAAGATGATGAGACTCATCCGTGGCCATTTTCACCTTCCAACAACTAATTCACAAATATAGGGGTTGAATCTCACAAAACGAAGTGTACTGTTACGTCCACAATGGTCAAAAATGGCGGAATAGACACTCTGGGGATACAATTTCAATTTCTGAAAAATTTGGAATTGATCTGCAATTTTCTAAAAATATAGGGACCAAACTGAAATATCAGAAAGTTCAGGGGCCAATCTGTAATTTCTGAAAGTTCAAGGACCATACTGAAATTTCAGAAAACTTGGGGATCAAAATAAAATTTTCAGAAAGTTGAGGGGTCCAAATTGAAAAATATTAAACTCAGGGACTGGTTTGTAATTTACAGGCAGCATCATCTTCAAGATTCGGGCAACTCGTACGGCTTCATCCGACGTCCGTTTTTTGATCCAAAAACATGTACGGACTCGAAATTTCTAGACCTATGTAAATTCCGACGAGCACTTTGACGAGGCTCTGATACCACTTGTTAGGTATCACAGGATCGATTTCTGGATGAATTTGAAAGAAAAAATACCAATTTTATTTTACAAGAATAGATTTACAAACTCACAAAAAACTCTCAAAAACTTAATTTCTTAAGGATTGAATTTGATCACTCTCAAGGATCTCTCTACTCTATGTGATTCTTACAAGGGATGATATCCAAGGATCTCTCAACTCTCTGTTATTCTTACAAGAGATGATATCCAAGGATCTCTCAACTCTCTGTTATTCTTACAAGAGATGATATCCAACTGATGAAATTTGTTCTATTTATAGAGGTGGGAGAAGATGTGAATGGTTGAAAACTTCAACCATGAAAAGTTGCTGCATCTTCTTTGTCAAAATTAAGCTGTTATAAGATGGTAGGTGGTGGCTGCTTGCTTCTAGATATTGGCTGAACAAGTTTGAATTGAATTCTTCAAGATATTGAGTGAGAAGTTTTTAAGAGTTTTTGTGAGTTTGTAAATCTCCCTATATAAATCTATTCTTGTAAAATAGAATTGATATTTTTCTCTCAAATTCATCCATTTTGTCCCATAATGATCATATGAAACAAAAATTCACAGATTCACAAATTTTGAAAATGGTTCACAAATTCAAAAGTTTATTATGTAAATTACATGAAGTTCAGAAATTTTCAAATCCCACACAAAAAAAAAATTAAAAAAATAGGGAAGATGCTTACACCAAGTCCAACCCAACTTCAAATCCCACACCAAAACACCAAATATCTTAAAAACTCTCTACAACCCAACTCTAAACACTACACCATATTTGGTGTAATGAATAGTGTTACACTACACCAAATTTGGTGTAATACAAATATTCTCTCTTTGCCCTTCAATTTCTTCTACTTCAAACTTTTAATTCCTATTGTATCCTATATTTGATAAATAATTCATTTGTAACATTGTTTTAGTTATTTAAATTTTGTATATAGTTATAATTTTAGATGGACAATTATAATAACTAACAATAGTTAATATTTACCAATAAATTATTATAAACTAAACTTAAAATTTTCTATAAACTACAATATTAATAAATAAAATTACAATCTAATTAAAAAAGCATCAAAGTCGTTTTTATTGTCTAGTGTGCAATTTAATATTTTTATTTATTGTGATATTAGTTGCAATATTTATTTTGCAATATAATTAATTAATGTAATATTAGTTAAATATAAGTTTTTATTTAGTTACATTAATAGTAATAAAATATAAGCAAAAGAAATAATTGCATAAACAAATAAATTTGTTATTCCAAAATGAAAAGAAAATATTAAAATACTCATTTGGTGTAAAATTTAGTGTAGTGGGTTGGAGATAGTTTTTGAAAAATTACACCAAAACATTAAATTTAGTGGGATTTTCACACCTTGGAGATGTCTTAGAAGACAGAAAAAAAGAAAAAGAAAGAAAAACAGGATAATCAAATAAACACTCAAAACTCAAAAGATTCCTTCACTAAATAATAATAAAAACCAGTTAATTCAGTCACCTGTAAGAAGATCAATTTATCCCTTAAAACTAAAGGCGGCTCGTGCTCGATGGGTGACGCAATTAAGGTCTCGAGAAGGTGTGTTCTGAAAGCAGAGACCTCATATTCAGGAATAATACCTTCTTTACAAAGGCCCATCAAATTAAGTATATGGTGATATGAATCTTGCTACCATTTCAGATTATCAGACTGTTGCTTCGAAAGACGTTGCTCAGCTGCTGCTATGGCTGGAATCCGTCTCTTCTTAAAGGATAATGGAAGAATGGTTTTGCAAATCGAAGCGATGGAGTCTTGCAAGTATGTGGGTGTGTAATTGTGAACCATTTTGTTGAAAACCCTTTTGTTGTATTAATTTTTGTGGGATTTTCTTGAGATTGATCAGCTATAGAACATGGGGTTTTTTTGAATTTATTTTTTTTCTGAATTTTTGAGGTTTTTGCAGATGGTGGAAGATAGAGGATATTTGCTTTCCTTTTCTCAGAGTGTTTGGTGTAAGAAACTTTTGAATTACGAGTCTAAACGGTGAGTAGACTAGCCGTTGGGTATTTTTTAGGGCAAATGGTGAGAAATTATCCAATTGAGATAAGTGAGAGACTTTTTTGACATGTAGGATAAAAAATATAGTTTTTTACCCACTTTGGGAGGATTCTTTTACTACAATACCCCTGGCGCTTTAAACGCAGTTTTAAAGTAGGTAAGATGTATTTTCTCTCTTGTGAAATACATACATACGTTCACGCTTGCCCTCATTTTTCCTTCATTTTTATCTCTTCTTCTTCTTCTTCTTCACAAAATTTCAAGAAGTTCTTTTTGTGGTCTTTCATAACCAAAACCGCACCAAAAAATCGAATAACAAGGTAATGTTGCTTCTCCTTTTAGTTACTTAACCTTGTTTAAATTGTTCAAGACCAACATATTTACAAGACATGTGAAATATATCGTGAAATGTGAATTTTTTTGAACCTAAGATGCAATGTGCACGATATATCGTGCCAAAATAAGCCTTTGGCACGATATCGTGCCAAAATAAGCATGTGGCACGATATATCGTGCCAAAATAAGCCTTTGGCACGATATCGTGCCAAAATAAGTCTGCGGCACGATATCGTGCCAAAATAAGCCTGTGGCACGATATCGTGCCCATATCTCTTCGTCTTCTTCGCTATATCGTGCCAAGGAAACCAGGAATTTCGAAAAAAAGATCCAACAATTTCTAACTCAACACACAAAATCTTACAACACAAACATCAACAAAACAACATTCATGCATATTATCTAGTAAAATCAAACATTCATACACCAACCACTAAAGATTTCGAACAAAAAAAATCCAACATTACATCCAAAATACCGAAAATTTATTAGAAAACTCTAAACCCTAAAAACCCTAACCTGTGGACTGTATGCACGATATGTTTGTGTTCTTTTTTTTTTTTTTTTTGCTTTTGTTACTTTTTGCTTACACCTATTTTGTCTTGGAGTGAGTGTAGAATACGGTATTGGGGGAGGGTTATACGGTTTTGACTTGTCATTCAATTTCAAAATTCAAAACACACTCAACTTAAAAGAAGGGCAATTTTGTCAATTTGGGTAGAAAATAGTTTTGTTATGTTGGTGGGTAGAAAAGAGTACCCACTATCCATAGTGGGTACTTAAAAAATTTCCCCTATTTTTTATGTTGGTTTAACCGTTTAAAGATTTCACTTATTGGTCTACAGTTTTGTTTTGGGCCACAAAGTTAGGGACCGTATAAACTATGGGCTCAAATGATAAAAGTATGGTTGGACTTTGCCAGCCCAATAAACGAACTTAGAGTTTTTTCCCCATTAAAAGGCATAAACATGCATCTCGGTAATTCAAAAACTAAATTTCAATATTTTTTTTGGGTTTTAAGTTGTATTCATTTATAACCAAGTAAACTTAATCCATAAACGTAGGCCTTCCCCAATCGGACGCCAAATGAAGCTTCAAATGCTATTTTGGTGCAAATTGCACACTCCAACCAAGCGCTAAAGTTCACGCCAAAATAGTGTTGTGAACAGTCTTTGCTAATCTGAAAGATCAGCTTGCGCTATTTTTTTTGTTTTTTTTTTGTTTTTTGTTTGTTTATGTTATATTTAAATATGTTATAACTATAATATCATTTATATTATAATAATTGCATAATTAATATCAATAAAGAAATTAAACTTAATAATTTGTATTTATGATTTTATTATTAAAATATTAATATTACTAAATTAAATTTTAATATTAAATTGGAAAAAAAAATTAAAGGACAATTAAATGATTTTAGTATTTATGATCTTTAATGGATATTAGTTAATATATAGATTAGATATAATAATATATATTCTTTAATTTACTAAATATGGAATTTATAATAAAATAATTGGTTTTAATTAAATAGTTTTTGTATTGAAATAATAAGGAATATTCCTTTTAGTGCAAAATTTGAAGTAGAATTATTGGAGATGGGTTTTAAGCTTGGTGCAAAAATTGCACTATTTTAGTGCAAAAAAAGCTGCACTAAAACAAAATTTTGGGTTGGAGATTGCCTTAATTAAATGTAAATCGATATAGATTTGATAGCCGATACAAATTTTTGACAATAAAATTTTTCAATATTAAAAATCGCTAAAATTCGTTTAGGTTTTTTTTTAGAATCACTAATTGGGCAAAAGAAATCACTTGGTTGTATTAAAAAATATAGAATCAATATTAAAAATAGCTAAAAGTAAAGAGAAAGTCTCTTGTAAGACTGGATCCTACAACCCGAATCCGCTATCACAACCCAATCATAAAAAAGAAAAATTCCCATATTATGCGTCACCTATGGGATCTTTTGAACATATATTTGTCTCTCTCTCTCTCTCTCTCTCTCTCTCTCTCTCTCTCTCTCTCTCTCTCTCTCTTTTGAACATATATTTGTTTCTCTCTTCTATTATCTTGTGGTCACTGTTTGATACATGTTTTTATCTTAATTTTGATGATTTTATTTTGTCACAAAAACAATGTTTTTAAAAGGTTGTCCAAATACTCCTAAATGATTTAAAATGGTTTTAATATTTTCAGGAGTATTTCTTCAAGTTTATTTTTGATAATAATGGACAACACTTTTAATGATTTTATATCAATGGGTTTTTACTCCTATAACAAGATTTCTAAATGTTGTCTAAATACTCCCGATTGGTTTAAAATGTTTTTACTGAATTTTCGGAGTATTTCTTGAGTTTTATTTTCGACAAAAATTGGACAACATTTCTGTCTCTTGGTCGACCGGTCGCCCTATAGGGCAACCCGTACCTGAAGATGATTTTTTTGAAACAGAAAATGAGACGGAAGGAAAACCAGGCAGATCGACCGGTTGCCCTGGGCGTCGACCGGCCGATCGGCCGCCGTGGTCGGTCAAGTCCCAGCACTGCAAGTTGGCGAAACAGATTGATTTTTTCCAACAAAATAGATGAGGGGGACCGGTTGAGACAGGGGTCGACCGGTCGAAGCCTATGTTGACCGGTCGCCCTGTTGAAATTTTCAAAATGTTCTTAATTCTCTTATTTTTGTGCGACCGGTCGCCCTGTGTATTGACAACAAAAATATGACCGTTTGACAGCAGACATATTTCCTTAAATTGTGGGATTGATTTCTAACAGCTATATTCTTGATTTTAATTGTATTTTTCTGTAGATTTTCAATCCCCAAGAGGAGCCTATGCTTGATCAATCATCTCCTATAAATAGATGAAGTTTTGGAGCAACCAAAAGAACAATTGAGATACAACACACAAGATACACTTCAAGCAAATACTTGGTCTTTCATTGTTATTATTCTTGTTGTAAATTTGCCTAGCTTATCACTTTCACATCTTTGAGGTCTAGGATATTCTTGATTACACTTTGCACTCAAATTGTATTATTCATTATTGAGTTGTAATCTTGATTTTTGGTTATCATTCAAACACAAGATATCCTTGTGAGTGCTCTTGTGGTAAGAACACACTTGAATGATCTTGGTGATAGGTGCAAGAAGATTGTGGTGATCTTCTTATTGGGGTGTTGAAGAATTTGGTATTCTTCAAGGTTGAAGATTGTGGTAATCTTCACAAGGTGCCGTTGGAGATTGTGGTAATCTTCAAGAAGAGATTGTGGTAATCTCAAAGGTGGTGTTGAAGAAGAGTGTGGTGCTCTTCAAGGTGTTGTAAGTTGAATTTGTATTAATTTTGGTAATTAATAAAATTCTTTTTCTTTTTGAAATCCATCCCGGATATACTGGGGTGGTAGAGGATTAGGCCCTAGGTGGGTTGAACCTCTTTAAATCGACGCGTGTCTTTTTTACATTCCGCACCTTTATTATTGTGTTTGAGCATTCGATTATAAAAAGAGGGTGAAATCGAAAAGATGGAGATAATCTATTCACCCCCCCTCTAGATTATCGTAGCCGCTTGGACTTACAAGTGGTATCAGAGCCAAACTCTTTGGCAAGCTCGTTTCACATCGCGAGTGAAGAGAAACGATCGTCGGCTCTAACGAAGCTCATCTATCCAAGCACCTCTACCACCAAGCCACCACTATTTGATTCCAAAATTTTAATTTTTGGAAAGAAAGAATGGAATGCTATCTACAAGGTTGCGGGTTCGACATTTGGAACACCGTCATTAATGGAGAATCCATTCCAATGAAAGATACACCACACACCTCAAAAGGCTTCAAAAAGTTCAATGATGAAGAGAAGAAAATCATCTCCTTAAACGGTAAAACTTTAAATATTTTGTATTGTTCATTTACTAATATAGAATATGAACATATTGTAGGAATAAAATCGGCACATGAAGTATGGCAAAAATTAGAAGCCATCTATGGAGTATTTGCAAATGAAAGGAGTCAAACAAAAGCATCTACTTCTCAAGGTCATACAAGCTCAAATCTAAGGAACAAGCCTCCTACAACTTCCAACTATGAAGAAGTTGAATATTGTTTTATGGGCATCGAAGAAGAAGATGAGGTATGTCTTAAACCCTCTACTTCCTATAATATTGTCATTCAAAATGATTATAGTGATTTGCAAAATGATTATGATGAACTTCAAAATGAATTCCAAAGCTTACTTGTTAAATACAAAAATTTGAAAAAGGAATTCAATATTTTGAAAAATGATAAGGATAGTCTACTTACTTCCTATGAATCACTATCATGTGCTCACACCACCACACTTGACAAGGTTAGAAACCTTGAAAAAGAAAAAAGTACTCTTTTTGAGAACATTGATTGCATGAAAAATGATTTATTAAAATCTAACTTGAGTACTAATAAATTGACCAATATTGTTGATGTTCATAATCATAATAAAGGACTTGATCATAAGCCTAATGTTGTTAATCATATAAAAAAGATCAAGTCACTATGCACGTTGGTCATTATGCTCCTAAAATTATTACATGCTTCTATTGCGGTAAAAATGGTCATACGGCTAATACTTGTCGGGCTAAAAATAGCTCTAATCATTATTGGAGACCTAAAAGTCTCAAAGCTAATCCTAAAGGACCCAAACACATAAGGGTACCACAAAATAATGTCATATTAGGTACCCGGCGAAACAATGATCGAAGAAAATTCATACCGCCAAGAAGACATCAAATGACCGTTTCATTTGATCAAAGAAGGAAAAACTATTTTCGACAAAGCCAATTTTCAAGAAGAGGATACAATCAAAAATGGAAAGAACACAATCCTTGGAAATGGCAAAGACATCATCAACAAGATGATTTTCAAAGAAGAAGAGACTCTCAACAAAGGGAAGGCAACAAACCTTGGAAATGGAGTAATCAAAGAAGTCACCATCAACAAAGTGACTTCTCAATGGGAACATATCATCAACAATGGGAAAGACACAACCCATGGAAACGGCGTAATTGGTAAACCGTATCTCCCCATTTATATATGCATCTTATTCTATGCATGTTTTTAATGTGTCGTGAATTGAAAATGAGTCTTCAAGTATTTATTTTTAATGTAGGTCTTTTATATATTTATAAGTTTCTTTTTTTAAAGGAAGACCTTGCATGATTTTCTAAAATTCTTGTGCATTTAATTAGACTTATGTGGCTTATTATCTCTTATGAAATCTTATAGCATAAGCTCTTTTTAATATCTCCTATTACTTAACTACACTTGTATTTTTTGTGCAAACTTTGTCCAAGAATTGTGTAGGATATGTATCTCATATTCATTGGCCATTTAGTCATCAAGTTTCTTAAACTATCGAGGTACGTTCACTCGTATTTTTCTTGATATTATGCTTATGCACATATCTTTCAAGATATTTCACTTTAACCCCTTAAGTGCCCCTAAATGATTTTGCAAAATATTCTCTTTAAAAAGGCACTACTTGTTAAGTCTCGATTTTCTCGAATATATGTTTTCCCAAAACCCATATTTGTTGGATATAGTCCAAGATTATCTTTTTGCAAAGTTTTAAAACTTTTGGGGTGAAAAATCAAATTTTGAAAAACTCTGGGAAAAAAAAAAAATTACCAGGGACGGTCAAAGGCGGGGCGCCGGCCGCTCGCACGTCGACCGGCCGTCGCAGACGCCGACCGCCCCTTACTCGGCCGGTCGCCAGGCTATTTTTTGCAGCTTAAAACGTTCTGTCTTCAGTTCTTAAACAGACGCACCATATTTCTCAAAACCCTTGTTGAGCGAAAATTCATCCCCTTTCTTCAAAATCTTCAATTCTTCATCATTTTTCACGATTCTTGTTGCTAATCTTCTTATTTTCACAAGAATCTTACATATATGGCTCCTCCTAGAAATTCTACAAATGGCCGAAATCCCATCTCCAAGCGTAGAAGGGGGAGAGGGTTCTTCGAGAAATCGGCAAGAGGAAGCCGAACAAAGGGATATTCGAGCCGCTCAAAGAAACGTGGCTCAAGAAGGTGATGATGTTCAAAATCCCATTCTCTCTCGGGCCCAAATTACCGAGCTCACGCGGAACAATTTCGCTCCAAAATTGCCGTTGGGCGAAAGGTAAAAATCCTTTGTTACTCAAGCTCCTAATTCCCACAATGTTCTTAATTTCATCAATAAGTATGCGGAATGGTATTATGAGGATTCGGAATGGGAGGAAAATCTATTGCTCGGACTAAAATGTGTCATTTTAGTTCATTTACAAATGAGTATCCTACTATTAGAGGATTTTTTGAGGAGCAAGGTTGGATGTATCTATGGGAGCATGCTTATGTTTTGTATGATGATGATATTATCCAACACTTTTATGCTAATATGTGGGTGCAATATGATAATGAAAGGAAGCCGATTGCCGTTAATTCGCTTGTAAAGGGTTTAGATGGACTCCCAATGATATTTGCCGGCTTTTACATGTTAGAGAAGGTGGTTGGGATTATTTCTCTTGTGGGACTTGGAATGATGAAATATTGGGGGTGTCAATGAAAGAAGTAAAGACATATTTGGGAGTATGACCAAAGTATTCTTTATTGGCAATGACACTTGAGCATCGTATTTTGTCGGTCATTGTCTCATATTGCATTTGTGGTAAGTCGGGAAAGATGCCTAGCAACATGGATTACTTTTTGACTTATAAGATTGCTAGGAGGAACCACTTAACTTTGGTGCCATACTTATTCAATGTCTAATTGAGTCCATCACAAGGTAATAAGAAGTTGGTTATGGGAAATTGGATTTGTAAACTTCTTATTCAATCGGGACTACCTTCGTCGGAGTGTAACTCGGAGGTATTTCAAAATGACTTCGACATTGATAACATCTCCCAAATGGTCACGATCGCAAGAATATGGACATCCGACCAACTAAAATGGCTAGAGGAAGAGGTCAAGAGTCCCCCGATCCTAATGACTTCTTTGATGACGCCGAGGCCGCAAGATTGGCGGAAGAAGGCGAACCGAGCAATCCGGAGGGTAATACCGGTGCTCAACCGCCTAGGAGGTATACTCAAGCCGAATTTGATGAGATGAGGCTTTTCATGAGACGAGGTATGAGGCTTTGGAGCAAAAGACCTCCAAAATGCAAAAGTCTATCGGCAAGTTAAAGAAATTCATCAAGGATTTTATTCCCGGATCTTGCTTCTCCTCGGATGAGGAATGATGTCCCCACCCCCTTTACTTTCTAGCATTTTCATTAATGATGCTTTGTATTTTCATGAACCTTTGTAAAACTCCTTTGTACTAATGATATTTGCTTGTTTTCTTAAAAGGGTTAAAATTGCAAGTTGATAATGACTTGTGGATGATCATGTTTTTGATGGAGTATTTGATGGTAAAAATACTCTTATATGGCATGGTTTGATAATTGGTATGAAGTACTTGATGGTAAAAGTGCTTCTCTTAATGCTTTGATCATTATGCTTAGATGGTTATGTTGGGACATTTGATATATCATACTTGTATTGGTTGTATCACTTGATGGATGCTCTAATTTTTGGCATTTGTAATGCCTTGATTTTTTTTTGGCTTATATTGTCTCAATTGGGTTGAACCCTTGAGAATCTCTTTTTTGAGCCTTTTATTTGATAAACAAATGTTGCATATGTTGCATATGTCTTATTAAGCTTTGGAATGAGGTTGATTGTTAATTTTTGGCTTGAAACTTTTACAAGGACTATATACAACCTCTTTTATTTTTCACTCACACAAGGTGTTCGATGAAATGTCGAAATGAAACTTTCAACTTCTACATGATTCTCTTGCTTCAAAATGTCTTAAAATCTTTTTGAAATCATGTTTTTAGCTAACTAATGAGCTTATGGATCTCTTATGTTACAACTCTCCCATTTTCCTTGGACTTAATGTATAAAATGCTCGATGGTTGATAAACCGTCTCGTTTGCGCACTTTGATATATTTGTATGATGTTTTTAACATCCTAACACTCTTTTTGATGATTCCAAAGGGGGAGAAACAGGATATTGGCTCATTAGCTCAAAGAAGCTAATAAAAGCTTGTCATAAAAGCTATAAGCTATGGCTCATAAAAGCCATAAGTTGTGATTTGTTCTTAGTCCAATTATTGCTTGATGGACTTATATAATTGTTTAATGATGTTTTGTGACAGGGGGAGCTTATAAGCTCTTGAACAAATTATAAAAGCTAAAGCTTTTAGCTTATGGAAAATTGCTTTTACATTATTCTTGATATGCATGTTGATAGGGGAGCTTATGCTTATTATTGAATATATTTACTCCTACTTGGTGCTTTAATATCTTTGGAAATTTTGGTTGCTTCCAAACGGTCAAATGTTTTTTTTCGGAAAATCATTTCTAAAACTGCTTTCTTAGTTTGTGTTAAAATTGTTTTGGTTTGTAATCATCAAAAAGGGGGAGATTGTTTGATACATGTTTTTATCTTAATTTTGATGATTTTATTTTGTCACCAAAACAATGTTTTTAAAAGGTTGTCCAAATACTCCTAAATGATTTAAAATGGTTTTAATATTTTCCGGAGTATTTCCTCAAGTTTATTTTTGATAATAATGGACAACACTTTTAATAATTTTATATCAATGGGTTTTTACTCCTATAACAAGATTTCTAAATGTTGTCTAAATACTCCCGATTGGTTTAAAATGTTTTTACTGAATTTTCGGAGTATTTCTTGAGTTTTATTTTCGACAAAAATTGGACAACATTTCTGTCTCTTGGTCGACCGGTCGCCCTATAGGGCAACCCGTACTTGAAGATGATTTTTCTGAAACAGAAAATGAGACGGAAGGAAAACCAGGCAGATCGACCGGTCGCCCTGTTGAAATTTTCAAAGTGTTCTTAATTCTCTTATTTTTGTGCGACCGGTCGCCCTGTGTATTGAAAACAAAAATATGACCGTTTGACAGCAGACATATTTCCTTAAATTGTGGGATTGATTTCTAACAGACTATATTCTTGATTTTAATTGTATTTTTTCAGAGATTTTCAATCCCCAAGAGGAGCCTATGCTTGATCAATCATCTCCTATAAATAGATGAAGTTTTGGAGCAACCAAAAGAACAATTGAGATACAACACACAAGATACACTTCAAGCAAATACTTGGTCTTTCATTGTTATTATTCTGTTGTAAATTTGCCTAGCTTATCACTTTCACATCTTTGAGGTCTAGGCTATTCTTGATTACACTTTGCACTCAAATTGTATTATTCATTATTGAGTTGTAATCTTGATTTTTGGTTATCATTCAAACACAAGATATCCTTGTGAGTGCTCTTGTGGTAAGAACACACTTGGATGATCTAGGTGATAGGTGCAAGAAGATTGTGGTGATCTTCTTATTGAGGTGTTGAAGAATTTGGTATTCTTCAAGGTTGAAGATTGTGGTAATCTTCACAAGGTGCCGTTGGAGATTGTGGTAATCTTCAAGAAGAGATTGTGGTAATCTCAAAGGTGGTGTTGAAGAAGAGTGTGGTGCTCTTCAAGGTGTTGTAAGTTGAATTTGTATTAATTTTGGTAATTAATAAAATTATTTTTCTTTTGAAATCCATCCGGATATCTTTGGGGTGGTAGAGGATTAGGCCCTAGGTGGGTTGAACCTCTTTAAATCGACGTGTGCTGTTTACATTCCGCACCTTTATTATTGTGTTTGAGCATTCGATTATAAAAAGAGGGTGAAATCGAAAAGATGGAGATAATCTATTCACCCCCCCTCTAGATTATCGTAGCCGCTTGGACTTACAGTCACCTCCAATAGATTTTTTTATCTCTCCTCTTATCCCACATATCTCATCCAACAAAGCCACAAATCTCGCCAGTGATATGTTTGGGCAATAATTATGATACTTTTAGGATGTTTTGTGATACTTTTACATATTACATATTGTAAACATCAAAAGTGATAATTTTTCACCAAATAGTGATATTTTTAGTATTAAATATAATACTTTTAAAATGAACAATAATACTTTCATATTTTATATATTCCAAAAAAAATGCACAATACTCTGACATAAAAGTGATACTTTTTACGTTACTACCGATACTTTTCAACATTAAAAGTGATACCTTTAATTCAAATGAATACTACATTCAAACGATTTGGTATTAGTACAAGAACTTTAATACACATACAAATGATATAGAAATCATTAAAAGAGAAGTTTTAGAAAGAGCAATGAGAATACTATTGATGTGTTTGACTATTCTCAAGCCAAAGAATTTGATTCCAAGACTCCTAATGCTCGGTTGTCAACAAAGAATCACTTCACAAAGCAACCTTCATATTGTAATATGATACTTTTTACGTAATATTGGGTACTTCTGAGCATTAAAAATGATACTTTTAATTCAAATGAGTACGTTGAGTGTGTAACTAGTAATTCAAGAACTCTAATATTAAACTGTAATTTCAATTTGACTTTGTATCAATATATGAACTTCAATAAAATACAAATGATAAAAGAATCTCAAATGACAATAGTTTATCAACAAAAATATCACTCTTGAATTGTAGTTTTCTTTTCCAATTCACGGCTAGTGCTACTTTCCTTCACCGGACCTCTTTCTTTTACATTATTTATTTTCGGAGTTCTTTCTACTACAGTGCCTTTTTCCAGGTCGCCCCTTTGTTAAGTTGGTATTTTACCAATTAATTGAGTATGTTAGATTAGGATTTGGTTTTATTTTTGGTGTTTTTAGAGTCGTTAGAGTCCAATTTATTTCATTTAGTGTCAATGAAGAGTCAATCTGAGACTTGGTAGTTTAGAAATGAAGAAAATGATGAAAAACGGAGCGAAGAAAGAAGAAATCGCGTTTGAAAAAAAGGAAAAATCGCATTTTATGCCTAAGGATGGGCGAAGGCCAGCTTGGCCGGCGCCACAGCCCTGTGGCGCCGCGCAGTGAGGGATGCGGATGGGCGGCGCTCTGCGCCAACACCAGCAGCTGCAGCCCGGGCGAAACTTGAACGATGCGGGTGGCGCTGCAGCTGGCGCGTAATTTGCGTGTGAGATTTTGGGCGCCGCATGACCGGGGCGGAAATTCCTATGTTTCTCTACCTTTTCTTAGATCTTGGGGTTATAAATAGAGACATATGGGCGAGAATTCAGGTATCTTGGACCATTTTGAAGACAACAAAACAACAAGAAGACAAGGGAGAAGAATAGAAACATCTAGGGACAAGCTTGGAGAAGAAGATTGAAGGCTTTTATCATATAGAAATAGAGAAGATCCCTCAACTCTTGTTCTTATTTTGTTACTTTCTCCTTATCTTGTAAGATGTATTGTTATGTTCTTATGGATTCATTTTCTTCAATCATGAGCTAAACTCTATAATTCTAGAGGGATGGTGTAATTTATGTTTGAACTTATGTTTTGAGATTGTGGTTTGTCAATTTAGATCAATCAATTTATTTGTGCTATTTGGATCTATTGCTTCTAAATTACTTGATCAATAATTTAGATTGCTTGGTGTATTTGATTTGACACTTGAGAGAGGTAATTGAATACATGACCTTGGAATAGCATAACCTAGGATTTCATAGAATTGAGAGATTTGTGAATCCTTTGGAGTCATTTATCAAGATTCATAGCTTTTATTGAGATTTTAATTGGTGATTTTTATAGAGATATTGATTTCCCAATCGAAATCTAAAATCATTTGGCACTCGAGAGAGGAAATGATTATTGTAGAAATCTTGACTTATAAATTGGTAATTGATGATTGATAAACCATGTTGATAACATAAGGGATAACTAGATTCATCACACCTCTAGAATTCATTTAATCATTTGGATAAACTCATTGATATTTTCATATTCTTGCTTTATTTTTGGTATCTTAGTATAATCAACTCCATCAAATATTGAATTTCTAAATAAAGTTAGACTACTATATTATAGTACTTAGCGATAATTCGATAATTATTCCCTGTGGATTCGACAACGTTACTTCTCTATATTAAAACTTGACACCGTAGACTTGCGGTTAAGAAAATCTCTAACAAGGTTTTTGCGCCGTTGCCGGGGAATAATTCATCTTATTTGCGCTAATATTATTACTTAGTAGTTTTACTTTAATTTAGATTGGTTTTTTTTTTGTTACAATAGGGTTATTGTCATTTTTGCATTCTCTTGTTGATGCGAAAAAATAAAAGTGCTAATTTAATCTTATTTGATCTAGAAATTGAAAGAACACTTCGAAAGATTAGAGCCGCACGAAGAATTGAATTTGCAAAAATGGCGAGAAAGCGGTGATGATGAAGAAGCATACCTATTATTGCACCACCGGAAAGGGCCATTCGGGACTATTTTCGACCAACCACGAATCAAAACTATTCGGGCATTGTTCGCCAACCTATCAATGCGAATAATTTTGAATTGAAGACGACCCTAATAAACATGGTGCAACAAAATCAGTTTGGGGTAGTGCCGTAGACGACCCGAATGCTCATCTGGCTATTTTTCTCGAGATATGTGACACTATCAAAATGAATGGGGTTCCCGATGAAGCTATTCGGTTGAGGTTATTGTTAGTCCAAGTGGCTACGATAATCTAGAGGGAGGTGAATAGATTATGCCGATTTTTCGCAAATCACCCTCTTTTTCGAAACAACAAGTAAATGACAAGAATGTAAATGCGGAAAATAAACAACACTCGTTGATTTAAAGAGGTTCAACCCACCTAGGGCCTAATCCTCTACCACCCCAAGGTATCTAGGGATGGATTTCAAAAAGAAAAAAAGATTTTATTAATTTACCAAAAATTAATACAACACCTTGAGGATTACCACAACCCTCTTTCACCACCTTGAGGATTACCACAACCCTCTTACAACACCTTTGAAGATTACCACAACCTTCAAACACCTATCACCTAGATCACCCAAGTGTATTCTTACCACAAGAATACTCACAAGGATGTCTTGTGTTGAATGATGACCAAAATCAAGATTACAACTCAATAAAGATTGAAACAATATGAGTACAAGTGTAATCAGAATTGAAAGCCTAGACCTCAAATTTGTGCAAGTGAAAGTGCTTAGGCTAATACAACAAGATATAGAAGTGTTTGCTTTGTTTGCTCTTTTTGCTTGTATTAAGTGTTGTATCTTGTTGCTTGAATGAAGCCTCTATTTATAGGAGAGGACTTGACTTTCATTTTGGACATTGGCTCCTCCTTGGGGAGTGATTTCTTTAAAAGAAACCATTTAAAATGATCAATATAGCTGTTAGAAATCAATCCCACAAAATAGGAAAAGTCATGCGAAAATGCAAGCGGATAGTTTTTGATAAACAAAGGGTTCGACCGGTCGCAGAGATAAGATTGAAATTGAATTTCGCAAATTTTTACACGGGGGACCGGTCGGAGGAGTGCGACAGTGGCCCTTAGCCGCCATGACCGGTTGCCTTGAAGAATTTTCTAAACGAAGAAATCACGGAACAAAAATCCAACTCCCAGTGGTGTCGTCGCACGGTCGACCGCACGGGTCGCCCACTGGTCGATCGGTCGCATACCTGCCCTATTTTTCTTACGCCTCATTTTTTTCTTCTCAACTCAGCTCAGTGCGGGTTGCCTATAGGGGCGTGGTCGAAACTGAAACAAATGTGTTGTCAATTTTTTATTGAAAATAAACTTCAAGAAATACTCAGAAAAATAGTAAAAACATTTTAAGTTGATCGGAAGTATTTAGACAACATTTAGGGACATAGTTTTGGTTTAAAAACTCATTTGAACAAAATCGAACATAATCATCAAAATCATGATAAAAACATTTATCTAACAAACTCCCCCTTTTTGATGATTACAACCAAAAACAATTTTCTTGAGGGCGATTTGAAAACCAAATAAAATTTTCGGTTTTACAAGTAAACTATCCGTTAGAAGTATTTCATACAAATCTCCCCTATTTATGAGCATTTCAACAAACGATTATTATAAGTAAGAAGCACAAGCTATAACAAGCTTATATAGGATGCATCGGGAGCTAAGAAGCTCCCCTTTGTCACAATACTTATAATCAATTTCATTCGAGTCCAAAATTCAAGCCATGGACTAGGTATTCGAGTCCACAATACTTATTGCGAGCTTTTATTAGCTTTTCTTGAGCTAACGAGCCAATATCCTGTTTTTCCCCCTTTGGAATCATCAAAAAGAATGTTAGAATGGTGAAAACACCATACAATAATATCAAAGTGCGCCAAGGGGACGGTTTATTAACCGTTGAGCAATTAAAGCGTAACAATCCAAGGAAAATGGGAGAAATGTAATATGAAGAGTTCATACGCTCGTTTTGTTTACCAAATCATGATCTCAATAAGTATAGAAGACTTTTGAAAGCAAGAGAATCATGTAGAAGTTGAAATTTTCATTGCGACATTTCATCGAACACCTTGTGTGTGTGAAAAATAAAAGAGGTTGTATATAACCTTTGTAAATGGTACAAGCCATAAAATTTATCATCAATTCACCTCAATTTATGCAATACAATCATAATAAATAAGCTCATCAAAATCATATGCAAAAATTATCAAGAAATATACCATAAGGTTATTAACTCAAGGGTTCAACCCAATTGAGTAAAAGAAGAGAAAATCTTACCATTTGATCGGAAAGGATGAGCCATAATGATGATGATCATGCTATATAATGTCCATGTTGTGAAAAAAATGCATGAAAACCATTTTTGAATGAAATATGTGAAAATATTGGCAAAGGGGATGAAAAATGGCCAAAAGAAGTTAAACTTGCGAATCTTTGAAAATGAGAACCATTTTAAACCAAGATTTTGCTTAGGGCGACGGTCGCGTTGAGGCGGCCGGTTGCCTCAACCCTTCGCCAGCCCCATTTGCTGTCGGTTTTTAAAAAATCCGAATTTTCAACGAAAATCCGATTTTTTCGCCCTAAGTTTTAAAACGTGTAAAATGCAAAGCGTAAGCTTCATTCAATATGCATTATGCCTAACCGAGCTCGTATTGATGAAAAAGTCTCGGAAGATAGCGGTTTTGTAAAAATGTCCGCTAATTGATCTTGAGATGGTACAAAAGATATCTCAATTTTACGTTTTGAAACACAATCCCTTAGAAAATGATGTCGAATCTCAATATGTTTAGTACGGTTATGATGAACCGGGTTTTGAGCAATATTTATAGCGGATATATTATCACAAAAGATAGGTACATTTTCAAAGAGCATTTGTAATCCGCTAAAGTTTGTTTCATCCAAAGAAGTTGAGTACAACAAAATGCGGCGGAAATATATTCGGCCCGGCCGTTGAAAGAAACACAATTTTGCTTCTTTGAAAACCAAGAGACTAGGCAATCGCCTAAAAATTGACATGATCCAGGAAGTACTTTTCCGATCATCAATATTTCCGCATAATCCGAATCACTATAACCTTTAAGACAAAAATTTTCATTCTTTGGATAAAATAAACCATATTGAATGGTGCCTTTCAAATATCGAAAAATCCTTTTAACGGCACTCATATGAGATTCTTTGGGATTGCTTTGAAAACGAGCACATAGGCATACGGCATGAAGAATGTCCGGTCTACTAGCGGTTAAATAAAGTGAACTACCAATCATACCTCGATATTTTGATTCATCCACGGACTTGCCTTTCTCATCTTTGTCAATTTTGACATTTGTTGCCATGGGAGTAGAGCGGTTCTTCCTTCTTCAATGCCGAACTTTTTCAAAAGTTCTTTTGTATACTTAGATTGTGAAATGTAAATACCTTCTTGACATTGCTTAATTTGGAGTCAAGAAGAAGTTGAGCTCCCCATCATGCTCATTTCAAATTCTCCTTGCATCAACTTAGAGAATTTCTTGCACAAAGAATCATTAGTAGCACCAAAGATGATATCATCAACATAAATTTGCACAAGTAAACAATCTTGCCCTTTTTCAAAAACAAATAGAGTTGTATCAACTTTACCTCTTATAAAACCATTTTGTAAAAGAAAAGAACTAAGTCTATCATCATACCATGCACAGGGTCTTGTTTTAAACCATACAAGGCCTTTTTAAGTTTATACACATCATTAGGCCTAGAAAAATTTTCAAACCCCGGAGGTTGTTTTACATAGACTTCTTCTTGAATAATACCATTTAAGAACGCGGATTTAACATCCATTTGGTAAAGTTTGAAATTTTTAAAACAAGAATAGGCAAGTAAAATACGAATAGCTTCTAAACGTGCTACGGGTGCAAAAGTTTCATCATAGTCAATACCTTCTTCTTGACAATACCCTTGAGCTACTAACCTTGCCTTATTTCGAACAATATTGCCTTGATCATCAAGTTTGTTCCGAAATACCCATTTTATACCAATAATGGTTTGAGAAGGAGGACAAGGTACCAATTCCCATACATCATTTCTTTCAAATTGATTCAACTCCTCTTGCATCTCTAGGAACCAATCCTCATCCTCAATAGCCTCTTTAGCATTTTTAGGCTCCTTTTGAGAAATAAGAGCTTTCTCGGCAAATTTTCTCCGAGTCATCACTTTGTCAAGGGGACCACCAATAATAAGATCTTTTGGGTGATCTCCCTTAAATTTCAATGCAATGGGAAGATCCGAGATATCACCTCTATCTTCTTGAGGACCATTTGAAGTGGACGGTTGATTATTTGATGTAGACGGTTGATCATCAATTTGAACAATTTGTTCAATAATATCCTCTTCATCACTTTCATCATTAGGAATTCTTTCAACTCAGAAGCTTCATTGAATTTAACATGGATGGATTCTTCAACAACTCCACTAATTTTATTGTAAACCCGATATGCTTTGCTTTTTGTTGAATATCCCATAAATATCCCTTCATCGTCCTTAGGATCAAGTTTGTCCAATTGATCCTTGGTATTCAAAATAAAGCATTTACAACCAAATATCTTGAAATAACTAATATTTGGAGTTCTACCTTTCCAAAGCTCATATGGAGTTTTATTCATTTTAGGACGAATATAAACTCGATTAATGACATAGCAAGCGGTACTTACGACTTGCCCAAAAATACTTTGGAAGTGAAAATTCATTGAGCATGGACCGACTCATTTCTTGTAATGTCCAATTTTCCGTTCGGCTACTCCATTTTGTTGAGGTGTCCTTGGAGCCGAGAAATTATGAGCATATCCTTTGGTTTCACAAAATACTCTAAATTCACCGTCAAATTCTCCACCTCGATCGCTTCGAATAGACTTGATAGTGTCTTCCTTTTCATTCTCAATAAGTCTACACAACTTAACAAACTCATTAACGGCATCGCTTTTATTGGTAAGAAAAAGAGCCCAAGTATATCTAGAAAAATCATCGACGATAACAAAAGTGTAATGTTTTCCACTTAGACTAGCCTTACCAATGTCCCCATACAAATCAAGGTGAAGCATTTGTAGGGGTTTGGTTGTGGAAATTTCATTTTTGGGCTTGAAACTACTTTTAACTAATTTGTTCTTTTGACAAGTGTCACATAAGCCAAGATTTTTAAAATTCAATTTGGGTAGTCCTTTCACATGTTGGTTTTTGTAAATATTTTTCAAATTCTTGTATCCAACATGTCCAAGTCGCCTATGCCATAAACTAGTTAAATCATTATTGGCGACTAAACAAGAAACATTTTGACTAACCAAATCACTTGTACAAATTTTGTAAAGATTGCCTTTTCTATTTGCTTCACAAATAATTTCACCATTTTTAACAATAAGGCATTTATCTTTATTGAAAATAACATTATAGTTTGAATCACAAAGTTGGCTTACACTTATCAAATTGAACTTAAGCCCTTCAACATAAAGAACATTACTAAGTGAGAAAAAAGAGTTATCAATTTCTCCATTTCCAAGAATTCTTCCTTTGCCATTCCCGAACATGACCATACCCTCTTCTTGGAGCTTGATGTTGGTAAAAAGTTCTCTCCTCCCGGTCATATGGCGTGAACATCCGCTGTCCACGAGCCATTTTGAATCTTCCATTGTTGTTATAGCCCCTATTACCTACAAAAGAATTTCTTTTAGGTACCCTATAATTTTGGGGTCCATGGGGTTAGTCTTGAGACCTTTGGGTCTCCAAACATGTCTTGAGCTATTTCTCAATTTGCAATTATTAGCATAATGTCCAACTTTGCCACAATAAAAACAAGTAGGAGTATTATAATTATTAGCACGTACAAAAGTTGGACCTTGGTTATTTTTCTTAAAAACACTTTGAAATGGCTTATAACCAAGTCCCGATTTGGAATGCTCACCTCTTTGTGCATCTAAAATTTTTGTGACTTTATCCGTACTTATGTTGAAACGATGCACATCATTTTCCAAACATTCAATATCTTTTGTGAGCAATTCCTTTTCGTCTTCAAGAGAATGAATTCTAGTAAGAGTAAGAGCATGAGCTTTGTCTAGAGATTCATAAGAGGTAAATAATTTTTCCTTTTCAACCTTAATCTCCTTATGCTCCTTTTTCAAATTTTTGTATTTAACGATTAAATTTTGAAACTCAATTTGCAATTCATCAAAATCACATTGCAAGTCATCAACTATGGATGAAGTAGAAGAATTTGAGTGTACCTCATTGTTTTCATCGTCTATAGCCATGAGACCGTGTTCGGTTTCTCCTTCCTCATCGGTTGTTTCGAGTAGTTCATCCCATGTTTTGACTTCGCATTTAGAGCCTTCTTTTTTGTGAAAGGCTTCTTTTCTTTGCTTCTCTTCATCGAGCTCGCAATCGGCAATGAAGTGCCGGGTTTTCCGCATTTAAAGCAAGCATTATCTCTTGGTTTTCTTGCTTTATTTTTATTCACAAATTTTGCAAATTTTCGAACAAGTGCGGCCGTCTCCTCATTATCATCAACATTATCATAGTATGCATTATTAGAAGAAGAAGCAAGACCTTTAGGAATAATTTGCATACCCGATTGATTTGTGGATGGTTTGGAATTTTCCTCTCCTTGAGATAGACTTCATAGATGAGTAGATTTCCAATAAGCTCATCAAACTTGAGTGTCTCAAGATTTTGTGCCTCCGTGATTGCCGTTACTTTTTTTCGGACCATGAGCAGGGAAGTACATTCAATACCTTGGTCACCTTGTCTTCTTCGGAGATGACTTTGCGAGGGCCACAAGAGGATTGACAATATTGTCAAGCCTTTCCACCATCTTGGAGATGCTTTCGCCATCATACATGTTAAAGTTTTGAAGTCTTTAACAAGCATGGTCTTTCTTGCTTGCTTGACTTTCTTAGTCCCTTCATAGATTGTCTCCAATATTTCCCAAACCTCATGTGCCGACCTTATGCCTCTTATGCGATTGTACTCGGTGGTGGTAAAGAGAACAATGCAAAATATTTAAAGCTTACCGTTTAGAGAGAAAGCCTTTTTGTCGTTTTCATCAAACTCCTTGAAAGGTTTAGGAGCCAAGGTGCCATCCTCCGACTTCTTTGTTGGTTGATCAACTCCTTCAATGACCACATTCCAAATGTCGAACCCGCACTTGTAGGAAGCACTCAATACGGTCTTTCCAAAATGCGTAGTTGTTGGCGTCGAATAGTGGTGGCTTATTGGTGGAGGCGCGGTGGTGAGATGAGCATCATTTGTAGCCATGGATCTTTCCTCTTTACTTGGAACGAGCTAGCAAAGAGTTTGGCTTTGATACCACTTGTTAGTCCAAGTGGCTACGATAATCTAGAGGGGGTGAATAGATTATGCCGATTTTTTCGCAAATCACCCTTTTTTGAAACAACAAGTAAATGACAAGAATGTAAATGCGGAAAATAAACAACACTCGTTGATTTAAAGATGTTCAACCCACCTAGGGCCTAATCCTCTACCACCCCAGTATCTCCGGGATGGATTTCAAAAAGAAAAAAAGATTTTATTAATTTACCAAAAATTAATACAACACCTTGAGGATTACCACAACCCTCTTTCACCACCTTGAGGATTACCACAACCCTCTTACAACACCTTTGAAGATTACCACAACCTTCAAACACCTATCACCTAGATCACCCAAGTGTATTCTTACCACAAGAATACTCACAAGGATGTCTTGTGTTGAATGATGACCAAAATCAAGATTACAACTCAATAAAGATTGAAACAATATGAGTACAAGTGTAATCAAGAATTGAAAGCCTAGACCTCAAATTTGTGCAAGTGAAAGTGCTTAGGCTAATACAACAAGATATAGAAGTGTTTGCTTTGTTTGCTCTTTTTGCTTGTATTAAGTGTTGTATCTTGTTGCTTGAATGAAGCCTCTATTTATAGGAGAGGACTTGGCTTTCATTTCCAGACATTGGCTCCTCCTTGGGGAGTGATTTGCTGCAAAAGAAACCATTTAAAATGATCAATATAGCTGTTAGAAATCAATCCCACAAAATAGGGAAAAGTCATGCGAAAATGCAACAGAGATAGTTTTTTGATAAACAAGGAGTTCGACCGGTCGCACAGAGATAAGATTGAAATTGAATTCTGCGAATTTTTACGAGGGGACCGGTCGGAGGGGGTTGCGATCGGTCGCCCTTAGCGTGACGGTTGCCCTTGAAGAATTTCGAAATAGAGAAGTCCGGAACAAAATCCAACTCCAGTGCAATGGTCGCTCACCCGATTTGGTCGACCGCACCCGTCGCCCACACAGTCGCCCGGTCAGTCGGCCGATCGGCCCTATTTTTCTTACGCCCCATTTTGTTTTCTCACTCAACTCAGTACAGAGGTTGCCCTATAGGGCGACCAGGTCGAACTGAAACAAATGTGTTGTCCAATTTTTTATTGAAAATAAACTTCAAGAAATACTCGAAAAATAGTAAAAATATTTTAAGTTGATCGGAAGTATTTAGACAACATTTAGGGACATAGTTTTGGTTTAAAAACTCATTTGAACAAAATCGAACATAATCATCAAAATCATGATAAAAACATTTATCTAACAGTTATTTCCGTTTTCACTTCGTGATAAAGCTAAACAATGGCTTCAAACCTTCCCACCTAGAAGTATCACTAGTTGGAATGATCTCACTTTGAAAAATTCATGGCAAAATTCTTTCCACCTAGCAAGACACTTCAACTGAACAGTGAGATTGCTCAATTTCATCAACTCGACTTTGAGCCACTCTATGAAGCTTGGGAGTGATTCAAAGAATTATTGAGGAGGTGTCCACAACAGTGCATGCAGATTGGCAAAAAGTTCGATATTTCTACAATGGTATGAATGGGCATTCGAGAACTATTATAGATCTTTGCGGCAGGGAGGTACATTGATGGCTAAAACTCCAAGTGAAGCCATGCTTTTACTAGAAGAAATGGCTGCAATAGTTATCAATGGCCTTTGAGAGATCTCGCCAAGAAAAGTTGCGTGTTCTTGAACTTGATACTATGTCCGCATTGGCCTCTCAAATTTCCGCCTTGTCAAAGCAAATTGCTACTCTAAATTCGGGTGGAAAACAACAACCGGAAGCGTCATGGAGATAAGTCGGAAATTGTGAATCCCGATACGGAACAAGTGAATTATGTGAACAATCGGGGTTTCAACAATAGAGGGAATCAATTGCCGACGCATTATCATCCGGGACTTCGCAATCATGAAAATTTCCTGTATAGCAATACGAGAAATGTGTTGCAACCACCTCCGGGATATCAGAATCAAGCAAGTACGAGTACACACGTGGGAGAACAAAAGCCATCTTTGGAAGAATTACTTAGTTCATTCCTTGTAGAAACAAGAGCAAGGATGAACAAGGCCGATTCTAACATAGAAAATTTAGGTTCAAGGGTTACAACAATTGAAAGTCATCTCAAATCTTTGGGGACACATGTGGGTCAATTGGCCACGGCTATTAATTCACAACATAAAGTTGATACGTTTCCATGTAACACCGAGGTGAACCCACGTGAGCATTGCAAGGCCATTAAGTTGAGAAGTGGAACGGAATATGATGACCAAAGATGCCTACTCACGCCACCAATGAACCAGAAGCAAGCTCTGAAACACTCCACAATGAAGAGGGCATTGATAAGCAATCAGAAAATGCAAAAACTGAGGTAAAACCAATTTCCAATTATGATAATGTGTTACCAAATTATCTTCCTTTTCCACAGAGATTTCAGAAGAAAAAGTTGGACGCTCAATTTTCCAAGTTCTTGGAAGTATTCAAGAAAATTCACATCAACATTCGTTTTGCCGATGCACTTGCGCAAATGCCAAACTATGCAAACTTCATGGAGGATGTGAGGTCGAGAAAGAGAAGGTTGGAGGCATACGAGACGGTCAATCTCACAGAAGAGTGTAGCGCCATTTTGCAAAGAAAGCTACCACAAAAATTAAGAGATCCGGGGAGTTTCATTATCCCTTGCACTATTGGTGATTCTTATTTTAATAAGGCTCTTTGTGATTTAGGTGCTAGCATTAATCTTATGCCGTTATCAGTTTTCAGGAAACTTGGCCTTGGAGAGATAACGCCGTCGACCATCACATTGCAATTAGCCGATAGATCACTCACCTACCCAAGAGGAGTGATTGAAGATGTGTTGATCAAAGTGGATAAATTCATATTTCCGGCGGACTTTGTGGTGTTGGATATGGAGGAAGATCATGAAATGCCATTGATTCTTGGAAGACCTTTTCTAGCAACGGGACGAGCTCTAATTGATGTGCAACGAGGAGAGTTAACATTACCGGTAAATGATGATGAGGTATTGTTTAATATTTATAAAGCAATGAAATTTCAAGAAGAACCTCAAACATATCATTTTATTGATATGATCGACAATGTGATCAAACGGAGGTTATAAAACAAGAGTTAAAAGATCCGTTAGAACATTGTTTGATTAATTCAATAATGAAATGTGATGATGAAGTTAGTGATGATATTGATTTGCTTGAGTTTATTCTTTCCCTTGAGGCTAAAGAAATTGTAAAAGAAAAATAAAAGGAAGAATTAGAAAATGTCAATATTGAAAATATTCCGAAAGGTACTTTAGAACTAAAGGAACTTCCGGAACATCTTCAATATGCATTTTTGGGAAAAGATAAAACTTACCCGGTAATTGTTTCTGCTTCATTATCTTCACTCGAATTGGATAAGTTGTTGCGTGTGCTTCGTGAGCATAAGTCGGCTTTGGGTTGGTATATTTCTGATTTGAAAGGTATAAGTCCTTCCATTGTAATGCACAAAAATTTAATGGAAGAATCTTATAAACCATCTATTGAGCACCAAAGACGACTTAATCCCGCAATGAAAGAAGTTGTGAGAAATGAGGTTTTAAAGTGGCTAAAGGCATGTATCATTTATGCCATTTCTGATAGTTCATGGGTGAGTCCGGTACAGGTTGTTCCTAAAAAGGGAGGTATGACAGTTGTTAAAAATGATAACAATGAATTAATTTCTACACGAATCTGTCGAGGATGGCGTAGTATGTATTGATTACAGGAAATTGAATAAAGCTACTCGTAAGGATCATTTTCCCCTCCCCTTTATTGATCAAATGTTGGACAGGTTGGCATGTTACGAATACTATTGTTTTCTTGATGGCTATTCAGGGTACAATCAAATCGCCATTGCCCCTGAGGATCAAGAAAAGACCACTTTTACATGTCCATATGGTACTTTTGCATTTCGCAGGATGCCATTTGGATTATGTAATGCACCTGCTACTTTTCAGAGGTGTATGATGGCGATTTTTCATGGTATGGTTGAGGAAATCATGGAGATTTTTATGGACGATTTTTCTATTTTTGGTACTTCTTTTGACCATTGGTTGCATAACTTATCTCTTGTTTTGCAACGTTGTGAGGAAACTAATCTTGTACTAAATTGGGAAAAATGTCACTTTATGGTCAAAGAAGGGATTGTACTTGGGCATCGTATTTCTTGTACAGGTTTGGAAGTTGACAGGGCGAAAGTTGTGGCTATTGAAAAGTTACCCCCACCTTCAAATGTGAAAGGCATAAGAAGTTTTTTTAGGGCATGCAGGATTTTATAGGAGATTTATAAAAGATTTTTCAAAACTTGTTAAACCACTTTGTAATCTCCTTGAAAAAGATGCTATCTTTTGCCTTGATGAGTCTTGTTTGCAAGCATTTGAACAGATAAAAAAGGCACTTGTTTCAGCTACTATTATGATAGTGCCGGATTGGACCCAGCCATTTGAGCTTATGTGCGATGCAAGTGATTATGCAGTGGGTGCCGTTCTTGGTCAGAGGCGAGATAGAATCTTTAAAGCAATTTACTATGCGAGCAGGACCATGAACAATGCCCAACAAAACTACACCACCACAGAAAAAGAGATGATGGCGGTAGTGTTTGCATTTGATAAATTCCGAGCATACTTGGTGGGTACAAAAGTGATTGTTTATATGGATCATGCGGCAATCCGATATCTTTTCTCCAACAAGGATGCAAAACCTCGGTTAATTCGATGGATTTTGCTCTTGCAAGAATTTGATATTGAGATTCGGGATAAAAAAGGAAGTGAAAATGTGGTTGCCGACCATCTATCCCGCCTTGAGCAACCGCACGAGGTGATTGAAAGCCCAATAAAAGAATCATTTCCTGATGAACAAATTATGCGTGCCGAGACATCATTACCTTGGTACGCAGATTTTGTTAATTACCTCGCGGGAGTTGTTTTGCCACCGGAATTGACTTCACACCAAAAGAAAAAATTCCTACATGATGTTAAGTCTTATTTGTGGGATGATCCGCTACTTTTCAAAAGATGCGCTGATTCTATCATTCGCCGTTGTGTTCCTAAGGAAGAAATTAGAGAGATTCTTCAACATTGTCATTCCTCATCTTACGGGGGACATTTCGGGCCAACCCGAATAGCTGCAAAGGTACTACAATCTGGTTTTTATTGGCCAACATTATTCAAAGATTGTTATGCTTTTGTAAAGACTTGTGATTGATGCCAAAGGGTTGGTAATATTTCACGGCGTCATGAGCTTCCTTTGACAAACGTAATGGAAGTGGAGTTGTTTGATGTATGGGGTATTGACCTCATGGGGCCATTTCCGGTGTCCTATGGAAATTTGTACATTTTGGTTGCGGTTGATTATGTCTCCAAGTGGGTAGAGGCGATTGCTACACCAACGAATGATGCTAAGGTAGTACTAAAATTTTTGCACAAGCATATTTTCACCCGGTTTGGTACTCCTCGAGCTATTGTAAGTGATGAAGGTACGCATTTTTACAATAAATTATTTAATAACCTTCTTGCTAAATTTGGTGTGCGTCATAAGATGGCGCTTGGTTACCATCCACAATCTAATGGTCAAGCCGAAATTTCCAATCGTGAAGTGAAACAAATTCTTGAGAAAACTGTGAGTTTTAATCGAAAGGATTGGGCACAAAAGCTTGATGATGCTTTATGGGCTTATCGCATGGCTTACAAAACACTCATTGGTATGTCACCATATCGATTGGTGTTTGGTAAAGCGTGCCATTTGCCGGTTGAACTTGAGCATCGAGCTTATTGGGCAATTAAGAAATTGAATTTTAACTTAAAAGGCCAGTGAAAACCGATTACTTCAATTAAACGAAATGGAAGAATTTCGTCAAGAATCATATGAAAATGCCAAAATGTATAAAGAAAAAACGAAAAAATGGCATGATCAAATGATTTTGTGACGTGAATTCTTACCCGGACAACATGTGTTATTGTTCAATTCTCGATTGAAACTCTTTCCAGGTAAACTCAAGTCGCGATGGTCCGGGCCATTCATGGTTGAACGTGTGTTTCCATATGGTGTCGTCGAGTTAAGAGGAAACAATGGGAATTCGTTCCAAGTGAATGGACAACGATTGAAACATTATTTCGGGAACGAAGCAAGGAAGGTTTTAAATCTTCCACTTGGTGATGAAAAATCTTGAGCCCGAGCAGTTGAGTCTGGCTAACGACTATAAATTTAGCGCTTCTTGGGAGTCAACCCAAGTGATTTTTTTTGTGTGATCGTTTTTGTTGTGTGATTTTATTTTCTTTTATTTTGGCGTGTTTTTATTTGAATTTTGGTGTGATTTTTGTGTGAATTAATTTGTGTGTGATTTTAAATTTTTAGTTAAATTGAGATTTTAAATTATATAAAAAAATAAAAAATAAAAAATTTTGGAAAAAGAGGCTATTTTGGCGCTGCCCGGCGCCGCAAGCGCCATGAGTGCCGTATAGGGTGACGAGAAAAAACAAAATGCGCGGGCGTTGTAGCGCCCGGTTCCTAGCGCTGCAGCGCCCGACCGATTTGGTGACTTAAAGGCTGATTCAGCCTTATTTTTTAAAAAAAACACAACACAAATACCCTCACGCCCATTCTTGCTTTCTTCTACAAAAATCCCACCTAGTATTCAATTATACATCATTCAAGTGGGCAATTGAGCAACTTGATCATCATCTTCATCTTCTCTATCAATTAGGTAAGTGTGTTTCAATTGTACACCATTTTTCTTCAAATTTTCTAGCCTAGGGTTGAAATGTGGGAATTTTCAATATCATTGTAATTTCGAAATTCTTGATAAATTCTTGATAAATTGTGATGATATATGAATATTATGTGCTTGAATTGGTTGGTGTTGAAAATTGGGCATGAATTGAATTTCCAACTTGGTGTTCATCTCTCCTTTGCATATATGCCTACAAGGTGTTTGTGAAAATGTCTCAATGAAAATTATTACATTTAGGCATGTGGTTCTTGTCATCATTGTATACTAAATGCAATTTGATCATAAATTGATGACAAGGATGAATATTTTTTGAGAAGTTGCAAGAATTCCTAACCCCTAACTCGTATTGTGTGTTCGATATGTTGTTTTGCTTTGTGTGATTCTCCAGGTGATTTCCCGAGTAATTAAAATGCCAAGAACAAAGAACACAAGCAAGGGCAAAAGCGTGGCAAGTGCTTCCGAGGAGAATGTTGAAGACCGTTTTCTTAACTTGGAAGCACAACAGTTGTATTATGACACATTATGCTCGAAGAGTATAACGACGGAACGGGGATTGCAACCGGGGCCGAATGATGGTGAACTTGCACAAATGATACATCAGAAGCAATGGAAAAAACTTTGTTCCCAACCTGGACCATTCGCACCGAATATTGTCCGAGGGTTTTATGCGAATGCGAAGTCCAAAACAGGCTATCACTGGAGGTTTTCATCGTGGAGTACAAAAGTATACACCGTACTGAAGCGATAAGAAGATATTATGGACTATCGGAGGTGGATCACTCACCGTACGTTGAATTTATCTCGCAACCACCGAGTATGGAGGCGATTTGTAATACCTTATGTCGGCCTGGAACTAAAGTACGTCATATTAAAGTTGTGGGAGGTGCTTCTGTTTTTCCGCACACGAGTCTTAGTCGGTATGGGCGAGCTTGGTACCACTTCATATGCAACAATTTGATACCAACCAAGCATGTCAGTGATATAACTAAGGAACGAGCCCATCTTCTATACGCATTAGTTACTGACATACAATTCGACCCAGCGGTAATTATTGCAACGTCCCTTCGTCAAAAAATGCTACACCCCAAATCCAGGGGACTAATATTACCGAGTTTAATTTGTGGGCTATGTAAAAAGAGGGGTGTTAAGTGGGATAGCTCCGAGCCGTTGGAAAAGCCTAAGGGACCTATAGATTCGGCTACTATTACTTCCTATGACGAATAGACAGGCGGCGTGCCTAATCCGAAGGGTGCGGGATATATCCTTGATCCTGAATTTGCCTTACCAGCTATAGAGCCTGATACTCACGCCCAACCACAGAATATCGATGCTCTACCCGGTTCAGTGGCAAGACATTCTCGTTCCAGATGCTCACATCACGATAACAACCCTTCAGACGCATTAGTTCACGAAGTACGAGAATTGAGAAGGGCTTTTGTAGCTGAGCAACGCCACAGAGCGGCACGGGAAGAATATGTGAATGAGCACAACCGAGTACTTGCCCAGATTTATGGCCAGACGCACCCACAGTTCCAGTTCCCTACACCACCACCACCGGGTCCTATTGCTCACTTTTCACCACACGACTCCGATGAGGAGTCCTAGGCGCTCCGGCTACCAGGAAAGTTTTTCTCACTCTCCATTGAGGACAATGTTCAATTTAAGTTTGGGGGGTGTAATCTGTATTTGTGTCTTTTGAGTCGTGTCAAAAGAAAAAAAAATCAAGTTGAATCGAGTCGGGTAGTTTGCTGAACTGTAGAACTGCATGACTAAGTAGATTTGTTGATCACGAGTTGAACTGTCATGAGAGCATGCTTTTAAGTGGTGGTCTATATTTTGCTTCATTGATTTCATATTCATGCATAATTCTGTTAACTTATTTGAAAATAATTAATGAAGTTGAGTGTTGCTTGTATGATCCCACCGGATTCTAGAACTTGTTCGATCACTAATTGAGGCGAAATCCTAGGTGAAATAACATTAAGGAAATGATTTAGGCCATCTTTGAATAAGCTAGAGCCAAAATGACTACCTTTGTACGATATAATTTCACTAGTGTCCCCTTTTGAGCCTATTAAACATGTTCTTTGGCAACCAATCTTTTACCTTGAGCTTATATGTGAAAATCGTAATTACCCATCACTCATACACACAAAATGATTGAAGGTTGAGGAGGATGTGATAAGTAGGGTATGTGTTCACTCGCATGAAGTTGCTGAGAAAAAGAAAATATGAAACCCCATGTGTTAAAATATGCAAAAGATTAAGTTTGGGGGTTTCGAAAATCATATAAAAAAATGTTGAAAATAGAGGCTCGTAAAGGGAGAATAATTGAAAATTCAACAAACGTGAAGGTAGCCATTTTGTTTGGCAATTGGTGATTTGAAGAGGTAATTGTGTGTTTGGGTGAGTTGAGCTACTTAATCCTAAATTTTCCTACCCGACCCTAAGCCACATTACAAGCTTTGAAAGTCCTATTGATCCTTGTGTTATATTAGCCTACATTAGTGGAGATTAGTGTGAATAACAAGCTTATGAAATCCGGTAGTCATTATCTTTTGATACCTAGAAGTGGATCATCTTGATAACGTTCGATTGCGTAAATCAATTTGAATAATGTGAACGGAATTGTCATGAATATTCAACACTTTTGATCACAATGTTAAAATGCAAGCTTGATTGATAGTGAAATGAGTATGTAGACAAATTTTATTGGTTGTGGAGTTTTGTAGTAGCTTGTGTCGTTGTCGTATTGTTTGTTTTTCATTTTGGAGTTATAATTGTTTGAGGACAAACAATAGCTTAAGTTTGGGGGTATTTGTTAAGTTGGTATTTTACCAATTAATTGAGTATGTTAGATTAGGATTTAGTTTTATTTTTGGGTGTTTTTAGAGTCGTTAGAGTCCAATTTATTTCATTTAGTGTCGATGAAGAGTCAATACAGACTTGGTAGCCGAGAAATGAAGAAAACGATGAAAAACAGAGCGAAGAAAGAAGAAATCGCATTTGAAAAAAGGAAAAAATCGCATTTTATGCCTAAGGATGGGGGGCTGCAGTGCCCGGCCCTGGGCACCGCCGCGCCACGACAGGGATTGCGGAGTGGCTGGCATGTGTGGGGCTAGCAGCGCGCCAACGCCAGCGCAGCGCCCGGCGAAACTTCGAACGATGCGGGTGGGGGCAGTGCCCAACGCCAAGGCCCCATTGCCCGCCAGCTGAGGCGTAATTGTGTGCGAGATTTTTGGCGCCGCAGCTCCGGGGCGAAATTCCTATGTTTGTCTACCTTTTTCTTGGATCTTGAGGGGGTTATAAATAGAGACATATGGGCGAGAATTCAGGTATCTTGGACCATTTTGAAGACAACAAAACAACAAGAAGACAAGGAAGAAGAATAGAAACATCTTGGGACAAGCTTGGAGAAGAAGATTGAAGGCTTTTATCATCTAGAAATAGAGAAGATCCCTCAACTCTTGTTCTTATTTTGTTACTTTCTCCTTATCTTGTAAGATGTATTGTTATGTTCTTATGGATTCATTTCTTCAATCATGAGCTAAACTCTATAATTCTAGAGGGATGGTGTAATCTATGTTTGAACTTATGTTTCGAGATTGTGGTTTGTCAATTTAGATCTATCAATTTATTTGTGCTATTTGGATCTATTGCTTCTAAATTACTTGATCAATAATTTAGATTGTTTGGTGTATTTGATTTGACACTTGAGAGAGGTAATTGAATACATGACCTTGGAATAGCATAACCTAGGATTTCATAGAATTGAGAGATTTGTGAATCCTTTGAAGCCATTTATCAAGATTCATAGCTTTTATTGAGATTTTAATTGGTGATTTTTATAGAGATATTGATTTCCCAATCGAAATCTAAAATCATTTGGCACTCGAGAGAGGAAATGATTATTGTAGAAATCTTGACTTATAAATTGGTAATTGATGATTGATAAACCATGTTGATAACATAAGGGATAACTAGATTCATCACACCTCTAGAATTCATTTAATCATTTGGATAAACTCATTGATATTTTCATATTCTTGCTTTATTTTTGGTATTTTAGTATAATCAACTCCATCAAATATTGAATTTCTAAATAAAGTTAGATTACTATATTATAGTACTTAGCGATAATTCGATAATTATTCCATGTGGATTCGACAACCTTACTTCTCTATATTAAAACTTGACACCGTAGACTTGCGGTTAAGAAAATCTCTAACACCCTTCCCCTATCTCTCATGTATACCAATTGATTCTGTTTTGTCATCTACAAATATGAAAAAAACAGATACATTTAAGGCAATTTCTAATACTTTTTAGATAATTTTCGATACTTTTAAGGTAAAATTCTTAAACACACATATTAATAAATCTAACAATTTCAGTCACCATCTAACAACAAAACAAACAAAAATGCAGTTTTACAAAAAGTTCGATGTTAAAATACACGAAGTCATATAAATAAATGTTCAATGCTGAAATACAATGATATAAAACCGATACTTATAAGACAATTTATGATACTTTTATGGGCAATTTCCGATGTTTTCAAGCATCAGTGTTCACATATTTGCACTTTAGCCAGTGTTTTGAAACCCGGACTGGATCGGTCGGTTCGACCGATTTAACCGGGAACCGGTCACATGGCCAGTCCGATTCTATATTAAAACTATATGGCTAATAAACCGTTGCCACCCGGTCAAACCCGGTAAAAAATCCAAAAATCGGTGACCCAGTTAACCCGATTAAATTTTTTAAAGCAAAATTTTATTTGTTTTATTACAAAATTGAACGGAAAAATATTTGGTAAATTTATATATAACTATTCCTTATATTCAATTTATACATACATCTGGATATTATAATTTATTAAATTTATTTTTGTATTTATCTTTTACATTCATACATATATATGTGTATGTATATGGGTCAACCGATTTTTCTAGAACGGTTTTACCGGTTGAACCAGTGACCCAATGACCCAATTATTAATCCGGTTCAATGTCCGGACCGGGTTAAACACATTAACTATAACAACAATGTCTATATTTTAAGTATTTCTAACAACAATGTTCATAATTTCAGTCACCATCTAACAATAAATATGACAAAAATACAGTTTAATAAAAAACTCAACACACAAATCTACATATATTTCATTTCAGTAAACAATAAAAACTAGCCAAAACATATTTACAAAAAATAGTGTAAATATTTCCCAAAAACTATCAAACTAATTTACAAACCTTCGAACTTCAATGGTGGAAAGATATTTCGGAAGACACTTCGGCCACGAGCAAAAACCACCTGCAGAAAATATACTTCAGAAGCAATGAACCAAGAGAAAAAAAAAGGGATGATAAACACACAAAGCAAGAAGAAACGAGAAGAATTTAGGTTGGGATGGAGAAGATTCGAGAAGAAGAACAGAAAAACAGAAGAAGAAGAAGAAGAAGAAGAAAGAAGACATGAAAAGGGGAAAAAAACCTAGTTTAAAATCCCAAAAGAAAAGCAAAAACTAAAAAAGAAAACTTAAAAAAAAAAGTTGGATCCAAGCAGGTATAGAAGTGGGACGGATAAGTAAGATCCGTCTTGTAGATGTAGACCCCTAAGACGGTCTTATACAAGTTTTTGACAAAAGTAAATCCATGAACCCGGTTTCATTTTTTTAGAATCACTAATTGGATTAAAGATATCACTTGATTGCATGAATGATAGATAAATTCCTCTAAAGGATTACATATATTTACATGTCATAGGCCTAGGAACAAAGCTAGAAAATAACGATTTAGGGTAAGAAATTGACTTTCTCTTTAAAAATAGTAGATGAAAAGGTATTTTAATTTAGTGTGACAAAATTTTCAAATTTATATACTTATATATAGTTTATATTAATTTCAAAATCTTTATAAAGTTGATTCAAGAACATGTCATCTCAGAAACAAAAATAGAAAATATGAAACGACAAAGTACTATGCATCTTCATAAAAGATGAGTTGATTAAAGAAACAAGCACAATACAAATTCTTCCATGAATAGTTTGCTTCGATTAATTGGACAGTTGTAAATTATCAAAGTAAGAATAAAAACGGATATTTACCTCCAGTCATTGATTTGTTGCAATCCAAAATAAATTTATGAATTAGATTCTTATAAAGCCTCACAAATCCTTCTCTATAGATGGTGTAAGACTTAATCAGGAAGATAGCTCTACACGACCTTATTAGCAGGGGCGTATCATTCTGTATTCATGGGGGCTTTAGCCCCCCCAAAAAAAAAACTTTTTAAAAACCCAATTAGTTCTATGTATATTTTATTTTAAAATATAATTTTTACTCTCAAATATTATTATTGATTTAGTCCCAAAAATTAATTAGTTCCCAAAGTTATATGTCTAGCTCCGCCCCTGCTAACCAAATCTACTTTTATAAACTTTGTCCATCATAGAGTTAGAATTTCTGAATTATTTTTTGGTCATACTTGAGATAGTGGAAAATTGATCACTGCGGATTATGGATCATTTATGGTTAACATAGAGATAATGGAAATAGTGGAAATTTGCCCACTGCTACTAATGGGCCACGTTGTGTCCACTTTGTTTTAACAATAAATTGATCCATGAAAAAGATAAAAAAGATCAGTCAATATCTAGAGTTGTTGGAATAATTGAAAGGGCGAGGTACAAGAATTTGGTCCCTCATTGGAGACAAAAGTGGTGAATTATTTCAGAGTTGCTTTCATGGTGGGAACCTTAACAGGTTGAATGTGAAATTTGAAGCAACTAACACCATTTGTTTGGTTTCAACAGCTTGAGGATGAGGCGTTGGACAAGGAAATTTAGAATTGTGCCAATTTCTAATTATGAAATAATAGAGAGAATCATTCTTGTGAAATTTGTTTTTTTTTTTGTGTGAGAATCATTCTTGTAGAATTTTGATGTTTAGATGTGTTCCGAACATATATATATATATATATATATGGCAACATTAGGCTCGGTTTATAGATTTATATCAAAATTTAAACACAAAACACATCTTTAAAGGAACAAAGACTTGTATGAGACAGTCTCACGAATCTAAACCCGGAAAACAGATCTATACCCAAGTCCAGTACGGCAACTTTGAAAAAGTAACCGCTCGGAATTTTGTAAACACGAGAATTGACGTGGCCCATAATGAGAAATAGGTTTAGACATATATGATGCTATTTGCATGAGATTCCATATTTAGCTGACACGTTATAACCGTATTCCACCGTTTGTAGATCCTCAACAAGTCCCAATTTGTAATTATTAATTGTAATAATAACGCATAATTAATACTATTAAAAATACATAAATAATATCTGTAATTAATTATAATAATTAACTAATAATAAGTAAAAAAACATTTTAAATAATAAAATATAATTATAATATAAGTTTTAATAAAATATAAGTACTTAATAATCTTATAAAAAATTAAATCTATGATGGTAAAAAATAAATTAAATTCATTTGGTGTAGTGGATAGAAAATTATTTATAGCTAAACATAAAATTTGGTGTTAAAGCTATACACCAAATTTAATATTTATAGGTTTGAGATGACCTTAGACATTTCTATCTAGTATTTCTTTATGGAAAAAATATAAATAAGAGCGTTTCACGTGTATAAATGCATGAGATGGATCCATATATACCCAAATTAAACCCATGTAATATTTTTGCAATTTTTGTTGAGGGTGTGACATTTTTGTAATATTTGTTAGATAAATGTTTTTATCAAGATTTTGATGATTTTGTTTAACAGAGTTTTTACACCAAAATAATGTCCCTAAATGTTGTCCAAATACTCCCGATTGTTTTAAAATATTTTTACTAATTTTTCGGAGCATTTCTTGAAGTTTATTTTCGATAAAAATTGGACAATACTTGTGTCTCAAGGTCGATCGGTCGCCCTATAGGGCAACCCGTACCTGAAGAAGAACGTTGAAATAGAAAATGAGACTGAAGGATTTTGATGCAGGCCGACCCGGTCGACCGGTGCCTGCAATTTGCCCAACTACAGAAACATTTCTCTGTATTGATTCTTGTGAGGGCAACCGGTCAACATAGGGGGTGACCGGTTGGACCCCCCGTCGATCGGTCCCCCTGTGTAAGATAGTGCGATCTAAATTTAAATTTCTATCTCTACGCGACCGTTCGACCTATGTTCTTTGTCAGCAAAATTCAAACCGTTGGACAACCATTATCAGCAAGATTTGCTTTATCAATTTTGTACTATATTTCTACATCTTGTGATCCTGTTTTTGTAGACAAAAGTGAAGATGGAGGAGCCTATGTTGGAGATCCAATCTTGAAGACTCTCCTATAAATAGAGGAAGATTTGAAGCAAATAATACACAACACACAAGCATACAATAACAAGAAATCTGCAAAATTCTCAAAGCTTTCATTTTTACATTCTTGTTGTAATAGCCTAAGTTCTTGCACTTGCACAATCTTGAGGTCTAGGCTTTTTGTTCTTGATTACACTTGCACTCAAAGTTTGTATACTTCATTTATTGAGTTGTAATCTTGAATTTTTTCTATCATCCAAAACAAGATATCCTTGTTAGTGTTCTTGTGGTAAGAACACACTTGGGTGATCTTAGGTGTTGAAGAGTGTGGTACTCTTCATAGGTGTTGAAGGAAGATTGTGGTAATCTCTTTAAAGGTGTTGTAAGAAGATTGTGGTAATCTTCAAAGGTGGTGTTGTAACAATTGTGGTAATTGTTAATAAAATATTTTTTTCTTTTTGAAATCCACTTTGGATATACCGGGGTGGTAGTAGATTAGGCCCTAGGTGGGTTGAACTACAATAAATCATCGAGTGTTGTTTAATTTCTGTATTTACATTCTTGTCATTCACTTGTTCATTCGAAAAAGAGGGCGGTTTGCGAAAAATTGGCATAATCTATTCACCCCCCCTCTAGATTATCGTAGCCACTTGGACTAACAAGTGGTATCAGAGCCAAACTCTTTGGCTAGCTCATTCTGAGTAAAAGGAAAGATACATGTCTACGAACGAAGCTTATCTCACTTAAGACTCTAAAATATCACTTTTACTTTATAAAGTATAGGTTTTTAAAGTAATAAAACTGATTATTTACTTGCAAATTGTTATATATAGCTTTATTTAACAATATCATTTTTTGGTAAAAAAGTATCACTTTTAATCTAAAAAATATATGTTTCCAAAATAATTTTTTTGGGGTGGTGACATAGGCATAGCTAGTACCACTTTTTTTTTTTTTTTTTTTTTTTTTGACAAACCATTTAAAACTCCAAAAGTACACTTTTACTTTAAAAAGTATATGTTATTAAAGTAATAAAACTGATTATTTACTTGCAAAGTATATATAACTTTATTTAACAGTATCACTTTTTGTTCAAAAGTATCACTTTTGCTCAAAAACGTATATGTTTCAAGGCAACAAAATTACATTAGTAGTTCCCTTGATATAGTATCTCTTTAGACTCGAAAAAGTATCATGTTTTATTAAAGAGTGTCACTTTACTGATTATTTATTTGCAAAGTTACATACAACCTTATTTAATAGTATCACTTTTTATTAGAAACAATACCACCTTTACTCTAAAAAATATATGTTTTCAAAATAACAAAACTAGAAATATTAGTTTCCCTTAAAAGTATTAGTTTTTGCCTGAAAAGTATTGCTAGTATTATTTATGATTATCGATCAAGTTTTGTAATGTTTTTTCTTTTTGGTTTTTCTCAATCAACCACAACCATATTCATTTCGATAACGACAATTGACTGTGTAAATAACACAAAAAATTGGAGTGATTTGAATAATTTTCATTGTTTTTCTTTCACTCATGTCCACGTCTCATAGCAAAAATATATATATATATATATATATACTTTAGATTTCTTCTTCCATTTGTCTTCTCCATCATCTCAAACCTTTTGTTATGGCATCAGGTGTCATTCTCGAACATGGGCGATTGAAACTTGTTCGCATTATTGTTTTAGCTTCACCGCAAGTGTACGGTGCAGTTTATAGAATAGAGTTATCAAGGTCGAATCCACAGGGAATAATAAAGTAATGTACTAAGTACTGGATTATAATAGCCTTATTTTTATCTAGAAGATCCAAAGTGAGTGAATTGGTTTTATAAACTAATGCAGAAATTTATCCTAAAAGAAACAAAGCAAAGAGTTGATTAAAAGATCAAGTAGATGAATGGATTCCTGGGTTATGGTTTCAGTTAATATCCTCTTTTATTATCAGATTAATCAAACCAAAGTTAAATGTATTCTTCCCTATAGAACAATCACAAAAGTAATTTACCCTCTCTCTCAAGATGCATGTAAAAGCGTTGATTGAAATATCTATGTTAGCATCTCTACTCAACATGAGATATCCAACTCCCAAAAGCTGAAAAGATTATAAATCCTCACGAATATTCACAGACTTCTCAATCATGCAGGATATTCATGTCAAGTACTCATAGATCTAGTATTGAAACTCATCGGTTAGAATTATGAATCAATACATCAAACAAGTTAAACCAATCGCATTTTGATTAAACAAGAATTAAAGCAAAGTACTTGAATAGGGTTGGAAAACATTAACTTCAATTGTAATTAATCATCAAATAAAAGTATCCATTAACCTACTCCCAAACCCGGGAATTACAAGAAGTTTAGCCAGACATAGAAAATAAATAATCCATAGACAAATTATTCATGTTCATGTCTAACTAATTGAAAATAAAAAAATACTATGGAATGAGTCAACTCGGGGATGTTGACGATCTCGCGATCTATCTTCAATCCTCGAAGGTGTAGTTGCAGTCTTGATCGATCTCTCCAATTCTCCGGTGGTGGAAAGTTGCTCTTTTCTCTGCTTTCTAGGGCAAAAATCAGCGTATCTTTGTTTGTGGCCGCCCCGTCTCTATTTGTACTTCGTTCAGGTCGAAACCTAGTTGGAAATCTTGTCAAACTCTTTTTCCCGCACAAACGCACGGGCCGTGTGCCTAGCGCACGCCCAGCCCGTGCTAGGTGCCGCAGAAACAAGTCAATTGCTGAAGGGCGCACGGGCCGTGCGCATGACGCATGACCAGCCCGTGCGTGTAGTCGAAACTTGAGAACTGGCCATGGGTTAGCGCACGGGCCGTCCTAGGGACGCACGCCCTGCCCGTGCGCACCTGCACTTGATATCAGTTCATTTTCTTTTGTTTCTCGCCCGGTTCGTCCGACTTCTTCCCGACTCAACATGTGACTTCGACGGAGATACCAGAGCAAGTTCTAGAATTCATATCAACACGAATGACACACTCAATCAATCAAACAAGACTGCATATAATAAAAGCATTAAAGGCTCAAAAAGCTCACAGGCTTGCAATTGAGTAATTCAAAGTATATCAACCATGATTCCAATATTCACATGCTCCATATCATTTATTCTCAACCCGGTCAATTCACGCTCAACACCCAATTCATAATAACATAAACTGTTCAACAAATGCTCCCGAGATCCCAACAAGCACACAATAGCGGTGAACTCACTCCCTAAACAACTAAAAAAGCAGTAAACGTGCTAAAGCAATAAACGTGCTAAAAATAAAAAACAAACATCTAATGCAATGCAACCTACATGCTCTAAATGCAACTACATGAATGCAAAATCGCCACACCCTTCAATCAAATTACTACCTCTCCCCCCAAACTTGAATGAAATTATAGCGCATAGAAGAGAAGATAGAATTTCAAAGAAAAGTGTGGAAATGGACATGTCTCACTGTGGGGGTGGCGGCGGAAAGTGGCTCTGGGAGATGTGCCACATTTGTATCTGATGCATCATTTGCAACATCTCCAATTCCCGCTGCTCTTGGTCCTGATACCTCTGCTCCTGGGCCTGACATCTCTGATCTTGCTCCATTCAGAAAGCATGAAACTCATCCTGGTGCTGCCAGAACTCGTCCTGGTGCTTCCGCAAGCTATCCTCAAAAGCAAAGTATCTATCCTGATAGTCCTGTCCCCCATGCTCCTCACCTTGGTGGAAGCTCTCTGGAATGTCGGTCCTTCCCTGTGGGAACCCATGCTCAAAGCCTCTCTGCTGGAAGCCTGACTCATAGCGCCTCTCTTGCCGATCATATTCTCTTGCCTCAATCGCCAAATCCTCTTCATCGGGTAACCCAACTACCCTCCTCCTTTTCCTTGCAGTCAGGCCTTCCATGACTCTGATATGTGCCTCATAGTTCATCAGCCAATTACTTTCATTATCCACCACAGCTGTGAGCTGCGGGTTGGGAAGTGGGAAGGCCGGTCCAACCCTTTGTTGAAAATAGAGGTGTTCTCTTCGCTAGTTATTATTTTCATTGTGCGGAGGGCGTTCATGTTGATGCTCCGACTGCCCGCTATTGGCTCCATTCTGCACATATCAACCCCAATCAGTATTGTCACCGCTTGGAAACATACACGGCGTGTTCCACAAAGTGGTCCGCCATGTTGTAAGGGGTGCGGGTGAGCATACACCAAAGTAGGTATATCTCCCGAGCTTGCACACCCCCATTGTTGTGTCGAGTGTACACTGAGTGAGCCGTTACTTTTTGGATGTAGTAGAAGACGGGGTTTCGGAATGATGAGGCCTTCGACGTACGTGCCACATATAACATCGGACCGGTCTCCGGTGTCTGAACCAATAATCGCCAGAAATCATACTAGCTATAATTCATTGCGGTCCAAAAATGGGCATCAGACGGTACCCCAAAAATTTCATTAAGTTGGGCGATAGTGACATGCCTCCATACGTTGCCCAATCGAAAACGGATTTTCTGGGGCTCATTGTTTGATCGCATCTCAGTAATATCCACGGTGCTCAGGAACTCGAGCGCTAGTGTCTTAAACGTTGGCCACCGCCCTTGCATGAAGGCGGTCCACCCCACTCCTTCAAACATCTGCCAAACCTCCTCATGTATCCCAAGAGCTTGGGTACAATCGTCGTCGACATATCATGTTGGCGTGAAAGAATGAGTGATCAACCTGTTCCATCGCTCCAATTCATCGTTCTCTGTCAGAGTGAGTCCATAAGCCTCGGGGCTGTCTGGGTTTGGTGCTTGTTGTGCGGAAACGGCCCCCCATCCTCGTCTACCTCGACCTTGTTGGTTTCTTTGTTCGGCCATATGTTCGAGTTAGTACCTGGCAAAACAATTGTGAGAATACGTACGTGCCAAGTATAACAAGAAAGCGATGAAATTCATACAACAAATCAAATACGGCATAGTGCCTCATCCCTACAATTTAATCAACAATTAAGCTTCCAATCCCAAATAACAATGTAATCGCAGAGAATCCTAGTCACTAACACCCTAAATAATCATGCTCATGTACAATTCATCAAACAATCAACCACAATATCCTAATTCAACAACCCACAAGGTGTTCGATAAAATGCCCAATAGAAAAAATCAAGCTAAATCATTGCAAATTCATCAAACATGCACCATATAAGAACTCTAATCCATAATCTTCAAGAAATTCGAAACAAAAAGTGAAGTTCATACCTTAAATCTCGAAAATTCGGAAAGAGGTGAAACTTGAAACCCTAGGTGCTCCTTCTACTCAAATCCTCTTTCAAAGCAAGTTTTAAGAGTGTAATTCTTGTGTGAGTAGTGTGGGAGGTGAATAGGTGGTGATAATCAAGTGAAATCTTTGACAAATATGAGAGGGGTGCGGGATTGTGTATCTGTGCGCGAGAGAGATTAGGATTTTGTGAAAACAATTGACTCCTGCACGACCTTAATACTGGTTCTGCCGACACACGCACGGGTTGTGCGCCTAGCGCACTGGCGCAAGGCGCACGCCTTGCCCGTGCTGGGTACCGTACTTCAGCTCGCTTTTTCCAATTTTTTTTTTAGGGAAAGCAAGAAAATCCTAACCTATGAAAACATAGAAATCCTAACTTAGAAAAGGGAAAACAGACCAAGAAAACATGGGAAAAAATAAAACAGCAAACCGTTGGGTTGCCTCCCAACAAGCGCTAAATTTAACGTCTACAGCTTAACGCCTATTTACTCGATCATGGCTCTAGCAAAGTGAGTCGTGTCACCTCCTCCTTTTGGTCTCTATGTAGGTAGTGCTTGATTCTCTGGCCATTCACCATAAATGTCTCCCCATCCCAGGTCAACAATACCACTATTCCCGGAGGATTTAACACCTTCTTATCACAAACGGCCCCGACCATCGAGACTTAAGTTTTCCCAGAAAGAGTTTAAGACGCGAGTTAAACAAAAGGACTTGTTCACCCGGTAAAAACTCCATCTTCTTTATCATTCGATCGTGCCATCTTTTGGTTCGTTCCTTGTAGATCCGGGAATTTTCATAGGCTTCATCCCGGAACTCCTCCATCTCATTTAAGTGCAAGAGCCTCTTCTCACCCGCTGCTTGGAAGTCAAAATTTAACTTCTTCACAACCCAAAACACCTTATGCTCCAATTCCACGGGCAAGTGACACGATTTCCCGAATACTAACTGATACGGTAATGCCCAATGGTGTGTTGTACGCAGTCTGATATGCCCACAACGCATCATCTAACTTCATAGCCCAATCCTTGCGATTTATATTTACTGTCTTCTCCAAGATTTGCTTAATCTCGCGATTAGCTACCTCTGCTTGCCCGTTTGCTTGCGGATGATATGCTAATGTCACCTTGTGCATGACCCCGTACTTCACAAGTAAAGTGCTCATCAATTTATTCACAAAGTGTGACCCCCACATCGCTAATTAAAGCTCTCGGGGTTCCAAATCGAGTGAATATATTTTTCTTTAAAAATTTTAGCACTACTCTCGTATCATTGGTTTGTGCCGGAATCGCCTCAACCCATCGAGATACGCACTCCACTGCAAGTAGAATGTACTGATAACCCGAAGAAGATGGAAAGGGACCCATAAAGTCAATCCCCCACACATCAAAGAGCTCGACTTCCATTACATTGGTCATGGGCATCTCATGTCGTCTCGAGATGTTCCCCATCCGCTGGCACCTATCACACTGCTGCACATATAGATAACAATTATTAGATAACGTAGGCCAGTATAAACCATTTGCCGCAGTACGTGTCGGACCGAAGTGTCCCCCGGAAGGTGAAGAATGGCACTATTGCAACTCCCTCCCACTCTTCTAGAGGCACACATCGTCGGATGATAGTGTCTGCGCACCTCTTAAAGAGCAAGGGGTCGTCCCACATGTGGAACTTGACATCATGGAGGAACTTCTTCTTTTGATAGGAAGATAAATCTGGAGGCATGACCCCTGCAACTAAATAATTAACAAAATCCGCATACCATGGGAATTTAGCCTGTAACATTAGAAGTTGCTCATCTGGGAACTCCTCCTTAATTGCCTTTGTGCCTTCTTTCTCATCTTTCTTGTACTCCAACCTGGACAAGTGATCTGCTACCACGTTCTCGCAACTCTATCTATCTCGAATTTCCACATCAAACTCCTGCAACAAAAGGATCCACCAAATCAGTCTCGGTTTTGCATCCTTCTTGTTGAATAGGTACTGGATCGCCGCATGGTCTGTGTGGACTATCATCTTAGTTCCAATCAAGTATGATTGGAACTTATCGAACGCAAAAATGATTGCCAACATTTCTTTCTCCGTGGTGGTATAGTTTTGTTGGGCACTGTCTAAAGTTCTGCTTGCATAGTAGATGGCTCTGAACAACTTGTCTTTTTTCTGACCCAAAACAGCCCCAACTGCAAAGTCACTGGCATCGCACATCATCTCGAAGAGTGACTCAACGGAACTACAAGAATTAGTCTTTGTCACCAAAGCCTTCTTGAGAATCTCAAATGCTGCAAACAATCATCGAAAAAATTGAAAGCAGTATCTTTTTCTAATAACTGACTCAAAGGTTTAGTGATTTTAGAAAAGTCACGAATGAACCTTCTGTAGAATCCGGCGTGCCCCAAAAAGCTTCTAATGGCCTTCTCGTTTGTTGGAGGTGGGAGTTTCTCAATTGTGATGATCTTCACTCTATCAACTTCTAAACTTGCAGAAGAGACTCGGTGGCCTAATACAATACCATCTCGTACCATAAAATGACACTTCTCCCAATTTAAAACAAGGTTAGTCTCCTCGCATCTCTGCAAAACTAGAGAAAGAATTCAAGCAATGATCAAATGAATCTCCAAACACAGAAAAATCATCCATAAAAACCTCCATTATTTTCTCAACAAAATCATGAAAGATAGCCATCATGCATCGCTGAAACATTGCGGGTGCATTACATAGTCCGAATGGCATTGTGCGAAATGCAAATGTACCATAGGGGCATGTAAATGTCGTCTTCTCTTGGTCTTCCGAGGCAATCATGATCTGGTTATACCCGGAATAACCATCAAGAAAACAATAATAATCATATCCCGCCAAGCGATCTAACATCATATCAATAAAGGGAAGGGGAAAGTGATCTTTACTAGTAGCATCATTCAATTTCCTATAATCAATGCAAATACGCCACCCAGTAACTATTCTAGTCGCAATAAGCTCATCACTTTTGTTTCTAACTGATCATCCCCTTTCTTTGGTACCACTTGTAGGACTTACCAAGAACTATCGAAATAGCATATATGATTCAACATCTAACCATTTTAAAACCTCTTTTCTAAACCTCTTGCATTATAGGGTTTAATCTTCTTTGATTTTGCACCGAAGGTTTATAGACATCTTCCTTTCTAATTTTATGCATTACAATCGATGGACTGATGCCTTTTAAATCAGATATTGACCAACCTATCATAGACTTATGTTTTCTTAACACCCTAAGCAATTTATCAAGTTGAACGGAGGTTAAAAGGGATGATACGATTACCGGATTCGTGTTATTTTCTCCAAGAAATGCATATTTTAGATGCTCGGGCAAGGGTTTGAGTTCAGGGTTTGAAATTGGTTCTTCGGGTTGACGCACAGGCTGCCCGTGCTCAGGAGCACGGGTCGTGCCCTCTTCAGTTGTTGAGTCCTTTGTTTCGTCCTCACGCACGACCTGCCCATGCTCAGACGCACGAGCCGTGCACTCTTCAGGTATTACTGCCTTTTCTTCGACCCCCCGCACGGGCCGTGCTCTCTTCAGGTTTCTTGTTTTTTTCTTCGACCAAGCGCAAGACATGGGCGTGCTCTGTAGCAGGGGTCGTGCGCCCCTGCATCACAGACTCCCGGATGTTTTTCTGTGTGTGTGCGCCTCTTGCGCTTCGCGGTAGCTCCTACATGTTATCTAAAGCACAAACACAGTCATACAAGTCTTGGTTATCAAAATCAATCATCATGTTTGATGTTGAACATGAATGTGTCAAACCAAACTCTAAATCATCCTTAAACAATGTATGATCCACATACTCATCAATGCAGGACTCAACTACATCTATGAAACTACAACTTTCAACACCATCATGAAATTGAAGTGCCTTATAGATAGTAAATAAAACATGCTCATCATTAACCCGTAATGTGAGTTCTCCCTTTTGCACATCTATCAAGACCTTCCCAGTAGCTAGGAATGGACGCCCAAGTATCAAAGGGACGTCTTTGTCCTCCTCCATATCCAGCACCAAAAAATCCACAGGGAATATGAATTTATATACTTTGACAAGCACATCCTCGATGATTCCTTGGACACGTGAGTGATCGGTCCGCAAGTTGTAAGGTGACCGTAGATGGCTTCACCTCTCCCAATCCAAGTTGCCTGAAAATAGATAAGGACATCAAGTTAATACCCGCTCCTAAATCACAAAGTGCTTTCTTAAAGAAAATATCACCAGTAGCACAAGGGATAGTGAAATTCCCTGGATATTTTAGTTTCTGTGGTAGTTTCCTCTGGATTATCGCACTGCATTCTTCTGTCAGATTGACTATCTCGAAACCAGTCATCTTTCTCTTATTTGACATAACATCCTTAAAAAATTTAGCGTAATTGGGCATTTGTTGCAATGCGTCTGCAAAAGAAATGTTAATATGCAGTTTCTTAAATATATCCAAAAGTTTAGCAAATTGCGCATCTAACTTTTTCTTTTGAAAACATTGGGGAAAAGGAATGGGAACATTAAGTTTAGAAATATCAGGGTTAGAGGAAGATTTAAGCTTCTCGGCCCTTTTTTTGTTCAGCAAGATGATCCTCTACTCCTTCCTCGGCCTCAACATCGCCATTTGCTTCAGTTTCCGCGTCTCCTGGAGCAATAATCGCTGCCCTGAAGGGCGCATGGGCTGCCTGTGTGGTGGCGCACGGGCCTTGCTCCCTTGCGTCAGTTCAATATTTTCTGGTATTTTTGGCCCCTCGTATTCCGTTCTAATCCTCAAACGAATGGTTTTACACTGCTCCTTTGGATTAACCTCAGTGTTGCTCGGAAATTGGCCTTTCTGATGCTGCCCACCAATAATCGTAGCTAATTGGCCAATTTGGGTTTCAAGATTTTTCATTTGGGACCCCATAGTGTTGTCCAATTTTGTGACATGGTTTTCGATTTTATCCAGCTTCGCCTCATCCTTATTGAATCTGTTCCTCATCTCACTCATAAACGAGGTGAAAATATCCTCCATAGTTAGCTTAGCCTCAACATTTATGACACCGTTTGCCAATAAACCCTGGTGGTGGTTGCATCACATTCTTCGTGTTTGCGTAGGAGAAGTTCTCGTGGTTCCTCAAACCTAGATGGTAATGAGTGGGAGTCTGATTATTCCGAAACTTGTTGAAATTCTGGTTATTAACATAATTTGCTTCATCCATCAGATCTAGAGGAACTCCCCCATTACTTGCACCCGCGTTTCCCTCATTTGCCTTCGTCAATGCACTCAATTGATTAGTCGATCTGATCATCCCGAGTCATCAACTCCTTAATTGGGTCTGAATCAGTAACTTCGGCCGCCCTTTTCACATTAATCCTCTCGGAGGGCCACTGATAGCTATTCATGGCCATCTCCTCCAACAAGTTGAATGCATCCTCTGGGAACCTTGCAAGTAGAGCGCCTCCCGCTGCGGCATCTACAAACGACCTTATCTATCCCATCAACCCATTGTAAAAGAAGCAGAGCTGCTGATCCTCAGGAAATCCGTGTTGTGGGCACCTCTTCAATAAATGCCAAAATCTCTCTCAGGCCTCATACAACGGATCAGAGTCAAACTGTCTGAACTACGTGACTTCACTTTTGAGTTGTAGTGTCTTACTTGGTGGAAAGTATTTAAACAAAAATCTCTGACTCAGCTTATCCCAGTTGTTCACACTTTCCTAGCCTTATCCCTTAAAGAGAAAGGGAATAGGCGAAGGTGTATAGCATCATCAGTCACCCCATTCATCTTGATTGTATTGCAAATCTGTATGAAGTTCGCAAGATGAGAATTGGGATCCTCATACGGGAAACCCCCAAACTGATTCTGCTGCACCATCGAGATCGATCTTGGCTTGACTCAAAGTTATTAGCATTGATTGGGACATTAGCAATTCCACCATAGTTGCGATTGGTGCGTGGTAAAAGTAATCGCGAACCGCTTCTTTGTTGATGCCGAAAGCGCCGGAACCTGCGATGCTGGTAACTCGACGTTGACCCTGTTGGCCCGGTTGTTACCTCCATTGTCGACCCCGTTATAGCCTCTGTTGTTATCTTCTACGTCCGCCTTAGCTTGTTCTTGATGTCTTTCTGCCCGTTTAGTAGCCGCACTAATTCGCCTCTCAAAAGCCTCAACCTCCGGTATGAACAGTGCTAATTCTCCTTGCTTCGAGCGAGTGTTCATGCACTACCTGAACCGACTAAATAAAACAGGTCAAACAAAGTAGGAATAAAATTAAACAATAGAATAAAAAGAAAGAAAAAATGTCTAAATAAAAAATAATTCTATTTATCGCAATATTAGTACTAAAAATCTAATTAGTCACCGACAACATCGCCAAAAACTTGTTCGCCTTATTTTTTTAGCTTCACCGCAAGTGTATGGTGCAGTTTATAGAATAGGGTTAGCAAGGTCGAATCCACAGGGACTAATAAATTAATGTGCTAAGTACTGGATTATAATAGCCTTATTTTTATCTAGACGATCGAAAGTGAGTGAATTGGTCTTATAAACTAAAGCAGAAATTTATCCTAAAAGAAACAAAGCAAAGAGTTGATTAAAAGATCAAGTAGATGAATGGATTCCTGGGTTATGGTTTGAGTTAATATCCCTTTTATAATCAGATTAATCAGACCAAAGTTAAACGTATTCTTCCCTATAGAACAATCACAAAAGTATTTTACCCTCTCTCTCAAGATGCATGTAAAAGCATTGATTGGAATATATATGCTAGCATCTCTACTCAACATGAGATATCCAACTCCCAAAACCTCAGAAGATTATAAATCCTCACGAATATTCACAGAATTCTCAATCATGCAAGATATTCATGTCAAGTACTCATAGATCTAGTATTGAAACTCATCGGTTAGAATTATGAATCAATACATCAAACAAGTTAAACCAATCGCGTTTTGATAAAACAAGAATTAAAGTAAAGTACTTGAATAGGGTTGGAAAACATTAACTTCAATTGCAATTAATCATCAAATAAAAGTATGCATTAACCTACTCCCAAACCCGGGAATCACAAGAAGTTTAGCCAGACATAGAAAACAAATAATCCATAGACAAATTATTCATGTTCATGTCTAACTAATTGAAAATAAAAAAATACTATGGAATGAGTGAAGTCGGGGATGTTGACGATCTCGCGATCTATCTTCAATCCTCGAAGGTGTGGTTGCGGTCTTGATCGATCTCTCCAATTCTCTGGTGGAAAGTTGCTCTTTTCTCTGCTTTCTAGGGCAAAAATCAGCGTATCTTTGTTTGTGGCCGCCCCATCTCTATTTGTACTTTGTTCGGGTCGAAACCTAGTTGGAAATCTTATCAAACTTTGTTTTCCCGCACAGACGCACGGGCCGTGCGCCTAGCACACGCCCAACCCGTGCTAGGTGCCACAGAAACAAGTCAATTGCTGAAGGACGCACGGGCCGTGCGCATGACGCACGACCAGCCCGTGCGTGTAGTCGAAACTTGAGAACTGGCCTTGGGTTAGCGCACGGGCCGTGCTAGGGACGCACGCCCTGCCCGTGCGCACCTACTAAACTTGATATCAGTTCGTTTCTTTCGTTTCTTGCCCGATTCGTCTGACTTCTTCCCGATTCAACTCCAAACTTAGTACCTTACGTCAAGTATTGGCGGTTCTTTATCGCAATGCTCCGAATTGTTGCCAAAATGCTACAATTATCAATAAATTCCTACAAAACGAGCAAAGCGTAATACCTTTTCCACAAAACAGAAATAAAGCCCTATTTACTCATGTAATGCATGCATTGCAACACATTCTAGCCAAAATTAAGCCCAAAATACATGCAAAACACATGACAATCAGAATGCTATGCATGCTCATTAATAATAATATTTTGCAAAATAGACTTTTCCCCAGGAAACCTTGAAAATCCAGTGAACATAGGATAGTTTTATTCTTGAGAAAAGAATTACAAGATAGGAGGCCCAAATTTTCAGGAACAAGTTGAATAAATCCGATAATTCCTTCTCTTGTGTTTGACTAGAGAGAGAGAGAGAGAGAGAGAGAGAGAGAGAGAGAGAGAGAGAGAGAGAGAGAGAGAGAAAGATGAATAGGAGATTGAATTTGAGGCTTCCTCCTTTCAATTGGGTTCGGGTTGGAATTGAGGCTCTGTATCACAAATTTAGATCAATGAGACGGTCTCACAAGAGACTTGCCCTTTTAAAATAATTGGTTTCAATACATCATTTCGTTAATTCAAGATTTATTTTACTTGATTATGATTTTACATATTTGATAACAGACTAATGTAATATGTAATGTACTCCTGAAAAATGGTCCTCGGGATATCAAAATGTAAAATTAATATATATAATGTGGGAAAAGACTTAGAAGGTTTAACAACAATACCAGAAATTGGCATTACCATGCCTTTTCAATATATGGGATCATGTGGTGTTTTATCTAGTGTTTAAATTCTCTAGGTGAATGTATGTATGTAAGATGATTTTATAATTATATATATAGGGGGAGGATCAAGTGAGATCATGTCTCTAGGTGTTACACTATGGACTAATCTCAACCATCCTCCACTATTAATCAATGGGTGTGATTTAATGGATAAAAATTATATTAAAACATTAATTTAATTATCATAAGGGTAATAGGGTAAAATAACATAACAAGGTAAGAATCAAATCTCTTTCTCTCTCATGCATCTCTCATCTCACGTGTCTCTCTCCCTCCCTCTCCCTCTCCTCACGCCTCTCTCTCTCTCTCACGTCTCTCTCTCTCTCTCTCTCTCTCTCTCTCTCTCTCTCTCACAATTCCACCATTAATGCAAATTTGAAGAACTCGAACTATGAAAAATAAAACAGTGAAGAAGATGCGCTTATGTTTGAATCATGATGCATGATGAATCATCAGTCGTGGAAAAAACTCTACACAACAACACCAACGGTGTAGACATCGATGGAGAACTCGAAACTATCCATTAACATCAACTCTTTAAATACTATAATTTTCACGAATAAGACGATGCATAGATACTTATGAAATGATGTATAAATACTTATTAAACAATGCATAGATACTTATAAAATGATGCACATATCTGTAGGATATTACATATTTGAAAATATGCAACAAAAATAAACTAAATATGCATTATCTGAAAACTATCTATGCAGCGTAAAAAAAACTAATATGTAGTACAAGTATACCCAACTATGCAAGACGTCATAAACTATGCAACTAAATCCACTAACTATGCATTAGTTAGAAAACTATCTACGTGAATGTGTAATAACTAAATATGCAGTACATTATGTAACATCCCATTTTTATAATTTCCAAAAGCAACATCTCATTTTCATAACTAAATATACATTACATTGAACCTATTTATGCAATGTAGAATAACGAAATATGCAGAACGTTATATTCATTTTTGCCTTGTTTTCGTAAAACAGTGCCAACAAAACAACTAAATATGCATTATTTGATGTCTAATTATGTAGTAGAAGAACCCTAACTATACTGTAAATTTAAAAGATTTTGGAAAAAAAACTGCTTCCTTAAATTCCGCCACCAAATCCGGCAGTTTCAATCTCAGCCCATAAAACCCGCTGGGACCACTAATTTGAATTACAAAATTACCACCTTACCCTTAAATTAGCGGAAATCAGGGAAATTAAAAAAAAAAACTGAATTAATCACATCCCTTCATTTTTTAAAATCAATGGGTAAGATAAGTCCACACTGTCTCACCTAGGGAGGGTGGTCTCATTTGAACCAAATCATATATATATATATATATATATATGTGTGTGTGTGTTGAAAATTATGGTGTTTATTTCTGTAAACTGGATTACAAAGAAACAGAACCTATCTATTACAGAGAATAGAAAATGGCAGAAAAGCTGAGGCGAGTTAAAACTCTATCCTCAAGATAAACATGTCACGTAAAGTGCTGACGGAACAGATGTGTTATCCCCAAAGATACAACAGCTTCGTCCTTGAAATAGCACCACTGCAAATTTCAAGGCACCTTTCGAATTGGAATATGTAAAACTGAGTACACTGATGCAATTACAAGAATGTAAAAACGTGAGAATGAAAGTGTTATCTGAACAACAACAATGCTTGTTGTTTATAGGACTTCCAACCAGGCCTGAGGACTCTTTCTTTGCCCAGGCAAGAATTTCGAGAGATAATGGTTGTAACCTCCAGTAGTGGGCACTCCACTATCTTTATAACCTCCAAGTAGTGGGCACTCCACTATCTTTGTAACCTCCAAGTAGTGGGTGTTTTTCTCTTAAAGTCTGCAGTTTTATTTTAAAAGCAGAAGTTTCAGCTTTAATTTGCAACTTATTTGTTTTTCTTCTTTCAGAAATAAAAAACAAATGTTTTCTGTGCAAAACTAGGCCCAGTCCCGTCGGGACATGGACACGGGCATGGGCACAGGCTCGGCCTCGGCCCTCGGCTCCGGTGCTGGGCCGGGCGGGCACGCGCGCGTGTGGCCTTGCCCACCACACCTCACATGTGTATAGTTATTTCATCTTGCACACACTTACAAACCCACTTACTTATATATCGAATAAAATTAACATTTTATTCGCATATGGGATGTTGTCTTTTCACCTTCCCATCATCTATTATCCCATTTCCAAGTGACTAACTTGTGGATTTTATTTCTCACTCACCATAAAATGGTTTTGAGAAGTTAAATATACCACACTCATCTACTCGAAACGTAGAATATTATTTTAATATTTAATTCCTCCAAAATTAAATAATTATTTACTAAAACAATTGGTCAAAGTTAGGTATCAAACCATTACTTCTCAAACCAATTTCCAACAATCCCCCACATGAGTGGAAATCAAATGCACATGAAAATGCAGACTCTTGTACTCAGTTTAATTGAAACCATGTTGTATCAGGACAGGTAGTTTGCGACTTTGAACCTTTCTTCGTAAATATCATTGGATATACCGGCGGCCTAGTGGACGCAATGCCTTGAACTATTCCTCCTTCGTGTACACCTAGTCAATGACATTTACACAATACGACTTCTGTCACATTCCGTTCTTCAGTTGTGTCCTTTTTTGGCCATGGACAACATCTTTGGATTCATAAGGGTTACATTGAAGCGGCCCTCATTTCTCACTTATATAGGTCATCTCTCTTGACCGAGTCAATTTATCATTAAAAGTCCTTATGACTTAACCTTACCACAATCAACAAATTTATTGCACTTGTTTTGCCTTCTAAAGATGGGTAGACTGATTTACAAGTGCTTAACTTAACTTTTAAAGTTTAGTTTTCCCGTTGAACCAAGTTCTTGGGATCTCTAGTCACCAATGTTGGGTTACCACTTTAATCGTTCTTTAAATTGTGGATTTTAATCCCATTCCCTCTAGCAATTTACTCAATTGATCTCTGTTAAGCCCTTTCGTGAGCGGATCCGCTATGTTATCCTTTGACTTTCGGTATTATGTCTACGACGGATGTGTCTAGACTTACCGTTATATATATATTACTTTGTGCTCTCCCTATAGTAGCTTGATTATCACAGTGAATCATCACAGGAGGCACTGGCTTTTTCTAGCATGGAATATCTTCTAAGAAATTACGAAGCCATTCAGCTTCTTCGCCAGCTTTATCAAAATCTATAAACTTAGATTCCATGGTGGATCTAGCTATACAAGTCTGCTTAGAGGATTTCCATGATATTGCTCATTCTCTAATAGTAAATATATATCCACTAGTGGAGTAGGAGTCCTTTGAATCTGAATTCCAACTAGCATCACTATACCCTTCAAAGTCTTGAAGGGTATTTCGAGTAGTGTATCCCATAACTCAGGGTATATTTTAAATATCTTAGTACCCTAGTTAGTGTTTTCCAATGCTTTGACTTGGATTGCTTGTATATCTACTCAACTTGTTTACAGGATAGGCAAGATCTGGATGTGTACAATTTGTAATGTACATCAAACTTCCTATCACTTTCGAGTATTCAACTGAGCTACTGGTTCAGCTTTATTTACTACCAGATTTATGCTCAAATCAATGGGCGTTTTGCATGATGGGCCATCAAAAGCATTGAACTTCTTGAGTTGTTTCTCCACATAGTGGGATTGTGTCAAGCAAATTCCTTCAGATGTTTTGCCAATTTTGATTCCGAGAATCATATCAGCAATTCCCATGTCTTTCATGTCAAAATTTCTTTTTAACATCTTCTTAGTGTCTATGATTATATCATGACTACTACCCATTATTAACATATCGTCAACGTATAGACAAACTAGGACAAATGCATTTGATGTGCATTTAACATAAACACACTTATCACATTCGTTGATTTTAAAGCCATTTGACAACATCGTTGTGTCAAATTTAAGATGCCACTGTTTCGGGGCTTGTGTAAGTCCATACAGTGATCTTATCAATTTGCACACCTTTTTCTCTTGACCAGGTGCAACAAATCCTTCAGGCTGTTCCATATATATTTCTTTTTCCAATTCACCATTTAAAAACACAGTTTTTACACCCATTTGGTGAATCTCGAGATTGTGCAAAGCAGCAATCGCAATAAGCACTCGAATGGATGCAATTCTTGTTACAGGTGAAGAAATCACTTCTTTCTTTTTGTTTGAAACCTTTAGCCACTAACCTGACTTTATATTTATCAATAGTTCCATCTGCCTTATATTTCTTTTTTAATATACATTTACACCCTAAAGGCTTACTACCTGCAGGGAGATCAACCAACTCCCAGGTATGATTTTGTAAAATAGATTCTATTTCACTATTGATGGCTTTTTTCCAGAGCGGAGCATCTGGACTAGACAAAGCCTCTTTAACTGTACTTGGCTCTCCGTCTAACAAGTATGTGACAAAATCAGGACCAAATGACGTAGCAACTTTAGTCCTTTTACTTCGTCTTGGTTCTTTCTGTGAAGAACTACTTGCTTTCTCATACATTCTTTTGTTAGAACTTATTTCAACCCTTTATTTACAAAGATATACATTTTCAAGAAATATAGCATTTCTTGATTCAATTATGGTACCTTCAGAAATTTCTGGATTTTCTGACTTGTGTACCAAGAATCGATATGCACTACTGTTGTATGCATATCCTATAAAAATACAATCAACCGTCTTTGGGCTAATTTTGACTTGTTTGGGTTCAGGTATTGCTACCTTAGCCAAACACCCCCACACTTTAAGGTATTTATAAGATGGCTTATGATTTTTCCACAATTCATAAGGTATCTTATTTTTTTCCTTTAAGTGGGATTTTATTTAAAATGTGGTTTGCTGTTAAAACAGCTTTCCCTCACATGTTCTGAGGTAGTCCAGAACTAATCAACATGTCATTCATCATTTCTTTTAAAGTTCAATTTTTACATTCACCAATGCCATTAGATTGTGGTGAATATGGTGCAGTATTTTGATGAATTATTCCCCACTGGTTACATAATTCTTCAAAAGGTGCAACATATTCTCCACCTCTATCACTCCGAATTATTTTAATCCATTTTTGCCAAGTTGATTTTCAACCTCATTTTTATAATTTTTAAAGGCTTCCAACGCTTCATCTTTGCTTCTTAATAAATATAAGTAGCAAAATCTTGTGCAATCATCAATAAAAGTGATGAAATAATTTTTACCACCTCTAGTTTGCACAAATTTCAGATCACATATATTAGTATGTATCAATTCTAGAGGTACTGTATTTCTTTCCACAGAATGAAAAAGGAATTTAGCCATTTTAACTTCAATACAGATTTCACATCTCTTTTGAGAATCAATTTTTCAAGTTGGAAGTAATTCCAAATTCATTAATCTTTTTATAGCATTTAGATTAACATGCCATAATCTAACATGCCGCAAATCAGAATACTCAAGCATATAAACAGAAGTAGGCTCAATTTTATTGCTGCTTGAATCGGTTACACGGCGAACTGCCATTACATTCATTTTGAACAGTCCATTATACAGATAACCGTTTCCTAGGAACTGTCTAGACTTAGTTAAAATAAACTTTCAGACACAAACTTCAGTCTGAAACCATGGTTTACAAGAAGAGATCCTGACACTAGATTCTTCAGGATTTCTGGGACATGAAGAACATCCTTAAGAAGCGACTCTTTTCAGTGAGCTTCAGAACCATGTTGCCAAAACCTGCAATATCAGAAGAGGAAGAATTGCCCATATTAAGTTTTCTACCTATACAAGGGCTATAGGTAGAGAACACATCATTGTCAGAACAGACATGTCGAGTGGCTCCCGTGTCAACATACCACTCTCTTGGATCATCCACAAGGTTTGCCTCAAAAACCACTGCAGATAGAAGAACATCTTGGATTGCCATCTCTTGAAATCAGTACCATAAAATTGTTCTGGCTTCTCAGCAGCAGCTGGAGCAGTAGGAACATTTACCCTTGAAGTAGACACCATCGTTTACAGAAAAAGAATGTTTATCTTGCGATGTTGAAAATTCTGGTGTTTATTTCTGTAAACTGGATTACAAAGAAACCAAACCTATCTATTACAGTAAATAGAAAATTGCAGAAAAGCTGAGGCGGGTAAAAACTCTATCCGCAAGATAAACACGTCCCGTAAAGTATTGACAGAACATACGTGTTATCCCCAAAGATACAACAGCTTCGTCCTTGAAATAGCAGCACTGCAAATTTCAAGGCACATTTCGAACTGGAATATGTAAAACTGAGTACACTGATGCAATTACGAGAATGTAAAAATGTGAGAATGAAAGTGTTATCTGAACAGCAACAATGACTTCATATTTATAGGACTTCCAACCAGGCTTGGGGACTCTTTACTGCAGGGCAATAACTTCAGAGATAATGGTTGTAACCTCCAAGTAGTGGGCACTCCACTATGCTGTAACCTCCAAGTAGTTGGTGTTTTTCTCTTAAAGTCTGCATTTTTATTTTAAAAGCAGAAGTTTCAACTTTTAAGTTGCAACTTATTTATTTTTCTTCTTTTAGAAATAAAAAACAAATATTTTGTGCAAAACTAGTCCCAGTCGGGACATGAGACACGAACTCGGCCCACAGCCCCAGCCCCAGCGCCAGGCCGGGCGGGCGCGCGCGCGTGTGGCCTTGTCCACCACACCCCACATGTGTATAGTTATTTCATCTTACACACTTTTACAAACCCACTTACTTATATATTGAATAAAATTAACATTTTATTCTCATGTGGGATGGTGTCTTTTCACCTTCCCATCATCCATTATCCCATTTCTAAGTGACTAACTTGTGGATTTTATTTCTCATTCACCACAAAATGGTTTTGAGAAGTTAAATATACCACACTTATCTACTCGAAACATAGAATATTATTTTAATATTTAATTCCTCCAAAATTAAATAATTAGTCACTAAAATATTGATCAAAGTTAGGTATCAAATCATTACTTCTCAAACCAATTTCCAACAATATATATATATATATATATGTATATATATATATATATATAGCATTCACATTGTTTGTGCTTGAGATACGAGGAGGAACAATCAAGTAGGAGAATAGTACCACTTTTTCAACCGCTTTTTGTTACTAGATTTGCTAGGTTTGGAATCATGATATAGTATGAAAATGTTAAAATAAGAAATTGATGATCAACCGTTAATTTTCGTCAAAGTTTACTTAAATATCTTCTAAAATTATATATGTTATCTATTAGTATGATAACATAATAGACAACAATAGTCATGTAAGTTTTCTTATTCTTTATAATTAGTGACTGACACATGATTTTACAGTTGGGGGTGAACTAAATGAAATATAATAATGAGGGGATGAATACAAAATATCCTTATAATAATTTAAAATTTAAAAGGACCCATAATATTAAAAAAAAAGGTAGTCTCATGTTAGATGGTCTAATTGTTAGACGGAACTAGTCTAACAAATCTACTCGACCCGCGAACCCAGCAACCCAACAGAAATATTTGATATACTTTTTATGAGACCTACTAATACTTTTCTATGAGTCTACTAATACTTTTATTAGAAAAATTAATACTTTTCAAAAAGTGGAAATGGGTCAAATAGCCCTTTCCAAAATATAAAAATGAAAACTAGCCATCTTTTGTAAACACATCTTTTTTAGCCATTTTGGGTTGTGAAATGGCATTCATACCCTTCTAGCATGTTTGTTTGATATTTGGTCTATTTCTCTCTCTCTATCTATCTCTCTCTCTCTCTCTCTCTCTCTCTCTCTCTCTCTCTCACTCACTCACTTATCTCTATGTATCATCTTACTCTTTTTTTCAAGCTTTTTTAAAAAATCGAATCTGTATTTTTCGTTTTTAAATATACAATATGGGTGTTAAATCATAGATATCGGAAATATGATTAATTTGCTATATTATACATGCAAAATGGATTTAAAACGAAAACGTTATTTGAATTCAAAATTTTTGGAGAAAAACAAAATAACTAGATTATAATAAATGAGAGAACTGAATGTCAAGTCATAGTAACACGATGTCGAGTCACAATAACTCGATGCCAAGTTACAGGGATGTGTGTATTTGTGTAGTTATATTGACTCAAGGGCAAATTGGGTATTTTACACTTCAAAATGGCTAAAAAATATGTGTTTAAAAAAGATGGCTAAAACATATTTTGGTTTGATGAGAATGGCTAAAAAACGACTATTTCAAAAAATTACTAAAAATCTTGTTTGGTTATGTTTCCAGGGACCATTTCTAGTTTCTAGTGTTAGCAATAGAATTTTGAGAATTTATTGGTTTTCGTGTGAAAACTGGAATTATGTTTGGATGAGAGAATGAAAATGAGTTTTATATAGGTTTGAAAATGAGATTATGTTTGGTTGAGTAGTTTTGAAATAGTATTTTATGTATATAATAATTTGAAAAGTTGATAGTGGTCGAATGTTTTAATTGTATATATAATATTATATTTGGAAGATTGTAGGTTGGTGGACCCCATTAAATATATATAATTAAAAAATAGTAATATTTTAAGTAGATAGAGTTGGTAATGGAGGGTTCCACATGTATAATTGAATAAAAAGGTGAGAAAGTGATTGATGAGTGATGTAGGGTATGTATAGGGTTAAAAATTGAAAATATAGGTTTGAGATGTTGTTTTATGTGAAAATTGGAAAATGAAAATGATGATTTCCATTGGAAAATTTAGAAACAAACATGATTCCATTTCTATGAATAGTTGGAAATTGGAAATTGACCATTGGAAACATAAACAAACTACCGTTTCATGGGGACAACTAATACTTTTAACGGAAAAACTACTACTTTTTAGGGGGACTATTCAATATTTTCAGGTGAACTACGTACTGATACCTTTTAGATGAACTACTAATACTTTTCAGCGCTCTCGTGATACTATATTACTGTCTAATATTACAAAACTAATATTTTCAAGTGAACTATGTACTATAATACTTTTCATAGGGGCTGCTAATATTTTTCAGATGGACTGTTAATACTGGTCTCTGGATATTACATGCATAAATATCCATTGCTAATATCACAGAAACAACACCGGGTCGGTTTTGAGACCAGTTTAACAGACTTTGGTCAGTTAAACCATTTTACAGGAGTTTTTGTCAAAAAAAATTAGAAATTTTTGGGGCCAACAAATCCCTTGTCCTCTTCTGGGTCTGCTAGTGCTTGTAATGTACATGTTCACCAAAAATATTTTGGATCTTACAACTGCAAGTGTACAGTGTAGTTTATAGGATAATGGCAAGCAAGGTCGTATTCCTCAGGGATTGACCACGAAATACTTTGGCTATAATAACATCGAATTCTAATTTTATTGAAGCAACCGTCAATTGTTGTATAAAAATTGAAAATAAAGAAAAATAAAATAAATTTGCGAACCCCACAAGTATTTTCAACAACCACGGAAGCAACCTTAGGCACATAATCTCAACATGTTTCTTCAATATTAAATCTAATTAAAGTTTCAAAAACCAATTCTTGCGTTTCTATGGGTTCAATTCCTAAAATAATTTATTCCCCCTCCCGGGTGGCGCATAAACAGTAGATTAATAATAATTGAGATCAACTGATACATCACATCTATTATTAACTCCCAAAAGATCTTTGAATTGAAATACTCTCCACAAACAGAAGTAGTCTCCTGATACATTACCTTGTTTATGTCTGAATTTGATTTTTGTCTCGTTAGAACTCACCTCCCAGATTATGGACTAATAAGTATGACATGCAAATTATTGATCGACAATTAAAAGTAAGCACTCGAATTTATAAAATAGAACACATGAATCAATTATGAAAGTAATTAATCAAGATTTAACATGAATCCAGAATTTTGATTATGCCCTAAGATCCGAAAGATTAGCCAAACAATGATAACAAATTCATAGACAAACTTGAAATAAACATTATGACATCGTTTAAGCACGGACAAGAGATCTAGACAAAGAAAGAAAATCCCTTCTTGTTAGGATGGATTCTCCTTCCAAGCCTTCGAAGCTCTTGTGCTTCCGTAGATGCGAAAGTCCTTGTGGTGTTCTTTGCGATGTAGCCCTCCTCTCTTAGAAGACCTTGGATCTTTTGTTCCTGTGAAATTTGGTGTTTTCTATGGTGTATTGATGGATTATTTTTCGTACAAGCCTTGTGTCCCTTTTATAGATGCTTGGAGAGATCACTTGTAAAGTTGGAGTGGGAAAAAGACACCAAAAAACGCGTGATAATGCACCACACATCCCGTCCGTGTAGCCTCACACGCCCGTGTGGGTCCCACATGGTTCGGCCGTGTGGCTTGTTTCCATCCCTTGTTTCTTCTCAACTTCACATGGACATGTCATTTTTCACACGGGTATGTCACACGAATGTGTGGTCCCACACGGTCCGGCCGTGTGACGTATTTTTGTCCGATTTTTCTGTCTTTTTGATCTTCTCTTCGCACTTGTCAATCCTATCCCAGCCTTTCAATTGATATTTTTCGATTAAACTCTATTTCCTGTCAAAAGTTACAAGAATACGCAGTATCATGGCCTTCTAAGGAAACCAAGTAAAAACACACTAAATATGCGTGCAAATGCATCAAATATATATCATTTTAAGCCTCTAAATACACGTATATTTTACACACATCAAAATCCCCAAAACGTAAAGCATTGCTCGTCCTCGAGCAATTTAAGAAAAATAATCTCAAGGAGTAAAAAGAACACAGAAGAACACTATAAACATTTAATCTCATTTGACTCCTTATTTAAGTAAACCATGCAATTCATTATCAAGAAGTCATCATTCATAAGTTCGGCATTATTAATACTCTCTTGGGTAGTTGACATCGTGACTCACAAGTAGGCCACTATCACTCTACTCTCAAAGTGCATGGAAAATATTTAGAGAATCAAAAAGGACTTTTCATTTGGTTGTAGTGTAGGCTCTTTGGTAAGGGTAGGGAAAATTTGGATGAAGTGACTTGACTTGAGCAAATAGAATTTTAAGCGCACAGAGTTGCAATTCACCAACCCACTTTTATCATAAGATTCATTATTTCAATTTTTTTATCTTGTTCAACTCAATTCCACCCTTATTTCTCCTTTTTTTCTTGTTCAACTCAATTCCACCCTTATTTCTCCTTTTTTTTTTCATTCTTAAGCCTTTTTGCCTTTTTCTTTAGCCTCAAGCTCTTATTTTTTTTCTCAAAATTTTTAAAATTTTTCTTTGCTTTGCTCGATTCTCTCTATATATTTTTCAGAGATTTTCTTTCTTTTTCGAACTTCATTCATTCATCTAGATACTGCTCATTTCTCTTTCTTTTGCCAACTTCCTATCTTTTTTTCATTAATTTTCACCACATCTCCCCCAAGCTTATTCGTTTTTTATAGCTCAAGAAATTTCAGGGATAAAATCATTTTGCAATTTTAAAGATCAATGTGGCTAACAATAAAAAATTTTGGCTCAAAATTGGCTGACTAGGGAATCATGTTTATAGGTAGGCTTTTTAGGCTAAGTAGGCTTTCAAAGATCTCCTTAAAACATTTTCAAATATTGCACACACACATGGCTTCAATGAAGATACCAGAGCAAGTTCTAGAGTTCTATCAATCATGAATGACATACTCAAGAAAAAAATAAGTTGCATAAGATAAAGCAGTTTAAGGCACAAAAGTTCATAGACTTATTTTTCGCAACATGCTCAAATACCCAATTTTCTTAACTAATGCCAAACAAATAAAAGTCATCATCTCAACAATTCTTCACATTATTCCCAAAAGTATGTTATCTCATAAAAAATGTTCATAGTAAAATCATACGAAAACTTTGGGCATATTCGAATTCTTGATTAAAAATCACACACAAAAGCAATTAAACGTGCTAAAGTGATAAACATGCTAAAAATAATAAAAAATTAAAAATCGAAAATTTCAAAAAAATCGAAAATTTTAATGCAAATATGCTCTAAACGCAATGCAAAATGCAAGAAAATACTAAATTACGCATTCTTGACAACCCCCCAAACTTAAAACATGCTTCATCCCGAACATATGAGGAAATTATCAAATGAAAAAGGAATGCGTATGTGAAATATGCCACTGGTCCATACGAGACATCATCTCGTACATGTACTGTTGATGGGTGATGGCATCGAATCTCTGTAAGTATTCCGTGTGGTACTCATCAACTATAGATATCAACTGATAAGTATCATCTATCAACTTTCCCACATCGGCTTCCACCCTTTCTAGCCTATCACTCATGGTAAATGGCTGGTTACCCCCTTGTCTAGAGGATTACGACACCTCCCTCATCAGCTCATCTTGCTCTTCTTGAGCAGCAGCCCCCTGTTCACCTCTAAGCAACTAATTACCCCTATTTCTTATGGATATAGCTTCAGGGTTAGGAAGCTTAACCTTTGTTCTATCTACCTGATTTAGCCAGTAATCACGCCCATCGAATTGAATCATCTTCATAGCATATAAAAAACGTCAAATCAATCAATTTAGGCCCTGCGGCCTCCTCATACACTTTAAAGCTAACATTGAAGTACTCAACAATAGGAGTAATCATCCCCCCAATACAAATTCCACCCCTCTCAGATTTTCTCACCTTATCAAATTGTCGGCTATCATAGCTCCGGTGTTTGGCACAACCTCAGTCCCCGACACCATACACCATATAATGAACAATTCATCTACCCTCAAGGCCCCCTTACTCTCCTCCCTAGCAAAAATCATTTCTGCTAATACTATCTGGACATAGCGAAATATGGGGTTTCGAATGCTATATGCCTTCGTGGTACCCAGAGTGTAGATTCATTTTCCAATTATATATCTCCAAAAACTATCTTTATCAAAATTCTCGTGCTCCTCAACTCCATAAGCCGGAGTTCTATATATTTCATTCAAATCATCAATACTCAACTCCCTCGGCTCATTCACCAACCGAACTCGAATCCCCATCAAATTTCTTTTTCGAACCACTAATTCAAAACTACTCAAAAATTCAAGTGTATAAACCAAATAAGTAGCCCAATGCCCATTCAAAAATTCATGCCAATCAATTTGACCACACATAGCCCAAAAATATTCCAATAAACCTAAATTAGCAAGAGTAGGTTCATCGGGATACCTTGTGTTAATCCATGGTCAAAAGTAGAGTATCATCCATCTAGCCCGGTGTGTGTCGTTTTGCAAGATGACATTCAAAGCTTCTGGATCTTTAGGCTCATATATCGGTTGTATCTCGGGTTCAGGCTCCGGAGTTGGTTCCCTTCTTCTTCTCGTGTTCCTTCTTGTTCCTCTTTCACCTCTAGAAGCCGTCAAAACCAAGATTATGAGGTAAGGAAATCTGAAATTTTGAAGTTTTTGAGAACCCTCCAAACTTGGTGTAGAACTTGGAGAAGTTGAAAATATGAAGACTTTAGGTGGTGGGTTTATTGAGATGATGAAGAATTTGTGTTTTTTGGGGTGAGATTTATAGTGAATTTGGATAGATTTGGAGAGGAGTTTGAGAGTTTTGGGAGAGAATTTTCGTATATTAGGCTTTGGGTAGGAGAAAGTGGGAGAAAAATGAGTTTTGGGTGTGAATTTTTGGGTTAAAACGGGTTCTGTCCGATGGGCCACGCGGCCCGTGTGACACCACACGGGTGGGCCATGTGGCCCTGCGCCTGCTGCTGTTCCATCTTGCCGTATCCCACACCGGCGTGTGGTGGCCACATGGCCTGGCCGTGTAGCGCTGGGCACTTCGCCTGGCCGTGTGGTACCACACGACCGTGTAATGTGATTTTCGTAATTTTTTTTCATAATTGGGAGTTTACCGTGACGCCTCCTACACAACAACTCACAAAACTAAATACAACTAAAAATTAAATTAATAAAAAAGAAATTGAAATTAAATCATGAAGACGATTAAAACTGAACAAAAATAGGAAATCAATTGGGTTGCCTCCAATAAAGCGCTAAGTTTTACGTCTTCAGCCAGGCTTCATATTTCTAATCACTTTCGTTGAACTATGTCTATTGAAATCTGTGAGCCCTCAAAGTTAGACGTCAGTACCATCCATTAGATGAATGGCATTGCATTGCTCTCTCGGATTGAGTTCAGTATCGCTTGGGAATTTGGCCTTTTGAAATTGGCTTCCCACTGCAGTTGCGATCTGGGCTACTTGTGTTTCTAGAGATTTCAATCTTGCATTCACATTCATGTTCAAATGAGTGACCTGCTCTTCTATCCTGTCTATCTTCGCTTCATCTTTGTTCGGTCTTGCTCTAGTCTCTCTTGATAAACGAGGATAACATCTCTTTAACGGATGCTTTCTTTTCGTTTGACTTCGTTCTGCCTTGATTACCCACATTAAATCCCGGAGGTGGCTGCAAAATATTTTTATTGTTAGCATAAGAGAAATTTTCATGATTTTGCAAGCTCGAATGATAGTAATTAGGCGTCTTATTATTTCTATAATTGTTGTTGAAGTTCATTTGTTGGCCAACAAAGTTTGCTTCTTCTTCAACAACAACGGGATCTCTTGGAGTCACTTGATGCATCGCGTCTAGTTTTATATTCAGCACGGATACTTGTTTTGTGAGCATCGAGACTTTCTCATCCTGAACTTGTGCCACGCGTTGGACAGTAGATCTCTCGGATGGCCATTGGTAACTATTGTTTGCCATCTGCTCTAACAATTCTAATGCCTCCTTAGGATATTTCTCTAGTAGTGCACCCCCAGATGCAAAATATATAATCATTCTCGTGTTGCCACTCAAACCATTAGAGAAGTACTGGACCTGTTGGTAGTCGGGATATCCATGTTGAGGGCACTTCCTTAGCAATTCCTGGAAGCTATCCCATGCTTAATATAGTGGCTTCGAATCTAATTGCCTAAACTGGGCGATTTCATATTTCAATTGCAGCGTTTTGCTAGGGGAAAAGTATTTGGCTAGAAACCGCTGACTTAGTTTTGCCCAATTTGCTACTGGTGGTATTAGAGAGCGTAACCATCCCTTAGCGTTATCGCGCAGAAAGAATGCGAAAAGGCGGCATCGAATTATATCCTTTGAAACACCAATCATCTTAATTGTGTCGCAAATTTCTAAAAAGTGCGCCAGATGCGCGTTTGGATCTTCAACGGCTCCGCCCCCAAACTGATTCTATAACACCATCAGAATCAATGCCAATTTTTGTTCACAGTTATTTGCATTGATCGGCAGACTAGGCTACACCCCTATGAGTTTGACTTACCTCCGGCTGGAAGTAGTCCCTAATCGCTTCTCTTCGCGGGCCTTTCACCTATTCGTTCTGTCGTCCACCCAAGTGGGCATTCCTCATGGATTCTGTTATTCACAACATTCTGATTGTTCCCCTCCGCCATTGCTTTAGATCTTTTCCTTAGTTGCTTCGCTGTCTTTTCGATTTCCAAATAAATGGATATGGGCTGGGTAGATCTGGAACGCTTGATCATGCACTATCTGCGCTTAACAAAAATAATGTTAGAACTAAAGAAAAAAAATAAATAATTTCCGAATGAAAATTGAAAAAATAAGAAAAAAAATACTTCAATTAAAATTGAACTACTTATTACTATTCTAAGTAGAATCCATCAATTCTCGGCAACGGCACCAAAAACTTATTTGCCAAAAATATTTTGGATCTTACAACTGCAAGTGTACAGTGTAGTTTATAGGATAATAGCAAGAAAGGTCGTATTTCTCAGGGATTGAATATGAAACACTTAGGCTATAATAACATCGCATTCTAATTTTATTGAAGTGACCGAATCCCAATTGTTGTATAAAAATTGAAAATAAAAAAAAATAATAAATTTGCGAACCCCACAAGTATTTTCAACAACCATGGAAGCAACCTTAGGCACATAATCTCAACATATTTCTTGAATATTTAATCTAATTAAAGTTTCAAAAACGAATTCATGCGTTTCTATGAGTTCAATTCCTAAAAACGTTTATTCCCCCTCCCGGGTGACGCATAAACAGTAGATTAATAATAATTGAGGTCTCTCGATCCATCACAACTATTATTAACTCCCAAAAGATCTTTGAATTGAAATACACCTCACAAAATGAAGTAGTCTCCCAATATATTGCCCTATTTATGTCTGAATTCGATTTTTGTCTCGTTAGACCTCACCTCCTGGATCATGGGTTAACAAGTATGACATGCAAATTATTGATCAGATAATCGATAATTAAAAATAATCACTCGAATTCATAAACTACAACACATGAATCAATTATGAAATCAATCAATCAAGATTTAACATGAATCCACAGTTTTGATTATGCTCTAAGATCCGAAAGATTAGCCAAACAATGATAACAAATTCATAGACAAACTTGAAATCAACATTATGACATCGTTTAAGCACATACAAGAGTTCTAGACAAAGAAATAAAACCCCTTCTTGGCAGGATGGGTTCTCCTTCTAAGCCTTTGAAGCTCTTATGCTTCCGTAGATGCGAAAGGCCTTGTGGTGTTCTTCGCGACCTAGCCCTCCTCTCTCAGAAAACCATGGATCTTGTGTTCCTGTGAAATTTGGTGTGTTGTATTTTGTATGGATATTGTAATTTTCGTGTAGTCCTTGGGTCCCTTTTATAGATTGGAGAGATCACTTGTAGAGTTTGAGTGGGAAAAGGACACCAAACAACGCGTGACAGTGCACCACACGGCCGTGTGGATTTTACTCAGCCCAACCTCACACGCCCGTATGGGTCCCACACGGTCTAGCCGGGTGGCTTGTTTCTGTCCCATGTTTCTTCCTAACTTCACACGAACATGTCATTTTTCACACGGGTATGTCACACGGCCGTGTGGTCCCACACTGTCCAGCCGTGTGGCGTGTTTCTGTTCGGTTTCTTCTTCTTTTTGATCTTCTCTTTGCACTCGTCAGTCCTATCCAGGCCTTTCAACTGATATTTCTTTGATTAAGGTTCGTTTCCTATAAAAGTTACAAGAATACGCAATATCATGCCCTTTTAAGGAAACCAAGTAAAAGCACACTAAATATGTGTGCAAATGCATCAAATATATATCATTTTAAGCCCTTAAATGCACGTATATTTTACACTCATCAGTACACAACTATATGATCTTTTTCTATCTTTATTTTTTATTTTTATTTTTACTTCTCGATTTATTCATTATTAATTTATTTTTATATTAAGATTTTGGGTAGTGAAGTAGGACTCCAACCAACCTCCTCAAAGCACTACAACAAAACTTATTTCCAGCAACTAAACAATTTTAGTTGCTATATGTGACAAATTCATCTCGATGAAAGTTTTCATCATTTATTAGTCACTAACTACAAGACTACCACAAAATTTATCCAAAATGATTATGGTCCGTGGACGACAGTTCTCAAAAGGCAGAAAACGTTTGTCTCCCTTACAGAACGTAATATACAGAACTCTCAAGGAGAACCGCTCGTCTGGAAGACCAAAACCAAATCCAAATTTCTCAAACCCTAATGGATTTAGGTACGCTTTCGTGTTTAAGATTAATCTCTTCTCTTTCTCGGATTATCATGGTAGATCTATTGAAGCATGCTTTTGTGAATTCTTTGTGAATTATTGCATGCGCTTTAGTGATTTCAATTATACAAGTGGTATCAGAGCCACTCTACTCATGATTCTCTGAGAATGGCGAAGATTTTTGGGGTAATATTATGGTTCTTCGTGATATAAAATTAGGGTTTTGTGAACTTCTGGATTAATTTTTGTATTTAGTATTTCCGGATGGAATCGTTTATGCTTTATGGTTTAAATCTGAATTTTGGAATCTGTTATCCCTTTCTGGTTTTCGATTTTTGAGGAATACAGATTAATGGTTTCAAATGTATACAGATCCAGAGGTTAATGTTCTGGGTTTTCTATTCTTCTATTTGAAGTTGGATGTTTGTATGTTCTTATCTGATCCCAGCGGTTAACCAAAGTTTCTTGATTTTTCTTTAAGGTTTATTTGATTATTAAATATATATTAAAAATCTTGAAACTGGACCCTACAACTCTGAATCTTGTATGTTTGGCATATATTGACATGCAATTATGAATTCAATATTCAATATTGTTTCTTTTGAATTGTACGTAATGGATTCAAAAGGTGTTTTGTTGAAGATGGCATTCTTGCATCCTTCTTTCTTGATTCGGGGTTTCAATAGAATAAATCAGTTTTCTTTGGCCCATTTAGAGTTTGAAAAGTTTAAAAAAGTTTGATGGCTTCCAGACTCTGTTTGAGACTCAACAAAATTTGGTAGTATTTTTATATTGGCCCCAATATAGTACCATATATGTATTATGTGATAATACATTATTCAATTATTTATTTTAAATTTATTTGGTGCATCTCATGTCCCAACTTGGTTTGTCTAATATTTAAAATGAATTTATCGAAATAAGAAGTCGCAAAAGTGACCTCTCTTGTGTTGATTTATTCATTGAGAATATTAGATATTTGTGTTTGTGTATATTCATGCGTTGGCATTAACCGGCCCTAAGGAAGGTTTATACTTGGCCCGAAATGCAAAACACTTATGGTGGTAAATACGCGACAATTATAAGGTTATCTATGTAAGTGATTTGTCGGCCCAAAGGAAGACAATATTGCTTGACATGATTTATTGTTAGTGTTTGACCACTACAAAGAGGTAGCAACTTACAAGTTAATATTACTTTCCAAAGACTTGATATTAATGTTGTGTCAGGTGCCTCGAGATGTTACCAACTTATTTAAATATAATGATTGATTATTAGGTTTAATGCGAGCAAGATAGTTAATTTTGGTTTCGTTATGTGTCCAGCTATGATGTCTGCTACTTCTATTTCTGCTAATACCAACAACATCCCCATGCTCAATGGGTCGAACTTTAAGGATTGGAAGGAAAACATTCTGATCAGTTTGGGCTGCATAGATCCGGACTATGCGCTAAGGGCTGAGCAACCCCCTTCTCTTACGGATGCAAGTTCTGCAGAGGCAAAATAGAACTTTGAGAAATGGGAGTACTCAAATTGTGTTAGTCTGATGATCATTAAGCGCAGCATTCCAAAAGCCTTTCAAGGCACATCTTCTGAGGAAGTTTTTACGACCAGTGAGTACCTTGCAGAAATTGAAAAATATTTTGTCAAAAACGATAAGGCCGAGACAAGTACACTTTTGGTTAACTTGATCTCACTCAAGTATAAGAGCAACGGAAACATAAGTGAGTACATCATGGAGATGTCTCACATTGCTTCAAAGTTAATGGCACTAAAGCTCGAGGTGTCTGATGACTTACCCGTGCAATTAGTGCTAATATCGCTCCCTGCACAATTATGTCAGTTCAAGGTCAATTATAACTGTCAAAGGGAGAAGTGGACTCTTAATGAGCACATTTCTTATTGTGTGCAAGAGGGAAAAAGGCTGAAGTAAGAAAGAACTGAGATTGCTCAGTTGGCTAGTACTTCCAAGGATAAGGGCAAAAGGAAAAATGATGTTGAGAAAGCTGCTAATGATAAGGGTCCAACACAAAAGAAACTGAAAGGTGAAACTAAGGATGGTTGTTACGTTTTTGGCAAACCTGAACACAAAAAGAAGGATTGTACCAAGTATCTCGCTTGGCGTGTGAAAAAATGTACATTTTTTGCTTTAGTCTATTCTGAAGTTAATTTAGCTTCAGTACCTGGAAACACTTGGTGGTAAGATTCTGGTGCTACTACTCACATTAGTGTTTCAATGTAGGATTGTCTGAGCTACCGAAAGCCAATTGATGGTGAAAGGTACATCTTTGTGGGTGATGGCATGTCGGTAGAAGTGGAGAGGAACTGGTTTTTTCTTGGATTTGAAAGACACTTTGTACCGTTGTTTATACGGAATTTGGTTTCTATTTCCTTATTAGACAAATACGGTTTCTCTTATTCATTTGGAAATTGTCAGTTTAGTCTTTCATTTAATTCCAATATTATTGGTACTGGTTCGTTAGGTGCTTATGACAATCTATATATGCTTGATACTATTGTTTCATATAATGAGTCCTTGCAATTTGGACCAAGAGGTACTAAGCGGAAATTATATAAAGAAAATTCGGCTAAATTATGGGACAAGCGTTTAGGTCATATCTCAAAAACCAGAAACTTGTGTCAGACGGTATTTTAGATACACTTGACTTTTCGGACCTTGATATTTGTGTTGAGTGTATTAAAGGAAACAGACCAAAATAAAGAGATTAGGTGCCAACAGAATTACAGACATCCTATAATTGATACATACGGATATTTATGGGCTATTTCCTAAGGCTTCTTGGAATGGTCAACAATATTTCATATCATTCATAGACGATTACTCATGATATGGGTACCTATATATAATTCATGAAAAATCAGAGGCACTGAATATGTTCAAGGTTTTTATGGTTGAAGTTGAGAATCAACTCAATAAAAGAATTAAAGCTGTCAGGTCGGACCGTGGGGGTGAGTACTACGACAGATATGATGGTTCAGGAGAACAATGTCCAGGGCCTTTTTCTATCTTCCTAAAGGAATGTGGAATCATCCCACAGTACACCATGTCGGGGACGCCTAGCATGAATGATGTTGTTGAAAGACGAAATAAGACTCTAAAGGATATGGTGAGGAATATGATTACTCATTTCTCTTTACCGGAATCACTCTGGGAGATGCACTAAGGATTGCAGTTTATATTCTCAACAGGGTACCACCTAAAGCAGCTGCTAAAACACCTTTTGAGCTTTGGATTGGGCAAAAGCCTAGTCTAAATCACTTTCACATATGGGGATGTCCAGATGAGGCTAGGCTTTATAGGCCAAATGAAAAGAAATTGGACTCCAAAACAAGTATCAGCTACTTTATTGGTTACTCAGAAAAATCAAGGGTTTTTAAGTTTTATGATCCCACTAGAAGGTCAATTTTTGAAACAAAAAATGCGGTATTTTTTGAGGATGTTGAGTTTCGGGGGAAATAAGGTTAGAGAGATTACATTTGAGGAGGGGTCGATCTCAACACCTACTACTGCTTCTAATGAAGTTCAGGTTTCTATTCCTTCATTAGCCGAGAAGTAGATCCGGAACCTCAACAGGAAAAATATTGAAGAACTCCCCACTCAGGTTGAAACTATTCAGGAAGAACAAACTTAACAACCTCAAGAACTAGCGCCATTAAGGAGGTCCACTAGAGAAAAGAGAAATGCTATTCTGGATGATTATGTGGTATTTCTCCAAGAAAATGAGGATAATAATAGATTGATGGAAAATGATCCAATCAATTTCCGTCAAGCCATGCAGGATCCCAACTCTCAAAAGTGGATTGATGCCATGAATGAAGAGTATAAGTCAATGCAAGTCAATCAAGTTTTGCATCTTGTCTCGTTACCTGAAGGTGTGAACCCCATTGGTTGCAAATGAATTTTTAAGATCGACATTTGAAAGGTAACGTGGAAAGATATAAGACTTGACTTGTAGCCCAAGGCTTTACTCAGTAAGTTTCTCTCCAGTTTCCACGAAAGACTCTTTTAGGATAATTATGGCATTAGTTGCACATTTTGACCTTTAGTTATATCAGATGGATGTAAAGACTGCATTTCTCAATGGCGACATTGATGAGATGATTTATATGATGCAACCAGGAAACTTTGTGTCTGGAGACCCAAAGTCAATGGTTTGCAAATTAAAGAAATCTATTGATTGGCCCAAGCAAGCTTCTCATCAGTGGTACCACAAGTTTCACCAAGTAGTAGTCTCGTTTGGTTTTGAGACTAATGTCGTTGATGATTGTGTGTATCAGAAGTTCAGTGGGAGTAAGTGTATTGTTTTGGTCTTATATGTCGATGACATTCTGCTTGCCATTAATGACTCAGGATTGCTGCATGATACTAAGAAATTTCTATCAAAGAAATTTGAGATGAAAGAACTTGGGGAAGCTTCTTTTGTTCTGGAGATCAATATACATTGGGATCGTTCTCGGGGTATTCTTGGATTGTCATAAAAGAGCTACATAGAGAAAGTGTTGCAAAGATTTGGCATGCAAAGCTGCAAACCAGGAGACACCCATATACCTCAGGGAGACAAGTTTAGTCTCGAACAATGCCCTGAAAGAAATCTGGAAATTAAGGAAATGCAGAAGATTCCCTATGCTTCAAGTGTTGGGCATCTAATGTATGCTCAGGTCTGCATAAAACTTTATATAGCGTATGTTGTTGGTATGTTGGGCAGATATTTAAGTAACCCTGGTATGGACCACTGGAAAGCAGCCAAACGACTGCTGAGGTGTTTACAGAGAATAAAGGATTACATGCTCACATACAGAAAATCAGATTAGTTGGAGATCATAGGGTATTCTAATTTTGTTGGTTGACAAGACAGTAGTGTTAGTCCAAGTGGCTACGATAATCTAGAGGAGGGGGTGAATAGATTATGCCGATTTTTCGCAAATCGCCCTCTTTTTCGAATGAACAAATAAATGACAAGAATGTAAGTGCGGAAATTAAACAACACTCGTCGATTTAAAGAGGTTCAACCCACCTAGGGCCTAATCCTCTACCACCCCAGTATCTCCGGGATGGATTTCAAAAAAGAAAAAAGGATTTTATTAATTTCCAAAATTAATACAACACCTTGAGGATTACCACAATCCTCTTACAACACCTTCAAGAAGATTACCACAATCTTCCTTCACTACCTTTGAAGAGTACCACACTCTCCAAACACCTATCACCTAGATCACCCAAGTGTATTCTTACCACAAGAATACTCACAAGGATGTCTTGTGTTGAATGATGGACAAAATTCAAGATTACAACTCTATGAAACCAATACAAAGATTGAGTGCAAGTGTAATCAAGAATCAAAAAGCCTAGACCACAAAGATGTGCAAGTGAAAGTACTTAGGCTATTACAACAAGAATGTAAAAATGAAAGCTTGAACAATTTGCAGATTTCTTGTTGTGTATTTTGCTTGTATGTATTGTGTCTTGTGTCTTCAATTCATCCTCTATTTATAGGAGAGTCTTCACCAACATAGGCTCCCAACATAGGCTCCTTCTTCTTCACTTTTGTCTACAAAAGAGGATCACAAGATGTAGAAATATTGTACAAAAATAAAAAGTAAATCTTGCTGATAAGGATTGCAACGGTTGGAATTTTTGCTGTCAAAAATAACATAGGCCGACCGGTTGCCCTATAATAAGATTTCGAACGTTTTGAAAAAATAGTGCAATCCAGGTACGGGTCGAAGGGGGTGCGGCCAGGCCGCATTCCCCAGGGTGCGGCCAGGTCGGCCCCTTTGACCGGTCTCCTCTAGTTTTTTTGATTGATGCGTTCTGTTTCAATATTTGAGTTCTTCAGGTACCGGTCGATGTTTTGGGTGACCGGTCGACCTCCAATTTTTAATGTTGTCCGATTTTTATCAAAAATAAACTTCAAGAAATACTCCAAAAAATTAGTAAAAATATTTTAAATCACTTGGGAGTATTTTGACAACATTTATAAACATTGTTTTGGTGCAAAAACCAATTTAAACAAAACCATCAAAAGTGTTGTCCATTTTTATCGAAAAATAAATTCTAAGAAATACTCCAAAAAATTAGCAAAAATATTTTAAATCATTTAGGAGTATTTGGACAACATTTATTAACATTGTTTTGGTATAAAAACTCATTTAAACATAATCATCAAAATCTTGATAAAAACATTTATCTAACAAGTAGAAGATCCACTTCGGGCTACATTTTCTTATTGGTTGGGGGAACCATTCATGAAGAAGTGCTAAGCAGACATGTGTAGCACCTTCTACCATGACAACTGAATTTGTAGCATGCTATGAGGCTTCCAATCATGAAACATGGTTGCGTAATTTTGTCACCGGGATGCGCATTATTGGGAATATAGAAAGACCACTAAAGTTATATTGTGATAGTAACTCGGTAGTGCTATATTCCAATAACAATAGGAGTTATACTAAGTCAAAACACATTGACATAAAGTTCCTGGTTGTGAAGGAAACGGAACAGAATGGTCATATATATGTAGAGAGAGCATATCGGGACAGACTCAATGATTGCGGATCCACTTACTAAAGGATTAACACCCAGGGTCTTTCACGAGCACACTGCTCGTATGGGTGTAATACAATTTTAGGATACTTTGGTTTAGTGGGAGTTTGTAATTTTACTCCTCTATATTTGGACACATTTTGTGTATTTGGATATTTATGTACATATATAAAGTATTCAGTTATTACACACTGTTACGTTTGGTTATGATTGATCTCATTAAGGAATAAGGTGGACCAGTTGCAAGTAGACACATTAAGATCACATTACGTGTAATTTCCATGTTGTGCACCCATGATTGATCTATGTCATTTGGTGTAACTGTTATATGTGATGATTGATGGGTTTATTCACACATAAATTGATGAAAGCCTATTTAGTCATGTATTAGTACAATCAATGGACGAGATTATTAAAGGATACTCTTATATATGACAACAAGGTTTGAGTTCATAAGGTTATCGCACATTTGTTAGGTGACATATGTAGTCCAAGTGGGAGATTGTTGAAAATATTTAATTTGGACTAACATATGTTAATTAAATGTGCATAGTTGTCTTACGGTATAATACAATTATAGTGATCTACTTAAATCTTAATTTTGGATTAAAATGATATCAAATAATTATTGGATTAAATGTGTAGATACTATTAGGAGATTATCTATTTATTGAGGGACCAAATAGAAAATAAAGGGGATACTTATCCACAACGGCTATGGTCCCCGGGCGACGGTTCTTAAAAGGCAAAAAACGTATGTCTCCCTTACATAATGTAATATACAAAACTCTCAAGGAGAACCTTTCATCTGGAAGACCAAAACCATATCCAAATTTCTCAAGCTCTAAGGGATTTATTGTAATGGACGAGATTATTAAAGGATAATCTTATATATGACAGCAAGGTTTGAGCTCATAAGGTTATTGTACATTTGTTCGGTGACATATGTAGTCTAAGTGGGAGATTGTTGGAAATATTTAATTTGGACTAACATATGTTAATTAAATGTGTATAGTTGTCTTACGGTATAATCCAATTAAAGTGATCTACTAAAATTTTAATTTTAGATTAAAAGGGTATCAAATTGTTATGGGATTAAATGTGTAGATACTATTAGGAGATTATCTATTTATTGAGGAACCAAATAGAAAATAAAGGGGATAAGTCAAAACGGTTATGGTCCTTGGTCGACGGTTCTTAAAAGGCAGAAAACGTCTGTCTCCCTTACAGAACGTAATATATAGAACTCTCAAGGAGAACCGCTCGTCTGGAAGACCAAAACCAGATCCAAATTTCTCAAACTTAATGGATTCAGATACCCTTCCGTGTTTAAGATTAATCTCTTCTCTTTCTCAGATTATCATGGTAGATCTGTTGAAGCATGCTTTTGTGGATTATTTGTGAATTAAAGCATGCTCTTTTGTTATTTTAATTATAACATATAAAACATAAAACTTCCATAAATCTGGTTATTATCCTCTAAGGTTGCACATGGTCCCGCCGCCAATCATGTTCCGTTGGGCCATTATTAAAGATTTGATGGTTTTGAAATCTCAAATGATGTGATTTGATCTATATACCTTAACAGTTATTTGATTCCTCATGTCATGGACATAAAATTATTACAACATAAGCAAAAAGAATCATTCAAAAGTTACAAAAACGCTGAAATACATATGACACTAACAAACAAACAAGTGAAACATTCTCCTTGCTCTTCTCATGTATTATTAATATATTTCATTAATTATGTTTTTTTAAGATGGAATTTCCTGTCTGCAACAAGGACAGTGAGCATTGGCCTCCAACCATGGCACCAAACAGTTGGTGTGGAACCTATGGCCACACGGCAACTGCATTAGGGTTCCGCCCGGACCGGCCTTCAATTGCTCCAAGCACACCGCGCATTCATCTTGTTCCGATGATTTCCAACTCAATTTCAACCAACTCAGCCTCTTCGATCCGCTTCTATTCAATTTAGGCACATCGGGTTGCAAATCTGATTGAATCGTTGTTCTATTTTCCAAAGATGTTTGATTGCTAAGAGTTCTGGATTCGGTTCTATTTAAAGAAAAAAAAGTAACATAAACTGCAATAGATTGAAAAAAAGTATGTAAATGACGGATGGGATCTTATATTCCAAAACATGTTTCATCTCATATTTCAACCGTGTGGATGATGGACATGTGTATAATACTTACCATGTTAATTTTCAAGCATAAATCAAACAAAAATTATTCACACGGTTGGAATAGGAGATGAAACCGATTTTGGAATAGAAGATCTCATCCGGGTGAAAAGAAAGAAATAATGTTACCATAGTCGCTTTTTATCATTTATATGCGTACGGGTAAATCCATTGTCCAAATGTTCTACTCTTTATAAAATTGGACACTTTTTAATTTGTTTTTAACCATATGTACCAAACAGGAAGTGTAACATGAATATTACCATATACAAGATGTTTTAGAATTCTTTAATAGTTATTTTATTTTTTTGTTGGATGGGGGAATGGGGAAGGAAGCAGTATGTGCACCCTTTCTTGTTAATAATAAATGTAGTAAATATTCATAAATAACAATAAGGAAGAGGCCCTATTCTTGCTTCTTGTTGGAGTATTCTGCAAGTGTATTTTGGGTTTGACTGATGAGTTTAATTGAAACCCACACAGCTTAATTACTATAAAATGGATTTGTTTTATAATACATATCTCAGATTTTCTAGACCATATCTCATAAGAAAACCAATTTAATATAAAAAAAATCATACATATAGGAACAAGTAATTAAGCATATGACTGTTTATATTGTTCCTATCAGTTACAAATTGATTTCAAGTAAACTTTCTTAAATTTGAAAATCCAAAATCCACATGTATACCAAATTAAGTTAAATCTTGATAAATTCTTGAATCTATATTTCAAATAATAATAATAATATATAATACCTGTTGATATGTGATCTCCATGGTGGTTGGAGCCTCTCATCCAATCTCTTCTTAGCTTCTCTTGCTGCTGTACCAAGTCTGCTCTCATCACACAATATTGTCTCCTGCCTTATTGGATTCCTTTGCTGTTCCCAAAAACATATAATTAAAATCAAGTAAATCTATCTATATATACATGATACATCATATATATGTATGTATACCATGTAATTAGAGGATCGCCTGGTGGAGGTGCCAGGTGTAGTGATTGGAGATGGCTGATCAGAATTGGTTTTGTGAAATCTTCTTCTTCTTGCTGATTCAACTCCAGGTAGCATACCAGCCATTGATAACCAGAAAAAATATGTGTTTTTGTTTTAATATTTCAAGGAAAATTTTAGGCAGAAAAGAGATATAAGGGAAAAATCTAATGGAGAATAGTACTTATAATAATTGATGTTTTTTTATGGGTCGTCTTTTTCTAGTGTTTGGTTCTTTCCATCCTGTTTTCAAGATTATGACAGACAGAATAGTTTTATGGCAGCAATCAGAAGTTTCCTTGAAAATGGGACTGGTTGGATATTTAATGTAAATGGAGAAATGATGTGGATAGGTGCAAAGACAAGGGCCTACCATTGATTATTTTGATTTTTTTTTTAAATACCATTGATGATTTTGATAGTAGCTTATATTTGTATAATTAGATAATGTAGTCGTTGGTGATGCTATTAAATATATATATATATATATATATATATATATATATATAAATAAACTGAGAAGTTTCATTCACTGTACAAAGCATTAAAATAAAGAGAAGTGGATCAAATCTCCACTCAATCCATAGAAATAACTTGTTTCTTTTTCTAAATCATGATAATTATATTTGCTGATCTCTTAACATGCGAGCAAGACACACTAGACAGTTCATAAATTAAACTTTTTCTACAATCCTGAATGAACTAAGAGAAGTACGACTTATCAATTAAATCGCCTCTAATAGCCTTAATCACTTCACATGAATCTGATCCTGGTCGTGCAGTCGTACACACCCAAATTAAACCTTCCTTAAAATTATGTGCAGTAGCGTGAGAAAGGGCCGATACTATAAAGAGAATTTAATTTTATCTCTTAGCAATGTGATTACAAAAGGGGATTTGACAATAAATCCAACTATTCTAGAAAACCGAACAAATATGAAATATACAATAAGATGAAAATATCCACTTAAGCACATGAAATCCAACAAATAGAACAAGATAGTCCACAAAGATAATTATGTCCATGAGAGAACAAAATAGTAACAAAAACCTCCATTGCAACAAGTAGACTACGCCATACATAGCTTGGATGAGATCCAATTTGGGCAGCAGAGAAGTTCGATGAGAGAAAGTACTTTGCTTTGAAAATTATGGCCATGAGGGAACTAAGTTCATACATTAACCTTCATTCTTGTTTTCCCAAAAGCGCCAAATTAAATTCGTGCAGTCTTCTGAAGCTGAGGCCCCCTTGATGTTTGTGAACACATATTTTCTTCCAATTAAACCAGTTGATTCCTCTTGATTCACCACTCCTCTTACCCCACTAAAATGAGTTCATCATATTCTCCATTTCTGTACACATTTCCTTTGGGAGAAGGAAAATACTCTTAGCATATATGGGACTGCTTGAGCTATAGTTTTTAAGAAAACCTTTTTCACCAACTCGTGATATAGGTTTTGTTTTGTTTTCCATCCCTATAATTAATTATGTTATTTCTATTTTAGAATTGATGTACAACAAAATTTACTAAATGATATCAAATAATATAATAAAATGTCGCGTGTAAAATCTTAATTGAAAAAAGCTAATATAAAAAATTAGTTCCAAGATTAAAAGAAAAATAAAAAAGCTGGCACACGCGGGCCCAAGGGGATGCGGTTGTGTGAGTTGCGGGCTTCACTAGCAATGAGGTTGTATATTTTTATTTTGTGACAATCACTAAATCAATATATTAGAAGAGTCGGTTATATAAACTTACAAACCTTTTCCAAATTTTCTTCGCACAATCAATTCATGACGAACAACCTTCTTCGGATACATGGAATCCTCGTCTTTTCACACTTTATGGATGCCTTAATTATAAATATGACCTGATCTGCTACCTTGATAATACGCCCAAAGTAGGCCCTAACACCATTCGTTACGCCATGGGCTCATGGGGCGGGACTTGCAAGAGGGAAAGGACATTGAAATGATTCATAAATGAGTACAATAAAAATGTTTTTTCCAATTAAGATTTTTTTCTTTTTTTTGGGTAAATCAAGAATGAGTTTAGCACCTCTAAAAACTTATTGTGCTAGACTCCATTTGGAGAGTCGTACATGTGGCCTCAAAATCTGACAATAATTGTTTCATGACAGAATCAATGATGTTTCACACAATTTGACTCACTTTTGTTAAAACTCAATTACAATGTGAAGAGTTTGGATCTACGATCGGAATGCTTCATATTTGAGTGAAGATTATCTTCATTTTCTGTGCATGGAGTTGCAATCTTAACCGTGTAAGAGGGAAGAAGAGTAAGATAAGATACACCGACCCATAAAAGTTAGAATCCAATAGTCCAAGAGATGGGTTTATTCCATGCTACACCTGAACGAGTATTCCAGGTGCATAATAATCATAAATTTTATTGTACGTGTAAAAATACACACACTAACACACAGTTCGACGTATATTGTATGCAGATCTACGGTAGATACTACACCTAATGTAGACCTCTAGGAGTAGCATTTACAAGACCAAGCGATGGACCATGTTATGCTCCATCCACTACCTATTCTAATCGTCTCAACTTTTTGTGTTCAAAATCCAACCGATGAAAAAGGGAAATCGGTGACAAAACCGGCAAGAGAGAGTATCCCCTGAATACATCGAAGCGACTCTTAGATAAAAAACGAATGTATACAACCCATATACGGGTGCAAGAGTTCAAACAGTAGTTATTTCTATACAAGAAAACAACAAACAAAAAAATACTTACAATTTGTCTTGTGAGATCACATCTGGCCTCCTCAACATTATACCGGACCGACAAGATATATATATGCACAATCTTTGAGAAAAACTTTTAATTACATATATATCTGTATATAGATACACGAGAGCAAAGTCTGTCAAAGTTGAATAGAAGCCACGACATTACCCGACAGCATTTGTACATAATACAAGATGACACCAGGCTCGAGTGAGTCAAAGAGTGTTAAGCCTAAAAAAGAGTTCCGGAAAACTAAATAAAGATAAGTTAGCTATTTGAACTTGGCTGAGTCTCAGGATCCGACTGCTTGGGGGCCGACGAACCTCCATTCATTCTAGCACGCGCCTCGGCAAACATCCTTTGCTGCTCTGCCAATGCTTCTTCTTCAGTCATTTCAGCACCGTTGCTCCATTTCCCACTTCTCATCGTGTCCTGTGTTCCACCACAGACATTTAGCAAGCATCTTATTTAAGGTTGGTTTTATGAGAACCTTAGAAAGACTGTATGATCCTTAAAAACAGTTGGTCTCACTCCACTAGATCACTACCGCTCAAAATAAAATAAAGGTGACTTACAAAAACTATTATTCAGGTTTAGCCTAATTACAAAAAGCCCAGTTATCTTTCAAAATTACAACCCCCCAAACCCCCAAGCATTTGTTGCACCCTCAAGAGGAGGTATTTGTCAGATAAATACAAATCTCAAGAGGATATTTGTAATTTTGATAGAGAACTGGATGTTTTGTAATTAGGCTAAACCTTAGGGGTAGGTTTTGTGATTATCCCTAAAAAGAAACTAAACCGACTAGAATTTCAATAGCATACTTAATGATGTTTAAAATAGCCAAACTCAGTATCTCAAAATTTTGTGAGTTTATAGCGTCTTAAGCAATAGTGAGGGGGGGGAGAGAGAGAGAGAGAGAGAGTCCTGCTTACCATGGTCTCAAGCCTGTGCTGTTCATATGCAGCATAAACTTCTTCAATATACTCGCCAAATCCAAGAACCTGAGAGATCAAGATGGAGCAAATCCTAAGTTCCAAAGACGTTGAGGACAACTAAAAAGGGGCATTGAAAAAAATAATCAGGAATAGTCTAGCAATAGATCAAACTTGCATGTCACAACTCAAAAATTCAAAAATACACACGTTGATAATTTCTTTATACTAGTTATTAAGTACCTCAAAAGTTAAAACCAGTTCTGTTGGCAACAATTCCAAGAGAAAGGTAAAACTTAAAACACATCAACCAAAGAAAGTCAAACACGCCTCATATGTCAGCATCAAAAGCACAAAATATAAGAAAACCGTACATGATTAAGTGCTTATGCTCTGAAAAGCTCATCAAGCTGGAATTAAAATGATTTTTGAGACAAAACAAAGAAAGTAAGACGCTATAAAAATTTTTGATGTTAACTTAACGTACCCTCACCATCTCATGCTTTACCACAAATCCAGAATTGAAGACATCATCAACCATATGAATAAGTGAAATGTCAAAATAACAAGAAAAAATTAATAATAACCAAAAAAACAAATGACAGGTACTATGAAAATTTATTTACAGCCTGATTGCAGCTGCAGAAATTAATCGTACATAAGATATAGCTCAATCAAATGAATGTTTATGCTGCTCCAAAATATCAAAAAATAACCTCCTATGGTTTGCCAAGTCTTTCATTTTACTAATTACTACAGTTCAAGATATCTCCTGATATGGGTTATTTCTTATACAAAATTAAATCAGGTCATACAACATTTTGTTAGTGAAAATCAAACAAATTTGAAATCGTTATATGAAGTTTCAAAAATAGTTCGTAGAACATAAGTCACACAAATAGTTCGAGGAACTACTAGTCTCCATTATCGTTAGTAAGTGTTAGGATTAGAATTTAATATACTTATAAATGAAGTTTTTCGGGGTGTAATAAACATCAAGAAAGAAAGAAGTCCCTAAAAAAATCCAGAACTGATATAGCTTGTGCTTCATGTTAAAACATTCATCTAAGGGTCAAGAATTTTTGGAGCGGACTTAGAAGAGGAAATATAGGATTCTGAATGTTGTCGAATCTGTAGACTGTAAGCTTATAAGCAGTGGTGCAGGAATGGCAACCCTGTGGCTAACCAAATACAAAATGAACAAGAATAAAATCTAGGAGTCACTCCTAGAATATCTTAGGTATCAAACCCAAGGTTAGATACCTCTCATAATCCAAAAAGACTTTTGTTAATAGATGGGAAAACGTTACCAATTGAACTTTATAGAATCTTGAATATCACATGCCTATTTTTTGACCCCCAAGATATCTTATTCTAACAGGGAATTAGAAGTTTATAAGGAAACACGAAACTAGCCCCTAGACTCAACCTTATATTTTCTTTCGTAAGATCCCTTCATAACCTGCATAAAACAGCCTCTACCATATTATCATCCACATTTCCTTTCCGCATTAAAGCAGTTCTATTTAACATATTTATACCTCTCTAAAATCTAAAATCAAAATGTAGCACCAAGATGTGTCCCATACTCTTCCCAAAGGTAACTCATTTGCAGGTTCCACTAACCAAGAGTATGAATCTAATTATAACTGTTACTCACGAGAGTTAGGAAAAGGGGAAAAGGGAGAAAGTGAAAAGGTGGAGTGGACAACTATTTCTTCATGCTCGAGTAAGTAGAACCCAATAAAAAAAAACAAATTTCTAAGCCAAAACATTCCACTCCAAAAGAATACAGAATAAAACAATAATAATGTAATCCAAAATGATCCCCTTAAAAACTACATTGAAACTACAATTACTGAAACATTGTCAAGAAAGAAAAAACAGAAGAAAATTATTGTGTTAAGATCAAAGACCTCTAATGCCTTGAGCACATGTTCAGGTGCAATTGTTCTTTTATCTTCCCTGTTACAGACTTCATTGGATTCTGATGAAATGAGATTAATAAATTCTGCAATAGAAAGAAACATAGAAATCGTTTAGCCATCAAATGTTGAAATGGAACTTCATGCTAAGGATTCGAAGAGATGATGCGATGAGACACAGATTGAAATGTATTCATTTTTCTTCCGCATTAGGTCAGCCAGGTTAAGAACAGCAATGATACTCAGACCACCATCCTAACTTAACCAATGGACCCAAAAATGATACATCCCCAAAATGCAGTTGAAAAATATAACTAAAAAGCTTCATATTATTATGATCCAGCCTTATGGCTGCTGCGTCTATGGATAAAAGATGAAATGACGTATTATAAAACAAAAAGAGCACAGACCGGCATCTTGCTGAACAAAAAAGACTTAGGGTTTAGCTTACATATTGTACAATTGAAATGGTTGTGATACTGGAGACTCAAATTGAGGGACAGTGGGAAGCTCAAAGTTGTGGAACGAGAAGAGTGGAGGAGGTGGGGGCAGCAGGGAGATAGCTTTCAAACAAATCCCAGGACTGCAGTATGTGAAATCTGTATTGTAAGGGCCTTCAGAGGCACATTCGCAATCAATTTGAGTTCCACGCCTAAAATCTATAACGATGTTTTATATTTAAAAATTCATATGATCTTGACATCAACTATACTATTTCACTGCAATACTAAACTTGAATAGAGTATCATAGGCCTCAAAACTTCTGTTCTCCACTTATGAAATGCATTCAGTTGGACTAGTGTCCATCAGTTCTTGGAGTACCACTAAATCCACCACTTGCATAAGATTTCCAAACATCAAGAGAGGACTTGGTCTATTGATTTCAGATTCATTTGGGCAAAATGTTTCTACCCAAAACAGATCCAAAGAGGAGGAAAAGTATCAATTGAAGCCTGTTTTTCAATCTTCTTGTTTCTGTTTAATAGTAGCTTGCAACTTAACGAAAAAACTCAGCACTATAATACAATTGTTCAGATAATTTATCACCAGCTCAAGACAAGTTCTTAGGCTCTCAAGTAGAGATACTGATCAGAGTAGAAAACTCGCCACCCAAACTACCCACAGTTAAATTGTCCCTACATTTACATACATAGATGTAAACATCAAATATGATGAAGAAGACCGAGTCTCGTATTCTAATTTCACAGTTCTTATGTTGGGAGACTGGTAATGGGTTGTTCATCACTTCATTTATGGTTGCCCAGCGGCATTTTAGAATAACAGTGATGGTTTTGAAGATTGGGTTTATGAGGTAAGCTTTGGAGAAAAGTGGAATCGTTGGCAGCCAAAGGCCATTTGTAACTGAACCTTTGTCCTCTAGTGACTTTTCAATGACAGGATAAGACAAAAAAATTAGCGACCAAGTTCATTCCTTTTACAGCCAGAAAGCCCCCAACAACATGACCTCTTGAGGTCAAGTTTTGCCACCTCCTTTCAGCCATTCCAAGAATTCCAAAAAGATCTTCCCCCTCCACGGAACCACGCAACCCCCAATCACTGGGGAAAAAAAGGAAGAAAAGAAACCATAAAGTGCAAAACTTAATGCTTATAGTCTCTCTCTCCTAATACATATATATAATATATTACCCTGAAGTTTCTAAACCAATTTTTATTAATGTGTGAATCATTTATAGTACTTTAATAAGTTACGTCCCACTATCAGACACATTAAAAACCATGGTTTTCTATGCAGGATGCCTTCATCACATTCTACAGGAAATGGTTCATACAAGCCTCACATATGAAGCATATGTATAACTGTATAAGGCTGGTCTGTTAGCTCTTACCAAAAATCTAATTGAAGTTTTCTAATGTAAAACTGGGTAAAACCCACCCAAGTAGACATATGTATCCAACTAAAACTTCCTAGGTTGCATCAGACTCATCAGAATTTTATTCTTATGAGCTCTGAAGTTCAAGTAACAATTTATGCATCATCAGACCACTGACAAACGCGCACACTAACAAAATAAAACTGAACGATGCAAATCAACTATTGATTACTATCATGTGCGATCAGTGGCGTAGCCACCGTAGAACGAGTGCGGTCGGCGGACTTCGGAGTGATCCTATTAAATTTGATTTGGACCGCACTGAAAATTCAACCGAAGATCTAGTTCATATAAAAAAAATAAGCTAAAATTTAAAAAGGCCATTAAACCTTCTTGACCCAAAAAAATTAAGAATTATCTGGGCCAATTAAGGTATATGAGTGGATGAATGATTACCTTGTTTGTTATATAGAGAGACATGTTACGAAACTGATAATGAATACTGGATTTGGAAGCACTTTTAAAATGAATTTTTCGATTAAAAATCTATTAATAGTTGTTTGGTGATTAATTGAGAATGACTTCTCCAAACTTTTGGATAAATCACTTCTCTAAAAAGTCCATTCTAGAGATGTTATAATTGGAGATTATGAAAACCCACAAAACATTGTTGCAATATATCGGCCATTAGATTTGCCTTTTTTATTTTCTATTTTCGAAAAATTTCGGCCCGACAATCATCCCACCAAAACGAAAAAAATCCTGACCGCACTGACCGTAAATCCTGGCTACGCCCATGTGTGCAATGGCTAGTTAAACCTAATTGAGAAGCAAGACAATATTGATTATAAAATATGACCTAGAAGCAAAAGCAAATAGCAAAGTACACACCTACACAACACTCAATCAAAAGATCTTGAGCATCTCTTGCAACACGAACATCTGGAGGGAGCATCTCCTTGATGATTTTTGTCATAGTCGCTGAAAGAGAATAATTATTGTCATTCACAAATTATTTACTCCAGGTAAAATAACTCATTTACTAGGAATTCAGAAAGCACAAGAAGGGGCCACTGAAAGTGTTCACATATAATTTTACCAAGAAATCATGCTCAATTACATATTCGGGACCATTCCTTCAAAATCCTTCATATAAATCAGTAACTTGAAACATTTTTTCTCAACACAACCAAACAAGTGATAAATTATACCAACGAGTAACTTGAATTAAATTTGACATTTTTCCTCAATACAACCACACAATTGGCAGTTTAGCTCAAGTCATGTTTCACGGCCTAAGTGATAATGCAACATTCAACTAAGGATGGAAGACTGTTGGAGACTTGGAGTAGTGCTCGGATTAGAGTTTAAAATGAATCTTAGTATGAAGAGGCTCAGAGCTTAATAGTTTAGAAATCCATTTACTGAAAATTCTAATCATCCAACTTAAGTCATCAATGAGAGCAGTGCATAACTTATTGCTCTTAGAAATAGAATAGTGTGCCACAACATCTACTTCCTTCCATACAGTTGCACCTCCCACTAACATCAACAATCCTGCTATAGTCGACCTTAAATCAATAAAACCTAAGACTCAATAATTCGTCTATTTGAGTGGTCACAGACATGCATTTTTTTCATTTGGCTCCCCCCTTCAAAAGATCAACTTCCTCTCTACAGCTTGTCCATATGCACATAAATTTTCCCATACATTTTCGTAGTTGTTGTGTTCACATAACATTCCATTAAAAGTTTCAGACATATTTTTCTAGAAATTGCCAGGAGTATGTTCGAGTATGTTCCATCTGTAGAATAAATTGGTGCTTGGAGATCATAATACTAAACAAGTAAATTCCAGAATTCAAGATAGAACATTAATTAACATTACGATACTTCCTGATAAACAATTATCTTTAAATGCTAAACCCAAATCAAGTTATTACCATTCACTGCTATGTTACTCTGTCAGTCGTCACTCAACGCCTTAGTCCACATTAGATTTTTTCGGAACATAATTAGGCAGAACTTTCAGATATAGGAATAGATGACTTTGAGTTTTGACATAAATGAAAAAGAATCATGAAAATCCAAAGAGAAAAAGAAGCACACAATCGACATGGAATAGGAAGGGGAAAGAAAACACCTTTAGGAAGCGAAGCGTCTTCTTTTGTACGACCAACGATGTCCATAGGTTCCATTACTACCTTCAAGAAACGAACCAAATGCAAAATAATTATACAATAAAGATCATACTCTTTGGTGGAACAATATCGAAACATAGATAAAATATTCGAGTTACCTGAGAATCAAAAACGTTGACTCTGTAAGCGATCAGAAAAAGTAACAGAGGCAATATTGGTTGAAGATTTTTGATGGGGTGGAGGAACGTGATGACTGAGTTCAGCTATACTTGGGGAATTTGGGGATTTAAAAGAACGGGAGGTTAGCTAGGGCTTTCAGCAATTTGGAAAGAGAAGGCACAGGTGTCTCATGTTCATGTATGCTTTTTACAATTTAATTCCTTTACGACGAACAAAAGCGCTAAAAAGGGCTCACGATATATAACTATATGGGTAGCTTTATTTATATTTATAGTTGAAAATAGGGATAATTACAAAAAGTACCATTGAGGTTTGACCTAATTACAAAAAAACCCAGCTAACTTTCAAAATTACAAAAAGTACCCCCGGAGATTGATTCAGTGTTAAAATTAAGGGGCTAACTATGATATTTTATAAATGTGAGGGTGTATTTTAAAATATTTTTTGCTTATGAAGGGTTAAATATTAGACACAGTAAAACTTTAGTGGTACTTTTTATAATTTTGAAAGTTAATTGGGTTTTATTGTAATTAGATCAAACCTCAAGAGAACTTTTTGTAATTAAACCTTTAAAATAATCAAATTAGCCCCTCATACGGTTGCCTACTGGCGTAGGGTCGGTCATGGAGCTCCTTTGGTTTAAGTTCGAATCTCACCTCTACATCACTAGGTCTAACCTGTGCAGTTTATCTAACAGCTGGCTAACGTGATTTGCATGCTATTGTATCAAACTCGAGATTAACTTATCCATTGCGCACCAAAACATGCATGACAAAAACTCCTATCACACGTAGGGGTGGCCAAATAGAACCGAAATCGGGTTCAAAACTGGAACCGGAACCGTGGTCAATGGTTCCTAAATCGTAACCGTGGTCAACGGTTCCAAAATCGGAACCGGAACCGTGTAGGCCGGTTTCGGTTCCGGTTCCTTGGTCTCAAAAACCGTGGAACCGTGATAGAACCGTGATGGAACCGTTTTTTGAAGGTTAAAACCAACAATTATTTTTTGGTAAACATAAGCTAGAAGAAATGTTAAATGTTTACTATAATGTTTTATATTCATAACTACATAAGACACGTTTTAGACCAAATGTTGTAAGCGAACTACATGAAATTTGATTCTTCTATACTCTAATAGTATATATAGATAGTTTAATATTATTATTAATATTAAGTATAAAACTTAATTGAATATTAAATACAAGTCTTTTTCTTTCTTTTTCTTTTTTTAACTGAAATTGATAAAACTATTTTTAAAAAATCAAAAATTATCAAGAGATAAACAATCGGTTCCGGTTTTAACCAGAACCAGAACCGTGGAGGAACCGGACCGGAACCGTCGGTTCCGATTTTGGAACCGGAACCATGAGGAAATGGTTCTGGTTCCGGTTCCTCCAAAATGAGCAACCGGAACCGGCGGTTCCGGAACCGTGGTCACCCCTAATCACACGGCCTAACGGATTATGACAAAAACTCCTATCAGATGGTCTAACGGACCAAAATCCGTTAGACGGATCCCAGAACCGACCTGGTGGTGCTTTTGTTTTATTAGCAGTAGCGTTTTTATAATATTCAAGGACCGGTATTAATAGTTCTTGTTAAAAGTATTAGTACGTAGTTCACTTGAAAGTTTATTTTTTGTAATATTGGACAGTTATATAGTATCACGAGACCGCTCAAAGTATTAGGTTTTCATCTGAAAAGTATTAATATATAGTTCCTATTAAATTATTAGTACGTAATTCACTTGAAAATATTTAATAATCCCCCTAAAAAGTATTAGTTTTTTCCGTCAAAGTATTCGTAGTTCATTTGAAACGTATTAGTAGTACCCCTAAAAATTATTAGTTTTTTCCGTGAAAGGTTTTTAGTAACTCCCTTAAAAAGTATTAGTTTTTCCAATAAAAAATATTATTAGTCCCTCAAAAAGTATTAGTAGTTCCCTGGAATGCTTCAAAGTCGATTAAGTCAAATCATCAAACACTTAGATGGCATTGTCGAATCAGTTTATGCCAAATTCAAAGCAAGATAAAATAAGTCCGACTAATAACCAAATTTCCCAAAAAACCAAAAACAACTTTCGTTAACGTGTATATATATACATATATATATATATATAGTTTTTCTAATAATCAAGTGAAAGGAATCAAAAAAAGATTTCATCTGTCATTGTATTCTTACTTTAATGTTCCATCGGAAAATACATTTCAGCTGCCATTTGTTTTCTTACTTTAATGTTCCGCCTGAAAATATATTTCTAAAGAATGTCTAGCTGTAGATCTAGAGCATTTGCACGAGGAGCGTACGCATCGCGGCGGCGGACGAGCAAGGGTGTTTACATAGGAAAGAACGGTTGCTTCCGATAAAATATTATAATTTATGGATCCAGATTTGTTTATAGAAGATCCGTTAGACTGTCTAATAAAAGACTTACTCCCAAAACATAGTGGTTGTGGATTCTCACGTTATCAAAAGATAAAAAAAATCAAATTTATTCATTATAGAGTCGATCATTATTTTTTTTGTTTTTGCTCAACAATCGGTAATGGTTTCTTTATTTTAACTAGTCTTTAACTCGTGTTGTGTAGCCTTATTTTTGCATCGTGACATGTGCATTTTTCTAATAGTTGTATGAGTTTTGTCTCATGCATTGTAATAATTAGCAATGCATGGTAAATATTATTTAAAATTTTTTATTGATGAAGTCAAAAGGAATAAACATTGAGAATCATGAAAAAAATACAAATTGCATGTGGTGGAAACTGGTTTATCCCTTCTAGCAAAATTTGGTGTACCTCAAAGTATTGGGACCATGCTTTTTCCACTGCCATTTTTTTGATAAACAGAACCCTGCAAAGGTGTTGAACTATAAGACTACCTTAGAACTCCTAAGTAGAACAAGGACTAATTATACTTTCTTGAAGGTTTTTGGATGTTCTTGTTTCCCTTTTCTCAAGTCGTACAACAAGCACAAATTGGAGTTTAGAAGGCAACCTAGTGTCTGTTAGTCCAAATGACTACGAAAATCTAGAGAGAGGGATGAATATATTTTCCTGATTTTTCGATTTATGCCCTCTTTTTTGAAGAAGATGAAGATGAAAATAGAAGTGCAGAAAATTAAATCAGCAAACGATGATTTATAATGCTTTAACCCACCTAGGGCCTACGTCCACTACCACCCAGGATGTCCGAGTAGATTTCGAAAAGAAAATATTTATTAATTGATACCAGACAATTACGACTTCACCTTTAAGAGCACCACACTCTTTTTATAACACCACCTATGAAGAGCACCAAACTCTTCTCAAAACTATGAAGAGCACCAAACTCTTAAATACCTAAAGAATCAACCAAGTGTGTTCTTGCCAAAAGAACACTCAACAAGTATGTCTTGTTTTGGATTATTTTACAAATACGATCACGATTACACTTTAAATAAAATATGACAACTCAAAAGTGCAAGTGTAATCAAGAAGGAAAGCATAATAAGCAAGATGTGGAAGTGATTTACTTAGGCTATTACAACAAGAATGTTAAAAGTGAAGAACATTAGATTTTGCTGAATTTTCTTGTTGTGTTGTTGAGTAATGTGTTGTTTTTTAATCCTCCAATGCTTCATGTATTTATAGGAGAGTTCCAAGATGTAATCCCAAATATATAACGAATCGCAATGCACCACGTGGATAAAAGAAACATGGCAGTAGTCCCTCCGTTACTGAACTGCATAAGAAAGATCAAAATAACTCCAAGAAATAGTTAAGAAATGATAAAGCCTTAGAATCCTGAGAAGTGTTTCTGCAACAGATAGATTTTGTTGTCAAAAAAATATAGCGACTTGTCGCTATATAGAAAAATTCAAATTTTAAAGCCGTTGAATAAAGTTTTAACACATGATGGCATAGAGAGCGAATGGTCACTGTAAAGGGCTACCGGTTGCTGAGGATAATGACCATTCGCTCGAGAAACAGAGGGATTTTGAAACAAAATTTCAACTCTCAGGCACAGGTTGTCCTATAAGGACACCAATCGCCCTCCCTCTGATAAGTTCTCTGTTTTGTTTCATCTTTTTAAAATATTCAGGTACGGGTCTCCCTATAGGGCGACCGGTGGACCTGTTTATATGGAAGTTGCCCGATTTTTGTCAAAAATAAAGTTCAAGAAGTACTTCAAAATCTTAGTAAAAATCAATTAAAATAGTTTAGAAATATTGTTTTTGTATAAAACTCATCTATATAAAATCGTCAAAATCAAAATAAAAACATAGATCTAAGAAACTCGCCCTTTTTGATGATTACAAATCAAAACAACTTTAAGAGAGCAGATTTTAAGTGAAACAAGATTTTCCGGTCAAAATAATCTATCCATATTAAGTTAACTTCTCAAGACAAAAATCATAAGGATAAGGAGCAAAAGTTTTTCAAAACAAGTTTTAAAAGCTCCCCCTATCAACATGCTAAGAAATGAATATGCAAAGAACCTAACAACTTATAAGCTAGAAGCTTAACTTTATCAAAATAACTTAAGAAGTTTAAGAGCTTAAAAGCTCCCTCTGTCAAAATGAATCGTTAGTCACAAAGCTCCATAAATTCAAGAGCAACAATCCACAGCTTATAGCTTTTTATCACTGAGCTTTTTCAATGAGCCTTTTCTATGAGTTTTTTCTAGCTCATTTGATCTTACCATAAGCTTAAGAGCTCATTTCATTTTTCTCCCCCTTTGGAATCATCAAAAAGACTATTAGCACAATAAAAATATCATATATAGACATCAAAGTGCACATAAAAAATGTGCAATTTCCATGAACATGGGAAAGCAATCAATGGGAGCAAGTACCATGAAAAGTCCACTAGAGAAGCATCAAGATATACAAATATGATCAATATGTAAATACCAGTCAAATGGGCCAAGAAGAGCATGCAAAAGAGTGAAATATCATTGAGGCATTTTATCAAGCACATGGCATGCATAAATACAGAACAATGATGTATATGTCATTTGTATATGAATTAAGCCAAAAAATACAATACCAATCATATTTCTAATGCAATAATCCATCAAAATAAACAGTCCCCAACAAAGCATACACACAATTCCAATAATTCTAAAAAAATATCTAAGGGTTCAACCCAATTGAGATGATAGAGGTAGAACCAAACTTACCAATGATTGAGAAAGAGGCACAAGATAGACAACATATGCATTTAGGAAGCCCAATATAGGAGCAAATACAAGAAAATATTATTTTAAGTGATATGTGTTTGAATTGGGTGAAGGGGTGTGAAAGTTGTAAAATAAAACGAAGAAGGAGGACAGACGGTTTTAACACATATGTTGCACATAGGGCGATAGGTCGCAATAATGGGCGACCAGTGTCTAAAGACAACGACCGATTGCCCTCTATAGAGAACTTAAGTGCAATCTTTCTGTCCGATTTTTGATGTTTTGAAAATGTGATTTTTCACCGCAAAATTTTAAAAGCTCAAAATGCAAACATAGACCTTATGCAATATGCATTATGCCTAAACGAGCTCGAATTTAGGTAAAAGACTTGGTGGTTAACGATTTTGTAAAGTATCCGCGAGTTGATCTTGAGACGAAACAAAGCACATCTCAAATTTTTGTTTTGAAATGTAATCCCATAAAAAGTGATGTCGAACCTCAATATGTTTGTGGTTCAATTGTGATGAACCGGATTTTGAGAAATATTAATAGCGGAAGTATTGTCACAAAAAATAGGAATATTTTCTAAAGAGAATTTGTAATCCGCTAAGGTTTGTTTCATCCAAAGTAATTGTGTACAACAAAAAGCTACGGAAACGTATTTGGCTTCGGCCGTTGATAAAGATACACAATTTTATTTTTTTTAAAACCATGAAACTAGAAAATTGCCTAAAAATTGACACGAGCTGGATGTACTTTTATGATCATCAATATTGTCGGCATAATCCGAGTTACTATATCATATTAAAGAAATATTTTCATTCTTTGGATAAAACAAGCCATAAGAGATAATGCCCTTTATATATCAAAAAAAACCTTTGATGGCACTTAAATTAGATTCTTCAGGATTGCTTTAAAATCGAGCACATAGGCATACAACATGACGAATATCAGGTCTATTTGAAGTTAAATAAAGTAAACTACCAATCATACCTCGATACTTGGATTCATAAACCGACTTGCCTTTTTCATCCTTGTCAAGCTTGATATTTGTTGCCATAGGAGTTGCAATAGTTATTCCTTCTTAAAAATACCAAACTTCTTTAAAAGTTCTTTGGTATACTTAGATTGCGATATATAAATAACTTCTTGGCATTGTTTGATTTGGATTCCAAGAAAGAAATTGAGTTCTCCCATCATATCCATCTCAAATTCACCTTGCATTAACTTGAAAAAAAATTTGCACAAGGATTCATTAGTAGCACCAAAAATAATTTCATCAACATAAATTTGAACTAAGAGGCTATTTTGACCTTTTTCAAAAACAAAAAAAGTTGTATCAACTTTACCTCTTGAAAAACCATTTTCTAAAAAAACAGAACTTAGTTTATCATACCATGCTCGGGATGCTTGTTTTATGACCATATAAAGCGTTTTTGAGTTTGTAGACATCATTGGTCTAGAAAAATTTTCAAACCCCAGAGGTTGTTTAACATAGATTTCTTCTTGAATAAAACCATTTAGAAAAGTGGATTTAACATCCATTTGGTAAAGTTTGAAATTTTTGAAACAAGAATAAGCAAGTAAGATACAAATAGCCTCTAAACGTGCTAGAGGTGCAAAAGTTTCATCATAGTCAATACCTTGTTCTTGACAATAACCTTGAGCTACTAACCTTGCTTTATTTTGAACGATATTGCTTTGATGATCGAGTTTGTTCCGGAATACCCATTTTGTTCCAATGATAGTGTGAGATGTAGGACAAGACACAGGTTCCCAAACATCATTCTTTTTCAAATTGATTTAGCTCTCCTTGTATATCTAGAAATAAATCTTCATCTTCAATGCATCCTTAGCATCCTTTGGCTCTTTTTGAGATATTAGAGCTTTTTCGCTAAATTTTCTTCTAGTCATGACCTTGTCAAGTGGATTCCCAATAATAAGATTTTTTGGATGATCTTCTTTAAACTTCCCAATAATATGATCTTCTTTTGGATGACCTTGAAGTAGAAGGTTAATCATTTTGTATGTCATTCTTTAGTAACAAACTAATCCTAATTGTCATTTTTAACTTTGGAACCATTGGTCCAACTTCATCTTTTTCATCACTATCGTCATTTGGGATTCTTTCAACACCAGAGGCTACATTGAATTTGACATGAATAGATTCTTCTACCACCAAGATTATCTTGTTATATACCCAATATATCTTGCTCTTAGTCGAGTACCCCATAAATATTCTTTCATCGGTCTTAGGATCAAGTTTGTCCAATTGATCCTTGATGTTTAAGATAAAACACTTGCAACCAAATATTTTGAAATAGCTAATATTTGGTGTTCATCCTTTCCAAAGCTCATATGGAGTTTTGTTCAACTTTAGACAAAGATATACTCGATTTATAACATAGCAAGATGTGTTTAAGGCTTCGGCCCAAAAATATTTTGGAAGAAAAAACTCATTGAGCATAAACTTACACATTTCTTGTAAAGTCCGATTTTTCATTTCGGCTACACCATTTTGTTGATGAGTTCTTGGAGCCATGAAATTATGTGCATATCCCTTAGTTACACATAAGACTCTAAATTTACAATAAAATTCACCTCCTCGATCACTTCTTATAGACTTAATAGTATCTTCTTTTTCATTTTCTATAAGTCTACACAACTTAGCAAACTCATTAGCGACATCACTTTTATTAGCAAGAAAAATAGCCCAAGTATATCTAGAAAAATCATCAACTATAATGAAAGTGTAATGTTTTCCACTTAGACTAGCCGTGCCAATATCCCTGTACAAATCTAGATGAAAAAGTTGTAGAGGCTTGGTTGTGAAATTTCATTTTTTGTGCTTAAAACTACTTTTTTAACTAATTTGTTTTTCTGACAAGTGTCACATAAGCCAAAATTTTCATAATTCAATTTGGGTAGTCCTTTGACATGTTGGTTTTTATAAATGATTTGTAAATTTTTGTATCCAACATGTCCAAGTCGCCTATGCCATAAACTAGTTAAATCATTGCTAGCTACAAGACAAGAAACATTTTGACTAACCAAATTACTTGTACAAATTTTGTAAAGATTGACTTTTCTACTAGCTTCACAAATAGGTTTACCATTTTTGAGAATAAGTCATTTTTCTTTATTGAAAAGAACATCATAATTTAGATCACAAAGTTGGTTTACACTTATGAAATTAAACTTAAGCATATCTATTAATTAAACATCATATAAATAGAAAGAAGAATTATCAACGTCTCCATTGCCAAGGATTTTGCCTTTTACCATTCCCGAACATGACCATTCCTTCTTCTTGGAGTTTGATGTTGTTAAAAACTTGTTCTCTTCCAGTCATATACGCGAACATCCGATATCCACGAGCCATTTGGACTCCTCCTTGATTGTGATTGTCCCAAGTACCTATAAATAAATTATTTTTAGGTACCCTAGAGTGTTGGGGTCCATGGGGGTTAGTATTGAGACTTTTGGGTCTCCAAAAATGACTATTACTATTTCTAATTTTACAAGTGCTAGCAAGATGTCCATTTTTACCATAATAGAAACAAGTAATTATTCTCGGAGTACTAGCACCAATGAAAGTTGGAGCTTGGTTCTTTTTCTGGAAATCAGTTTGTAACCAAGTCCTAATTTATATTGCTCACTTCTTTGGGCACCAAGAATTTTTGTAACCTTATCGGTACTCAAGTTAAAACGTTGCACATTCTTTTTCAAATTTTCTATCTCTTTTGTGAGCAATTGTTATTCAGAATTAAGACTTTTAACTTTAGCAAGAGTAATTGAATGAGCTTGGTCAATAGATTCATAAGAAGAGAATAATTTATCTTTCTCTAATTTTAACTCTTTAAAATCAATTTTAAAACTCTTGTATTTGCAAATCATGTCTCTAAACTCATTTTGTAAATCATCATAATCACCTTGAAGTTCATTAATTAAATAGAAAGAAGAAGAGTTAGGGTGTACCTCATTTTTTTCATCATATATGGCCATGAGACCATGTTATGTTTTCTCTTCATCATCGGAAGTTGCAATAAGTTCATCCCATATTTTGACATCTGCATTAAGAGCCTTCTTTTTCAGAATTTGTTTTTCTTCTTTTGTTCTTCCTCTACCATCTTAGTACAATCAACTATAAAGTACCCGGGTTTTCCACATTTAAAGCACAATTGTCTCTTGCCTTTCTTGCCTTATTTTTGTAGACAAATTTGGCAAATTTTTGAACAAGGGCGGTCGTTTTCTCATCATCCTCATCATTAGCATAATAAGAAGTATTTGAACTCCAGGCAAGGCCTTTAGGTGTATATTGCATACCCGATTGAGAGGTGAATGGTTTTTTTCTTTCCTTGAGATAGACGTTATAGATAAGAAGATTTCCAATAACCTCATCAAACTTGTGGGTCTCAAGATTTTGAGCTTCCGTTATAGCCGTCACCTTTTCGGACCAAGAACCAGGAAGATCATTCAATACTTTGGTTAACTTGTCTTCTTCGGGGATGACTTTTCTGAGCGCCAATAGAGGATTGACGATGTTGTCGAGCCTTTCCGCCATTTTTGAAATCCCTTCACTCTCGAACATTATAAAGTTTTCAAAGTCTTTAACAAGCATGGTTTTTCTAGCTTGTTTAACCTTCTTAGTTCCTTCATATATGGTTTCTAATTTTTCTCATACTTCATGTGCTGACCTTATTCCTCTAATCCGATTATACTCGGTGGTGGTAAGTGAACAATGCAAGATATTCAAAACCTTACTGTTTAAAGAGAAAGACTTCTTGTCATTTTCATCGAACTCGTTGAAACTCTTGGGAGCTAAAGTTCCATTCTCCAATTTCTTTGTTGGTTGAGTTATTTCTTCAATGAATACGTTCCAAATATCGAACCCGCAACCTTATAAGTAACACTCCATTTGACCTTTCCAAAATCCATAGTTGTTGGCGTCGAATAGATGTGACTTGTTGGTTGAGGCACCGGTGGTAAGATAGCTTTCGTTCGTAGCCATGGATATTTCCTCTTTACTCTCAATGAAGAACGAGCTTGCCAAAGAGTTTAGCTCTAATATCACTTGTTATTCCAAGTGGCTACGAAAATCTAGAGGGGTGGGGTGAATAGATTTTCCCAAATTTTCAATTTATGCCCTCTTTTTCGAAGAAGATGAAGATGAAAATAGAATTTCACAAAATAAAATCAACACACGATGATTTATAGTGCTTCAACCCAACTAGGACCTATGTCCACTACCACCCGGGATGTCCTTCGAAAGGAAAAATGTTTATTAATTGATACCAAATAATTACAACTTCACCTTAGAGCACCGCACTCTTCTTACAACAACACCTATGAAGAGCACCATAATGTTCTCACAACTATGAAGAGCACCAAACTCTTCAATACCTAAATAATCAACCAAGTGGGTTGTTGCCAAAAGAACACTCAACAAGTATGTCTTGTTTTGGATTATTTTACAAATTTAATCAAGATTACACTTTGAATAAAATATTACAACTCAAAAGTGCAAGTGTAATCAAGAAGGAAAGTCAAATAAGCAAGATGTGAAAGTGATTTACTTCGGCTATTACAACAAGAATGTTGAAAGTGAAGAACAATAGATTTGCTTAATTTTCTTGTTGTGTTGTTGAGTAATGTGTTGTGTTTTTTGATCCTACAATGCTTTATGTATTTATAGGAGAGCTCCAAGATGTAATCCCAACATAGGCTCCTCTTAATTCAAATTTGTCTGCAAAAGAAAGATAAAAACAACTCCAAGAAATGGTTAAGAAATAATAAAGCCTTAAAATCCTGAGAAGTGTTTCTGCAGCGGATAGAATTTGCTTACAAAAGAATATAGCGACCGGTCGCTATGTAGAAAAATTCAAATTTTAAATTTGTTGAATAATGTTTTGACACAGGATGGCATAGAGGGCGACCGATCATTGTCTTGGGTGACCGGTCGCTGTATAGGACGACCAGTTGCTGAGGATAGTGACCGTTCACTCGAGAAACAGAGAGATTTTGAAACAAAAATTCAAATTCCAGTGCCCTCCCTCTAATAAGTTCTCTGCTTTGTTTCTTCTTTTTAAACATTCAGGTACTGGTCTTCCTATAGGGCGACCGGTCGACCTCTTTATGGAAAAGTTGTCCGATTTTTGTCAAAAATAAAGTTCAAGAAGTACTTCAAAATCTTAGTAAAAATCAATTAAAATGTTTTGAAGTATTTGGACATTTCCGGAAACATTGTTTTGGTATAAAACTTATTTATATGAAATCATCAAAATCAAAATAAGAACATTGATCTAACATTGTCGTCCTTGGTTATCATGATCAATACAATGGGTGTAAAATGCTACTGCCTAATAAACAAAATCATTGTTACTATGCATGTAATCTTTGATGAGTTTCACTTCCCATTTGTCAATAAGGCCACTGATTCTCACATCCTTCTCTCTGCACAAAATCAAAATGCCTCTGTCATGATTTTTCCTACATTTTTACCATCATCTCTAAACAACACCATATCACATTCTCCATCTTCCACTGATTATGACTCTCCATTAAGCTCTCCTCAATGTTATTCTTATCCTTCACCAACTACCATCACACACCAAGGACGAATTTATATACATTTACCAATTGAGGAGAATAATGAATCTATTACTACTATTTATGGCACTAATCTGTCTGCTCCAGATGATATTTCAAGTCACATTTCACTTACTACATGTCATATTTCACCTATAGGAACAACTTCAAGGCCACACCATACGATAACTAGATCAAGGGTTGGGACTTTCAAGCCTAAAGTGTATTTTGTCTCTTTTGCTGAAGAAACAGAACTTCATAACACATGGAGTTTGAGTGATTTACACAAAGATAAATAATATAGGGTGTAAATAGGTATTTAAAATTAAAAGAAATGTCGATGGATCAATTGCAAGACATAAGGTAAGGTTAGTCGCCAAGGGATATACTCAATTGCCAGTGTTGGATTATACTTAAATGTTTAGCCCTTTTGTAAGACCAACAACAATCCGAACAATTTTATCCATTTCACTCTAAAGATCGTGGTCCATCACACATCTTGAATTTTATTGTGGGGATTTGTATTGTATTATTTGAATTTTCTATTTATTTTGCTCTATTCGAGTTCTCATATCTAGTATGTCTTAGACTGTGTGATGCACTAACTGTGTTTTTACAAATATAATTTTTAGTGATTGCAAAAAATTTAAAATTTCAATAGAAAATTAAAATATGAAGATAGTTAATTTGATTATACATCATCCAGTTGAACTATAAAAAAATAAATTATTACAAACTATGAAAAAACCTCTTTAAAAAAAATATTTGGTTGATAACAAATTTTGTGAGTGTGGATTGTATCTATTTATAGAGCATGTTTATCTATACGAAAGTAAACGTTTGAAAAAAGTCTTAATTGCCCAATGTTTTTAAGTATTTAATACATTGTATTTTCAATACAACCAATAATAAAATTATTTTGAATCTCAAAACTTATTATGGTTTAGAAAGCTGAACAATTGTCATAACTATTAAAGGGATCAAACAAAAAACTTGTTTTATATTTAACAATATAATTTTAAGGGAAAGTGAAACATTTCAAAAAATAAAAACCATTTTATTTTTATATATCTCAAGGAAAACTTGGCCGACAATAAATTATTGTGTATCACAAATGACGGAAAATAAAATCCTAAACACTCTAATCTAATTTTTTAAGATTTTAAAATAATTAAACTAAATATTAAAAATGAATATTCAAAACTAACAAACTAAAAATTTGGATTAAACACGAATGAAGAAACGTCTAAGGCTTCAGATTCGTATTCTCAAATTACCAAGCAGAATATCAATCAATTGATCATGCAATTAAATAATCAAGAAAACAGATTTAAATCGTGCCTAGATCCGATAACTCTCGACTGATTAAGACTAGCTAGATCAAATTTACCCGATTAATTAATGAAGTTAGATAATACATTATTGGTTCATATCTAACCCCCTAAATAAATTTAGTCCGACGATAATATTATCTTTCGATCTCAATTATTCCCTAAAAATAATTAAAAGTTGATCAGACAATCATTTATAAAATAAAGCAATTAAATTAGGAAACGCATAATCAATCAATCAATATCCATGCTTGTATATTCGATTCAACTCATCCTAACCCTAGAACAAGAGAATTAGCTCATGGAGAAATTCATCAATTCAATTAAGCAAGAGATAATAATCACAAACATTCTCATGAAGCAATTAATATCAAAAGAAAATCAAATAGATAAATAAAGATGGAGAAGAATTACACCTTTTTAAGTTGTAAGGAGATTTCCAAATGAAAAAACCAAAACTCTAAAGCCTAGACTCTCCTTTTACAGCCCAAAGACCCTAACAACTTGGAAGATTCCAAATTCCAAAAGAAATCTGATAAAAAATGATCCTGTTGTGTTATTCTGCTGTGAGTCTTGAACGGGCACCGAACGGCTATTGAACGATCGTTAGCTTTCTTTTCTTCTTGAATGGCCATGGAACGGCCATTGATCAGCCATTCCAAGCTATAATCCCACACAAACGGCCTTGCAACAGAATGCTCTTTTTGGGAACGACAAGGGAACAATTATTCCCTTACTTTCACACACACGAACGATTGTTTGCCATCCATTTGCCTAGTTTTCTTCGTTTTCATTCCAACTTCATTCTCTTAGCCCACTCTTCGTTCCTACTTCGTTCTTCCTATATTTTTCCACCAAAAATAAGAATAACACACATAAAAATAGACTTAGTGACAAAACACACAAACACACAAGCAAAAACACGGAATACACTATGAAATATATAGAAATGAAATCAAAATAACACACAAAATACTAACAAAAACACACAAAATAACTCCCTTACACTTAGCCTTTTGCTTGTCCTCAAACAAATAATAGCGCCTAAAAATCCAACAAGAAATACTATGTCTAATTTGAGATCAGTCAATTCATCCATCACACCACGTCCTATCCACCTCGGATTACCCTGCATTGATCCCCAACCTTCACAACAGGCTCACTCGGCTAAGGTTAATTAGTTAGTTAAGGTGTTCGAGCCTCCTTACTAGGTTTTAAATCCGTGTCAAAAGTTACAACCCTTTCACACACAAAATAAATCACGCAATTACTAATCATGAACATTTTTTTATACTTCTTTTGTTTTGTTTTGTTTTTTCGCTAGAACTCTCGAGATACTCTTCCTATAGGTATAAACTTTGGATTTTTGCTAAAGGGTCATAGGGTGGTTTCCAATACTCATGTTGTAATACCCGAAATTTTATTTTGGGCTATTATTTAGAATTATGAGTTTTAGATTTTTTTAGTTAGTTTATTTCGGGGCTAATAATTATTTTATAATTCAAGTCCAATCTTTCAAATCCAATGTCCAATTGTCTAGGCCCAAGTTTAAACAAGCTCATCTGATATGATCCCTTATCAATTTAGCCCATTAAAAAGGTCCAATTCCAATAGTGTTCTAGAATCACAAGATACCAATTTCAATTTTCCATATTTATCAAATCTTGCTGTAACTTTTACCAGATTCTTTAAATCCCGCGAGATTAAGACTCTTATTCTCTTAACCCTAAACCTAATCAAATTCTATAAAAAAAGAGTCCCCTCCTATTAAAATTTTCACGTGTGTCTTGTCGTTCATCCCAAATCAAGGTAAAAGTTTTTTTCTTTCTTTCTAGTTCATCTTATGGTACACGACCAAAAAAAAAAAAACCGAATGCCCCAAACTCATCACCATCATCTTCATCGTCCCTCACGTTAGCCTTTTTATCGCCTAAAACCAAATCACGTATCAAACCAAATATACTCCCAACCGAGCCGTCGTAATCCTTACCCCGACGCCATCGCCGGAATTTGAAACCCACGATCCCGAATAAACCCAGCAAAAAAAAAACCCGAAACCTGTTGCTGCTACAAAAAAAAAATCCGAACCACCACCTCCCCGCTATCCAATCAACCCAGATATCTCTCGAACCGGTCCTGCCGCCGCCGTCGCGCCCGCTCCACTGGTTCTTTTTGCGTAGACAAGATTGTAAAAAAAAAAGGGAAGAAAGAGGAGAAGAGGGGTCGGTTAAAGAGATAGAAATGGTGGAATGATTTCATTATCTTCAATTTGGGGGGAGGGTTGTTGTTGAAGAAAGAAAAGCAAGAAATGTGAAGCCCCGATTTTTCCGAGCTTATAATTGATTCTTATTGTCGTCTATGTATTTGATCGACTATTTTATCGCGTCACTTTGACGGGTAATTATTAATCATATATATATATATATTGTATTTTATTTCATTTTATTTAATTACTTGTGATCATGATCATCATTAATTCTATTTTGCATTTATGATCACTTGATTGATCATTATTACTATTTTTGTATTTATTAGTCACCTTAGAATTTTAAGAGACTATTTATTTTAGAGACTTTTACCTTATAGAATTAAGATTTTGATTTAGATTAAGTAATCATGAGACTTATAAGTGATCAAGGAAATCACTAATTATTTTGGAGATTGATATATTTCATCTATTATCATCAAATTTGGGACAAAAAAAATGGAATTACCACAATGCCCTTATAATGGATTGGCCATGATGATGATTTTTGGAGTAAAAATATCATCCAACTCTTGTACACTCACACCTTATATTAGTCATCTTGTGTATAATTATACCATTAATTCAAATATTATACACATCATCTTATACATAAATTCTTTATTATTAATTTTGCCAACATGTTGGAAGTCTTCCCAACATTCCATTCAAACCATCTCATGCCCATACCATTGACCTCCAAAATGTCGCCCATGCAAGAAGCAAAATGCAAGACACAAAATTAAACAAAATTCTCTCCTCTCCCCCTCTATTGTGGACGGCCAAGAGGCCTTATTTTTCAAAAATTTTGTTAAAATTTTATCCAACACATTCTAACTCTCAAGCATTTTCTCCTTCTTCTCTCTAAACTTCCTACTTCTCTCTACTCTTTCTTCTTACCTTCTTCTTCAACACTTAGAAAACTTTCAAGATTTTTCCTCCTTAATAGCCAAAAAATTCGAACACCCCCCTTCACAAGGTAAGAAATGTTGTTCTCCAATTCATCTTGATATCATCTACCTACCTCTTTTCACTTCTTGACTTAAGTTAATTTTGGGTTTTGGAGGTACATTTAGAAGACCATTTGAAGATTAGAGCTTGACATCATTTTGAAGAGGACTTCAAGACTTGAAGAAGAACTAGTAGAGAAATTTGGACTACAAGGTAAGAATTGGACACTAGAACCCTTCTTTCCTCTTCTTTCTAATTTTTTTCAAAATTTTAACACCCCTTTTTCATTTTTGAGAAATAGGGGCTGACCTTAGGTGATTTTGGAGTTGAACCAAAAATTCCAAATTTAAAGCTTCAACTAGTCTCCAATCACCTACTACACAAGGTAAAGTGTAGTCTTTCTCATTTTCTTATCTCCTTATTTTCCTCCTTAATTTTTCTCTCATTTTTCTAACTCCAAATTTTTGATATTTCTTGACTTAGGGGCTGACCTAAGTGACCTCATCCAAAGTTGTGAAATTTATCCTTTTATTTCACAATTTTCCAATTTTAAGGTGGGTGGAAAAATACTTTCCAACTTCTAGGTGTTTTTATTAAAATGCATGTAGAAATTTTGATCATGAGCCTTGAGATATATAATATATGTATTTCATGTCAATTTTATGTATCAAATCAAGAAATTTCTCAAGAGTTGCTTAAAATTGCTATTTATTGAATTTTAGGTGCATGCATGTACAATTTAATGTTCTATTTGATGAATTCTTGTATGAATTGGACATGCATGTGTATGATCTTTAAAATCCACATTTTGGATTACTTATAACCTGGAAAAGTCGAGCATAATTGATTAAATTTCAATTTTGGACTTAAAAATATAAAAATGGAAAGTTGGTGGACTAAATTGCAAGAAAATGAAAGTTAAAGGACCCCTCTGCAAATTTCGAATTTTGGGACTGTACTCAAGTTCAAAAATGACTTTTTGACATTTTAATAAAGTTTTAAGAGTTTTAAGATAAATCAAATCAACCTTTAAAAGCCCAAGGACTAGATTGTAAAATTTTGAAAGTTTAAGGGCTACTTTGCAAATTTTGAAACTGTACCAGACCTTAATTTTAAATTTTGAAATTTTCACTCTTAAGGTACTGGAAATGACATATTTTAAATGTATTCCAAAATCCAAGTGTTTAGTGCTTGGAAAGTAATTTTTCAAAAATTGAGGGACTAAAGTGTAAAAGATTAAACTTGAGGATCCAAATGAAATTTCCAGGACTTATGCAGCCCATGCACCTGGAAATACTAATTTAACTATAAATTAATTATATTTTGGACCCAAGGTTCAAATTTCATAACAATTGGACCCCTAAAAGCCTTAAAGGCAATTATTTTAAAATGGGACAAAAATGATATTTTCAAAAGTTAAAGGACCTACACTTATTTATTTTAAAAACTGCTTTTGTCCCAATATCCTACTAACCTTAGTGACATTTTCCAACTGGAATCACATTAAAATCTCTTCTGGTTTGTGAGTTCCAATTATTTTAAACTAAGGGCCCGAAATGACAATTTTTACAGATTTGGGGCCAATGTGAGAATTTTATAAAAACTCGACCTCAAAACTTTAAAAACCTGAATCTCTGGACAATTTGGAGAATTTAGGAACTGACCTCATAATTTTTCAAGGTCGGGATATTTATTTATTCAATTTTAACCCCAAAAGTTTTGTTTTTTACAAAACGGGGCTAAATTGAAAATTTTCTTTTATAAAGGACCTAACTCAAAATATTTTCCCTTTTAATAAAATAGCCCTGGACCCTCTGAATTGGAGATTTAATTAAAGTATTTTTACTTTCTCAACAACCCTTGACTTATCGGACCGATTCGACCGATTAATACCCGATCACGGGGCGACTTCCTTGTCTTGCGGTTTTGAATCTATAACGGGACTTATGTTCCACCTAATCTTTCAAGATATCGAAGATTTTTTATCCTTCCGATAATCATATTCATCCAAATAACTCCACCAATGCCATATTGCTACTCGTGAATTTTCAAAAATTTTCCTGAACTGCTTCCCTGAATCAATCATACTGATCGCCTGGTTGATCTGTACTTGTATTTACTTTCTCCTCGAGTCAACTTGGTGTGTCGAGCTCACAACTCGGAATGCATACGTCGGGGATGGAACCAGGCAGCTCGGCCGCTATTCCACTCTTCCGCCCCATCGCCCTAATCCCGCAATCGAGGGACGGAGTGTCCAAGGAAGCGGGTCGTAGTACTTGAGGTATAATCATGATTATGATAGATCCGAGCCTTGCAAGCTCCACTGTGGATTTTGTCTTTGCCTATGGAGCGAGATAAGGTGACAGTCTTGGACCATCTTGCCCGGGGAGTTACAAGGAAAAACGAAGGAATCGCTGTCTGATCCACACGATTCCGGAGTTATCGGACCCATTTGGTTGGCGCTACAAATCCGTACGCAACCGCTACTTGTCTTGCATTGGTTGGCGCTACAAATCCGTACGGAACCATTATTTGTCTTGCATGGGATTGGCGTTACATTCCGTACGCAATCCTACCTGTCTTGACTGAACCACATAGTGCCTGTGTGACCACGAACTGTTTTCTCAAACTGTATAAGTCTATTACTTAAATATATTTATCACGACGCTTGTGGACTGTGTGTGATTTCATGCATCATACTCACACGTTTTCATATAACTGTTTTCTCGCATTAACTATATATCGCCACATTTGCACACGATCACCCCATCCATCGAGATTTTGTCTCATCCCCACCTGTTTTTCTAACCTTAGATGAGGACTTATTTGAAGATCTTTGAACCGACCACGGATTGAGCCCTTGTACTCCGCTTGTTGGATTTACTATCTTTTGTTGTTGATGGACTTGTTACTATTATTTCTTTGTTGGACTTACTACTTCTTGTTCTTTGTTGTTGGACTCTTTTCTTGTGTTTGTTGTTGGACTCTTGTATTTCCTTTCATTCGGTTTGAATAAAAGGCGTAGGACCCTTTGACTCTTAAGTTGTTATCTTTAGATCATATCGGGGATGTAATTTGGATTATGGATATTGTGGACTGTAAGTTGTAATTTGTACTTGTTTTTTTTTATTCCGCTGCTATTTAGACTGTTCCATTGGGTTTTGATGATATTCATCTAAAATATTTGGTTTACTTGTATTTAAGCTGTGAATCGTCGTCGCGTTCCGTTTGGGGCGTGACAAGAAAAAAAAAGAGAGTTTTCGGGGGGGGGGGGTTGGACGTCTATTACAGAAAAGAAAAAAAATGGAAAGAAAAGAAAGAAAGAGTAGAGAAAGAAAGAGAAAGGGAAGAAGAAAGAAAAAAGAGAAGAAGTGGTGGGCTGGTGGCGTAAGTAGGAAAAGTATGGAAAAGGAAAAAGAGAAGAAAAAGAAAAAGAAAAGAAAAAGAAAGAGAAAAGAAAAAGAAAAAAAAAGAAAAAGAAAATAGGAGATTTACGAGATGAAGGGATGAAAGGAGGGGGATAATGTTGCTGCCATATTTGGAGAGAATTAGTTTCAGAATTTGCAATTTCACCCCAACCAGATTTCTATTTTTCAAAATAGCCATCCTCACTCCAATTTTGACCAATCTCCATTTCTTTTCTTTTCCAACAATTTCCAGTTTACACTCTAATCTTTTTATATTTCACAAAGCCCATAAATTAGGATTTTTAGATTATTATTTTTAGATTAAGTTTAGAATATTCGAGGATTTTAACTAGTATTATTTTCTATTGATTAGGCGATTTATCGAGCGAGGATTAGGCGTGCTTGCATCCGACACTTCTAGGCTCTACTAAATTTTCAAAGCTACGTTCAAGGTGGGGTTTGTTTTCTAAACTTTATTGTCCTTGTTAAATGCTTAGATTATTTTGCATGAATGTGTAGTACAGTTGCTTAGGCCCTATTGAGCCAGGGACTCAAGAGGTCCGGGGTCGATGTATCCCTGTGGAACCCGCAGCGGTGCACCTATTGTCTATGTCTATGGTTTTTCAAATGATCTATGTCATGTCCTATTGGATTGTATTTGCATGCTTATGTGAGATATCTGTGTATTGGACAATTTATACTCCACTGAGCTGTGTCGCTCACCCCACATATAACAAACTTTTCAGGTGAAGGAGATGGCGCTGGCTAAGAGCGGTGGATATAACAAGCCTATGGATTTATTTACAAATGTTTAGTTTATAAAAAAAAAAGTTGAACTATTTACTTCATTTAAGTTATTAGTTTTATTTCCAGTTTATTGGAAATTGATGAAATCAGACGATGGTTAGATTTTTAATTATGAAATATTTTTGCTTCCGCTACAATTGACTCAGTTAAATTTTATTTTTAAATTATTCATGTCCTTTTTCATCGTTAAAATTAAGTGTATGCTCGTTTATTTTATTAAAGAAATTCTAGGGCATTACAGGTGGTATCAGAGCGGGTCTACCTTTCTGTAGACTTGCAAATTAAAAAAAAATATGTGTAAATTTCGTGTGTGTACTCTGATAAATGAATTAGAAATTTTTTTTAATCAACGAAAAGAGTCTACGTATCCACCACCGCTATGCCACGCCAACTCCGAAGCCAAGGTACGATTTTTTTTAAAAAGGATTTCATTTTCTACTTCTTATGCCATCGCTATTGTTACTGCTATTGCTACTGCTACTGCTATTGTCAAATGCTATTGATAAAGTATTTTAATACCGTTGTAATGAATTTTACATCTATTGCAAAGAGAAAAATGAAAGAAATATGCTAAGTTTTCTTGGATGCATAGCACGATAGAATGCCATTGAATTATTGAGATACTATGTTAATTGTGAACTTTATGGACAATAGAAAGAACTTAGAGGATTTAATTAATTTTATTATGCTCGATAGATGGCTCGTAGAAGGTATACAACACGAAAGTCCGATATTGTTAGCGTTAATAGGAGATCAAGGATAGAGAGATACGAACAATATCAATAGGAACCTAACCATAACCTTGGGGCGCATCTTAATGCAATGTTCGCATTATGGGTAGAGGCTAGATATGCAACCACTCAGATATCGACCGACAGGCATACTTAGATTTATTAATACCTTATCTGAGTTACCCTGCGAAGAGCAAGAGAGATATACAATCAAATGGTAGATGATGTCCAGGAGTTGATCGCGGGTTAGCTATGAGAATTTCGTTTCGGTTTTCGACAGCGGTGGTGGTTGGACCATGTACAATTCATAATGGACATTTCGACTTCCGGCACGAAGAGCAAGACATACACGACGATGCCCTCCATCCGATTCTAGTGATGATGAAGACCAAGGAAGGTGGGAGGAAGACCTAGAAGAAGATGTTGATTAGCCACTTTTATTTTATTTATTTTTTAAACGATGTTTAGATTTTATATTTTCCTTTCACTAGTATTTTAGTTTATGTCTTTAATTTTTCAAACTAGCGAGTTGTTTCTTTAATTGTTAATTTGATGTAATAAAAAAAATTGAGATTAATGGATGATCATTCTTTTAAAATTTGCCTTGAGTACTTGTTTATCATTTTCTTTGTTAATTTTTTTTATATTGAGTTTAAAAATCTTCCAATTGGAAATTGACTTAATTTTATATTCATGATTATAGGATGAATCCTAGAGCCCCTAGAACCGGGACAACCACAAATTCAACATTAGAAAATTTGGGAGACGTAGTGGCGCGCCTAGCCACAGCTTGTTGAGGGTCTAACTCGGGGTTGCTTTGAACCAACGAGAACAAATGGCTCCCATAAATAACACTTCACATGTGGTGGAACAGTTTCGCCGCTATAGACCTCCGACTCTCACGGGACAGGAAGAGCCGCACACTGTGGAAGAATGGATAGTAGAATTGGAGGGCATATTTGAATTGATCGAGTGCACTGACGCACAAAGGGTGTCATGTGCGATTTATCACCAAACAAGATGCTAGGCATTGGTGGGATTCACACCGTCGAACCATCATCGACCAAAGAACGAGTGATATGCAATGGACGGTTTCAAGGAATTAGTCATGCAAATGCTTTTTCCTTGATCCTACAGAGATAAAAAGGAAAGAGAATTCCTAAACCTACAACAAGGGACAAATGACGGTGCTCGAGTATGAGCGAAAGTTCAACTTGATTAGCGAGGTATGTTATTCACTGACGGACACTGCAGCGGTAAAAAGGCTAAGAGATTTGTGTCCGGTTTACGCCCGAGTCAGTTGGGTGGGGTAGTGAGCATACTTGGGAACGCATCATATTCTGGGCTGTTGTGGAAGGAGCTCGAACGGTTGCCTCCAATATGAGATTGGAATGAGATAGTAAAAAGGTTTTTGAGGCTTCCAAAAGGAAATGGGAGGGTCCAAACACTGGGATGTTTGTTAATAACAAACAACAAAGAGTCGGTGGTGCTCCTAATCGCAAAGGTCGCAGAAACGAAGCCACAATGCCGAGTGCGGGAAATATCATCATGGCGAGTGCCTCGCCGGGAAAAGATGTTTGTTACCGACGCCATCACCAGGGCATCGTGGTTGGGACTCGTAAGAGATATTCCAATCAGCGAGAGAAGAAACAGAGGCCCACGAGGAGGGAAACCTGAATGTACGCCATGACCGAGCAAGATGCACAAGAGGAGCCCGAGACAATGACATGTATGTTACGAGTTTTTAATGTACTGCTTATTGTACTTTTTGATAGGTGCTACACATTCTTTCTTTCATATCGCAAAATTCATTGAGGATTAAATAATGTGATATGTGAGTCTGTGGAACCTTTGGGGGTCGAGTATACCATCGGGTAAAACTATAGTGGTGATCATAGAGTAAATGGGGTACAAATGAACATAGAGGGAAGAACTCTAGAAGCGAACCCATACGTTATAAAGATAAAGGACTTTGACGTAATCCTAGGAATGGATTGGTTAAGTCAGAACCGCGCAAACATCCGATGTCACAAGAGGGAAATAAATTTTCATGTGCCAGGAAAAGAGAATTTCACTTTCCATGGGACTAGATCGGGTGTTTCACCACGAGTTATATCAGCAATGAAAGCCGTGAAGATGCTAAGGAAAGGAGAATGCCAAGCATTCTTGGTGAATGTAATGGCTACTCCAACTGAAGAGAGAACAATTGCTGATATCCCGATCACCCGAGAGTACCCTGATGTTTTCCCAGAGGATTTACCTGGAATGCCCCCAGATCAACAAATGGAGTTCACAATTGATCTGGTACCGGGAGCATCACCAACGTCAAAGGAACCTTACAGAATGGCACCTAAGGAGTTGCAAGAACTAAAAGTGCAATTACAAGAGTTGCTGGATAAGGGTTATGTGAGACCGAGCGTGTCTCCTTGGGGAGCTCCTGTGTTGTTTGTTAAGAAGAAGGACGGTACGATGAGGATGTGTATCGACTATCGAGACTTGAACAACCTCACCATAAAGAACAAAATACCCCTTACCCCGCATTGAGGATCTGTTTGATCAATTAAGAGGAGCTGGAGTTTTCTCGAAGATTGATCTAAGATCAGGGTATCACCAGCTGAAGATCAAAGAAGCGGATATACCCAAAACAGCGTTTAGAACCCGTTATGGACATTACGAGTTTACTGTGATGCCATTTGGGTTAAGCAATGCACCAGCGGTCTTTATGGACTTGATGAATAGAGTGTTTCATCCTTACTTAGATCAATTTGTCATTGTGTTCATCGACGATATCTTGATCTATTCAAGGAATAAACAACATCACGAAGAGCATTTGAGGATCGTGCTGGAGACACTTCGCAAGGAGAAACTTTATGCGAAGTTCAAGAAGTGTGAGTTTTGGCTAGAACGAGTGGTGTTCTTGGGTCATGTAGTCACCGCCCGAGGTGTTGAAGTAGATCCAACCAAAGTGGAGGCCATAAATGAATGGAAAGCGCCATCGACCGTAAGCGAGGTGCGTAGTTTCTTAGGACTTGCTGGATATTACAGACGGTTCATTGAGGGTTTTGCCAAGATTGCTGGACCAATAACCCGACTGACGAGAAAGGGAGAGAAATTCCAGTGGACCGAGAAATGCGAAACCAGTTTCCAAGAGTTGAAATAGAGATTGGTTACCGCACCGGTTTTGACGATACCTAATGGATCAGAAGGGTTTGTTATTTATAGTGATGCATCAAAACAAGGTCTCGGATGTGTACTCATGCAACAGGGGAAAGATATAACTTATGCCTCGAGACAGTTGAAGCAGCACAAGCTTAACTATCCCACGCATGACTTGGAGTTAGCAGCCGTAGTACACACTCTGAAGATATGGCGTCATTACTTGTATGGAGGAAAATGTGATATCTATACGGATCACAAAAGTCTCAAGTACTTCTTCACGCAGAAAGAATTGAACATGAGACAACGAAGATGGTTTGAGTTAGTCAAAGATTATGATTGTACTATCCACTACCACCCAGGCAAAGCCAACGTAGTTGCTGATGCCTTGAGTCGGAAGAACAGTGGTGAACTGGCGAGCATGATCATGGAGCAAGAGCAGTTGATCAAGGATTTCGTCAACATGAGAATCGATGTGGTAGTACCCCCAACTAACACCAATGCTATCATATCTGCTATGGTGGCAGAACCGACTTTGAGAAATCGAATCAAGGATGCACAAACGAAGGACAAGTTTTTGTGCAAAATGAGGGAGCGAGCTTTAGCTGGAAACATTAGAGGTTTCGCTGAAGCACCAGACGGCACACTTACTTATGAAGGGAGAATCTGTGTACCAAAAGACGAGAACCTAAGAAGGGAAAGGCAAAGAAAAGTGTTGATTCGCGTGGCTTTTGAGATCTTAAAAGAATCTCATTGTACACCTTACACGGTGCATCCAGGAGGTACAAAGATGTATCGTGACTTGAGAAATACTTTCTGGTGGAGAAACATGAAGGGCTCTATTGCATCGTTCGTGGAGAGGTGTTTGACTTGTCAACAAATCAAAGCCAAACACCAACGACCATCGGATTGCTACAACCACTGAGGTCCCTGAGTGGAAATGGGAACATGTTACAATGGATTTTGTGACCGGGTTTACCGAGGTCGAACAGAGGGAACGGTTATATGGGTCATCGTGGATAGATTGACGAAGACAACACACTTTTTGCGGTTAAGATGACTTTCAAGATGGAAAGGTTGGCTCAATTATACATTGAGGAGATCGTGAGGCTACACGGGGTGCCAGTTTCGATTGTGTCTGATAGAGACACATGGTTTACTTCAAATTTTTGGAAGGGATTGCAAAGCGCAATGGGGACGAGATTACATTTCAGTAAGGCGTTTCATACCCAAACAGATGGACAATCCGAGAGGACGATACAGATATTTGGAGGACATGCTTAGAGCTTGCATGTTGGATTTTCGGAGGAGGTTGGGAATGACACTTACCACTAATGAATTTGCTTATAATAACAGCTTATCACCAACTATGGGATGGCACCATATGAGGCGTTATACGGGAGGAAGTGTAGATCGCCAATTCACTGGGATGAAGTTGGAGAGAAGAAATTTTGGGTCCGGATATTGTCAAAAGAACGAAAATAAGCCGTAGAGAAGATAAAAAAGAATCAAGTGGCGCAGATCGACATGTAAGTCTTATGCCGATCCAAAAAGGAAAGATTTACAATTTGTTGTAAAGTAGAAAGTTTTTCCGAGAGTATCGTCGACGAAGGGAATTTCCAGATTTGGTAAGAGAGGGAAGCTCAATCTGAGATATGTTGGACCGTATGAGATTTTGGAGCGAGTTGGGAGAGTAGCGTATAGATTGGCCTTGCCGCCAGAATGTCTGAATTGACAATTTTTTTCACGTATCTATGTTACTTGAGGTACATGCCAGATCCGAGTCATGTTGTTAACTATGGGACCATAGAATTGGATGGGCAATTGTCATACGAGGAGAAACCAGTAGCAGTACTAGATCGAAAGGTACACAAGTTAAGAAATCGAGACATTGAGTTCATCAAAGTGCAATGGAGTGGTCATAGCCAAGAAGAGGCTACTTGGGAACGTAAGGACGATATTTTAGCATCACATCCAGAGGCTCAATCTATGTTAGGTACGTTTAATTTCGAGGATGAAATTATTTTTAAGGGGGATAATATGTAATACCCGAAATTTTATTTTGGGCTATTATTTATAATTATGAGTTTTAGATTTTTTTAGTTAGTTTATTTAGGGGCTAATAATTATTTTATAATTCAAGTCCAATCTTTCAAATCCAATGTCCAATTGTTTAGGCCCAAGTTTAAACAAGCTCATCCGAGCATGATCCCTTATCAATTTAAATTTCACTAAAAAGGTCCAATTCCAATAGTGTTCTAGAATCACAAGATACCAATTTCAATTTTCCATATTTATCAAATCTTGCTGTAATTTTTACCAGATTCTTTGAATCCTGTGAGATTAAGACTCTTATTCTCTTAACCCTAAACCTAATCAGTCCTATAAAAACAGTAGTCCCCTCCTATTAAAATTTTCACGTGTACTGTCGTTCATCCCCAGTCAAGGTAAAAGTTTTTTTTTTCTTTCTTTCTAGTTCATCTTATGGTACACGACCAAAAAAAAACCGAATGCCCCAAACTCATCACCATCATCTTCATCGTCCCTCACGTTAGCCTTTTTACTGCCTAAAACCAGAAATCACGTATCAAACCAAATATACTCCAACCGAGCGGCAGCCGTAAGCCTTATCCCGACGCCATCGCCGGAATTCGAAACCCACGATCCCGAATAAACCCAGCAAAAAAAAAACCGAAACCTGCCGCTGCTACAAAAAAAATCCGAACCACCACCTCCCCGTTGTCCAATCAACCCAGATATCTCTCGAATCGGTCCCACCGCCGCCGTCGCGCCTGCTCCGCTGGTTCTTTTTGCGTAGACCAGATTGTAAAAAAAAAGGGAAGAAAGAGGAGAAGAGGGGTCGGTTAAAGAGATAGAAATGGTGGAATGGTTTCATTATCTTCAATTTGGGGGGAGGGTTGTTGTTGAAGAAAGAAAAGCAAGAAAAAAAAAGAGAGTTTGGGGTGGGGTAGGACGTCTGTTACAAAAAAGAAAAAAAAATGGAAAGAAAAGAAAGAAAGAGAAGAGAAAGAAAGAGAAAGGGAAGAAGAAAGAAAAGAGAGAAGAAGTGGTGGGCTGGTGGCGTAAATAGGAAAAGTAGGGAAAAGGAAAAAGTAAAAAGAGAAGAAAAAGAAAAGGAAAAGAAAAAGAAAGAGAAAAGAAAAAGAAAAAAAAAGAAAAAGAAAATAGGAGATTTACGAGATGAAGGGATGAAAGGAGGGGGATAATGTTGCTGCCATATTTGGAGAGAATTAGTTTCAGAATTTGCAATTTCACCCCAACCAGATTTCTATTGTTCAAAATAGCCATCCTCACTCCAATTTTGACCAATTTCCATTTCTTTTCTTTTCCAACAATTTCCAGTTTACATTCTAATCTTTTTATATTTCACAAAGCCCCTAAATTAGGATTTTTAGATTATTATTTTTAGATTAAGTTTAGAATATTCGAGGATTTTAACTAGTATTATTTTCTATTGATTAGGCGATTTATCGAGCGAGGATTAGGCGTGCTTGCATCCGACACTTGTAGGCTCTACTAAATTTTCAAAGCTACGTTCAAGGTGGGGTTTGTTTTCTAAACTTTATTGTCCTTGTTAAATGCTTAGATTATTTTGCATGAATGTGTAAGATAGATTCTTAGCCCTATTGAGCAGGGGACTCAAGAGGTCCGGTCGATGTATCCCTCGGTGGAACCTCGCAGTGCACCTATTGTCTATGTCTACGGTTTTTCAAATGATCTATGCTATGTCCTATTGGATTGTATTTGCATGCTTATGTGAGATATCTGTGTATTTAGCTTGGACAATTTATACTCCACTGAGCTGTGTTGCTCACCCCACATATAACAAACTTTTCAGGTGAAGGAGATGGCGCTGGCTAAGAGCGGTGGATATAACAAGCCTATGGATTTATTTACAAATGTTTAGTTTATAAAAAAAAATGTTGAACTATTTACTTCATTTAAGTTATTAGTTTTATTTCCAGTTTATTGGAAATTGATGGAATCAGACGATGGTTAGATTTTTAATTATGAAATATTTTTGCTTCCGCTACAATTGACTCAGTTAAATTTTATTTTTAAATTATCCATGTCCTTTTTCATCGTTAAAATTAAGTGTATGCTCGTTTATTTTATTAAAGAAATTCTAGGGCGTTACACATGTTTATGCCACTGTTTTACGTAAAAGATAAACATGGGGCTCATGAATGCTCCTAGTTACTAAGAGGCTTAACGAGCGGAGTATAATCTCGATTGCTCTTTTTTTTCCAATTTGTCACTACCTTTTTTTCCTTTTTGTTCTTATTTTTTTTCTTTTTGTTTTCATTCGGAAGGCTAGCAATTTTGTGTGCACACACAAATCAAAACAGGGTTTTGACTTAATTTACATCAATGAAACTTTGCAATTCAATCCCCACAACCTAAACTATTATTTAACCATCGCCTTATTTGTCTATCACAAGGATTGATTCACAATTTAGTCAAATAATAAGTATCAAATTCACGGTGTCATTTTATAATCGAAACTCAAATTGCTACATCTATTTCAAGTTAGTTAAACAAGATTATTATTAAGCTTAAACAATCATAAGGCAAGTAAAAGAAATAAGCACATACAACCATAACACCAAGATAGCGACCAATCGCTCCTCCATACTTAAAGCACGCAATGACCTCAATGTGTAAAAAATATAAAAGAAAAGAAGAGAGATACATCCCTGAAATATGCTATAATTGGCAACTGGTTAATTCAATCACGTGAGTCGTCAAACTTGCAAAATCCATGTGAAGGTAACAAAATAATAACACCAAGCACATGCAAATATAAAAAACACACAACTCACACAAACTCTTTTTTTTTAAGGAAAAAAATAGTAAAATGCTTGGGTTGCCTCCCAATAATCTCTTTTTTTAACTTCAATAGTTTGACGTGTCAATGGAGAAATCATGGCGGGTCATCGAGCAAGACCTCTATCACCACCTCGAATTTTTATTCGGATGATTTGCACTTGAATCATATTGTGTTCCCGCCATAGACATCTTTCAAATGTAATGTGAGAATCAACAATAAAATTATCATGCAAGGCATAAAGCGGGACTACAAGCTATATCGAGAAATTGAAAGAGTCACAGTTTTTCCCAAGACATGCATACTTAGTTTTCTATTTTTGACATCAATCAAGGTGTTGGTGGTGGCAATGAATGGTCTACCTTACAAAATGGTATGATCCTTAATATTACCTTTATCCTTCCTCATATCCAAGATAACAAAATAAATGAGAATTTTAAGACCACCTACTTACACCAAAATATCTTCAACAATACCTTTAGGATACCTAAGTGACCTATCAACAAGTTTTAAACATAATTTGATGGACTTCAATTTCCCTAAATTTAATTGTTTAAATATAGAGTAAGGCATAAGGTTAACTCCAGCTCTGAGATCAAGCATACCTTTGACTTTCTTACCATTTTCAGAAGAATTATTTATGATGAAACTAAATAGATCTTGTTGCTTTAGGAGTGGACTTGAGGATGATAGAAGGCTTGTAGAGATTATTAGTTTTGTGTAAGGACGACCCCTTATTTGCCTCTTCATTCGCGCTTTCTTCACTCGCATCATCCTTATTTCCCATTTTAGCAATACATATGGGGTTAGACAAGACAGTAAAATATGGAAACTCAAGTTCATTATCATAAATTTCACCAATTTCAAGGTCAGTGATGACTTGAGCTTGCACTGATTAACTAAGTAACTTGTCCTTTTTGACGAGATGTTGAGCTGTCTCACCAACTTGTATAGCCAATTGGCCGACTTTAGTTTCAATTCAGTTAACAAAGGCCTCCAATGATTCAAACCGCCGATTATTCCACTCTTGTGTTTGCTAACTAACTTGAATAAAAGAATTCAAACTCTCTTCTAATGTGGATTATGGTGGTTTCTCTTGATTGGTTGCCATTCTAGGTAATTATGTAAACAATACTAGAAAAATAGATTAAACGTGACACTTAATAATCTTTGACTAGAAACAAACAAAAAGAATCATAATCTAGAAATACGAAAAATCTACCCTATATACTAAAAGAAAAAACAAAGTTGACACATGTCATTACCTTAGTAATCTTGGACATTTGTTAATTTCTCTTCCTCCCAACTCCACATGGCAGCTTCACGTTTATCTATGTGTCAATCCTATGTACAAAACTAAAAGATAACAAATTTAATTAAGATTCTAAAAGATAAAATATAATCCAAAAACTAAAGGATTTGCTTACAACTAGTTTGGAAAATAAAGGTATTTTTATTTTATTTTTAGTGCAATGTTTTCTTTTTAAGCAGCTGTCAAGATTTTCGTAAGTATGAAGACTGTATTCTTAATGTAATATCATTATATTGATAGGTATAAGTTAATGTATTTGCTATAGGTATGTTTTTTTTTTGTAGTCGTATCAGGTGATTGTATTTTTATATAACTAAAATATGTATACTCAGTATAGTCTTATTGCATATTAAATACAGTTTAATCGCATACTTATATGCATAATACACATTATCAACAAAATGTATTGTTATAGAAAATAAAATATGTACACACAGGTAGTTTTATTGCATTTTTAATATAGCTTTATTGCATATTTAGGGTAGTTGTTATTGCATATTTAATACAATTTATTAGCTGATTGTATATATAGTAACTAACATATGTATACTTAGGGTAGTGTTATTGCATATTTAATACAGTTTTATTGAAAACATAGAGTAATTACATTGCATTCTTTTTGCACTCTTCTTGCTTACTTAGTATAGGTTTACTGTATTCTTTCTGCAAACTTTTTGCATACTTGGTATAGGTTTACTGTATAGACAATATTTATAGTTATACTGTGTAGTACATTGTGTACTTAATGTGATCTTACTGAATACTAAATATATATTTACAACATACTATTTATAGTTTTAGTTCATGTTTACACTACACACTCACTATATTCTTACTGCATATTTTAGAATTGTTTAATGCAAACTCCGTGTTACATGTACATGTCTTTTTGAAGTTTTTGTTTTGGTTGCATGATGGGTTGGGTGTTTTGCAGAAGTACACTTCGCAGTTGGTGTCCAGATTGTCATGTCTTGCGACGAATGTGGTGGATATTATTTCTCTATTACATAATGCACCGGCGGATGTTGCTTCTGATTCTGTTTTTGCGAAGATGAGGGATACTGCTAGGAATTTGATATTTTTAAATGGCAAGCAGGGGGATGTTCAACGGGCAGATGATGTGGTTTATAGTAGTGCGTCTCAGCAAAACGAAGCCTTTTGGAATAATGCTGAGAACATTGCTATAATTGAGGAAATATAAAGTGTTGTATTGAAGATTAATGAGTTTATGAAGATGTTTCATGATCCAAGTTTTAGTATCGGCTTAACACAAGAGAGAGTTATATAAGAGTGGGATACCATCATCGAGACTTCACGATAGTATGCGAATGTTTTTCTTCGAGACAACAATGGAACAAGAGGTTGTGTGTGGCAATGTATCTGATGTGAGTTTGTTTTATTTTAACGTGCATTCATTTTTTAATTTTATTGTATGCTTATGTATTCCCTATTTTTACTTTCATTTGCAATGTAGGATGATCAAAATAGAAACGATGCGGTTGGGAATGAAGTGTTGTCCGACGCAAATGTTGAAAAGGAGGTTGGAAAGGCTGCGCCGAGGAATGGCCAAAGGAAGTTGAAGAAAACTAATATTGTGGGTTCACCTATTATTTCATCTGAGATTGATTCGATTTTGAAACCTGGTGAAATGCAGCTAATGGTGGCTAAGTGGATGTTTGAGAAAACATGTGCAAATGAGTAAGTTATTTCTTTTTTATAAGGATTACATTTGTATCATCTATGTTTAACTTATCGTTTTTTGATAGGAATGAGTTGGTTTATAAGGTTGGTTATATTATGTTGTGGAGGAAAGAGATGGAGTCACTGAGGCATGGAGAGTATGTATTTGTGGCCGTTGTCAACGTGTGGTCGAGGGTGTTAAACTCGCGTGAGGGTTTGAGGAGCAAAAGCATACCCACCAGATTCTTTGCTACGACATACTCTACTGTACTTTTTAATATATTTTTTTCGTGCTGCAATTTTGTTTATTGTTTTTTTAATAATCGTTTTTTGCATGTTTTGCAGTTGTATACTTGGGGTGCCCAAGTATGGACTTGATGATAAGTCTGCGTTGACGACTTTCTCCCAAAGCTTTGGTGCTGAATTGGGTGATCCGACCCCCGAAAAACTGCAAGGGTTTGAGATGGCTAGTTTAATTTTTTTATCATCTAGTATCCATTTTTAATTGGTTGGTTGTTTAAAAATACTCTGACTAGTTATATTTTTGTATTAGTTTATTCATGTATTTTCTTTATTCTTTTTTGGAGTTTTTTTCTCTATATGTAAGATTGAGCACTTAAATGTCCTCGTGTTTGAATATAGAAGAGACACTGTTACATTTTAGACAATTTCGTTGTTGGCGGTACAAGTTGCGATAAATATGAGAAAATTCCGAGAGATTTGGTTAGTATTATTCAGAAGGTTTTTGTGTTATTCCTACATTTTTACTTAGTGAAATCTTACTGCATACTTAGTATAAGACTACTGCAATCTTATTGATATTACACTGTATTCTTGGTTCAACCTTACTGGATACTTAGTGCAACTCAACTGCATACTTTGTGCAATTTTACTGCATACTTGTATAATTTTGGTGCATAGTTACATTTTGCAGAGTATGTTAGATAAATGTTTTTATCAAAATTTTGATGATTTTGTTTAATTGTGTTTTTACACCAAAACAATATTTTTGAATGTTGTCCAAATACTCCCAATTAATTTAAAAAAGTTTTTACTAATTTTTTGGAGTATTTCTTGAAGTTTATTTTTGACAAAAATCGGACAACACTTCTGTTTTGAGGTTAACCAATCGCCCTAGAGGGCATCCCGTACCTGAAAGTCGAAACTTGAAACATAAACAAAATCTGGGGATAAAAATGGGCAGGTCGACCGGTCGGCCTTGGTGCCTGTACTTTGGCAAACAACATAATTCTTTCCTGTATTGATTTTTAAGGACCTGGACCGGTCCAACAGGGGGTCGACCGGTCGGAGCCCCCGTCGACCGGCCCCCCTGTGTAAAATTGTGCAATCTATTTTCAAATTTCTATTTCTACTCGACCGGTCGCCATATATTTTTGACAGCAAAATTCAAACCGTTGGACAACCATTATCTGCAAGATTTACTTTAACAATTTTGTACAATATTTTTACATCTTGTGATATTCTTTTTGCAGACAAAAGTGGAGATGGAGGAGCCTATGTTGGAGATCCAATCTTGAAGACTCTCCTATAAATAGAGGAAGACTTGAAGCAAACAATACAACAACACAAGCAAACAACTCAACAAGAAAATCAGCAAATTTCTCTTAGCTTTCATATTTCAAATTCTTGTTGTAATAGCCTAAGCTCTTGCACTTGCACATTTTGAGGTCTAGGCTTTTTATTCTTGATTACACTTGCACTCAAAGTTTGTATACTTCATTATTGATTTGTAATCTTGAATTTTTCTATCATCCAAAACAAGATATCCTTGTTAGTGTTCTTGTGGTAAGAACACACTTGGATGATCTTAGGTGTTGAAGAGTGTGGTACTCTTCATAGGTGAAGGAAGATTGTGGTAATCTCCTTGAAGGTGTTGTAAGAAAATTGTGGTGATCTTCAAAGGTGGTGGTGTAATAGTTGTGGTAACTATTAATAAAATTCTTTTTCTTTTTCGAAATCCATCTCGGAGATACTGGGGTGGTAGAGCACGTAGTCCATAGGTGAGGTAAAGCTCTATAAATCATTTTGTGTTGTTTATTTTCTGCATTTACATTCTTGCTATCATCTTCATATTCGAAAAGAGGGCAAAACTCGGAAAATCGACATAATCTATTCACCCCCTCTAGATTATCATAGCCACTTGGACTAACAAGTGGTATCAGAGCCAAACTCTTTGACTAGCTCGTTCCACATTGCGAGTAAAGAGTAAAGATCCATGGCTACGAACGAAGCCTATCTCACCACCGGCGCCTCCACCAACAAGCCACCGCTATTCGACGCCAACAACTACGCATTTTGGAAAGACCAAATGGAGTGCTTTCTACAAGGGTGCGGGTTTGACATATGGAATGCCGTCATTGAAGGAATTGATCAACCAATCAAGAAATTGGAGGATGGCACCTCTGTTCTCAAAACTTTCAAGGAATTTGATGACAACGACAAGAAGTCATTCTCTCTAAATGGTAAGGCCTTGAATATTTTACATTCTTCACTCACCACCACCGAGTACAACCGTATTCGAGGAATAAGGTCCGCACATGAAGTATGAGAAAATTAGAAACCATCTTTGAGGGCACAAATAAAGTGAAGCAAGCAAGAAAAATAATGCTTGTGAAAGACTTTGAAAATTTCAATATGCATGATGGTGAAAGCATATCAAAAATGGTGGAAAGACTTGACAACATTGTTAATCCTCTTGTGGCTCTTGGGAAGGTTAATTCCAAAGAAGACAAAGTCACCAAGGTCTTGAATGCTCTTCCCGGCTCATGGTCCGAGAAAGTAACGGCAATCACGGAAGCACAAAATCTCGAAACACTCAAGTTCGATGAGCTCGTGGGAAACCTCCTCATTTATGAAGTCTATCTTAAGGAGAAGAAAAATTCTCAACCATCCACTGCTAAACTGGGTATGCAAAATATTCCTAAAGGCTTAGCATCATCTTCGAATATTTCATATTATGCTAGTGATGAAGATGACGAGGAAATGGCGGCTCTTGTCCAAAAATTTGCAAAGTTTGTTAATAAAAATAAAGCAAGAAACCCGAGAGACAATTCATGTTTCAAATGCAGAAAAATAGGACACTATATAGCCGATTGCCCAAAAATTGCGAAAGAGGAGCAAAAGAAGAAAAAGCCTTTTCCTAAAAAGAAGGCTCTAAATGCGGATGTCAAGACTTGGGATGAACTCCTTGCCACATCCGATGAAGAAGGAAAAACCGAACATGGTCTAATGGCCATAGACGACGAAAATAACGAGGTATGCTCTAATTCTTCAACTTCTTCTTTAGTTGATGAATTACAATGTGATTTTGATGAATTGCAAAATGAATTTCAAAATTTGATTGTTAAATACAAGACTTTGAAAAAGGAGCATAAAGAGCTTAAAATTGAAAAGGATAAATTGTTTACTTCTTATGAATCTCTTGATAAAGCTCATGCTATCACTCTTACCAAAGTCCATACTCTTGAAACCGAAAAAAAATTGCTCACAAATGATCTTGAATGTTTGAAAAAGGATGTGCATCGTTTTCACTTAAGTACGGATAAAGTTACAAAAATTCTAGATGCACAAAGAGGTGAGCATTCTAAATTAGGACTTGGCTATAAACCTTTTCAACCTATTTCAAAGAAAAATGACCAAGGTCCGACTTTCATACGTGCTAGTAGTAGAGCTGGCAATGGGCCGGGCCGGGCCAGCCCGTTGGGCTTTTGAAAATTTTCGGGCCGGATCGGGCCAGCCCGATTTTGTGCGGGCCATGATTTCCCTAGCCCAGCCCAGCCCAACTACGGGCCACGGGCCCGATTTTGTGCGGGCCATGATTTCCCTTGCACAGCCCAGCCCAACTACGGGCCACGGGCCAAACCAGCCCAAGTTAATTATTTAAAAAAAAACAAAAAATCATTTTTTTACGCCAAAACAAAAAAAAAAAGCTATTAAAAAGCCAAACTCTGAAAGGTATTAAAAACTTATCATTGGATGGGGTCTTTTACATAGATAAATTTGTTTAAATAATACAGGATTTAGACTTATTCTCTGCCCAGATACTTTTCATGATCTCTAAAAGCTATTAAGTATTGAAAAATACTACCCCAACAAACTGCATCATTAAAAAGCAAAAAGGAAAGCTATTAAAATGGCCAAAAGTTATAAACCAAACCCATCACCATCGGTCCATCATCTTGTAGCATGTAGGCATGTGGGTAGACTACCAGAGTGCTCCACCAACTTAAAGGAAATACATTTTTTACATTATTTTTTAATTAAAAATTATCGGGCTCGGGCCTGCCCGAAAAGGATGGGCTATTTTGGCCCAAGCCCGTCTGGCCCGACGGGCCTATTGGATCGGGCCATTTAGGCCCGAATTTTTTCGGGCCATAAAAAATAAGGCCCAGCCCAACCCAATATGTGGGCTGGCTGGGCCAATGTTGCCAGCTCTAGCTAGTAGTTCCCACAATCTTATTTGCTTTTATTGTGGTAAAGTTGGACATTATGCTACTCATTGTAAATTGAAAAATAACTTTAGCTACTATTAGAGACCCAAAGGTCTCAAGACTAACCCCCATAGACCCCAAAACTACAGGGTACCTAAAAATAATTCATTTATAGGTAATAGGGACTATAACAACAATGGAAGATTCAAAATGGCTCGTGGACAGCGGATGTTCACGCCATATGACCGGAAGGAGAGAACTTTTTACCAATATCAAGCTCCAAGAAGAGGGTATGGTCATGTTCGGGAATGGCAAAGGAAGAATTCTTGGAAATGGAGAAATTGGTTACTCTTCCTTCTCTCTTAGTAATGTTCTTTATGTTGAAGGGCTTAAGTTTAATTTGATAAGTGTAAGCCCAACTTTATGATTCAAATTATAATGTTATTTTCAATAAAGAAAAATACCTTATTGTTAAAAATGATGAAATTATTTGTGAAGCAAATAGAAAAGGCAATCTTTACAAAATTTGCACAAGTGATTTGGTTAGTCAAAATGTTTCTTGTCTTGTCGCCAATAATGATTTAACTAGTTTATGGCATAGGCGACTTGGACATGTTGGATACAAAAAATTGCAAACTATTTACAAAAACCAACATGTAAAAGGACTATCCAAATTGAATTTTGAAAATCTTGGCTTATGTGACACTTGTCAAAAGAACAAATTAGTTAAGAGTAGTTTTAAGCCAAAAAATGAAATTTCCACAACCAAGCCTCTACAACTTCTTCATTTAGATTTGTATGGGAATATTGGTAGTCTAAGTGGAAAGCATTACACTTTTGTTATAGTCGATGATTTTTCTAGATATACTTGGCTCTTTTTCTTGCAAATAAAAGCGATGCCGTTAATGAGTTTGTTAAGTTGTGTAGACTTATTGAGAATGAAAAAGAAGATACCATAAAGTCTATTCGAAGTGATCGAGGTGGAGAATTTGATAGAGAATTTAGAGTCTTTTGTGAAACTAAAGGATATGGTCACAATTTTTCGGCTCCAAGGATACCTCAACAAAATGGAGTAGCCGAAAGGAAGAATTGGACACTTCAAGAAATGAGTCGGTCCATGCTCAATGAATTTTCACTTCCAAAATATTTTTGGGCCGAAGTCGTAAGTACCGCTTGCTATGTCATTAATCGAGTTTATATTCGTCCTAAAATGAATAAAACTCCATATGAACTTTGGAAAGGAAAAACTCCAAATATTAGTTATTTCAAAATATTTGGATGCAAGTGTTTTATTTTGAATACTAAGGATCAATTGGATAAACTTGATCCTAAGGCCGATGAAGGAATATTTATGGGGTATTCAACCAAGAGCAAAGCATATTGGGTTTACAATACGTATGGTTGTTGAAGAATCCATCCATGTCAAATTCAATGAAGCCTCGGGTGTTGAAAGGATACCCAATGATGAAAGTGATGAAGAGGATATTATTGAACCAATTGTTCAAGATGATGCTCAAAATGATCAACCTTCAAGCTCAAATGTTCCTCAAGAAGACAAAGGTGATATTTTGAATCTTCCCGTAGCATTGAAATTTAAGGGAGATCACCCAAAAGATCTTATATCTCAAAAAGAGCCTAAAAATGCTAAGGAAGCTATTGAAGATGAGGATTGGTTTTAGAAATGCAAGAGGAGTTGAATCAATTTGAAAGAAATGATGTTTGGGAATTGGTACCTTGTCCTCCATCACAGACAATTATTGGTACAAAATTGGTATTTCGGAACAAGCTCGATGACCAAGGCAATATTGTTCGAAATAAAGCAAGGTTAGTAGCTCAAGGGTATTGTCAAGAAGAACATATTGATTATGATGAAACTTTTGCACCCATAGCACGTTTAGAAGCTATTCGTATTTTACTTGCCTATTCTTATTTTAAAAATTTCAAGCTTTACCAAATGGATGTTAAATCCGCTTTTCTAAATGGTATTATTCAAGAAGAAGTTTATGTAAAACAACCTCGGGGGTTTGAAAAATTTTCTAGGCCAAATGATGTTTATAAACTTAAGAAGGCCTTATATGGTTTAAAACAAGCACCCCGTGCATGGTATGAAAGACTTAGCTCTTTTCTTTTGTAAAATGGATTTACAAGAGGTAAAGTTGATACTACTCTCTTTGTTTTTGAAAAAGGGCAGGATTGCTTATTAGTGCAAATTTATGTTGATGATATTATATTTGGTGCTACTAATGAATCTTTGTGCAAGAAAATTTTCTAAGTTAATGCAAGGTGAATTCGAGATGAGTATGATGGGGGAGCTCAATTTCTTCCTTGGACATCAAATTAAGCAATGCCAAGAAGGAATTTATATTTCACAATCAAAGTATACAAAAGAACTTCTAAAGAAGTTTGGCATTGAAGAAGGAAGAAGCGTCACTACTCCTATGGCAACTAATGTCAAGATAGACAAAGATGAAAAAGGCAAGTCGGTTGATGAATCCAAGTATCGAGGTATGATTGGTAGTTTACTTTATTTAACCGCAAGTAGACTGGATATTCTTCATGCCGTATGCCTATGTGCTCGTTTTCAAACACACTCCCAAAGAATCTTATATGAGTGCCGTTAAAAGGATTTTTCGATATTTGAAAGGCACTATTCAATATGGTTTATTTTATCCAAAGAATGAAAATTTCTTTCTTAAAGGTTATCGTGATTTGGATTATGCGGGAAATATTGATGACCGTAAGAGTACATCCGGATCATGTCAATTTTTAGGCAATTGCCTAGTTTCTTGGTTTTCAAAGAAACAAAATTGTGTTTCACTTTCAACGGCCGAAGCCGAATATATTTCTGTGGCCTTTTGTTGTACTCAATTGCTTTGGATGAAACAAACTTTAGTAGATTATAAATGTTCTTTTGAAAATGTTCCTATTTTTTGTGATAACATATCCGCTATAAATATTGCTCAAAACCCGGTTCATCATAACCGTACTAAACATATTGAGATTCGACATCATTTTCTAAGGGATTGTATTTCAAAACGAAAAATTGAGATATCTTTTGTTCCATCTCAAGATCAATTAGCGGATATCTTTACAAAACCGCTATCTTCCGAGAATTTTGCTTCAATACAAGCTCGGTTAGGCATAATGCATATTGAATGAGGTCTATGTTTGCATTTTGCATATTTTTAAAACTTATGGGTGAAAAATCGGATTTTTGGTTCAAAATTTGGGCAGAAACTGAACTGGTGTTCAGACACCGGTCGACAGAGAGGTCGACCGGTCGACAGGCTGTAGGGACCGGTCGCCCTACCCGTCGATCGGTCGCCCTAGGGGATTTCAGAAATAAAAATGGTTATGTCCTTCATTTCGGTATTTTTGATCATTTTCTTCAAAACTCGAACCCCTTTGCATTTTTCACACACAATTCACTCAAAATGATTTCTTATTCATAAATTCTATATTTTTGTGTTTATATTACTCGTATTTCATCATTCTTATCCGACTTCTCCGATTAATTGGTAAGAATTCTTATTTTTAATCTCAATTGGGTTGAACCCTTGAGAAAGAGCCTGTATTTTGATATCTTGATGAATTTCTTGTATAATTATGATGAGCATGATGATTGTTGATGGATAATACTTGTATAATTGTATTTGGTGATGAAATTTTTTTGGCTTGATTACATTCCAAAAGCGTTATACATCTCTTGTTTTATTTATTCTACACACGCCAAGTGTTCGACAAAATATTTCTATGAAAAATTCATCACCTACATAATTCTCTCGATTTCAAAAGTCTTATATACTTATAGATATCATGTTTTATCAATCAAATGAGCTTTTGCAAATCAAATAATCAACGTTTCCCTTTTATTTGGAATTTAAGCTTCAATGTTCAAAACGCTCGATAAATCGATTAAATTGCGCACTTTGATATGATTATATAATGTTTTTATCGTGCTAACATTCTTTTTGATGATTCCAAAGTGGGAGAAACAGGAAAAACGCTCATACGCTATAAGAAGTGAAAATAAGCTCGCGAGAAAAGCTATAAGCTAGGGCTCTTAAAAGCCAAAAGTTGTGAATGATTCTAAGTCCAATTGATGTATTATGGACTTTTATGCTTGTCTAATGATGTCTCTTTGATAGGGGGAGCTTGTAAGCTCATGATATTCAAGCTTAAATTGTAAAAGCTAAGCTTTTAGCTTCTAGTTGTTTGCTTCTATACTTGATCTTGATGTGCATGTTGATAGGGGGAGCTTTTATAAATTATTTTTGAAAAATCTTTGCTTCTATCCTTGTGTTTTTACTTATGATAAATGTTGCTTGTAATGGATCAATGTTTTAGACCGGAAAAATGTCTTTTGTTTTAAAATCGATCTCCTAAAATTGTTTTGGTTTGTAATCATCAAAAAGGATGAGTTTGTTAGATAAATGTTTTTATCAAGATTTTTTGATGATTTTGTTTAATTGTGTTTTTACACCAAAACACTGTTTTTAAATATTGTCCAAATACTCCCAATTGATTTAAAAAGGTTTTTACTAATTTTTTGGAGTATTTTTTGAAGTTTATTTTTGACAAAAATCGGACAACACTTATGTTATGAGGTCAACAGGTCGCCCTAGAGGGCATCCCGTACCTGAAAGTCAAAACTTGAAACATAAATAAAACTGGGGATAAAAATGGGGCGGTCTGGCCGACTCTCGTACTGTACTTTTGGCAAACAACAAAATTCTTTTCTGTATTGATTTTTAAGGACCTAGACCGGTCCAACAGGGGGTCGACCGGTCGGACCCCCCATCGACGGTCCCCCTGTGTAAAATTGTGCAATCTATTTTCAAATTTCTATTTCTACTCGACCGGTCGCCATATGTTTTTTACAGCAAAATTCAAACCGTTGGACAACCATTATCTGCAAGATTTACTTTAACAATTTTGTACAATATTTCTACATCTTGTGATCTTCTTTTTGTAGACAAAAGTGAAGATGGAGGAGCCTATGTTGGAGATCCAATCTTGAAGACTCCTCTATAAATAGAGGAAGACTTGAAGCAAACAATACAACAACACAAGCAAACAACTCAACAAGAAAATCAGCAAATTTCTCTTAGCTTTCATATTTCAAATTCTTGTTGTAATAGCCTAAGCTCTTGCACTTGCACATTTTGAGGTCTAGGCTTTTTATTCTTGATTACACTTACACTCAAAGTTTCTATACTTCATTATTGAGTTGTAATCTTGAATTTTTCTATCATCCACAACAAGATATCCTTGTTAGTGTTCTTGTGGTAAGAACACACTTGGGTGATCTTAGGTGTTGAAGAGTGTGGTACTCTTTATAGGTGAAGGAAGATTGTGGTAATCTCCTTGAAGGTGTTGTAAGAAGATTGTGGTGATCTTCAAAGGTGGGGGTGTAATAGTTGTGGTAACTATTAATAAAATTCTTTTCTTTTTCGAAATCCATCCCAGAGATACTGGGGTGGTAGAGTACGTAGTCCCTAGGTGGGGTGAAGCTCTATAAATCATTGTGTGTTGTTTATTTTCCGCATTTACATTCTTGCTATCATCTTCATATTCGAAAAACAGGACAAAACTCGAAAAATCGGCATAATCTATTCACCCCTTCTACATTATCGTAGCCACTTGGACTAACATAGTACACTGCATGTTATGTGTTAGTATTATTATTGCATATTTAAGATGTTTTTGATGTATACTTTATACATATACATTGTATTGTTGTTATAATCCAATTTTCACTCATATTTGTTGCTAGATTCGAGTTTTTTCACTATATCTATCTTCGAGGGGTTGTGATCACATGGCATGGGTCATCCAAAAAGCTCGACTGACTAGGTTGTCTATGCCATGGAGAGACTCTGAGAACAAAGTAAATTGTGAGATTTTTGCCATGCGCCACATGGAGACATACATGGGTGGAGGTGCAAGAGGTTGGGATTGTGAGCTGAAGAAGGATGGTGGGAGTCAGATATCAAACCTTCTTATAAAGTATCATTACTCGATAATTGCTGAAGAGAACAATGAGCAAAGGGAAATGAATTTGGCGGAGGCAAGGAAGTTCTGGACTGGAAAGGAGATTATATGATATTGTAAACCTTTTCAGTGTTTCGACAAACGATCTTTATGTTATTCTCTTTTTTGGATTTGATTGTTGGATGTTTATTTATTATCTTTTGGGGCGGGATACTTGTGCACAGCTAATATAATTTTTATTAGATAATTTAACTATGATATAGCAGGGATTGTTTTCGTTTAAAAAGTTCCTGATTGTTGTTTGGCTTGTTGGACCAAAACTGTATTTTGTTTTTGTTCGAATTTTAGTGGATTGAATTTTATAATGTACTGTATATATTCTGTAAAACTAAAATAAGACTATGTATACTCAGTATATTGTTATTGCACACTCAATACAGTTTTACTGCATAACTAGTATAGTTAATTAAGTATAATTCTTAGTGAACCCTTATTGTGTATTTTGTGCAATCTTACTGTATACTTAGTTAAAACTAATTATATATTTAGTTGATTTTTAGTGCATAGATACACTGCATAGTACACTGCATAATTGGTGCAATATTACATCATAGTTACTACAAGAATGTTGCAGACGAAGCATATTTTTAGTTCAAATCCCGGATTTTTAATGATTGTAGTCTTATTTAGCTCTATTGTATACTTAGTTTAGTTGTATTGCTTATTCAATACAGTTTTACTGCATATTTATCATAGTAATATGTATGTTTAGCTCTGTAGTATACTTAGTTTAATTGTATTGCTTATTCAATACAATTTTACTGCATATTTATCATAGTAATATGTAAGTTTAGTTTTCATGCATTCTCGACACAGTTACATTTAAGTTTTCTTATTATACTGTCTACGACTTGCATTTCATACTGCATAATTAGTATAATTTTAATGCATATGGTTTAATGTTTATGATAGAAAAATAGGAAAACAATTATAAAAAATAGCGAAATAATTTAAAATTAACAATAATTAATATCTAATTAGGGTTCAATTCATTTGGGGCATGTTCTACTATTATGAGTTGTAACTTTGCCACACAAACCACATCGTCTCTTCAATTTGGTGCTTGCCTTTATAGCCTTCTTCTTTTGACTTTGTATACGACTTTTCATACGGCTCCCACTCCCTTTGTTTTTCGCTTATTATGGCGGCAATACATTGATATCCATCCGTGATGTTGACCCATAATAGGTTTTTATAAATGTCTGCTTGCCAACTATTGATCTTTCATTATCCTGATCGAGTAGTAGTTTGTTCTTCTCTTCTGATATTACACGTGACAAAGATGAGAATTTCTCTATATCCCCTTGGGCGAGCCCAATGCAACAATGAAAATATGACCAAAGATTGTTGAGAGTTACGCTTGCTTCGTTGCCTCCAGTAAACTGGTACACATTTCTGTTTTTTGAAAATGGATGCATTGATGCAGTTTTCAACCAACGTCTAATCAAATATTTGGATGGAATCTCTTATTTTTTCTTTAGTAGTAGCAGTATATGACGACAAAGTAGTCTGTGTCGTTCAAACATCTTGCAACTGCAACTTGATATTGCATCATTCTTGTAACAATTGACATCGAACACTCTATTAGTTCGGTCTCTCACTTTGTAACAACATTGGTCTGTATTATCGATGACACCAACCACTGAGCAATTGAAACATGATGCTTCAATTTCCTTGCGGACATCCAAAAATACTGCATGTGTGTACACTGATGCTGCATGTGTTTCATCCTATAATGGTGTTTTGCATTTGGGATTTAACGTTTCATATTTGTTGCCTAATTTATCTGATTTGTGGTGTTGAGAGTCCATTGCATTTTCGAATGGCATAAGAAATTCCACCAAACTCCCCCGAGGGTTTGTGAAAGTGCCAAACTAACTATTGGCGCTTTTTGACCTTGATGTTGCCCTTAGTAGACCGCCCATTGGTATGTCCCTAAAATATGTTGGTATCTATCTTTGTCTAAGTTCAAGCATTGTATTAAACCATAGATGTGATGTTAATTCAAACTCATCCATAACACCATGCGATTTTGCCTCGAACTCCTCTGGCTCAATGTAACCATCCCATACAACATAATTTAGCCTCCACATGAAATTGTTATCTTTGAGCAATGATGGCCCGATTTTTGTGCTTACCTTTTCCGTGATGTGCTATATACACAGCCGATGACTAGCCTTTTGAAAAATAGCTTAGATTGCATTCTTCATTGCTGGTTCTTGGTCAATACCGATATAGTTTGGCTTTTTACCCATTGCATGTAAGAAGTTTTTGAATAGCCATATGTATAACGCTTCATCTTCTTTTATTATCAATCCAGCTGCAAATGTTACACACCACCTATGATTGTCTATCCCGGCAAAATGGGCGAACACCATCTTATACCTGTCATTTTTTGCTTTAAATAAATGCACAAGTTAATACATATTTTATGTAGCGATAAATGATTAAATACACAGTATTATTGAACTAAATATATATTGTAGTTAAATTTGACATGCGTAGAGTGAAACATTTTAAATTACACATTAATATTGAACTAAAATAGACATTGTAGTTAAATTAATGCATACTGTAAAATATTTTAAATTACACAGTACTAATAAAGTAAAGACACGATATTATTGAACTAAATATTCACCACAACTATCGGTTTATTATTATTTTTAAAAAGTATATGTTCAATACTTGTTCGTATTGTATGTAGCATCAAATGAAACGACATCACCGAATACGTCATAATTTTGTACTGATGTCTGGTTTGCCCAGAATAGTCGGGTTAGCTGATCATTCTCATCGATATTATAATCGAATGCCATTCCCGGATTTATTTTCTTTTTCTGAGGCACTTATCTATTACCAACTACGCATCCGCACCACATATATAGGCATTCAAATCTCTTTTAAAGTTTTTGAAATCTATTTGGGGTGCTCCAACATTGGAGTACCCTCCTGTCATCTCCTTAAACACTTTGAGGGTTTTAGCAGTATCAACATTTGCCTTTGAAGAATTTAAGATGAATTGTTGATGCCTAAAATTAAGACTCATGTTCGCCTTCATAAATTGTCTGTATGGTTCCAAAGTCAAAGAATGAGTGTGTCTCTCTTCAAAATATTTTATTTTGTACGAAGGAGTTGTGTATTGAAATATACACATTACATTGCAACCTACTCGCCATGACGCCCTTGTACCTGATGTTGTACTCTTCTGCAATTCATCTTCGTCATTGTTACCAACTGGATTTGAAACTTTACTATTTTTGAAGCATTCTCGGTTGCGTACTATATATTGGACATGTATGACGTTGTTTCTAAACCTTCTTGTCGTACTTGTTTGAATGTCGAACCCACTATAGGAGCCATATTCCCTATAGAATTGTACGCCTTTTTCTAATGTTTTAAATTCCATTCCGATGCGCGGGATTTTTTCTTGTTCAACTATGGGAATCCAGTATTTTGTTAAACCAGGCGAAATCTCTAGTCTTTCCCTACCATAACCTGCATTGTCTGATACAATAGACGATTAATTAGAATACCAAATTTGACACCTAATTTTGCAGTGAATAGTTCTTAAATATTAAATTTTTGATTCATACAGCGAAGATTAGTATTTATATATAAAATATATTTTTAATATAATATTTTAGTTAATTCGGTTAATTTTGAATTTTCGAACCGAATTAACCGATAACCAAAATTCTTCAAAACATTTAACCATTCACCAAATTGAAATAATTAGGTTACCGATCGAATCAACCAAATTAATTCGGTTAATGATTAACCGGAAAAAAATCGATTAATTGAACACCCCTAATCGGGAATGCCTCAAGCCATAATTGAGGTTTCTTGTTGTGAAGTCTTTTCCTTGCGGCTAAAAGCGCAGCTTAGCATACTAGACATTTTATCATTGGATCTTTGATCAGGAAAATATGTTCATGTCTTTGTTAATCTTGTATTTGGTATTTTCAGGCATAGAAGAATAACATCAAATATTATGATGTATATCATGATTCTAAGTTTTAATATTATAATAAAAAAATATTAGTATACAAGGAATTGGTTTGAAAGTCAGACAGGTATGATTTGTACTTTTGACGAATGAAGTAATAAATAGAGGATTTTAATAGAAAATAATAGGAAGAAGAGAAAGTTCATGGCAAATGGCTTAGCATATGGGCATTAGATAATATATTAGGTGTGGATAAATAATAATAATAGATTAATGTGTTATGTCTAGGGGTGTCAAATCGAGTTGGGTCCGGGTTCGTGGGTTCGGGTTCGTGGGTTCGTGGGTCAGACTACCTCAACCCGGACCCAACCCATTTAATTATTCGTGTCGAGAAGTAGGACTCGAACCCAACCCTTTTTTTCGGGTAACCGAACCCAACCCTACTGATTGTTTATTCATTAACCAATTTGTATGTTTTTTTGTGGTGTCGTGTAAGCGTAAGTGTACTCCATTGTGACAAGATCATGAATTAATAATTGAAGGTAGGAACTATGACACTAAAAGTCAAAAATACCATTCCATACAGATGAACTTAGGGATGCGATTTCTCAAAAGTTACTGATCATCTTAAAAAATCCAAAATGAACCACCACCATAAGAACACATTAAAAACTGATTTCATACATATTATATACCAAACTAGAACAAATTAGAATTGACATCTTCAACCACCAATGGTTTATATTCATCTTTGAGATTCAACCTCATGACATCTTGATCACTTCTTCAAAAAGTAACTCAGTTGAGATATTTACGCATTAAGAAAATAAGATAAATTCAATAAGAAGACAAATTTTACATTAAAAAACAAGTTAACAAAAACTCTAAACACTTACCTTTTTTCCAAAAAACCAGTCCTGCAACATATCAAAGCTTCAAGAACTTCGGTGTCATTGAACTACGATATTGGTCAAGTATTCTACCACCAAGGCTAAAAGCGATTCGGATGCTCTCTTTGTTGAAACAGAAGCAAAGAATATCCATAGCTAATCTAGCTAGGTCGGATATCTATATGCTTTGAGCTCCAAAATTCAAGCACATCAAATGGAAATTTTCTTTTAGTTCTTTGCTCATCTAGGTACATTTGTAATTGGGTCTTTTGAACACTACTAGCAAACTCAAAACCTTCAAATTCATCAAATTCTGTTATATCAACCAACATAAAAATGAATTAGATAGAGACAATGCAAAATGATAAAATAAAAATGCATATTCTAATGTAATATTATTGATAATATTAAAAAGTCTAAGATCTTACCTTAAAAACATTTGGGACTTCTTTTTCTGAATATGAGAATTGACATCATTGCTACGTGAAGACGAAGACGATGCTCTCGAATTAGAAGTCTTTGACTCTCTCATATACTCATCAAATAATGCAAAAAGTGTTTCCTTCACTCTCATTAATTCTTGGGACCCAACACCATAAATCTTTCCATAACTAAACTCAAGAAACTCAAACTTGTATCTAGGATCAAATATCACAAAGAATAGCTAACAAGACATTAAACTCGCACCAATATTTGTTAAATTTAACAAACATCCGGTCGGCTATCCGCTTCATAAAAAGGTTAGGACTCTTGGACTCCTCTATTAACTTCAACTCTATTAGAAAAACATGAGGAAAATACAAGTTTCTTTGTTGGATAACGAGATCCGAAAACGAGTTAGTGGCATCGTAAAAACTTGAAGGAAATCACAAATTTTTTGAACCCTTTCCCACTCTTGAGAAGTTGGACAACTTTGAAAATTTGAATAACTTAATTGGAGGTGGCAAAATGCAAGACGATAGTAAAGAGCACTTGCAAGCATCTTATACGTAGAATTCCACCTAGTTGGAACATCTTGTACCAAAGCTTTCTTGGAATCTAGAGAAGTTTGTGAAATACAATTAATGAACTTTTGTTTTCTTCCCGAGACCCCTTAATATATTTCACACATTCTCTAATTTTATCAATCGCAACATCGATTTCTTTTAGACCATCTTGCACAATCAGGTTGAGGATATGCGCACAACAACGGACATGAAACAATTTGCCTTCATGCAACAATGCATTCTTTAATTTTAGTTGAGTTTTAAGTATCCCGACACAAACGTCATTGGCACTAGCATTATCCAAAGTGATGGAAAACAACTTCCTTTCAATACCCCATTCACAAACCAAACTATAAATCTTTTCACCTAAAGCAATCCCATTATGTGGAGGAGGCATATATGAAAAATTCAAAATTCTTTTTTGAAGCACCCATTTTCTATCCATATAATGTGCCGTTAAACTCAAGTACCCATCATCTGTCACAATAGAAGTCCATGCATCCGAAGTTAAACATATTCTACTTGGCGATGCATGTAACTCAAAGACGTAGTTTATCAATTTGAGAAATATATACCTTTGTAATGTCGGACCTTGCGGTGTTCCTAGTAAAAACAAACTTGTGGTTCCAAGTACTTGAAGATGTTTTGAATCCCTTCATATTCCACAAATTTAAATGGTAAATCATGTCCGATGATTGCATGCACCACTAACTCCCTAAACTTATCTTGATTAAATAGTGGGTTTCTTGATGTCAAACTTCCGGACTTGTCTAAAGCAATCATGTCTTCGCCCAATATTTTTTGTTGTCATTTTCGAACATCTTTTTATATGACGGTGCAAATTACATTTCTTGCTTGCTATCACCGGATATATCCGCCGCACTTTTGCATTGACATTGTATACTTTCATTTGGTTTGATTGGGAGGATGGAAAAATGTTTCCAAACTTTAGATGTGAGCTTTCGTTTTTTCTTTGTCCTCCTGCGTTCTTTTCATTTGATTCACCTCCAATGTTTCTTGGATGCATCATCACTCTCAACTTCAACATCTATTGGAATTTTCGGAATTGTATTGCTTGCTTCCATAATTAACCTACAAATCAATTTTTAAACAGATTCAATCATCATCAACTTAAACACCTATTGAAATGTTTATGTGAATAAATTCAGACACTCATAACTAACACCATTTTCATAATTTACTGAGTATTTTATTAGTGAATAAGAAACATAATACCACAATATGAATAAGAAACATAATACCATAAACTCCAAAACACTAAGAAAGTCATGTTTTTTATAAATCGATAATTAAATGAGTGCGGATGCATATTATGTTAAGTATCTTATTTTTTATTAAATAAAATAGTTACACATAAATATTCAATATTTAAGCTTAATCATTATAATTGATATAAAATAGTGAGTTCTCCAGTGATTTGCAAGATTAATCATAAACAATCAAAAACAAGTCCCCCAAATGACATCAACTATATCACTCCTTATTCAAGACTTTGGGAACTTTGATATAAGAATCTTCATATGTGGGCACATCAACTATTATAGCATCCCTATTATCAAATATTTCGGCACATCATTTCAGATTGTCGCCTTCAAGATTCGCTCTTAAGATGGTTCAATAAGGTCAATGACCAAGTTGCCCAAACCACTCTACCACTTGCCGGATCGAGACTCGATTTTACCATATAGAATCGCTTATTTTGAACAAGTGCTTTTGGATAAGCACTTTTCCTAAAGTCAAGACGAGGGGAGTTGCTCATGACAGAGTCGCTCCGCTACCCATTTTCGTGAGTATCTTTAGATAACAGAGTATCTTTAGAAAAAAAAAAAAGAGATTTCGACATTATTTTACTAGGGTTTCTGTTTCTAATTACAAATTGGGATGGAAGTAATACCTGGAGAATCGAATCGAGATTCAATGCGAAATGATATTAGTGGCCAAGAAGAATATTTACGGCGTTGCGAGTTGCGAGTTGCGACTTGCGAGCAGAGACTCGAGAGAGAATGGCGATATGCATCTAAGGTGAGAGGTGAGAGATGAGAGGTGAGTGACTCGTTGTTGGTCGCGTATTGAAAACTTATTAGGTTTAAACTCTTCTAGGGTTTTTTTTTAACATATTTGATTGTACCATCGGATATTTTAAAAATAATAATTATTCAAAAAATTGATAATTGGGTCTAACAGTCAAACGGGTTATTGCATGGTCGACCGAGTTCGACTCGTTTAATAAACGGGTTTGGCGGGTCCAACCCGATTCGACCGGACCCACGAAGCCTGGACCCATACCCATTAATTTCGTGTTAGGTTCGTGTCGGGTTTGCGTGTCGGGTCCGTAATTGACACCCCTAGTTATGTCATATGAGATGGGATATCTTTAGTCGTTTAACCACCCGACTAATATTATAATTTTTTTAGTGCAAATTCAAACAATTACAAATAGAATGTAGGGAAGTGAATAAGTTTGAACCCTAACTTCACCTCTAATAAGTAATAGGTGAGGCTATATACCATGAGAGATAGCCCGATGAACGATATTGATTATAACATTATACAATATACATGATAAAAGTATTAGCATGATAGATAGTATTGGTGGGGTCATGGGTTGCGGATAAAAGTACAAACTTCATGACTAAAAGTACTATTAGTCTTGTTTGACGATGTCTAGTTTAGTTATTATTGATCAAGCGTATAGTGGGTATTCATAATTAGAAATAAATGTATGACAATAGCTCAATGTTTATCTCTAGAGAAACTTATTTTTTGCTTAAATTATTACATTGTACCACTCATTTCCTGATAAGAAAGAAGATTGCGAGTTGATACCTTTCAGACGTTAGTTCGATGAAGTTCAAGGTATTAACACTCTAGCTTGACTATGCGAGTGTTTGCAATCACTAAAAAAAAGTAATTCTTTAATTTGTTGTTTGCGGTGTTTGGTTTTCTCGGAAAATGGACAGAATGGCGAGACTAAATTATAAGTCGAGGAGAGAATTGGATTCTCTATCCGCAAGATGAAATTGCCCCGTACAAAAGTGCTAACGGTTCTAGGCAATCGTCTCTAAGATACAATGACTTTCAAGTTCGACTTAGCAGCACTTGCAAAAGCCAAACTTACAGCGAACAAAAACGATATCTGAGTAACTTTCGATTATGCGAGAAAAAGACAGATATAAATGATTATCTTTGAAAAGCTATGAATTCTGATATTTTCGGATGTGAAAAATGAACATCCAGGGGGCTGTTTATATAGAGATTCAGATGCCCTTTCAGGACAGGTGCATCCGTTGGTCTGGATCAATCTGGACTGTTGGATTGTGCCTTCCGATCAATAGAGACAATACGATGGTCCAGATCGCATCTCTTTCGAAGGTACACAAGCTCGCGACGCACTCGCACTGCGAATAGAGGCATCGGTCGTGAACAGACGCGTCAAATTAGCGTCGCTGCGTGCCACGTGTAGCCATCTGGAATACTGTGCCACGTCACGCCGCCGCCCTAAGTTTGCATTGCCACATCACCGAGCCACTGGACCGAACCCTGGTTCGATTTGTCAAAACTTTAAGGCTCATCAAAGCTCCTCGCGATGATGCGTATGTGCGAAGTGCAATGTGCGCCTCTAAAATGCCCAATGTGACTATGTGCGATGTGCGCGGGCCCGAGCCTAGCTCCGGTTCTGGCTCATACGTTGCTCTGCACCATTCTCGGTGCTATTTGAGCTAGCCAAAGACTAGTCAAAATTGATTTGGTCCACTAGGGTGTACCATAAAGTGCTCCACTTGATTACTCCTTATTAGTGTGAAGTTCTATATAAACTAGTCAAACATTTAATATGTTTCCTATGTGGGATATGACTTTCTATATTCCCACCCTTTTATATTCTTTATATAAGAGGCATTTAAGTGGTTAATTTTATGCATTAATTTCTCATTCACCCGAAATTGGGTTTGAGAAATTCAAAATGTTAATTTCATCTACCCGAGGTGTAGATTACGATTACATTATTTATTTCCGAAATAAATAAATGATCCCACTTAAATAATTGGTCAGACATGGGTCAAAACCTATTTTGTAAAAACCAATTTCCAATAATCCCCCACATGAATGAACATTAACGCATACATGTATACAGACTCATTCGAAAGTTCCAACGAACCATTATTGCATCAAGATAGGAAGTTTGTTGCATTGAACCTTACTTAGTAAAGTACTATTGGATTTACTAGCTGTTTAGTGACACGATGTCTTGAACTATTCAGCCGTTTGTGTAAACCAAGACAACAAGGAGGACCCCCCGACCGTTGGTGAAGAAGAAACAGACAATCAAAGGTAGACTACTATGGATACATGGCACAACAACGACTTTCTGTGTCGCAACTATGTTTTTAATGGGCTAGAAGACACCCTCTATAACATCTACAGCTCATTCAAAACGTCCAAAAAGTTGTAGGACTCCTTGGAAAAGAAGTACAAAACAGAAGATGCCAGCACAAAAAAAAATTATTAACGGCAAATTTCTGGATTTCAAGATGGTTGACACCAAGACGGTGATCAGCCAAATGCAAGAAATTCATGTGATACTTCATGACTTAGTGTATGAAGGGATTATTCTGAATGAGTCATTCCAAGTGGCTGCAATTATCAAAAAATTGCCGCCATTGTGGAAAGACTTACCTCAAGCACAAACGCTAGGAAATGGGGCTAGAGGATTTGATAGTTCGACTTTGGATTGAGGAAGACAACCAAAAATCTGAAGTAAGGTCCAACAAAACTGGAATGGAGGCCAAGGCCAATCTTGCAGAATCAATCACTAGCAAGAAACAGAAGCAATACAAAAATGCTAAAGGGAAGGCCAAAAACTTCAAAGGGAGCTACTACAACTGTGGTAAGTCGAATCACATGGCCAAGGATTACCGACACCCAAAGAAAAAGGGCAATCAAAATGGCAACCAACAACAAGCCAATGTGACCAAGGACAAGTCGTTTCGATAGACATGTCGAGCTCGATCTCATCGCGTTGTGTTTGAAACCACTATGGTGGATAACCCAATGGAGTGGTAGATAGATACCGGGGCTACTCGTCACATCTGTGTCGATAAGGAGATGTTTTCCTACTACACTCCGATAAATGGAAGGAAATTGTTCATGGGAAACTCTTTGACTTTCAACATTGTGGGGCTTGAAAAGGTTGTGTTGAAGATGACTTCGGGAAAAGAGTTGATTGTGGATGTGTTGCATGTCCCGGATATCCAAGAATTTAGTTTTCGGTCACCTATTAAGCAAGGCCAATTTTAGACTAGTGTTTGAGTCTAACAAGTTTGTAATGACCAAGAATGGTCAGTTTCTTTGTAAATGGTACCTTGATAAATGGCCCTTCAAATTGTCTGTAATGAATGTTTTCCGCCAAGAGGCGAAAAATAAGAATATTATTTCTGTTTACTTGTTGGATTGTTCTAATTTATGACATGATAAATAGGACACGTAAACTTCAACACAAATAAAAAGTTAGTGAATCTGGAATTAATACCAATGTTTAAAACCGATTCACAAGACAAATGCAAAGTTTGTGTTGAAGCAAAATTGGCCAAAGCACCATTTCATTTGGTGACGAGAAGTACCAAACCTCTCGAGTTAATCACACAGATGTGTGTGATTTAAAGCTTGTGCAAACTCGAGGTGGCAAAAAGTACTTCATAATATTTATTGATAATTGCACAAGATATTGTTATGTATATCTTTTGAAAAGCAAAGATGAAACTTTAGTAGCTTTCCAAACTTATAAGAATGAAGTTGAAAATCAGCTTAATTTGAAAATTAAGATGATTCGAAGTGATAGAGGCGAAGAGTATGTTGCTCCGTCTGAAGAATTTTGCTCGAAAGCTGGTATAATTCATCAAACGATAACTCCCTACTCACCTCAATCAAATGGAGTTGCATAATGCAAAAATCGTACTCTAAGGAGATGATGAATGTGATGTTGATAAGTTCTGGCTTGCCCCAAAACTTGTGGAGGGAAGCCATTCTTTCTGCAAACTACATTCTTAATAAGATCCCACACAAAGGTAAAGATGAAACTCCATATGAGTTATGGAAAGGACGGAAACCATCATATAGATACCTTAAAGTGTGGGGGTGTTTGGCTAAAGTTGAAGTACCTAAGCCAAAACAAGTTAGAATCGGTCCTAAAACGATTGATTGCATTTTTATTAGATATGCAAATAATAGTAGTGCATATCGATTTTTAGTGCACAAGTCAGCAATTTCTGATATAAATGAAGGGATGATCATAGAATCAAGAAATGTTGTTGTAGGTCCCAAGGGGTGTAAGTGTAAGGTTTAGAAAGGGGGGGGGGTTGAATAAACCTTACCAAATTTTTGATTTAGTCCTTTTAAAAATTAAGAGTTGATACTACACAATTTGTGTCCTTGATGGACAACCAATTTAGTTAATCAAGAGAGTTAGTCTCTCACGAGACTCAATGATATTGTTGATGGAATAACTCATTGTTAAGTCTAAATTAACTCGATCATTGTGGTTTGTTTTCAGCGGAAGACTTAACACCCTTAAGTTTGGTTAAGTAGAGATTTAGAGCTTGATTTAGTACTTAGAGATTATCTAATGGATAGCAAATATGTCGTGAGAATTAAACAAATATGATGCAAGAATTAAAGTCTTTGAAATGTAAATGACACAATAAGATTTTTATAGAGGTTCAAGATGGGGTAATTCTTCTACTCCTCTCTTCTCCAACTCCGGAGGAATCCACTAGGTATTGATCAAGATACAAAGTGGTAATCCAAATACAAGTCTTGATCACACGGTGACTTGATCCTTTGGGACTCGATGAGACGCCTTGATCACTCACCGGCTTCTCGTGACGACTCGAAGCTTCTTCACAGGCATTTTGCCGCCTTGCTACTACAACCCACTTGCTCAAGCTCTTTGGATTTGATCACGAAGCCCTCCAAAAGCTCAAGACTTGGTTCGACCTTGAACCTTCCTACAATCCTTCGTGGAATGTAGACCCCTTGATTCTTGATAATTTCCTCTTCAACCGATTGAAGTTATCTTTCCTTCACAGGTGAGTGTTGGATTGATGTTCTTCGTAGTGTAGGCTTGAGGATTAAGCGTTTAATAACTTGAGAATATTTCAGGTTACAAAATGTTTCTTTCTTGCTTGTATGGTCAAGGTAACCTATGTAATCTTAGGTAATCGTGTATCTTTTTTTTTTCGAGTTATTCCTCGCCTTTTATAGTGACCTTTCAAAAATCTGCCCGTTGAAGAGATAGGCTTATTTTTGAAAGTCACTTGTGGTCGTTGGCTTGTCTTGTTGCAGTCCTTGGAATTGTCATTTCCTCGTATGAATTGTTCTTCACCTTTTCGAGTTCGACACGGTGTAGTGCTTCCCATTGGTTTATTCCTTTTGCACACTTCGGGACTGAGCACTTGAGAAAGGTAGCATGGAGATATTACTTGTTTAGGTAATTCTCTTGATTTCTCGGCAACGGATCTTTTTCGATTATCTCGACTTGACCGCATTTCCTTGCTTTCCCAGGTGACTTAGAGTCACTTCCAATCATTGGATGACTCTTCCGTCACTTCAACTTGAGACTTGGCTTTTCTTGAGTTGACTTGACTGATACTCCACTCACCGTGCATCTCACACTGCTCCTTGATAGAGTTCCCGTATTCTCTTCTTTGCCATACTCATTTGTCTTGCATGTGAGTCTTCCTTCTAGTCTCAGTTGTCTTCTTGCATGTTTGGGCATAGGCGACTTAACTCGGCTTGACCAAATTTCTATTTATTACAATGCGTTTACAACAAAATTGGGTTGCCAACTTCCTATTCTAAGTTTTACATGGCATTCATCAAAATCTAAACAATAAATTTCCCAACAATTTCCCCCTTTTTGATGATGCCAAAACTTAAACCATTCAAAAATGTAAATAGCAAAGATACATACAGATAGTGTATTCACATAGAATGTATGCGTAGAATCAATCCTTTTATTGATCATAACATTCTTGTTCTTTTACACAACTGTTTACAAGGTGTATCAGAGCAAACATTTGTCTACACAGAAAAAAATAAGGAATTTATAGCTTTATTGCTGAAGACTTACATAGTATGGATTTACATAGTAAAATACATGAAGGGGTGGACAACAACACTTCATCTCCTTCGCTATCTCCTTCTTTCATCTTGTTCAGCATCTTCTCGCTTCTGCTTTTTCTCTTTTCTCATCATCGCCTTCTTCTTCTTTTTTTCATATGCCTTCCTGGCAGCTTCATCTCTTCTTAATCTCTCTTGTCTTTCCTCCCATAGCTTAGTTTGTCTCTTATTCTCTTCTTCTATTCTTTTCGCATACTCAGCATTGCTTTTAGCCACTTGCAAATTGGCTACTTGGTCAAGATCCAGTAGATCCCTCATTTCTTGCCCGGATCTACGACTCAATGTTTTTGGGCGGAGGCCAGGTCCGAAACCTCTTCCTCCACCACTCGCTTCTTCCTCTACCTCGGGCGTGTATTGTACTTGGGGTCTTCTTCTTTCGGTGAGTGACCGGCGGAGTGACCGTGAGTGACCAGCAGAGTGATCGCTTAGTCTCGTCGCTGTCCTTCTTCACATAACGTGAGACCCTTTTCCCAAGACAAGTCCCAAGCTTGAGCCATAGACATATTTGCAAAGTATCCTTCAGATGCGGCGTTTTAAATTCATCAAGCGATCGTGGCTCGGTCCCGACATCCGAGATGGCATAAGTGTCTCTGTCTCTTCACCGGAATGCCTCCATGTTGTTTCAAGATGTTCATAACCGGGCATCCATTCTTCCTTCCACTTCCTCCATCCCTCGCTTCAATTGTCTTTCTCTTTTCGGCCCATAGATATAGCAGAGTGTTGGAGTGGCGAGTCACGAGGGAGTTTTTCTTTTGATAATGTCAGTGTGACAAGACCTTGTTGGGGGTTTGTGCAATCATCAAGGTCACATCTTTCGATCCTTCCCCTCAACCGACTTTCCTTTCTTTTGTTTTGACACTTCCTCAATTTGTCTTTCCTTTACAAATGCTTCCTCCTTTTTCTGCCTTCGAGATCTCTTTAGCGCTTTAAAGTATTCCTCTTCCCCCTTTTTGGCATCATCAAAGGAGAGAGGAACACTGAAACATATCTGGCAAGCGGGAAGTCGAGCTCTGCGATAGCCGAGTTCGCCCGAGTCTCTGCTGCGGTGTATGCGGCCACGAAATTCGAGCGAGTAGTGTTGGACTCTCTTTGAAATTAGCTTCATCTCAGCCATGAGAAGGCTGAATTTTCTATCCATGTTTTCTTCCATACGTTTGGAGATCATTTGTTATTTTGCTCACGCATCGCTTTATCTCGGCAGTGTGAGCTTCATGCATGTGCTCAATGTGTTCTCTCAATTTCGTTTTTGCATCAAGCATTCTCGACTCTCCATACCAGACTTGTTGAACAATGTCCCGAAGTATCTAACTTGTTCCACACGCATTGTTTTCTTCTTTGTTGCCACCATTCCACGATTCGATTGTTATGCCTCTCAAGTCGGTAAGGTTGGCATCTCTGTTGTCGATCGCATGTCCATAGAGGCTGGTGCCTCTCCATCCGTTCAATTTCAGCAAATAATGCCTTGAACACCTCCCGAACTTCATTTGTTTCTTCCGTTCTTGCGGTGATGGCCATGCAAAGCGTCAAAGTCATAGTTAGCTAGAACGATGGTACCGACGGAATGACGGGAGAGCTGGATGTGGAAGCGTGCGAGCTCGTTCTCCGACTCTTCATGGAGGTCGGGTACCTCCAGGAGAAAGGAAATGATTCTACAAAGGAATCATCACGGCCAACCGGGATTTGTTTAATGATGAGAGGTGCGCGTGAAGTTCCTTTTGAGTCGAACTGCTGCAGCTTGAGGACCCTTTGCGGTGGACTCTGTTTGTTGGGGTCTTTTGTGAAGTGGACCCGACTGCTTGAGCCGAGTTGTCTCAACATGCCTTCGTTGGTCTCGGTTGGTTTCTCCAATTGAGTGGGTGGTCCTCGGCCTTATCGAAGCATCATCGGACGATGATGAGATTTCCATTGGTGGCTCATCATCAAAATTGAAAGTTTGACGAGTAGTCTTGAGATCGACATGCTCGTGTTGGGAACATCCGTGGTGAGTCTTTTGGATCATTGCGGGGGGATGACTCGGCTTCTTCGCCGCCTTCCGATCCCGGAAGGTTACATCAGGATTATCCTGGGAATCATGAAGCGCGCTTATCTCCTTTTGGATGGATCAATGATAGCGGGGAGGATGTTCTCTACTTGGCTTTTTCTTTACCCGGGAAGTCTCAACCTCCGTGGGGCCTTCATTACCTCCTGCAGTCTCAATCGCGGCGAGGCCTGGACCTCCCTTTCAACGGTGTCATCGTCTTAGGGTCTTCGTGTTGGCATCCATAGGAGTCTCAACCCCATGGATTGCACTTTCATCGCCCAGTGTTAACTCCCAGATTCCTTCGTGCCTCGATCGCATCGCAACGTCATTAGCCTTCGTAGCGATTGGCACCTCGGTGAGACAGTCTCAATCGTCCGAGCTTCGTTGATGGCAACTTGTTGTTCGTTTTGTGTTTGTACTTTCTCCACTTCGCCTCCTAGATTCGTTGTGGAGTCATCTGCAAAGCATTCTCCGACCTTGCTTTGCGGTGGAGGAGTTTCCCCTCTCGGTGGCGCACGGTGAGTGACTTGGAATGGGGTCACTCGTCTCCAAACTCCCGGCTGTATCTCATCGAGTGTTCAGCCGTTGGGGCAGGTGGTAAGACACCTTCATTAGGGGTTGGCTCAATCTGGGTCCCCACTAACTGGGTTTCATCGCGATTCCTTAATTCTTCTTTTCGAGTGAGTGGGGAAGTGGTGGCGGAACAACGGTGGCGATTGCTCGCACTACTCCCATTGGATCGATTTCATTTGTGTTTTGGAGGACTCTCCTGGTCCCTCCATCATACTTTTCTCATGAAGAATTCGGGATTCACGAATTGCTTGGTGCATTTGCAACTCTTACGTAGCGCGCAAAGAAGAGGTCCCGATCCTCATCACTTTCTCGATAGCATGTCGAAGTGAGGATGTGTATGTTCGTGGTGCGGTGAGAGGGCGATCTTTGGCCTTCTCTCTTGCCTCGCTTCCTCTCGCTAGTCTCTCCTTCTCCTTATCCTTGAAGATCTGCAGGATATCGTGCGATTTTTCTTCATCCGATCTTTGAGATCACAGAGGTTAGTCGAGGAAGTTCAACAGTTCCTCTTCTTCTTCGATAAATTCGGGGCCGTTGAACTGTTCCCTTGATCGACTCAATTTCCACTTCCTCCATCACATCACTATCGCTCTATCGCCTTCTTCTTGTGTCTCACCGCGGACTCATTTGTTTCTTGATTTGCCTCTGCTGATCGCTTCAGAGACTTAGCTGTTTCATCAATTATATCTGGGACTCTACTTCTCCCGGCGAGTCTCCCAGATCTGCTCCGGTGAGTGGCCGACTCGGCCCGGTTTCTCAAGCTCGGAGTGCTTGATGATTCTTTTTCGTCTCCTAGTTTGTACCGGAGGAATTTACGGTTCGAGAGAGTTTCTTCGAGTCTTGGGCGGCGGGCGGTCTTTGGTGATTTCTTCGAGGAGGGCCGTCTTGGCTTATCGTTCTCCTCTTTTTGACAATCGGAGAAGGTATTTGAGAGTCCTTCTCGACCGCCGCTCTTCTTTGAGGGGGAGACACGGCTACGGGGCGGAGTGACTTATTGCGCAGGCGGCGGAGCGAGTTTGTTTTTCTTTCTTTGAGAGCAGCGTGATCTTAGCTGTACTGTAGGGGCTTTCTTCTTTGGTGGAGAGGAAACAATCGTATCTTGAGGGTGGTGATTCCCCCCTCACTAGTGTCACCTCTCTTGGCGTGGGCTCTCTTCAGGCGCCAAAGAGGTTTGATCTCAACATCTCTTGTTTACATGGAACGCCTTTCCATGTTTAAGAGGGACTCATTTCACCTCCATCACCGCCAATCACAGGCCATATCCTAGGGATCCTCCAAATGCACCATCTTTCTTGAAGGATTTGTTCCCACATTCTCGGGCAGAGTCTGCTGTGAGACAAACTCGGCCGGTTTATTTTCTTTTCTTCAATGATCGCGGCCATTACGATCAACTTTGCTTTGATGATTGGTCAAAGCCGCCAAATTTGATGTCTATGCATTTGGCAACTATGTCCAACGATTTGTGATAATCCTCCTTCAGACCTCTTGTTTGTTGTGTAAACTATTTTATCAAAGATAGTCGGGCTTGGCTACTTCCTTCCAAGCAAAGCCAGGTTTACATCGCCCGTTGATTTCGATGCTTCTTCCGTCGGTAGTGAGCGTGTTCAGCCAAATCCTTGGCGAGAGATGGTGAGCTTCTTTTCCGTGAATGAGATGACTTTATCCCTTCATCGTGAATCTCGGCGTTCACGAGAAGCGTGCGACCTCCTCCACATAGGTCATCGGATATTCCAACTTCGTAAACGGTTTGGCCGGGACGTTTCCAATTTCTCAGCAATTTTCTTCACTAGGGTGTCGTCGAACCCCTGTTTCACCATGCCGTCGAAATCCACAAGAGACGGTGTGGATTTGCTTTCCTAACTTGACAAAATCATAGGTTGGTGCCATTTTTCAGGATTTCACCGAAGAAAACTTAGAGGTTGATTCGAAGATAGATAGGGTTTTGAGAGAGTTTTGCCTTTGCTTCTGAGAGAGATGAACGGTTTTGGTAATATGGGAGAGAGAAGAAAGAAAGTTTAAGTATGGTTTATGAAAGGACGTGCGGGTGGTTTTGAAATGTGATCGAAATCAATGGCTTCAATTTTGCACGCCGATTTAGCATTTAATGTCTCGTATTTAATGCGGCAAAGATTTATATCCAATCATAAGCTTCGTGTGCGGCTTTTGCCTGTACACGTCATAATTATCTTGACGTAATTCTTAAAAACATTCCCGCTTAGTCAAAACGATTTGCGTTTTTGTCCCTTTGTTCATAAATGACTCAGCTTTTACTATTATTTGGTTTAACTCTTCTTCTCACGTTCTCTTTGTGACTCACCACATTTGTCGCCACCGACTTGGTATATTTGTCTTTCCGTCTGGTGATTTACTTATGCTTTTGTGAGTTCACTCTTTTTCCCTTTTTGTGTTCCATTTCTTTTCTTTGATTCTTCCGAGTGTCACCACCAATTAACCCTAACTCATGCTTGAGTTCTTCAAATCTTGACTCACATAATGGTTTTGTGAAGATGTCACCAATTGTTTATCGGTTGAGATATATTCCAAGATGATGTCCTTCTTTTTCACATGATCTCTTATGAAGTGATATCGACATCGATATGCTTTGTTCTTGAGTGCAACAAAGGATTTTGAGTGATTGCAATTGCACTTGTGTTATCACACATGATTGGAATTTATTTTTCCTCAACTTCATAGTCTCTCATTTCTTTGTCTCATCCATAGGATTTGGGCAACAATGCCCGCAGCCTATGTATTCTCGTGTAGAGGTGGCTATTGAATTTTGCTTCTTGCTAAACCAGAAATCATCCTATTTCCTAGCATTTGACATGTGCCCGAGGTGCTCTTCTGTCAACTCGCATCCAAAGATAGTCGTAGTCCGAATAGCCAATTAGCTTGAATCCACCTTCCTTTGGATACCATAAGCCAACTTCTTGGCTTCCTTTCAAGTATCTCAATATTCTCTTAGTTGTCATATGGCTCTCTTTTGGAGCGATTGAAATCTTGCACATACACCTACAACAAAGGTGATGTCCGGCCCGCTTCTTTGTGAGATAGAGCAATGATCCAATAAGTGCTTTGTATCTTGTTTGATCTACAGGCTTGCCATCCGCATCCATGTCCAATTTGATCGATGTATTCATTGGTATTTTCACGAGAAGACTTCTCCTCCATACCAAATTTTTTCATTAAATCTCGGTGTATTTTGTTTGACTTATGAAGGTTCCATCCTTGATTTGTTTCACTTAGAGTCCAAGGAAGAATGTCGCTCTCCCATCATGCTCATTTCAAATTTACTTTGCATGAGGTTTGAAAATTTTTCACATAGCTCTTTGTTTGTGGATCCAAAAATGATGTCATCCACATATATTTGAACAAGCAAAGATATACTCTTTTTGTCTTGAATTTCGAAAAGTGTTCTATCTACTTTTCCTTTTGTGAATCCATTCTCGTTAGGAATTGTGACAAAGTGTCATACCATGCTCGGGTGCCTGTTTCAATCCATACAGAGCTTTCTTGAGTTTGTATACCTTATCTCCAAGAGTCTTCGCTCAAATCCTGGGAGGTTGTTCAACATACACTTCTTCTTCCAATAAACCATTTAGAAATGCACTTTTTACATCCATCGATATACAATAAAATTCTTGTGAGTGCATAGGCAAGAAACATCCTTATTGCTTCCAATCTTGCTACAGAGCAAACGTTTCATCAAAATCTATTCCTTCTTCATGGCAATATCCTTTGGCTACTAGTCTTGCTTTGTTTCTTACCACGTAACCTTCCTCGTTCATCTTGTTTCGAACACCCATTTAGTACCAATAACGTTTTGATGGGTGGGTCTTTGAACTAATTCCCATACTTTATTTCTTTCAAACCGATTCACTCTTCTTGCATAGCTTGAATCCAATGTGTGTCATCCAATGCTTGTAACACATCTTTGGGCTCTATTTGCGAGATAAAGCATGTGAACATAGCTTTTGTTGAGTTCGATCTTGTTTTGACACCTTCTCTTATATCTCCAATGACAAGTTCTCGTGGATGGTCTTTCAGCCATCTTACATCCGGTTGAAGTAAGTTAGCTGGGTTGATCGTCTAGCAAATTTGTGTTGCTTTGATCGGCTCTCTCGTAATCACTTAGCTGTAAATTTTCCAAATTTTTTGAGATTCAGCTATCTCATCTTCTTCGAGTTTATAATTCAACTTCAACTTGACAAAGATAAGGACTCTTCAGTATGGTTGGATGATTGACTTATTAGCCGACTCTTCAATGTCTTCTCCATTTACATTTGGCTCATCGAATACCACATGAATGGATTCTTCGCAACCATAGCCCTTTTGTTGAGTACTCTGATGCTTTGCTTTCAATTTGAGTATCCCAAGAAGATACCTTCATCGCCTTTAGCATCGAAGGCCTTTAGATTGTCTTTGCCATTGTTGTGGATGAAGCATTTACATCCAAATATTCTAAAGTATGCAACATTTGGTTTTCTTCCAGTCCAAATCTCATAGGAGTCTTTGTCACCGTCTGTTTTATCATACATCTGTTTTGAGTGTAGCAAGTGTGTTGATTGCTTCAGCCCAAAATCTTTTTGGTAACCCTGTTTACCTAACATGGTCCTTGCCGCTTCTTTGAGAGTTATATTCTTCTTTCTTTCGCAACTCCATTCTCTTTGTGGAGTTCTTTGCTGCGCAGATAATTCATGACCAATGCCATTTTCAATACAATATCGAGTTATTATCCCATTGACAAACTCGGTTCCTGTCTCGATCTTATTTTGATAATGGTTTGGCTTTTTTCATTTTGAATCCTCTTCATCATTTGTGTGGTAGTTTCGTAGAGTTTCTTTCTTCTTACACATGAATATTGTCCATGTATATCTTGAGTAGTCATCTACTACCACCAAGGTGTATTTCTTTCCACTTATGCTAGCCGGTTCCCATCTTGGGCCAAATAGATCCATATGTGGGATATGCAAGATTCTTGTTGAAGATGGGCATGTCTTTTCTTTAAATGATGATTTAATTTGTTTTCCTTCGACATGCGTCACATATACTCTCCTTTCTCGTATATCGAGTCCGGAAGTCCTTCCACAAGACTACTTCGCAAGCTTGTTAATCGTTTTGAAATTCGGGTGACTCAGGCTTTTTGTGCCACAAATGACTTGATTCAATTTGTGCTTTTTGCTAGTAGATAGGTCCGGGTGTAGCGGTTGACCAATCTACTACATACATGTTCTTTTGTCTCGCATCCTTGCAACACAACTTCATTCGATTCAGCCTCCTTGATTTGGCATATACCCATGTTAAATCCAACATTATAGCCCTTGTCACAGATTTGATCGATGCTTAGCAAGTTGAAGTTGAGTCCTTCAACATATGCAACATCCGTGATTTCTAATCCATTCCTCTTGATGGATCCAATGCCTCTTATTTCACCGGAGCTTCATTTCCTCCAAATATGACTTTTGCTCCTTTAACTTTCTTGAACTTTGACAGATATTTCTTATTTCTGTCATATGTCCGGGAAACGACCACTATCCATATACCAGGTTCCTTGGCTTTTCAGTTGTTCCTTGAACCCGCAATCAAGGAAATTAAGTTTTAGGTACCCATACTTGTCTGGGTCCTGAAGGGTTAGAATTGTTAGATGATCCAACCAACTTATAGCCAAATGATTTGACTCTAAGGGGTTGCCATCTATCAGTGCCATAATCATAATTAATCTTGGCAAATTGCTTGGGGATTCTAGGTTCATACATCTATCTCTTTTGTATGTATGCCTGTGTATATGTTTTAGCAATCGCCTTCTTTGGGTAATTGTGGTGTCTCTGAGTGTAGGGCCTAGGTGCATATGTGTGTGCCGATGAAAGCTCTTATACTTTTGGAATGGCCTTTCTTTGAGTTCTAGGCCTTTGCCATTTGGGCTTATATTTCATAAGTACATCTTTGATAGTTCACATCATTCCAATCAGCTTGGCTTGGATATTTTCTACCATTCCCATCATATGTATTTCTTTTATAGATTTTCTGGGGGTTTTGGTAGCTCTGTTTCTTCTTTACAGAGTATTTTCTGTTTGGAGTTTGTTGAGGAACTCGTGATCAATCTCTTCTCAATTTGCCCTTTCAGCCGCACTCAACCGTAGTTGTTTTCCTTTTCCTTTATAACCAAGGCCAGTTTGCTTGTAATTGTGCTTTGGAGTGAATGTGTGTGCACCCTTTGGAGTTTTGGAATTTTTAGACTCTTCATTTCTTGAAGATCCTTTTTCCAAAATTACTTTTGGAGTTTGACATAGCACAGAGGAATTAAATCCTAAGCCTGTCTTGTCTCCACATTCTCTTTGACTCATAATAAGATCATCCAATGATTTAGATGCCTTAGCGAATGAGGCAATCACATTTTTGAGGTCGTTCTCCCTCTTTTCTATGGCAACTATTTCTGCTATTAACTTAGCATTTTCAGCCTTTAAACTTTCATTCTCATCAGCTATTTGACTTAGAGTACTCAGCTCCTTAGTCAGCTTTGAGTTTTGGCTTTTGAGTAGGCTGTTTTCCTCATTTAATAGTGTGTGTGAGGATTTAATGTGTTCAAAATCTTTCATCATTTTGCCTAATGAATCATAAAGATCAGTGGGTGATGAAGTGTGTGTGTCGATCACTATCACTAGAATCCGAGTTTGATGAGTTAGAGTGTACCTCATCTTCTTGGTCAGGTTGATCTTGTTCCTTGGCCATCAAACAGATCAAGGCTTCTTCTTCAGAGTCACTTGAGTAGTCAGCTTCTTTGCTCTCAATCATTGTCTCTCTTGACTTGTCTCGTCTGATCTCTCTGCAGCCATCATTCCTTTTTCTTTTCTTGTCTTCTTTCTCTCAAGACCTTTCTTTCTTCTTCATTCTCGTATTTGTTGACTACAGGATATGGGCGATCAATGGCATAGTGACCTGGTTGCCTATTCAAAGATAGATATTCAACCTTTTGATCACTCTTTCCATTCTTGGATTGTCACCCTTTGATATTCACTTTTTGATGATCTGTTCTCTTGGTTGGCCTATCTTCCTTGACTTGGAGGGAGCCGAGTGTCTTCTCGGAAGATTCGCCTGGCCTCTCTTGTAGTTCTTATTGAAGAACTTGTTGAATCTCTTAACCATCGGGCTATTTCTTCTCGATCAATGACTTCTTTGACCTCGACTCTCTTTCCATCCTTAACAATTAGAGCATTTGTTTTGGGTACAAATTGTCTCTTTTCGATCTTTTCTTCTCAGCTCAAATTCGTAGGCTTTGAGATCTGAGAATAGTTCATGGTTGGAGGTCTTCGATAGGTCCATGGAATGTCTTAGTGCCATGACCTTCATTTCCCATTCAGCTGGGAGACTTTTTAGAATCTTCATACACATTTCCTTCTGTGTATACTCCTTACCAAGTGCAGATAGCTCGTTGGTGATTTCTGTGAACCGAGCATCCAATTGATCCAGGTTTTCTCCTGAGATCATTTTGAAGTTCTCAAATTTCAGACAAACCCACCGATAATTTGTTTTCTTTGATTTGCTCTGAGCCTTCACAAATCAATGTTAGCTTGTCCCAGATTTCTTTAGCCGTTTTGCATGATTTGACTTTATTGAACATGGCTTTGTCCAAGGTTTTGTAAAGGATGTCCTTGGCTACATTGTCCAGGTTGTATCTTTTTCTGTCATCATTTGTCCATTCAGTTCTTGGTTTTTCAACCATGGCTGGTCTGGGAGCAACATCCTCTTCACCTTCACCGCAGACTCTTCTTACGATTGTGTTCACTTTTAAGATTTGCAAGGGCCCATCCTCTATCACTATCCACATCTCATCATGTAATCTTTGATAGATGAGCTCGCATACGAATTTTCCAATCATCAAATTCTTCAATTGTGAACATAGGGATGCGTGTCAAATTTGCTTCCATGATAATAAATTTTGATAAAAGGAGTTTTGAAAATTTAAGTACTAAAGCAGACTTTGAAAAGTTTGGAGATCTAGTTCAGAACGGTGCGGAAGGCTCAATGAACCAACCGCTCGATACCACTTGTAGGTCCCAAGGGGTGTAAGTGTAAGGTTTAGAATGGGGGGTTGAATAAACCTTACCAAATTTTTGATTTAGTCCTTTTAAAATTTCGAGTTGATACTACACAATTTGTGTCCTTGATGGACAACCAATTTAGTTAATCAAGTAGAGTTAGTCTCTCAATCAACAGACTCAACGAGTTTGTTGATGGAATAACTCGGTTTGTTAAGTCTAAATTAACTCATTGTGGTTTGTTTTATTGGAAGACTTAACACCCTTAAGTTTGGTTAAGTAGAGATTTAGAGCTTGATTTAGTACTTAGAGATTATCTAATGGATAGCAAATATGTCGTGCAGAATTAAACAAATATGATGCAAGAATTAAAGTCTTTGAAATGTAAATGACACAATAAGATTTTTATAGAGGTTCAAGATGGGGTAATTCTTCTACTCCTCTCTTCTCCAACTCGGAGGAATCCACTAGGTATTGATCAAGATACAAAGTGGTAACGATCCAGATACAAGTCTTGATCACACACGGTGACTTGATCCTTTGGGACTCGATCCGAGACGCCTTGATCACTCAGTAGGCTTCTCGACGACTCGGCTTCTTCTTCAGGGTGGCGCGCTTTGCTACTATGACCCACTTGCTCAAGCTCTTTGGATTTGATCACGAAGCCCTCCAAAAGCTCAAGACTTGGTTCGACCTTGAACCTTCCTACAATCCTTCGTGGAATGTAGACCCTTTGATTCTTGAATTTCCTCTTCAACTAATTGAAGTTATCTTTCCTTCACAAGTGAGTATTGGATTGATGTTCTTCGTAGTGTAGGCTTGAGGATTAAGCGTTTAATAACTTGAGAATATTTCAGGTTACAAAATGTTTCTTTCTTGCTTGTATGGTCAAGGTAACCTATGTAATCTTCGTGTGGTGTATCTTTTTTTTTTTCTCTCGAGTTATTCCTCGGCCTTTTATAGTGACCTTTCAAAAAATCGCCGTTGAACAGATAGCTTATTTTTGAAAGTCACTTGTGGTCGTTGGCTTGTCTTGTTGCGATCCTTGGAATTGCCATTTCCTCGTATGAATTATTCTTCACCTTTTCGAGTTCGACACGGTGTAGTGCTTCCCATTGGTTTATTCCTTTTGCACGCTCGGGACTCGAGCACTTCGAGAAAGGTAGCATGGAGATATTACTTGTTTAGGTAATTCTCTTGATTTACAACAGCAACGGATCTTTTTGATTATCTCGACTTGATTGCATTTCCTTGCTTTCCCCAGGTGACTTAGAGTCGCCTTCCAATCATTGGATGACTCTTCTATCACTTCAACTTGAGACTTGGCTTTTCTTGAGTTGACTTGATCGATACTCCACTCACCGCATCTCATTTGCTCCTTGATAGAGTTCCGTCTTCTTCTCTTCTTTGCCATACTTTTGTCTTGCAATGAGTCTTCCTTCTAGTCTCCATTGTCTTCTTGCATGTTTGGGCATAGTGACTTAACTCGGCTTGACCAGCCCTATTTATTACAATGCAGTTTACAACAAAAATTGGGGCAACTTCCTATTCTAAGTTTTACATGGCATTAATCAAAATCTAAACAATAAATTTCCCAACAGTTGTGTTCTTTGATAATATCTTTCCTAACAAAAGAAAGGATAACAAAAGAACTTATGAAACTGAGTTTACCTCAAAGTGATGAATATGAACCAAGACGCAGTAAAAGGACAAAAGTAGCTAAGGGCGCGATTGGATATGCTTTCATTTTAAAAAATTTCATTTTATTAGAGAATCGTGAAAATAAATTCTAGGGAAATGAATTGAAATTTTTGGAGAGTGTGATTGGATATGTAATGATGACAGTTGATGTGATATTTTTTTTTTTGAGGAAGAATTGTGATTGGATATGAGAATGTTTTTGTGTTTGGATGTGATGGTTATAATTTACTATTGTAAAAATATCTATTGTTGATTCCAATGCACTTATAAGATTATGATTGTGCAACAACAATTTTAACCAATTCCAATTATGTCGGACCATTTAATAGCGGCCTGTTTAGCCCGAAGACCATTTAACCCGAAATCGCGAGGACCGGCCCGTTTAACATCTCTACTTACAACAGACCAATTGAGTTTTGTGCTAATTATAAAAAAAACAGTGAAACCTAAAATTTTAATTACCATCGAGCTCCCTTCATGTTTGGTTTCGTCTAAAATTTAAGGTGGTAAATGTAATAATCAGAGGGGCTTCGAAAAACTTTACGTCGTCATTGTCTGGTTTATCTAATTACAGTTAAACCTCTATAACTTTTTTGACCTTAAGACTGCAAAAATCTATTAATTAAGCGATTTGTTAAAGAATCAATAAATTAATAATCTATTTATCTATAGAAATATAACTTGTACATATTTTTTTGCTTGTGGATAATTGACATGCTCATCTAAAAACTAGAATTTGCAAATAACATTGTTAATCCAATGTGACATTGTAGCCAGGTATGTTATCTACTAACCTACGAGCGTGAAATTTAAATAGTACCATTGGGACAAGTATTATTATTTTTTTATTTGTCCCCATATTCTTTAAAGAATAAAATTATATGGGTTAATGTAGGGGTGTCAATTTCGGACCCTACATGAACCTAATACAAAATTAATTGGTTCATTATTTTAATGAGCTTCATTAAATGAACTCAAACGAGCTTTTATCGAATCGAGCTCCGAATAGCTCATGAGCGGCTAAGTATTTTTTTTATTATCTTATTATTAATTATACTCTTATTTTTCTTTATGCCGTTGGACTATTCTTGAAGCATATTACTTCTGAAAACATTTATCCACCAAATTTGACCTTCATGGTGAATTTATTATTTTTTATTTGGATTCTTACCCAAAATACTATTTTTTTTTTGAGAGAATACTCACAATATTAATTACATGTTAATAACAAAGAGAGATGATTTTGATGGGACAACTACAGATATGTGTCAGAAAAAAAAGCCTTGAAATGGGGGCAACAATAAATTTTAGGGGGCGGCTACAATGTTGTCTAGGAGAAAAAATTACGAATTTCCATATCCAAGCACATGTTCCAACAGTTTTCGTCCGTTTGGAGACAAATTTCCATTTCTCACTCACATCCAATCGCATCCTAAGTCTTTTGGTCCTGATTTTCTAACTTATATGTTAGAAAACGAACCTAGAATTATTCAAGAAGCTTTGTCTAGTCCAGAAGCTCCTCTTTGGAAAAAAGCTATCAACAATGAAATAGATCCCATCTTGCACAATAATACTTGGGAGTTGGTTGATCTCCCTCCGAAATGCAAACATTTAGGATGTAAGTGGATCCTTAAAAGAAAGCACAAAGCAGATGGATCTATAGATAAGTACAAAGCCCGGTTGGTAGCCGAAGGGTTTAAACAAAAGGAAGGATATGACTTTTTCGATACATATTCTCTAGTCACGAGGATCACATCCATTCGTGTTCTCATTGCTACTACAACTTTGCATAACATTGAGATACATCAAATGTGAAGATTGCCTTCTTGAATGGTGAGCTTGAAGAGGAGATTTATATGGAACTACCCGAGGGGTTCGTTGCACCCGGACAAGAGAGAAATTTGTGTAAACTTGTTAAGTCACTTTATGGACTAAAACAAGCACCTAATCAATGGCACGAAAAGTTTGACACAATTATATTGTCAAATGGTTTCAAAATCAACGAATGTGACAAGTTTGTCTACATTAAAAGTACAACTGATGCTTATGTCATTGTCTGCCTTTATGTAGATGATATGTTGATCATGGGTAATAGTCATGATTTAATCATGAATACTAAGAATATGTTAAAGAAAAACTTTGACATGAAAGATATGAGATTATCTGATGTTATTTTAGGGATTAAAATCTCTAGAACTTCAGATGGAATTGTCTTGTCACAATCCCATTATGTCGAAAGCATACTTAGAAAGTTTAATGCTTTTAATAGTCATCCAGCTAAGACACATGTAGATATGAGTCTACACTTAGCCAAAAATAGAGGAGACCAGTTTTTCAGCTAGAATATGCAAGGATAATTGGCAATCTGATGTACTTAACGAATTGTACACGACCAGACATTGCATATTTAGTGAGTAAGCTAAGTAGGTTCACAAGTAACCCAAGTAAGGATCACTGGAAAGCCTTGACAAGGATACGTAGATACTTAAAGTATACCATGAACTATAGAATACTTTATACGAGATATCCTGCAGTATTAGAAGGATATTGTGATGCCAATTGGATATCAGACACAAAAGAATTCAAGTCCACAAGTGGTTATGTATTCACAATAGGTGGAGGAGTGGTGTCATAGAAATCTTCTAAGCAAACGTGTATAGCTTGATCCACTATGGAATCTGATTTTATTGCTTTAGATAAAGCTGGATGTAGGTCCCAAAGCGTGTGAGTAAGGTTTAGAAGGGGGGGTTGAATAAACCTTACCAACTTTTCGATTTTAATCCTTTTAAAATAATACGAGTTAAATACACAACTATGTCCTTGAGGGATGGCTAAGTTAGTTAACCAAATAGAGTTAGCCACTCAATGACTCGATTGAGTTGTTGATAGAATAACTTTCCATTTTGTTTAGTCTAAGCCTTAACTTGGGTTTTGTGATGAAATTTTCTCGGAAGACTTAACACCCTTGAATTTGGTTTAAGTTTGATTTAACATTTGGTTTTAGCACTTTGTTAATTATCGTTGGAATGCAAATTATCGAGATATAAAGTAATATGCGAAATAAAATCTTTGAAATGTAAATGAACCAATAAATTTTATAGAGGTTCAAGATGGGGTAATTCTTTCTAATCCTCTCTTCTCCAACTCATGGAAGAATCCACTAAGTATTGATCGAGTACAAAGTGGTTATCGGTCCGGATGCAAGTCTTGATCACACACGGTGACTTGATCCTTTGGGACTCGGTCCGGAGATGCCTTGGTCACACGGTGGCTTCTCATCGACTCGGACTTCTTCTTCAGGGCGGCCGCTTGCTACTTCAGCTCACTTGCTCAAGCTACTTGAATTTGATCACGAAACCCTCCAATAACTTGAGACTGTTTCGACCTTGAACCTTTCTACAATCCTCCTTGGAAAGTAGACCCTTTTGATTCTTCAAAAGTTTCCTCTTCAACAGTTTGAAGTTGTCTTTCCTTCACGACTTGGTGTTGGATCGATTTCTTCAAGTTTAGGCTTGAGGATTTGCTTGAATAACTTGAGAATATTTTCTTGGTTCTGAGTTCAAATGATAGCTTGAATGTTCGTGGTTCAGGTAACCTTCTCTCAAAGTGATTCCTCAGCCTTTTATAGTGAACTTTCAAAAATCTGCCCGTTGAAGAGATAGGTTGATTTTCAAAAGTCACTTAAGTTCGTTGGCTTGTCTTGTTGCAGTCCTTGATGTTGACATTTCCTCGGATTAAATGTCTTGCAGCCTTCCAGGTTCTGACACAAGGAGCAGTGCTTCCTATTTGTTTATTCCTTTTGCACGTTTAGGGATCGATCACTTTAAGACACGTCGGCAGATGAAAGTATTACTTGTTTAGGTAATATTCTTGACTTACGTGCAACGGATTGTTTTGATTGTCTTGACTTGATGCGCTTTTTCCCCAGGTGACTTGAGTCGCTCCAATGATTGAAAGACTCATCCGTCACTTTAACTTGACTTCGCTTGAGTTGACTTGATCGACACTTCACACAACGGTGTATCAGTTGATACTCCTTGATCGAGTTCCTAACTTCTCCTTCTTGTCATACTCAGCTGCTTCACAACGGAGTCTTCATTTTAGCCTTCAGTTGACTTCTTGCATGTCTAGGCATAGCTGACTCGACTCAGCTTGTATAGCCCTATCTATTACAATGCAAATTACGAAGAAAATGGGGTGCCAACTTTCTAGTCTAAGTTTTACATGGCATTCATCAAAATCTAATAAACAAATTTCCCAACAATTTCCCCCTTTTTGATGATGCCAAAACTTAAAACATGCATTCAAAATGTAAATAGCAAAGATACATACAGACAATGTAGAAACAGAGAATGTATGCGTAGAATTTGATCTTTTTATTGATCATAACATTCTTGTCCTTTACACAGCTGTTTACAAAGTGTATCAGAGTAAACATGGCATTCTATATCTATGCAAAAATATAGAAATTCTAGATTTTTATTCAATGTACAAAAGACTTACATACATATGCATTTACAATAGTAAAATACATGAAGGGGTGGACAACAACACTTCATCGCCTTCGCTGCCTCCTTCTTTCCTCTTCAGCTCTGTCGTCTTCTGATCTCTTTCTATTTTTTTCTTCTTCAGCTGCTTTCTTTTTCTCATAAGCTCTTCTGGAAGCTTCATCTTTTATTTTCCTTTCTTGTCTCTCTTCCCACAGCTGAGTTTGTCTTCTATTTTCTTCTTCAATTCTCTTTGCATATTCAGCATTGTTCTTGGCCACTTGCATGTTGGCTACTTCGTCAAACCCAGCCCAATAGATCCCTCATTTCTTACCTGGATCTATATATTCGATATTTTTGGGTAGAGGTCTAGGTTTGAAACCTCTTCCTCCACTGCTTCTTCCTCTTCCTCTGGGTGTGTATTGTCTAGAGCCTTCTTCTTGGTGAGTGACCAGAGAGATTGCTAGAGTCTCATTGTCTGTCGCCTTTCTTCGCATAGCTTGAGCCCTTTTTCCCAATACAAATCCCAGGCTTGGGCCATGGTCATGTTCTCAAAGTATCCCTCGGATGCGAGCGTCTTGAATTCATCAACAGATCTAGGCTCGGTTCCAACGTCTGAAATGGCATCTGTGTCTCTTCCTACCGGAATGCCTCCGTACTGTTTCAGTATGTCCATCGCATGGGCATCCATTTTTCTTTCAATCTCTGTCATCTCTGCTTCAACTATTTTCCTCTTCTCAGACATGGGCATAGCAGAGTGTTGGAGCGGCAGAGTCATTGGAAGTTTGCTGATTATGCCAGCTGTGACAAGTCCTTGTTGAGGGGTTCTAGCAACCATTAGAGTCATGTCTTTCGAACCTTCCCCCTCAACAGATTTTCCCTTTTCTTTCTTCTGCTCTTCAGCTGTCTTCTCCTTCACAGCTGCATCCTTCTTCTCAGCTGTGGACCCTTTCAACATTTTTAGGTATTCCTCTTCCCCCTTTTTGGCATCATCAAAGGAGAGAGGAACGCCTGGGAACATACCAGCAAGCATGAAATCTAGGCGGCTGATAGCTGAGTTCTGCTTAGATTCTGCTACAGAGTATGCTGCTTGAAATTCTGAGCGAGTGGCTTTTGACTCGGCTGTCACCAACTCCATTTCAGCCATAAGAAGGATGAATTTTGCATTCATGTTTTCCTCCATGCGCAGAAGTTCTTTGCGATGAAATTCTCGCAGCAGTTCCATTTCCGTGGTATGAGAGGCATGCATCCTATCAATGTTTTCTTGCATCCTCTTCTTCATGTCAGCATTATCAGCGCTCCAGATTAGCATCTTATTGTACAATGCTTTAAAGTATCGAACCTGTTCCACACGCATTATCTGCTTTGTTGTTGCCATCATTCCCGGATCGACTATGATTCCACGCAGATCGGCCATAAGATTAGCATCTCTGTTATCTAGCCGAATATCCAATGAGGCCTGGTGCCTTTCCATCTTTTCTATCTCTGCAAAAATTGCGTTGAAAACTTCTCGAACCTCAGCTGTCACCTCTGTCTCAGCTGGCGGCCAAGCAGCATCAAAATCAAAATCTCTTTGGGACGATGGTATGTGGGAATGAGTGGATCGGGTTTATGGAAACGTCGTTGATCTCTAGCCGATTCTTCATCAAGATCGGTGACTCAGTGAGAAAGGAAAGTTTATTCAAACGCATCATCACGTACATAGGGAATCTGTTCAACTATAACTTGTGGCTGTGATGTGACCGGTTGAGTCGAATCTGCTGCAGCGTTGGGAGCCTGCGCAGTTGACTGTGATTCAGCTGGGATCTTTTGTGGTATGGACCCGCTTAGCCGAGCCTCATTTTTTTCAACCTTCGTCGGTCTGTTGGTTTTTCCATTTGAGTTATCGTTCTCACCGTATCGAGCGTCATCGGAAGATGATGAGATTTCAAGCGGTGGCTCATCATCGAAAGTGAATGTTTGACGAGTAGCCTTGAGATCGACTTACTCGTGCTTGGGAGAACATCCTCACCGGTGAGTCTTTTGGATTCGCAATGGGGATGACTAAACTTCATCTTCACCGGATCCCGAGAAAGGTTACATCGGGGGTTATCCTAGGAATCATGAAGTGCGCTTATCTCCTTCTCGGATGCATCGATGATAGCGGGAGGGATGTTTTCGCTTCGCGCTTTTTACCCCGGAAGTCTCAACCTCCCGTAGGCCTTGATACCTCCTGCAGTCTCAATCGCAAAGACGGCCTGGGCATTCCCTTCGGCTGCACTCACTGTGTCTTAGGGTCTTTCGTGTTGGCATCCACAGAGTCTCAACTCCGTGGATTGCACTTTCATTGCCCAGTGTTAACTCCCGGGCGAGATCCATCTGTGCCTCGACCGCATCGGTAGTGTCCTCGACTGCAGAGCGCTTGGCACTTGCCAGTGAGACAGTCTCAAGCGTCCGAGCTTCGGTGACAACTTTCGTGTTTCTATTTCTTGTTCTTCCTTCTCCACTTCGCCTCCTAGATTCTTTGTGGAGTCATCTGCAGCAACCTCCGACCTAACTGTTGTTTGATACATGTTTTTATCTTAATTTTGATGATTTTATTTTATCACCAAAACAATATTTTTAAAAGGTTGTCCAAATACTCCTAAATGATTTAAAATGGTTTTAATATTTTCCGGAGTATTCCTTCAAGTTTAGTTTCGACAAAATTGGACAACACTTCAAATGATTTTATTTCTATAAGTTTTTACTTCAAAACAAGGTTCCTAAATGTTGTCTAAATACTTCCAATTTGTTTAAAATGTTTTTACTAATTTTTCGGAGTATTTCTTGAATTTTATTTTCAACAAAAATTGGACAACATTTCGTACTAAATGGTCGGCCGGCCGCCTCTATAGGGCAACCCGCATGAAGATGATTTTTGAAACAAAAAAGAGACGGATGATAAATGTCGCAGTCGACCACGGCCGCTCAAGGCGTCAACCGTCCGTCGGGCCGCCGCAGGTGTCAACCGTCCGTCCGATCGCCGCCGCTTAGGTGGAAAACCGGTACCTGCAAGTTCGTGTCGAAACAGAACTTCAGACCTTGCATTTTTGAGTTAGGGGGACCGGTTGAGACAGGGGTCGACCGGTTGAAGCCTATGTCGATCGGTCGCCCTGTTGAAATTTTCAAAGTGTTCTTCAATTCTCTTATTTCTGTGCGACCGGTCGCCCTGTGCATTGACAACAAAAATATGACCGTTTCTTAGACACATTTCCTTAAATTGTGGGATTGATTTCTAACAACTATATTCTTGATTTTAATTGTATTTTTCTGTAGATTTTCAATCCCCAAGAGGAGCCTATGCTTGATCAATCATCTCCTATAAATAGAGGAAGTTTTGGAGCAACCAACATAACAATTGAGATACAACACAACAAGATACACTTCAAGCAAATACTTGGTCTTTCATTGTTATTATTCTTGTTGTAAATTTGCCTAGCTTATCACTTTCACATCCTTGAGGTCTAGGCTATTCTTGATTACACTTTGCACTCAAATTGTATTATTCATTATTGAGTTGTAATCTTGATTTTTTTGGTTATCATTCAACACAAGATATCCTTGTGAGTGTTCTTGTGGTAAGAACACACTTGGATGATCTAGGTGATAGGTGCAAGAAGATTGTGGTGATCTTCTTATTGAGGTGTTGAAGAATTTGGTATTCTTCAAGGTTGAAGATTGTGGTAATCTTCACAAGGTGTCGTTGAAGGAAGATTGTGGTAATCTTCAAAGGGAGATTGTGGTAATCTCCAAAGGTGTTGTTGAAGAAGAGTGTGGTGCTCTTCAAGGTGTTGTAAGTTGAATTTGTATTAATTTTGGTAATTAATAAAATTCTTTTTCTTTTTGAAATCCATCCCGGATATACTGGGGTGGTAGAGGATTAGGCCCTAGGTGGGTTGAACCTCTTTAAATCGACGCGTGTTGTTTACTTCCCGCACCTTTATTATTGTCTTTGAGCATTCGGTTCGAAAAAGAGGGCATAATCGAAAAGATGGAGATAATCTATTCACCCCCCTCTAGATTATCGTAGCCGCTTGGACTTACAAGTGGTATCAGAGCCAAACTCTTTGGCAAGCTCGTTTCACATCGCGAGTGAAGAGAAACGATCGTCGGCTACTAACGAAGCTCATCTATCCAAGCACCTCCACCACCAAGCCACCTTTATTTGATTCCAAAAATTTTAATTTTTGGAAAGAAAGAATGGAATGCTATCTACAAGGTTGCGGGTTCGACATTTGGAACACCGTCATTAATGGAGAATCCATTCCGATGAAAGATACACCACACACCTCAGAAGGCTTCAAAAAGCTCAATGATGAAGAGAAGAAAATCATCTCCTTAAACGGTAAAGCTCTCAATATTTTGTATTGTTCATTTACTAATTTAGAATATGAACATATTGTAGGAATAAAGTCGGCACATGAAGTATGGCAAAAATTAGAAGCCATCTATGGAGTATTTGCAAATGAAAGGAGTCAAACAAAAACATCTACTTCTCAAAGGGATACAAGTTCAAATCTAAGGAACAAGCCTGTTACAACTTCCAATTACGAAGAAGTTGAATATTATTTTATGGGTATCGAAGAAGAAAACGAGGTATGTCTTAAACCCTCTAATTCCTATGATATTGTCATTCAAAATAATTATAATGATTTACAAAATGATTTTGATGAAATACAAAATGAATTCCAAGACTTACTTGTTAAATACAAAAATTTGAAAAAGGAATTCATCGTTTTGAAAAATGATAAGGATGGTTTATTTACTTCCTATGAATCACTATCATGTGCTCACACCACCACACTTGATAAAGTGAGAAATCTTGAGAAAGAAAATAGTACTCTTGTTGAGAATATTGATTGCATGAAAAAGGATATATTAAAATCAAACTTGAGTACCAATAAAATGTCCAAAATTGTTGATGTTCATAATTGTGATAAAGGACTTGATCATAAGCCTAATGTTGTTAATCATATGAAAAAGGATCAAGTCACTATGCACGTTGGTCATTATGCTCCTAGAATTATTACATGTTTTTATTGCGGTAAAAAGGGTCATACGGTAAATACTTGCCGGGCTAGAAATAGCTCTAATTATTGTTGAAGACCTAAAAGTCTCAAGACTAATCCTAAAGGACCCAAACACTTAAGGGTACCACAAAATAATGTGTTATTAGGTACCGTGAAATAATGATCAAGAAAATTCATACCGCAAGAAGACATCAAATGACCATTTCATTTGATCAAAGAAGGAGAAACTATTTTCAACAAAGCCAATTTCCAAGAAGAGGATATAATCAAAATAGGGAAGAACACAATCCTTGGAAATGGCAAAGACTTCATCAAAGAAGAAGAGACCATCAACAATGGGAAGGTAACAAACCTTGGAAATGGAGCAATCAAAGAAGTCATCATCAACAAAGAGACTTCTCAAAGGGAAGATATCATCAACAATGGGAACGGCACAACCCATGGAAACGGCGTAATTGGTAAACCGTATCTCCCCATTTATATATGCATTTTTTCTATGCATGTTTTTATTTGTGTCTTAATTGCAAAATGAGTTTTCAAGTATTTATTTTTAATTTAGGTCTTTAGTATATTTGAGAGTTTCATAATTGTTTTTTAGGAGACCTTACATGATTTTCTAAAACTCTTGTGCATTTAATTTGACTTATGTGGCTTATTATCTCTTATGAAATCTTATAGCATAAGCTCTTTTTGATATCTCCTATTACTTGCCTACACTTGTACTTTTTGTGCAAACTTTGTCTAAGAATTGTGTAGGATATATATCCCATATTCATTGGCCATTTCGTCATCAAGTTTCGTAAACTATCGAGGTATGTTCACTCGTATTTTTTAAAAAACACTCGATCTATGCTTATGCACATATCTTTCAAGATATTTTATTTCAACCCCTTAAGTGCCCCTAATTGATTTTGCAAATTTTTCTTAAGAGGGCACTACTTGTTCGATCTCGATTTTCTCGAATATATGTTTTTCCAAAACCCGTATTTGTTGGACTTGATCCAAAATTATCTTTTGCAAAGTTTTAAAACTTTTGGGGTGAAAAATCGAATTTTAGAAATTTCGGGAAAGAAAAATTACCTGAACAGGCAGTCAAAGCAGGGCGTCGGTCGCTTCACGCCGACGTCGGCGTCGCACCCTTACCTCGGCCGGTCGCCAGGCTAATTTTACAGATATAAACTTTCTCGTTCTTCGTTTCAAAACAGACGGAAAAATTCTTCAAAACCCTATAACAGCGTTTTCATCCCTTTTCTCCTATAATCTTCAATTCTTCATCATTTTTCACGATTCTTGTTGCTAATCTTCTTATTATTCACAGGAATCTTACATATATGGCTCCTCCAAAGAATTCTACCGGTCGAAATCCCATCTCCAAGCGTAGAAGGGGCGGAGAGGGTTCGTCGAGAAATCGACAAGAAGAAGCCGAACAAAGGGATATCCGAGCTGCCCAGAGAAACGTAGCTCAAGAAGGTGATGATGTTCAAAATCCCATTCTCTCTCGGGCCCAAATTACCGAGCTCCGTGAAACAATTTCGCTCCAAAATTGCCGTTGGGCGAAAGGTAAAAAATCTTTTGTTACTCAAGCTCCTAATTCCCACAATGTTCTTAATTTCATCAATAAGTATGCGGAATGGTACTATGAGGATTCGGGGATGGGAGGAAAATCTATTGCTCGAACTAAAATGTGTCGTTTTAGTTCATTTACCAATGAATATCCCACCATTAGAGGATTCTTTGAGGAGCAAGGTTGGATGTATTTATGGGAGCATGCGTATGTTTTGTATGATGATGATATTATCCAACTCTTTTATGCCAATATGTGGGTGGAATATAATGTTGAAAGGAAGCCGATAGCCGTAAATTCGCTTATAAGGGGTCGTCATTTTAGATGGACTCCCAATGATATTTGCCGGCTTTTACATGTTAGAGAAGGTGGTTGGGATTATTTCTCTTGTGGGACTTGGAATGATGAAATGTTGGGGGTGTCGATGAAAGAAGTTAAGACGTATTTGGGAGTATGGCCAGAGTATTCTTTGTTGGCAATGACACTTGAGCATCGTATTTTATCGGTCATTGTCGCATATTGCATTTGTGGTAAGTCGGGAAAGATGTCTGGCAACATGGATTACTTTTTGACTTATAAGATTGCTAGGAGGGAACCACTTAACTTTGGCGCCATACTTATTCAATGTCTAATTGAGTCCATCACTCAAGGTAATAAGAAGTTGGTTATGGGAAATTAGATTTGTAAACTTCTTATTCAATCGGGACTACCCTCGTCGGAGTGTAACTCGGAGGTATTTCAAAATGACTTTGACATTGATAACATCTCCCAAATAGTCACAATGCGCAAGAATATGGACATCCGACCAACTAAAATGGCTAGAGGAAGAGGTCAAGATTCCCCCGATCCTAATGACTACTTTGATGACGCCGAGGCCGCAAGATTGGCGGAGGAAGGTGAACCGAGCAATCCGGAGGGTAATACCGGTGCTCAACCGCCTAGGAGGTATACCCAAGCCGAATTTGATGAGATGAGGGCTTTTCATGAAACGAGGTATGAAGCTTTGGAGCAAAAGACCTCCAAAATGCAAAAGTCAATCGGCAAATTGAAGAAATTCATCTAAGATCTCATTCCCGGAACTTGCTTCTCCTCGGATGAGGAATGATGTCCCCACCCCCTTTACTTTCTAGCATTTTCATTCATGTTGCTTTGTATTCTTATAAACCTTTGTAAAACTCTTTCGTACTAATAAAATTTGCTTGTCTTCTTGAAAGGGTGAAAATTACAAGTTGATAATGACTTGTGGGTGATCATGGCATTGGTGGAGTATTTGATGGTAAAAATACTCTAATTTAGCATTGTTTGATAATTAGTATGAAGTACTTGATGGTAAAAGTGCTTCTTTTAATGCTTTGATCATTATGCCTAGTTGGATATGTTGGGACATTTGATATATCATACATGTATTGTTTAAGGCATGACCTATATTACTTGATGGATGCTCTAATGTTTGGCATTTGTAATGCCTTGATCCTTCTTAGCTTATATTATCTCAATTGGGTTGAACCCTTGAGAATCTACCTTGTTTGAGCCTCTTATTTGATGGACTAATGTTGCATATTTTGCATATGATATTGTTGAGCTTTGAAATGAGGATGATTGATATGGAATTTTTTTTTGGTTTGAACTATCTACAAAGGTTACATACAACCTCTTTTATTTTTCACGCACACATAGTGTTCGATGAAATGTCGCAATGAAAATTTCAAAGGGGGATGACATTATATAATGTTTCTATCATCCTAACATTCTTTTTGATGATTCCAAAGGGGAAGAAACAGGAAATCGGCTCATTAGCTCAAAGAAGCTAATAAAAGCTGGTTGTAAAAGCTATAAGCTATGGCTCATAAAAGCCATAAGTTGTGATTCATTTTTAGTCCAATTAGTGCTTGATGGACTTATACAATTGTTTAATGATGTTTTGTGACAGGGGGAGCTTATAAGCTCTTGAACAAATTGTAAGCTAAAGCTTTTAGCTTATGGATAATTGCTTTTACATTATTCTTGATATGCTTGTTGATAGGGGGAGCTTATGCTTATTAGTGAATATATTTACTCCCTACTTGGTTGCTTTTATATTTTGGAAATTTTGGTTGCTTCCAAACGGTCAAATGTTTTTACCGGAAAATCAGTTCTAAAATTGTTCTCCTATTTTGTGTAAAAATTGTTTTGGTTTGTAATCATCAAAAAGGGGGAGATTGTTTGATACATGTTTTTATCTTAATTTTGATGATTTTATTTTATCACCAAAACAATATTTTTAAAAGGTTGTCCAAATACTCCTAAATGATTTAAAATGGTTTTAATATTTTCCGGAGTATTCCTTCAAGTTTAGTTTCGACAAAATTGGACAACTCTTCAAATGATATTATTTCTATAAGTTTTTACTTCAAAACAAGGTTCCTAAATGTTGTCTAAATACTTCCGATTTGTTTAAAATGTTTTTACTAATTTTTCGGAGTATTTCTTGAATTTTATTTTCAACAAAAATTGGACAACATTTCTGTCTCGTGGTCGACCGGTCGCCCTATAGGGCAACCCGTACCTGAAGATGATTTTTAAAACAGAAAAAGAGACGGATGATAAATGTCGCAGGTCGACCGGTCGCCCAGGGGTCGACCGGTGCCTGCAAGTTCGTGTCGAAACAGAACTTCGGACCTTGCATTTTGAGTTAGGAGGTTGAGACAGTCGGTCGACGGTCAAGCCTATGTCGACCGGTCGCCTGTTGAAATTTTCAAAGTGTTCTTCAATTCTCTTATTTCGTGCGGCCGGTCGTCGCCTCTGTGCATTATTGACAAAAAAATATGACCGTTTGGCAAATGTGAGACACATTTCCTTAAATTGTGGGATTGATTTCTAATGACTATATTCTTGATTTTAATTGTATTTTTTCAGAGATTTTCAATCCCCAAGAGGAGCCTATGCTTGATCAATCATCTCATATAAATAGAGGAAGTTTTGGAGCAACCAACATAACAATTGAGATACAACACAACAAGATACACTTCAAGCAAATACTTGGTCTTTCATTGTTATTATTTTTGTTGTAAATTTGCCTAGCTTATCACTTTCACATCCTTGAGGTCTAGGCTACTCTTGATTACACTTTGCACTCAAATTGTATTATTCATTATTGAGTTGTAATCTTGATTTTTTTAGTTATCATTCAACACAAGATATCCTTGTGAGTGTTCTTGTGGTAAGAACACACTTGGATGATCTAGGTGATAGGTGCAAGAAGATTGTGGTGATCTTCTTATTGAGGTGTTGAAGAATTTGGTATTCTTCAAGGTTGAAGATTGTGGTAATCTTCACAAGGTGTCGTTGAAGGAAGATTGTGGTAATCTTCAAAGGGAGATTGTGGTAATCTCCAAAGGTGTTGTTGAAGAAGAGTGTGGTGCTCTTCAAGGTGTTGTAAGTTGAATTTGTATTAATTTTGGTAATTAATAAAATTCTTTTTCTTTTTGAAATCCATCCCGGATATACTGGGGTGGTAGAGGATTAGGCCCTAGGTGGGTTGAACCTCTTTAAATCGACGCGTGTTGTTTACTTCCCGCACCTTTATTATTGTCTTTGAGCATTCGGTTCGAAAAAGAGGGCATAATCGAAAAGATGGAGATAATCTATTCACCCCCCTCTAGATTATCGTAGCCGCTTGGACTTACAAGTGGTATCAGAGCCAAACTCTTTGGCAAGCTCGTTTCACATCGCGAGTGAAGAGAAACGATCGACGGCTACGAACGAAGCTAATCTATCCGGCACCTCCACCACCAAGCCACCACTATTTGATTCCAAATTTAATTTTTGGAAAGAAAGAATGGAATGCTATCTACAAGGTTGCGGGTTCGACATTTGGAACACCGTCATTAATGGAGAATCCATTCCGATGAAAGATACACCACACACCTCAGAAGGCTTCAAAAAGCTCAATGATGAAGAGAAGAAAATCATCTCCTTAAACGGTAAAGCTCTCAATATTTTGTATTGTTCATTTACTAATTTAGAATATGAACATATTGTAGGAATAAAGTCGGCACATGAAGTATGGCAAAAATTAGAAGCCATCTATGGAGTATTTGCAAATGAAAGGAGTCAAACAAAAGCATCTACTTCTCAAAGGGATACAAGTTCAAATCTAAGGAACAAGCCTCTTACAACTTCCAATTACGAAGAAGTTGAATATTGTTTTATGGGTATCGAAGAAGAAAACGAGGTATGTCTTAAACCCTCTACTTCCTATGATATTGTCATTCAAAATGATTATAATGATTTACAAAATGATTTTGATGAAATACAAAATGAATTCCAAGACTTACTTGTTAAATACAAAAATTTGAAAAAGGAATTCATCGTTTTGAAAAATGATAAGGATGGTTTATTTACTTCCTATGAATCACTATCATGTGCTCACACCACCACACTTGATAAAGTGAGAAATCTTGAGAAAGAAAATAGTACTCTTGTTGAGAATATTGATTGCATGAAAAAGGATATATTAAAATCAAACTTGAGTACCAATAAAATGTCCAAAATTGTTGATGTTCATAATTGTGATAAAGGACTTGATCATAAGCCTAATGTTGTTAATCATATGAAAAAGGATCAAGTCACTATGCACGTTGGTCATTATGCTCCTAGAATTATTACATGCTTTTATTGCGGTAAAAAGGGTCATACGGTAAATACTTGCAGGGCTAGAAATAGCTCTAATTATTGTTGGAGACCTAAAAGTCTCAAGACTAATCCTAAAGGACCCAAACACTTAAGGGTACCACAAAATAATGTGTTATTAGGTACCGTGAAATAATGATCAAGAAAATTCATACCGCCAAGAAGACATCAAATGACCGTTTCATTTGATCAAAGAAGGAGAAACTGTTTTCAACAAAGCCAATTTCCAAGAAGAGGATAATCAAAATAGGGAAGAACAAAATCCTTGGAAATGGCAAAGACTTCATCAAAGAAGAAGAGACCATCAACAATGGGAAGGTAACAAACCTTGGAAATGGAGCAATCAAAGAAGTCATCATCAACAAAGAGACTTCTCAAAGGGAAGATATCATCAACAATGGGAACGGCACAACCCATGGAAACGGCGTAATTGGTAAACCGTATCTCCCCATTTATATATGCATTTTTTCTATGCATGTTTTTATTTGTGTCTTAATTGCAAAATGAGTTTTCAAGTATTTATTTTTAATTTAGGTCTTTAGTATATTTGAGAGTTTCATAATTGTTTTTAGGAGACCTTGCATGATTTTCTAAAACTCTTGTGCATTTAATTTGACTTATGTGGCTTATTATCTCTTATGAAATCTTATAGCATAAGCTCTTTTTGATATCTCCTATTACTTGCCTACACTTGTACTTCTTGTGCAAACTTTGTCTAAGAATTGTGTAGGATATATATCTCATATTCATTGGCCATTTCTTCATCAAGTTTCTTAAACTATCGAGGTATGTTCACTCGTATTTTTTTAAAAAACACTCGATACTATGTTATGCACATATCTTTCAAGATATTTTATTTCAACCCCTTAAGTGCCCCTAATTGATTTTGCAAATTTTTCTTAAGAGGGCACTACTTGTTTAGTCTCGATTTTCTCGAATATATGTTTTTCCGAAACCCGTATTTGTTGGACTTGATCCAAAATTATCTTTTTGCAAAGTTTTAAAACTTTTGGGGTGAAAAATCGAATTTTGGAAATTTCTGGGGAAAGAAAAATTACCTGGAACGGTCAAAGCAGGGGCAGGTTGCCTCGCATGTCGGCCAGGTCGACCCTACCTCGACGGCCGCCGGGCTAATTTTGAGATATAAACTTTTTGTTCTTCGTTTCAAAACAGACGGGAAAAATTCTTCAAAACCCTATAACAGCGTTTTTCATCCCTTTTCTCCTATAATCTTCAATTCTTCATCATTTTTCACGATTCTTGTTGCTAATCTTCTTATTTTCACAAGAATCTTACATATATGGCTCCTCCAAAGAATTCTACCGGTCGAAATCCCATCTCCAAGCGTAGAAGGGGCAGAGAGGGTTCGTCGAGAAATCGACAAACAGAAGCCGAACAAAGGGATATCCGAGCTGCCCAGAGAAACGTAGCTCAAGAAGGTGATGATGTTCAAAATCCCATTCTCTCTCGGGCCCAAATTACCGAGCTCCGCGAAATAATTTCGCTCCATAATTGCCGTTGGGCGAAAGGTAAAAAATCTTTTGTTACTCAAGCTCCTAATTCCCACAATGTTCTTAATTTCATCAATAAGTATGCGGAATGGTACTATGAGGATTCAGGGATGGGAGGAAAATCTATTGCTCGAACTAAAATGTGTCGTTTTAGTTCATTTACCAATGAATATCCCACCATTAGAGGATTCTTTGAGGAGCAAGGTTGGATGTATTTATGGGAGCATGCGTATGTTTTGTATGATGATGATATTATCCAACTCTTTTATGCCAATATGTGGGTGGAATATAATGTTGAAAGGAAGCCGATAGTCAGTAAATTCGCTTATAAGGGGTCGTCATTTTAGATGGACTCCCAATGATATTTGCCGGCTTTTACATGTTAGAGAAGGTGGTTGGGATTATTTCTCTTGTGGGACTTGGAATGATGAAATGTTGGGGTGTCGATGAAAGAAGTTAAGACGATTTGGGAGTATGGCGAGTATTCTTTGTTGGCAATGACACTTGAGCATCGTATTTTATCGGTCATTGTCGCATATTGCATTTGTGGTAAGTCGGGAAAGATGTCCGGCAACATGGATTACTTTTTTGACTTATAAGATTGCTAGGAGGAACCACTTAACTTTGGCGCCATACTTATTCAATGTCTAATTGAGTCCATCACTCAAGGTAATAAGAAGTTGGTTATGGGAAATTGGATTTGTAAACTTCTTATTCAATCGGGACTACCCTCGTCGGAGTGTAACTCGGAGGTATTTCAAAATGACTTTGACATTGATAACATCTCCCAAATAGTCACAATGCGCAAGAATATGGACATCCGACCAACTAAAATGGCTAGAGGAAGAGGTCAAGATTCCCCCGATCCTAATGACTACTTTGATGACGCCGAGGCCGCAAGATTGGCGGAGGAAGGTGAACCGAGCAATCCGGAGGGTAATACCGGTGCTCAACCGCCTAGGAGGTATACCCAAGCCGAATTTGATGAGATGAGGGCTTTTCATGAAACGAGGTATGAAGCTTTGGAGCAAAAGACCTCCAAAATGCAAAAAGTCAATCGGCAAATTGAAGAAATTCATCTAAGATCTCATTCCCGGAACTTGCTTCTCCTCGGATGAGGAATGATGTCCCCACCCCCTTTACTTTCTAGCATTTTCATTCATGTTGCTTTGTATTCTTATAAACCTTTGTAAAACTCTTTCGTACTAATAAAATTTGCTTGTCTTCTTGAAAGGGTGAAAATTACAAGTTGATAATGACTTGTGGGTGATCATGGCATTGGTGGAGTATTTGATGGTAAAAATACTCTAATTTAGCATTGTTTGATAATTGGTATGAAGTACTTGATGGTAAAAGTGCTTCTTTTAATGCTTTGATCATTATGCTTAGTTGGATATGTTGGGACATTTGATATATCATACATGTATTGTTTAAGGCATGACCTATATTACTTGATGGATGCTCTAATTTTTGGCATTTGTAATGCCTTGATCCTTCTTATCTTATATTATCTCAATTGGGTTGAACCCTTGAGAATCTACCTTGTTTGAGTCTCTTATTTGATGGACTAATGTTGCATATTTTGCATATGATATTGTTGAGCTTTGAAATGAGGATGATTGATATGGAAATTTTTTTTGGTTTGAACTATCTACAAAGGTTATATACAACCTCTTTTATTTTTCACGCACACATAGTGTTCGATGAAATGTCGCAATGAAAATTTCAAAGGGGGATGACATTATATAATGTTTCTATCATCCTAACATTCTTTTTGATGATTCCAAAGGGGGAGAAACAGGAAATCGGCTCATTAGCTCAAAGAAGCTAATAAAAGCTGGTTGTAAAAGCTATAAGCTATGGCTCATAAAAGCCATACGTTGTGATTCATTTTTAGTCCAATTAGTGCTTGATGGACTTATACAATTGTTTAATGATGTTTTGTGACAGGGAGAGCTTATAAGCTCTTGAACAAATTGTAAAAGCTAAGCTTTTAGCTTATGGATAATTGCTTTTACATTATTCTTGATATGCTTGTTGATAGGGGGAGCTTATGCTTATTAGTGAATATATTTACTCCCTACTTGGTTGATTTTATATTTTGGAAATTTTGGTTGCTTCCAAACGGTCAAATGTTTTTAGGAAAATCGGTTCTAAAATTGTTCTCCTATTTTGTGTAAAAATTGTTTTGGTTTGTAATCATCAAAAAGGGGGAGATTGTTTGATACATGTTTTTATCTTAATTTTGATGATTTTATTTTATCACCAAAACAATATTTTTAAAAGGTTGTCCAAATACTCCTAAATGATTTAAAATGGTTTTAATATTTTAGGAGTATTCCTTCAAGTTTAGTTTCGACAAAATTGGACAACACTTCAAATGATTTTATTTCTATAAGTTTTTACTTCAAAACAAGGTTCCTAAATGTTGTCTAAATACTTCCGATTTGTTTAAAATGTTTTTACTAATTTTTCGGAGTATTTCTTGAATTTTATTTTCAACAAAAATTGGACAACATTTGTCTAAATGTCGGTCGACGGCCGCCCTATAGGGCAACCCGTGCACTGAAGATAATTTTTAAACGAGAAAAAGAGCGGTGATAAATGTCGCGAGGTCGGCCGGTCGCCCAGGGGGTCGACGGCACTGCAAGTTCGTGTCGAAAACAGAACTTCGGACCTTGCATTTTTGAGTTAGGGGACCGGTTGAGGGGGTCGACCGGTCGAAGCCTATGTCGACCGGTCGCCTGTTGAAATTTTCAAAGTGTTCTTCAATTCTCTTATTTCTGTGCGACCGGTCGCCCTGTGCATTGACAACAAAAATATGACCGTTTGACAGCAGACACATTTCCTTAAATTGTGGGATTGATTTCTAACAGCTATATTCTTGATTTTAATTGTATTTTTTGTAGATTTTCAATCCCCAAGAGGAGCCTATGCTTGATCAATCATCTCCTATAAATAGAGGAAGTTTTGGAGCAACCAACATAACAATTGAGATACAACACAACAAGATACACTTCAAGCAAATACTTGGTCTTTCATTGTTATTATTCTTGTTGTAAATTTGCCTAGCTTATCACTTTCACATCCTTGAGGTCTAGGCTATTCTTGATTACACTTTGCACTCAAATTGTATTATTCATTATTGAGTTGTAATCTTGATTTTTGGTTATCATTCAACACAAGATATCCTTGTGAGTGTTCTTGTGGTAAGAACACACTTGGATGATCTAGGTGATAGGTGCAAGAAGATTGTGGTGATCTTCTTATTGAGGTGTTGAAGAATTTGGTATTCTTCAAGGTTGAAGATTGTGGTAATCTTCACAAGGTGTCGTTGAAGGAAGATTGTGGTAATCTTCAAAGGGATATTGTGGTAATCTCCAAAGGTGTTGTTGAAAGAGTGTGGTGCTCTTCAAGGTGTTGTAAGTTGAATTTGTATTAATTTTGGTAATTAATAAAATTCTTTTCTTTGAAATCCATCCCGGATATCTTTGGGGTGGTAGAGGATTAGGCCCTAGGTGGGTTGAACCTCTTTAAATCGACGCGTGTTGTTTACTTCCCGCACCTTTATTATTGTCTTTGAGCATTCGGTTCGAAAAAGAGGGCATAATCGAAAAGATAGAGATAATCTATTCACCCCCCCTCTAGATTATCGTAGCCGCTTGGACTTACAGCTGCAGTGGAGGTAGTTTCCCCCTCAGCTGGCACACCAGCTGAGTGACTTGGATTGGGGTCACTCTTCTCCAAACTCATTTTTCTGTGAGTGCTCAGTAGTTGGGGCGGTGGTAAGATACCTTGAGGGGTTGGCTCGACTTGGGTTCCCAAGTTCCCAGTTTCATCGCCAGGTCCCCTAGATCCATCCTCTGAGTGAGCTGGGGAAGTGGTTGCAGCAATGACAATGGCAATCTGCTGTACCACTCCCAATGGATCAATCTCCAGCTGGGATTTGGAAGACTCTCCTTGTCCTTCCATCAGCTGTTGCTCATGCATCATCCTGGATTCCGCATGGCTTGCTTTGCATTTCCAATTTTTTTGTATCGGTGGTCCGGTCTTCATCACTTCCTGAAAAGGCATCGAAGTGAGGGTGAGAGTGATCGATGGTTCGGTGAAAGGACGGATATTGGCCTTCTCACGAGCTTGCCTTCCTCGGCCAATCTCTCCTTCTCCTTTTCCTTGAATATATTGAGAATATCGGCGATTCTTTTCATCAAGTGCTTGAACCATCGCGGGTCAACCCAAGGAAACTCATCGAGTTCTTCTTCTTCTTTAATGAATTCAGTCTTTGGAACTGTTCCTTGCGCGACTTAGCTTCCATTTCCTCCATTCTTCAGACGATTTTGGATGTCGGATATGGTGGGGATAGCATGATCACATCATCATCATCATCTTCCGATGTACTTCTTTCTCGGGAATGGAGGGTATCGAGATTCCGCTCTTCACCCTCGGCGTGCGCGTCGCAGCGGAGGAGATCCTGTCGGCAGGAGGAGACTTATTGTCTCAAGCTGTTATTTGCTGCTCCTTGTTTACGCCCACAGTGGGTCTTCGACTTGCCTCTGCTGATCGGCCTCAGCAGACTTGGCGTTTCATCAATAATCTCCGAGACTCTACTTCTCGTTTTCAACGATCCGTTCAGTGAGTGGCGGACTGTTTGTTTTCTCAAGCTCAACGCTTGAAGAGTCTTTTTTTTTTTTTGGTCCTCACCAGAGGAATTTCTGGTTCGGATACGTTTCCTCGAGTCTGGGCGGGGGCCGTGCTACTTTCTTCTTCTAAGGAGTGGCTTTCTTGGCTTGTTAGTCCTCTTCTTCTTGACAACCAGAAGAAGGTATTTGAGGTTCCTTCTCATTGCGGTCGCAGCGATGGCGGGAGACACACACTGCGCAGGGGGGTGACTCATTGCGGGCGAGGTATAGTTGTTTCTTTTTTTTCTTTGCCGCGCAGATCTTCTTTTTCATTTTGTAGGGGGACTTTCTTCTTGGGAGGAGACAACGATTTGTTCCCTCAGGGTGGTGATTCTCCTCATTTGGTATATTCTCTCTTGGCATAAGCTCTCTTCGAGCTCCCGAGAGATTTGATCGGAACATCTTCTTGTTGACATGGAACGCCTTTCCATGTCGGAGTGGAACTCTTTTCACCTCCATCAACCGGCCAATCACAAGGCCATATCCCAAGGATCCTCCAAAAGACCCATCTTCCTTGAAAGATTTATTTCCAACATTTTGGAAGAGTCATTGTATACAAACTCGGCCAGGTTTACCTTCTTCTCCTCCATGATCGCGGCCCATCACGATCGGCTTAGTTTTGGACGGTGGTTAAAGCTTCCAAATTTGATGTCTACACACTTGGCAACAATGTCCAAAGAACTTGTGGTAATCTTCCTTCGGCACTTCTTGTCTCTTTGTGTAGACAACCTTCGCAGCACAGTCAGGTTTCGCCACTTCCTTCCATGCAGCAGCCAGGTTTACATCGGCCTTATAGATCTCCGACACTCCTTCCGACGGCAGCAAACAATGCTCCGATAGATCTTCAGTAGTGATCGTAAACTCCTTCCCATGAACAGACGACTTGATGCCCTCGTCGTGAACTTCAGCATTCACGTAGAACTGGGCAACCTCTTCCACATACGTCATCTGAAACTCCATCGTGAGAAAGGGTTTCAGTCCAGATTTCTCTACTTTCTCAGCTATCTTCTTCACAAGGGTTTTATCGGACCCCTGTTTGATCATCCCTTCGAAATCCACGGTTGAACTAGTGTGGATTTGCTTTCCCAACTTAGTGAAATCATAAGTAGTTGCCATTTTAGTGATTTTTACCGAACGGTTTTTGAGAAACTTGCTTTGAAGATTGATAGGGTTTCGAGAGAAAAATACAGTCTTTGCTTTTGGAGAGATGAACGGTTTTGGTGTGGTGTGAGAGAGAAGCTGAACAAAATGGTATATGTATGGGTTATGAAAGGACGTGCATACTGTTTTTGAAATTTGATCGAGATCAACGGCTCAGATTTAGCACACTGATTAGCATTAATTGCTCGCATTTAATGCGGCAGCATTTATATCCAATCATATGCTTTATCGTGTAGCTTTTGACTGTACCTGTCATTATTACGTTGACGTCATCCTTAAAACATTCCCATTTATTAAAAACAACTGCATTTTTGTCACTTAGCTCATAAATGACTCATCTTGCTCCTTAGTTGATTCAACTCTTCTTCTCCCTGTACATATAGTGACTCAGCTGTCAGCTAACTCGATACAACTGACCTTCCGATATAGCTGATTCACTTAGCTGATTCACACGCTCAACTCTATTTTCATCTTTTCTCGTTCCATCTCTTCTCCTTGAGTCTTCTGAGTGTCAACTCATCTCAATTAACCCTAGCTCATGCTTGAGTTCTTCAAATCTTGATTCACATAATGGCTTTGTGAATATGTCAGCTAACTGTTTATCAGTTGGGATGTATTCCAAGGTGATGTCTTTCTTTTCAACATGATCTCTTATGAAATGATATTTGACATCAATGTGCTTTGTTCTTGAATGCAACACAGGATTTTGAGTGATTGCAATAGCACTTGTGTTATTACACATAATTGGAATCTCTTTTTCTTCAACATCATAATCTCTCAATGTTGTCTCATCCATAAGACTTGGGCTACAATTTTGCCATGACTATGTACTCGGCCATTTGTGGATGTGGCTATTGAGTTTTGCTTCTTGCTAAACCAGGAAACCAATCTGTTTCCAAGCATTTGACATGTGCCGAAGTGCTCTTCTTGTCAACTCTACATCCAAAGATAGTCGAGTCCGAGTAACCAATAAGTTTGAATCCACCTTCCTTTGGATACCATAAGCCGACTTCCTGGCATTCCTTCAAATATCTTAGGATTTTCTTAGTCATGATCATATGGCTTTCTTTTGGTGCATATTGAAATCTTGCACATACACCTTTGCGCAAAGGTGATGTCCGCCTACTTTGTGAGATAGAACAGTGATCCAATAAGTGCTCGTATCCGGTTTGATCCACAGGCTTACCATCTACATCCATATCCATCTTGATTGATGTATTCATTGGTATTTTCGAGAAGACTTCTCTTCCATACCAAATTTCTTCATTAAATCTCGGTGTACTTTGTTTGACTTATGAAGGTTCCATCCTTCATTGTTTAACTTGAAGTCCTAGAAAGAATGTCGACTCTCCCATCATGCTCATTTCAAATTTGTCTTGCATGAGGTTTGAGAATTTATCACCACGACTCTTTGTTTGTGGATCCAAAAATAATATCATCCACATATATTTGAACAAGCGATATACTCTTTCCATCTTGAATTCAAGAGTGTTCTATCCACTTTGCCTTTGGTGAATCCATTATCTGTTAGAAATTGAGATAATGTATCATACCATACTCTTGGTGCCTATTTCAATCCATCTAGAGCTTTCTTGAGCTTGTACACCTTATCTCCAAGAGTCTTCTGCTCAAATCCTGGAGGTTGTTCAACATAGACTTCTTCTTCTGAAAGTCCATTTAGAAATGCACTCTTCACATCCATTTGATATACAGTGAAATTCTTGTGTGCAGCATAGGCAAGAAACATCCTTATTGCTTCTAATCTAGCAACATGAGCAAATGTTTCATCAAAATCTATACCTTCTTCTTGGCAATACCCTTTGGCTACCAATCTTGCTTTGTTCCTTACCACAGAACCTTCTTCATTCATCTTGTTTCTGAAAACCCATTTTGTGCCTATAACATTTTGATGGGTTGGTCTTTGAACCAATTCCCATACTTTGTTTCTTTCAAACTGATTGACTCTTCTTGCATGGCTGAATCAATGTGTGTCATCCAATGCTTGAGACACATCTTTATGTTCTATTTGGGAGATAAAACAAGTGAACATTGCTTCTTGTTGAGCTCTGGATCTGGTTCTTACACCATATCTTACATCTCCAATGACTAGCTCTGGTGGATGGTCTCTCAGCCATCTCACATCAGGTTGGAGTATGTCGGTGGGTTCGATCATCTTTGTTTGTGTTATTTTGAGCAGCTCTCTCATTATCACTTAGCTGCAGATTTTCCAGCTGTCTTTGAGATTCAGCTATCTCATCTTCATCTTGATTAATTGCTCCAGCTTCAGCTTCAACATAAGGACTCTTCTGCATAGTCGACGGATTTAGCTTATCAGCTAACTCTTCAATGTCTTCTCCATTTATATTAGGTTCATCAAAAACCACATGGATAGACTCTTCGTGACCATAGTCCTTTTGTTCAACACTCTATAGGTTTTGCTTTCAGCTGAGTATCCCAAGAAAATGCCTTCATCAGCTTTAGCATCAAAAGCCTTTAGATTATCCTTGCCATTGTTGTGGATGAAGCATTTACATCCAAAAATTCTAAAATATGCAACATTTGGCTTTCTCCCTGTCTAAATCTCATAGGGAGTCTTTGTCAGCTGTCTATTTATCATGCATCTATTTTTAGTATAGCAAGCAGTGTTTATTGCTTCAAATTTCAAAATCTTTTAGCGTGACCCTGCTTGGCTAGCATGGTCCTTGCCGCTTCCTCGAGAGTTCTATTCCTTCTTTCTCGCAACTCCATTCTGCTTTGTGGAGTCCTTTGCCGCAGATAATTCGTGAGCAATACCATTTTCAACACAGTACTGAGTTATTATTCCATTGACAAACTCAGTTCCCCTATCAGATCTTATCTTTATAATTGTTTGACTCTTCTCATTTTGAACTCTTTTCATCAGCTGAGGTAACTTCTACAAAGTTTCCTTCTTTTTACACATGATGATTGTCCATGTATATCGTGAATAATCATCCACTACTACTGGAGTGTATTTCTTTCCACTTATGCTAGCTGGCTCAACTGGACCAAATAGATCCATATGCAATAGATGCAAAATCCTTGTTGAAGATGGACTTGACTTTTCTTTGAATGATGATTTGATCTACTTTCCCATCTGGCATGCATCAGAAACACTTTCCTTCTTGTACACTGAGTTTGAAAGTCCTTCTACAAGATTGCTCCTTGCAAGCTTGTTAATTGTCTTGAAATTTAGGTGACTTAGCTTCTTATGCCACAGCCAACTTGATTCGACTGTTCTCTTTGCTAGCAGACAAGTGCTTGGTGTGGCAGTTAACCAATCTACTACATACATGTTCTTTTGTCTGGATCCTTGCAGCACCACTTCATTTGATTCAGTGTCTTTGATTTGGCATATTCCCATATTAAATCCAACATTATAGCCCTTGTCACAGAGTTGGTTGATGTTTAACAAGTTGAAGTTGAGGCCTTCAACGTATGCAACATCTGTGATTTCTAATCCATTTTTCCTGATGGATCCAGTGCCTCTTATTTCCCCTGGAGCTTCATTTCCTCCAAATATGACTTTTGCACCTCTAATCTCCTTGAATTTTGACAGATTTTTCTTGTTTCCTATCATGTGTCTGGAATAGCCACTATCCATGTACCAGGTTCCTTGGCACTCACTTTCGGTATTTGAACCGCAATCAAGGAAATTAGTTTTTAGGTACCCATACTTGCCTGGGTCCTGAGGGGTTAGTGCTGTAAGATGAACCAACCAACCTATAGCAAAATGATTTAACTCTAAGAGGTTGCCATCTATATGTGCCATAATCATAATTCACTTTGGCAAATTGCTTGGGGGCTTTAAGTTCATACAGCTGTCTCTTTTGTCTGTATGCCTGTGTGTGTGTTTTAGCAATTGCCTTCTTTGGGTAATTGTGATCTCTGAGTGTAGTGCTTGGGTGCATATGTGTGCTGATAATAACTCTTTTGCCTTTGGAATGACCTTTGCTGAGTTCTAGGCCTTTGCCATTTTGGCATGTATTCCATTGGTCTTGGCTGATATTTCACATTTTTCCAATCAGTTTGACTTGGGTAGTTTCTACCATTCCCATCATTTGTATTCCTCTGATAGAACTTCTGGGGATTCTGGTAGCTCTGTTTCTTCTTTACAGAGTACTTCCTGTTTGGAGTTTGCTGAGGAACTCTGCTGGATTTCTTCTCGGTGTCTGTCAAGATCCTCAATCAAGTTGTTTTCCTTTTCCTTTATATCCAAGGCCAGTTTGTTTGTGATTGTGCTTTGGAATGAATGTGTGTGCAACATTTGGTGTCTTGGATTTTTGAGATGCTTCATTACTTGAAGATCCTTTTTCCAAGATCACTCTTGGAGTTTGACTATGCACAAAGGAATTGAATCATATGCATGTCTTGTCTCCACATTCTTTTTGGCTCATGATAAGGTCATCCAATGATTTAGATGCCTTTGTGAATGAAGCACACATTTTTGAGATCATTTTCTCTCTTTTCTATATGACTATCTCTCGCTTTATTAGTTTAGCATTTTCGGCCTTGACTCTTTATTCTCATCGGCTATGTGACTTAGACTACTCGGCTCCTTAGTCATTTGTGAGTTTTGGCTTTTGAAATTTGGATGTTTTCCTCATTTAATAGTGTGTGTGAGGATTTAATGTGCTCAAAGTCTTTCATCATTTTGCCTAATGAATCATAAAGATCGAGTGGGTGATGAAGTGTGTGTGTCACAATCACTATCACTAGAATCGAATGAGATGAGTTAGAGTGTACCTCATCTTCTTGGTCGAGGTTGATCTTGTTCTTTAGCCATTAGCAGATTAAGGCTTCTTCTTGAGTCACTTGAGTAGTCACCACTACTCTCTCGAGTCTCGCTTCTTTTGACTTGGTTGTATCGGTAGTCTCGGTGACCAACATTGCTCTTTTCTTTTCTTGTCTTCTTTCTCCAAGACATTTCTTTCTTCTTCATTTCTGTATTTATTGACTACGAGGATATGGACGATCAATAGCAAAGTGTCCTGGTTGTCCGCAATTCCAACACGAGGCTTTCAACTTTTTGATCGACTCTTTCATTTCTTGGGTTGTCACTCTTTGATATTCGACCTTTTAATATTCTGCTCTCTTTGGTGGCCTATCTTCCCTTGACTTAGAGGGAGCTGAATGTCTTCTGGAGGATTCACCTTTGTTCCTTTTGTAGTTCTTGTTGAAGAACTTGTTGAACCTTTTAACAAGGCAATTTCCTCCTAGTCAATGACTTCTTTGGTCTCAGCTCTCTTCCCCTCCTTGACTAAGAGTGCAGCTGTTTTGGGTACAGCTATCTCTTCTTGATCCTTTCTTCTCAGCTCAAACTCATAGGCTTTGAGGTCTGAGAATAGTTCATGATTGGATGTTTTTGATAGGTCCATCGAGTGCCTTAGAGCCATGGTCTTCATTTCCCACTCTCGGTGGGAGGCTCCTTAGTATTTTCATACACATCTCCTTCGTGTGTATTCTTTCCCAAGTCTTTGAGAGCTCATTTGTAATTTCAAATGAATCTAGCATCCGGTGGTCCATTGTTTCACCGTGCAAAGCATTTTAAAGTTTTCAAATTTTTGAACAACAACGAGATAATTTATTTTCCTTAATTTGTTGAGATCCTTCACAAATTAAGGTTAATTTATCCTGATTTCTTTGGTCTTTGTCTTGCAAGATTTGACTTTGTTGAACATGGCTTTGTCCAAAGTCTTGTAAAGTATATCCTTGGCCACATTGTCAAGGTTGTATCTTTTTCTATCATCATTCGTCCACTCAGCTCTTGGCTTTTCAACCATAGCCATTTGGTCTAGGAGGAGCTGACCTTCCTCTTCTTAACTTGGCATGACTCTCCTTGCAGTGTGTTTGTGTTCACTTTCATTATTTGCAGTGGCCCATCCTCTATCACAATCCACATCTCATCATGTAAAGCTGATAGATGAGCCTGCATACGTATTTTCCAGTCATCAAATTCTTCAATGGTGAACATAGGAATGCGTGTCAAATTGCTTCCATGATAATAACTTTGCTAATTTTAATAAAAAATGCTTTTGAAAGAACAAGTGTTAAAAACTTCTTTGAAAGATTGGAGATCTAGTTCAGTAACCAGTGCGTAAGGCTCAATGAACCAACCGCTCTGATACCACTTGTAGGTCCCAAGGGGTGTGAGTAAGGTTTAGAAGGGAGGGTTGAATAAACCTTACCAACTTTTCGGTTTTAATTCTTTTAAAATAATACAGAGTTAAATACACAGCTATGTCCTTGAGGGACAACTAAGTTAGTTAACCAGCAGAGTTAGCCACTCAACGGCACTCGATTCGATTGAGCCGTTGATAGAATAACTCAGTTGTTCGATCTAAGCCTTAACTTGGTCGTGATGAAATTTTCAGCGGAAGACTTAACACCCTTGAATTTGGTTTAAGTTTGATTTAACACTTGGTTTTAGCACTTTGTTAATTATCAGTTGGAATGCAAATTATCAGCAGATATAAAGTAATATGCGAGAAATAAAATCTTTGAAATGTAAATGACACAATAAATTTTATAGAGGTTCGAAGATGAGGTAATTCTTCTAATCCTCTCTTCTCCAACTCCTGGAGGAATTTACTAAGTATTGATCAGTACAAAATGGTTATCATCCGGATGCAAGTCTTGATCACACGGTGACTTGATCCTTTGGGACTCTCACCGAGATGCCTTGGTCACACACGGTGGCTTCTCGTCCGCTCGGCTTCTTCACGGGCGTTTGCCGGTTGCTACTCTTGACTCACTTGCTCAAGCTACTTGAATTTGATCACGAAGCCCTCCAATAACTTGAGACTAGTTCGACCTTGAACCTTTCTACAATCCTCCTTGGAAAGTAGACCCCTTTTGGTTGTTCAAAAGTTTCCTCTTCAACAGTTTGAAGTTGTCTTTCCTTCACAGCTTGGTGTTGGATCGATTTCCTTCGAAGTTTAGGCTTGAGGATTTGCTTGAATAACTTGAGAATATTTTTCTGGTTACAGTTCAAATGATAGCTTGAATGTTCGTGGTTTGTAACCTTCTCTCAAAGTGATTCTCCTTTTATAGTCAACTTTCAAAAATCTGCCCGTTGAAGAGATAAGCTCATTTTCAAAAGTCACTTAAGTTCGTTGGCTTGTCTTGTTGCAGTCCTTGATGTTGACATTTCCTCGGATTAAATGTCTTGCAGCCTTCCAGGTTCTGACACAAGGTGTAGTGTTTCCTATTGGTTTATTCCTTTTGCACGCTTCTTGACTTCTGTGCAACGGATTCTTTTCAGTTGTCTTGACTTGACTGCCTTTTTCCCCAGGTGGCTTGAGTCTGCTCCAATGATTGAAAGACTCATCTGACACTTCAACTTGACTTGGTTTCTTGAGTTTACTTGACTGACAATTCACGGTGTATCGGTGATACTCCTTCGATCGAGTTCTTGACTTCTCCTTCTTGCCATGCTCACCGCTTTACAAAATGAGTCTTCATTTTAGCCTTGATTGACTTCTTGCATGTCAAAGCACACGGTGACGACTCAAACTTGTATAACCCTATCTATTACAATGCAAATTACAAAGAAAATGGGGTGCCAACTTTCTAGTCTAAGTTTTACATGGCATTCATCAAAATCTAATAAACAAATTTCCCAACACTGGAGAAGAAGCTGAATGGCTTAGTTTCTTAGAAGATATTCCTTGTTGGAATAAAAAAGGTACATTGTATTTATACATTGTGATAGTCAATCAGCAATCGGTAGGGCACAAAGTAGTATGTATAATGGTAAGTCTAGACATATTTGTTGCCTCGAATGGGGTTATTTCTGTTGACTATGTGAAGTCAAAGGAAAACCTAGTGGATTCGCTTACTAAAGGTATAAATCGAGACCAATGTACAAGTTGTTAAGGGTAATAGGTTTAAAATCCACAAAATAAGAATGTTCATAGCGGTAACCCAACCTTGTGAATTAGAGATCCCAAGACCTTGGTTCAATGGGACAACTAAGATATGAATATTCAGCTGAACACTTGGAAATTGTTTTAGATCATTCCCAGAACGTCCAAGTGGAAAACCCTGTAGAGTGTGGTGAGGTTAAGTTTATCTTTTAATGATTCCTATACCTAAAAGGTGGAGTATGACATGATACTCTTTATAGGAGATCACCTATGTAAGTGAGAAGTAATGGCCGCTACTACTTGTAACACTTATGAATCTAAGATATGGTCCAGGGCCGAATTGGACACAACATCAGAACAAAACGTGTTAGAACTGTTATTGTGTAAATACAGAAACCATAACAGACCCAAATGGGTCAAATAGAACATTATCTTCTGTTGCCAGTGCTTGAAATCAACACCAGAAAACTTTGTCGGTTTTTCGCCATGCACGGGAGCAGCAACCATCAGAGTGAAACTGATGTTAGCCATTTTTTGAGAAAACATAATTTCGTCTTGAGATTGTTGTTTGTGGTGTTTGATTTTCTCGAAAAATGAAAAGAATAACGGGACTAAATTATAAGTCGAGGCGAGAATTGAATTCTCTATCCGCAAGACAAAATTGCCCCGTGCAAAGGTGCTAATAGTTCTAGGCAACCGTCTTTAAGATACAATGACTTTCAAGTTCGGCTTAGCAACACTTGCAAAAGCCAAACTTACAGCGAACAAAAACATATACAGAATGTTCAATTATGTAGAAAAAGACAGACAGAAATAGTATGCTGAAAAGCTATGGATTCAGATATATTCGGATGTGAAAAATGAAAATCTAGGGGGCTGTTTATATAGAGATTTGGATATCCTTTCAGGACAGGTGCATCCATTGGTCTGAATCGGTTTGGACTGAACCCTGGTTTAATTTGTCAAAACTTTAAGGCTGCTCCAAGCTCCTCGCGACGATGCGTACGTGCGCCTCTAAAGCGCCCAATGCGACTATGTGCGATGTGCGGGGGCCCGACTCCATCTTCGGCTAGGGCTCGGGATGGGACGGTGCTCCGCACCGTTCTCGGTGCTATTTGAGCTAGCCAAAGGCTAGTCAAAATTGACTTGGTCCACTAGGGTGTACCATAAGGAGCTCCACTTGATTACTCCTTATTAGTGGTGAAGCTCTATATAAACTAGTCAAATGTTTTTACCGGAAAATCATTTCTAAAATTGCTCTCTTAGTTTGTGTAAAAATTGTTTTGGTTTGTAATCATCAAAAAGGGGGAGATTGTTTGATACATGTTTTTATCTTAATTTTGATGATTTTATTTTATTACCAAAACAATGTTTTTAAAGGTTGTCCAATTACTCCTAAATGATTTAAAATGGTTTTAATATTTTCCGTAGTATTTCCTCAAGTTTATTTTTGTTAATAATGGACAACACTTTTATTGATTTCATATCAATGAGTTTTCACTCCTATAACAGGTTCCTAAATGTTGTCTAAATACTCTCGATCGGTTTAAAATGTTTTTACTAAATTTTCGGAGTATTTCTTGAGTTTTATTTTCGACAAAAATTGGACAACATTTCTGTCTCGTGGTCGACCGGTCGCCCATAGGGCAACCCGTGCACGAAGATGTTTTTAGAAACAGAAAATGAGACGGAAGTAAAAACAAGCAGGTCGAGTCGGCCGACGTGTCGCCCAGCCGGATCGACGGTGCACTGCAAGTTTGTTTTTGAAACAGAACAAAATCTCTTCTATTTTTGATTAGGGGACCGGTTGAGACAGTGGTCGACCGGTGAAGCTTCGTCGACGGCCGCCTATTGTAATTTTCAAAGTGTTCTTATTTCTCTTATTTCGTGCGACCGTCGCATCTGTATTTAATGACAAAAAATATGACCGTTTGAAACAGACACATTTCCTTAAATTGTGGGATTGATTTCTAATGACTATATTCTTGATTTTAATTGTATTTTTTATAGATTTTCAATCCCCAAGAGGAGCCTATGCTTGATCAATCATCTCCTATAAATAGAGGAAGTTTTGGAGCAACCTATACAACAATTGTGATACAACACAACAAGATACACTTCAAGCAAACATTTGGTCTTTCATTGTTATTATTCTTGTTGTAAAATTTGCCTAGCTTATCACTTTCACATCTTTGAGGTCTAGGCTATTCTTGATTACACCTTGCACTCAAATTGTAATATTCATTATTGAGTTGTAATCTTGATTTTTGGCTATCATTCAAACACAAGATATCCTTGTGAGTGTTCTTGTGGTAAGAACACACTTGGATGATCTAGGTGATAGGTGCAAGAAGATTGTGGTGATCTTCTTATTGAGGTGTTGAAGGATTTGGTATTCTTCAAGGTTGAAGATTGTGGTAATCTTCACAAGGTGCCGTTGAAGATTGTGGTAATCTTCAAAGTGAGATTGTGGTAATCTCCAAAGGTGGTGTTGAAGAAGAGTGAGGTGCTCTTCAAGGTGTTGTAAGTTGAATTTGTATTAATTTTGGTAATTAATAAAATTCTTTTTCTTTTTGAAATCCATCCGGATATCTTTGGGGTGGTAGAGGATTAGGCCCTAGGTGGGTTGAACCTCTTTAAATCGGCGTGTGTTGTTTACATTCCGCACCTTTATTATTGTCTTTGAGCATTCGATTGCAAAAAGAGGGTGAAATTAAAAAGATGGAGATAATCTATTCACCCCCCCCCTCTAGATTATCGTAGCCGCTTGGACTTACAAGTGGTATCAAAGCCAAACTCTTTGGCAAGCTCGTTTCACATCGCGAGTGAAGAGAAATGATCGACGACTCACGAACGAAGCTCATCTATCCAAGCACCTCCACCACCAAGCCACCACTATTTGATTCCAAGAATTTTAATTTTTGGAAAGAAAGAATGGAATGCTATCTACAAGGTTCGGGTTCGACATTTGGAACACCGTCATTTATGGAGAATCCATTCCGACGAAAGATACACCATACACCTCAAAAGGCTTCAAAAAGCTCAATGATGAAGAAAAGAAAATCATCTCCTTAAACGGTAAGGCTTTAAATATTTTGTATTGTTCATTTACTAATTTAGAATATGAACATATTGTAGGAATAAAGTCGGCACATGAAGTATGGAAAAATTAGAAGCCATCTATGGAGTATTTGCAAATGAAAGGAGTCAAACAAAAGCATCTACTTCGCAAGATCATACAAGCTCAAATCTAAGGAATAGCCTCCTACAACTTCCAATTATGAAGAAGTTGAATATTGTTTTATGGGCATCAATGAAGAAAATGAGGTATGTCTTAAACCCTCTACTTCCTATGATATTGTCATTCAAAATGATTATAGTGATTTACAAAATGATTATGATGAACTTCAAAATGAATTCCAAAGCTTACTTGTTAGATACAAAAATTTGAAAAAGGAATTCAATATTTTGAAAAATGATAAGGATAGTTTATTTACTTCTTATGAATCGCTATCATGTGCTCACACCACCACACTTGACAAGGTTAGAAACCTTGAAAAAGAAAATAGTACTCTTGTTGAGAATATTGATTGCATGAAAAAGGATTTATTAAAATCCAACTTGAGTACCAATAAAGTGTCCAATATTGTTTATATTCATAATTGTGATAAAGGACTTGATCATAAGCCTAATGTTGTTAATCATATGAAAAAGGATCAAGTCACTATGCATATTGGTCATTATGCTCCTAGAATTATTACTTGTTTTTATTGTGGCAAAAAGGGTCATACGGCTAATTCTTGTCGGGCTAGAAATAGCTCTAAATATTGTTGGAGACCTAAAAGTCTCAAAGCTAATCTTAAAGGACCCAAACACATGAGGGTACCACAAAACAATGTGCTATTAGGTACCCGGCAAAGCAAAAATCGGAGAAAATTCATGCCACCAAGAAAACATCAAATGAACGTTTCATTTGATCAAAGAAGGAGAAACTACTCTCAACAAAGCCAATTTCAAGAAGAGCGTATAATCAAAAATGGGAAGAACACAATCCTTGAAATGGCAAAGACATCATCAACAAGATGATTTTCAAAGAAGAAGAAACCATCAACCATGGGAAGGTAACCAATCTTGGAAATGGAGAAGTCATCATCAACAAAGTGACTTCTCAATGGGAAGATATCATCAACAATGGGAAAGACACAACCCATGGAAACGGCGTAATTGGTAAACCGTATCTCCCCATTTGTATATGCATTTTATTTTTAAATCTATGCATACTTTTAATTGTGTCTTAATTGCAAAATGAATCTTCAAGTATTTATTTTTAATATAGGTCTCTTATATATTTATGAGTTTCAAAACTTTTAAAAGAGACCTTGCATGATTTTCTAAATTTTATTAGACTTATATGGTTTATTATCTCTTATGAAATCTTATAGCATAAGCTCTTTTTGATATCTCATATTACTTGCCTACACTTGTATTTTCTATGCAAATGTTGTCTAAGAATTGTGTAGGATACATATTTGATACTCATTGGCTATTACGTCATCAAGTTTCTTAAACCATCGAGGTATGTCTACTCGTATTTTTCTTTAAACTCGATTTTATGCTTATGCACATATCTTTCAAGATATTTCATTTTGATCCCTTAAGTGCCCCTAATTGATCTTGCAAATATTTTCTTTTAAAAGGCACTACGTGTTTAGTCTCGATTTTATCGTTTATATGTTTTCCCAAAACCCATATTTGTTGGATATAGTCCAAACTTATATTTTTGCAAAGTTTTAAAACTTTTGGGGTGAAAAATCGAATTTTGGAAAACTACGGGAGAAAGAAAAATCACTGGGACGGTCAAGCGAGGGGGCGGCCGGTGCCTGCACATCGACCCGGCGCGCCCCATACCTCGGCCGTCGCCCCAGGCCAATTTTTCAGGTTTTAAACGTTCGTTCTTCATTTCAAACAGGACGAAGAAAATCCCCCAAACCCTAACTAGCGTAAATCATCCCCTTTTCTCTAGAATCTTCAATTCTTCATCATTTTCACGATTCTTGTTGCTAATCTTCTTATTTTCACTAGAATCTTACGTATATGGCTCCTCCTAGAAATTTCACCGATCAAAATCCCACTTCTAAGAGAAGAAAGGGTGGAGAGGGTACTGAGAAATCGGCGAGACGAAGCCGAACAAAGGGATATTCGAGCGCTCAAAGAAACGTGGCTCAAGAAGGTGATGATGTTCAAAATCCCATTCTCTCTCGGGCCCAAATCACCGAGCTCCGAGAACAATTTCGCTCGAAAATTGCCGTTGGGCGAAAGGTAAAAAATCTTTTGTTACTCAAGCTCTAATTCCGCAATGCTATTAATTTCATCAATAAGTATGCGGAATGGTACTATGAGGATTCGGGGATGGGAGGTAAATCTATTGCTCGGACTAAAATGTGTCGTTTTAGTTCATTTGCAAATGAGTATCCTACTATAAGAGGATTTTTGAGGAGCAAGGTTGGATGTATTTATGGGAGCATGCTTATGTGTTGTATGATGATGATATTATCCAACTCTTTTATGCCAATATGTGGGTCGAATATGATAATGAAAGAAAGCCGATTGCCGTTAATTTTATAAAGGGTCGTCATTTTAGATGGACTCCCAATGATATTTGCGGCTTTTACATGTTAGAGAAGGTGGTTGGGATTATTTCTCTTGTGGGACTTGGAATGATGAAATGTTGGGGTGTCGATGAAAGAAGTTAAGACGTATTTGGGAGTATGGCCAAAGTATTCTTTGTTGGCAATGACACTTGAGCATCGTATTTTATCGGTCATTGTCGCATATTGCATTTGTGGTAAGTCGGGAAAGATGCCTAGCAATATGGATTATTTTTGACTTATAAGATTGCTAGGAGGGAACCACTTAACTTTGGTGCCATACTTATTCAATGTCTAATCGAGTCCATTACTCGAGGTAATAAGAAGTTGGTTATGGGAAATTGGATTTGTAAACTTCTTATTCAATCGGGACTACCTTCGCCGGAGTGTAACTCGGAGGTATTTCAAAACGACTTTGACATTGATAACATCGCCCAAATGGTCACTATGCGCAAGAACATGGAAATCCGACCAACCAAAATGGCGAGAGGAAGAGGTCAAGAGTCTCCGATCCTAATGACTTCTTTGATGACATCGAGGCCGCAAGATTGGCGGAAGAGGGCGAACCGAGCAATCCGGAGGAGGGTAATACTAGGTGCTCAACCGCCTAGGAGGTATACTCAAGCCGAATTTGATGAGATGAGGGCTTTTCATGAGACGAGGTATGAGGCTTTGGAGCAAAAGACCTCCAAAATGCAAAAGTCTATCGGCAAGTTAAAGAAATTCATCAAGGACTTAATTCCGGATCTTGCTTCTCCTCGGATGAGGAATGATGTTACCCCACCCCTTTACTTTCTAGCATTTTCATTTAAGTTGCTTTGTACTTTTATGAACTTTTGTAAAACTCATTTGTACTAATGATATTTGCTTGTTTTTCTTAAAAGGGTTAATATTGCAAGTTGATAATGACTTGTGGGTGTTCATGATATTGATAGAGTATTTGATGGTAAAAATACTCTAATTTAAGCATTGTTTGATAATTGGTATGAAGTACTTGATGGTAAAAGTGCTTCTTTTAAATGCTTTGATCATTATGCTTAGTTGCATATGCATTGGGACATTTGATATATCATACATGTATTGTTTAAGGCATGACTTATATTACTTGATGGTTGCTCTAATTTTTGGCATTTGTAATGCCTTGATCCTTCTTAGCTTATCTCAATTGGGTTGAACCTTGAGAATCTACTTTGAGCTTCTTATTTGATGAACAAATGTTGCGTATGTTGCATATGATCTTATTGAGCTTTGGAATGAGGTTGATTGTTGATATGATAATTTTTGGCTTGAACCTTTTACAAGGACTATATACAACCTCTTTTATTTTTATGCACTCAAGGTGTTCGATGAATTGTCGCAATGAATTGTTCGACTTTTACTCTTATGCTTTCATATGTCTTATATACTCATTGAGATCATGTCTTGACACTTAAACGAGCTTATGGATATCAAATGATACATTTCTCCCATTTTTTTCGGATTATAAGCTTATCTCCTCGAATGGTTGATAAATTGTCTCTTTGGCGCACTTTGATATACTTGTATGATGTTTTTATCATCCTAACATTCTTTTGATGATTCCAAAGGGGAGAAACAGGAAAATGGCTCGTTAGCTCAAAGAAGCTAATAAAAAGCTCGAAATAAAAGCTATAAGCTATGGCTCATAAAAGCCATAAGTTGTGATTTATTTTTAGTCCAATTGTTTTGATGGACTTATATAATGATGTTTTGTGACAGGGGAGCTTATAAGCTCTTGAACAAATTGTAAAAGCTAAAAGCTTTTAGCTTATGGAAAATTGCTTTTACATTATTCTTGATATGCTTGTTGATAGGGGAGCTTGTGCTTTGAAAATATTTACTCCTACTTGGTTGCTTTAATTTTTTGGAAATTTTGGTTCTTCCAAACGGTCAAATGTTTTTTACCGGAAAATCATTTCTAAAATTGCTCTCTTAGTTTGTGTAAAAATTGTTTTGGTTTGTAATCATCAAAAGGGGAGATTGTTTGATACATGTTTTTATCTTAATTTTGATGATTTTATTTTATTACCAAAACAATGTTTTTAAAGGTTGTCCAATTACTCCTAAATGATTTAAAATGGTTTTAATATTTTCCGTAGTATTTCCTCAAGTTTATTTTTGTTAATAATGGACAACACTTTTATTGATTTCATATCAATGAGTTTTCACTCCTATAACAGGTTCCTAAATGTTGTCTAAATACTCTCGATCGGTTTAAAATGTTTTTACTAAATTTTCGGAGTATTTCTTGAGTTTTATTTTCGACAAAAATTGGACAACATTTTGTCTCGTGGTCGGCCGTCATCTATAGGGCAACCCGTACTGAAGATGTTTTTAGAAAGCAGAAAATGAGACGGAAGTAAAAACAAGCGGTCGGCCGTGCATCAAGGCGTCGAGTCGGTCCGGTCGGCCGATCGCCCGGTCGGCCGGTACACGCAAGTTTGTTTTTGAAGCAGAACAAAATCTCTTCTATTTTTGATTAGGGGACCGGTTGAGGCGGGGTCGACCGGTTAAGCCTCGTCGGCCGGTCGCCTGTTGTAATTTTCAAAGTGTTCTTATTTCTCTTATTTACGTGCGATGGTCGCCTGTGTATTAATGACAAAAAAATATGACCGTTTGACAAATGAGACACATTTCCTTAAATTGTGGGATTGATTTCTAATGACTATATTCTTGATTTTAATTGTATTTTTCTATAGATTTTCAATCCCCAAGAGGAGCCTATGCTTGATCAATCATCTCCTATAAATAGAGGAAGTTTTGGAGCAACCTATACAACAATTGTGATACAACACAACAAGATACACTTCAAGCAAACATTTGGTCTTTCATTGTTATTATTCTTGTTGTAAAATTTGCCTAGCTTATCACTTTCACATCTTTGAGGTCTAGGCTATTCTTGATTACACCTTGCACTCAAATTGTAATATTCATTATTGAGTTGTAATCTTGATTTTTGGCTATCATTCAAACACAAGATATCCTTGTGAGTGCTCTTGTGGTAAGAACACACTTGGATGATCTAGGTGATAGGTGCAAGAAGATTGTGGTGATCTTCTTATTGAGGTGTTGAAGGATTTGGTATTCTTCAAGGTTGAAGATTGTGGTAATCTTCACAAAGGTGCCGTTGAAGATTGTGGTAATCTTCAAAGTGAGATTGTGGTAATCTCCAAAGGTGGTGTTGAAGAAGAGTGAGGTGCTCTTCAAGGTGTTGTAAGTTGAATTTGTATTAATTTTGGTAATTAATAAAATTCTTTTTCTTTGAAATCCATCCAGGATATCTTTGGGGTGGTAGAGGATTAGGCCCAGGTGGGTTGAACCTCTTTAAATCGGCGTGTGTTGTTTACATTCCGCACCTTTATTATTGTCTTTGAGCATTCGATTGCAAAAAGAGGGCGAAATTAAAAAGATGGAGATAATCTATTCACCCCCCCTCTAGATTATCGTAGCCGCTTGGACTTACAATTCCCACCCTTTTATATTCCTTATATAAAAGGCATTTGAGTGGCTAACTTTATGCATTAATTTCTCATTCACCCGAAATTGGTTTTGAGAAATTCAAAATGCTAATTTCATCTACCCGCGGTGTAGATTACGATTACATCATTTATTTTCCGAAATAAATAAATGATCTCACTTAAATAATTGGTCAAACATGGGTCAAAACCCATTTATTAAAAACCAATTTCCAACATAATTTTGGCTGAAAAAAATTCTTTTGTAGTATTTATAAATTCCAACTCTTGCTTCTGATTCTGCTTTATTTAATGAAAATCTAGAAGCAAGGAGATGCGTACTTTAGGGCGTGATTGGATATGCTTTCATTTTGCTAGAGAATAGTAAAAAGAAATTCTGATGAAAAGAATTGAAATTTTTCGAGAGCGTGAATGGATATGTAATAATGAAAGTTGATGTGATATTTTTTTAGAAAGAATTGTGATTGGATATGAGAGTTTCTTTTGTGTTTGGAAGTGATGGTTGTTATTTAATTTAGGATAATTATTTTTTGTTGAATTCAACTTCAATTAGTTAGCAGATTATGATGGTTGGAACTATATGTGTATTTATAACCAATTCTTAAGGTGGTTGTACCAATAATCTCGTAAATTGGGTATAGGGGTGTTAATTTGGGTTGGGTCTGGGTTCACGGGTTAGTTTTAATGGGTCATAATAAGTCAACCCGAACTCGACCCATTTAATTATTCGTATCGGAATCTTGAAGATGGACCCGACCTATTTATTTCACAGGTAACCCGGACCGACCTGTTTAACCCGTTTAATAAAATTATTTTTATGTAAATTTAATAGTCTCATCTGAATAATTTTAATTTTTTAAAAGTCAGCCATAATGACACTCAATTCAATTAATAAAAAAATATCACTATTCACAACTTACAAAAACAAAATAATATAATTTCATAAATAACATAACATACTAATCATATTTTGAGAACAATATATAAAAAAAAATGCATAATAACATACATTATTAAAGAGGTTTTAGCATTTAAGTTTTAAAGACACGTCTTGATTTTTTTTTACAATTAAATTATTACTTAGTTTTCTTTTAAATTTACAAATGGGTTAGAAGGGTTAAATGAGTCATAACAGGTTGACCCAAACCCGACATGCTTAATTGGCGGGTCATTCCCGATTTCTGACCCAGACTCATGAGGCCTAAACTCATACCCATTAATTTTGTGTTAAGTTCGTGTCCGGTTTACATATCAGGTCTAAAATTGATACCCCTACTTGGTGTATTCTTTTTACTATATTATAATTAGTTCTAATTTATTGTGTACATTAGTGCGGCCAATATTCTAGCATATTGCTTCCAAAAAACAAATTCCACCAAATGTATTCATTGTGTTTTAATTATTTTCTTAGTGGGATCATTATTCACTTTCTGAATTGATATGTGCGAGATATTGTGAACCAAAATCAGGGCCGCTCCTAACGTTAGTCGAGCGAGTCGGTCGACTCGGGCCCGAAAAAATTACAAAATTTAGGGGCCCAATTTTTTTATATGCTTTTTATATGTGTATATATAAGATAAGTACATATTTGAACAAAGAAAGCCTTGGCCTAGTGGTTAGTACATGCGGCTTTGTGCTTCGCAGCGGTTAACACATGCGGGTTCGACTTCCTTTGGCTGCAAATATATGTTTTTTTCTCTTTTGTCTTTTTTATTTTTTTATTTGTTTATTTTGTGATTTAAATAAAAAAAATTAAAAGCTCCCTCCCCACCAAGAATGAAAGGCCCATTTTCTTTGGGCCTTGTAGCCTTGAGGCTTGCTAGGTTCTAACAATTATCAATTTAAATTTTCATTAATGGTTCAACATTAAATTTTCTTAATTTAAATTTTAAAAGGCAAAAGAATCAAAAAAAAAAAAAAGGCAGCCTAAAAGAATTGGAAAGATGGCAATAAAAGAGAAAAGAAGTAGGCTATTCGTCCATCCAAAAAGAAAAACTCTGGTAAACATATTACCAGAAAGATTGAATGAGTTAGTTATGTTATCGATTGAGAAATAAATTATTGAACAACTTGATTATATTGATTTGATTAATACTTTTGCGGCCAAAACTGTAATGCGGGCTATATTTGAATAAATTTTTGGATTTTTGAAACGTAGATGTCATATTAGTTTAACTATATTTGAATTGTTCTATATATTGCACGATATTCTTTCTTTTATTATTTTATATTTTTTCTCTTTTAATTTGTACAAAAAAGGGGGGCCCAATTTTAGAAATTCGACTCAGGCCAAAAAAATGATAGGATCGGCCCTGACCAAAATATCACTAAAATGTGGCTTTTTATGTTTTTTTCCCCACTAAAATGTGGCTTCAAGTTCGAAAAATTAAATAGAAGATTTTGATAGGACAACAGCAAGGGAGGTGTCAGAAAAATTCGGAAAAGAAGAGGGCAATAGTAATTTTTAAGGGAAAAGTGCAATACATTCTAGGGAAATAAGGTTGTATTTTCATATCCAATCACATGTTCACATATCTTTCGTCTGTCTGGACAAAAAAATTCAATTCTGCATATCTAATCGCACCCTTAGATTTCTGTTTCTACGTCTAGTTTTATTTTTACAAAGAAATAAAAAAAAATTCAAACTTTTTACCAAATACTCTCAATTTTCGATTTTCAGCTTTTGATTATACTTTTAAACAATACCAACTTTTGATTCTCAAGTATTTTTACTTCTATTTCAATAAATTATTTATTCTAAAAGTAGAAATTTTTGCAAACACTATGTTTATCAATAATTTACAGTGAGGAAATATTTTAAACAAAGTAATATCAACATATACAGAAACACCAGAGGCATAATATTATATTAGTTAAAAATCTGGAGTATATTATGAGACTCTTTAATTCACATTTTTCTGTTTCCAATTATTTGCCGGTTCTCTTTTCTTTTTTAGGCTACATATAATTAGCCTGTTGTAAATCCAAGAAAATGAAAATGTTGATATTCCCTAGCATGCCACAAGGTTGGAACCTATTTGTGAATCCAAGAATCGTAAAAAAGTTGGAGATCTGGAACTAAATTCAAAATCAAATCCATTCGACTTAATGTGTTGACGATAATCATAAGAAATCACTTACACGGAATGTTTATTTAGTTGACTGACATATGAACTATACTTTCAAAAATATTATATGTACTTAGATTTGAAGGACAAAAAATAAAATATACATGATGGGCTTGAAGGATTAAACCATCACACAGTCTGGGCCGAATTGTAGTACCATAAAATTTCAAAAACAACACCAGGCTGCATAATGTCCAACGGGCCTCATCAGAAAAAGTATAGGGATAAGGATAAAAATATTCAGCATTCATGTGAAAAGACATATTTACGCTATCGGTCTTTATTTTAGATATTTAAATACTCCCGTCTTTTTTCCGGATATTATTACGCTCTCACCAATTTTCCGAGATTTTTGGCGTGGTTTTAAAGTTATTTCGAATATCAAATATGTTTCATCTAATTAAATTCCAGTCAAAAAATTAATTAGAAACAACGCCAAACAATATATAAAAACAACACATGAATAAAAAAGAATTTAAAATAGGTAAAAACCTGCATTGAAACATCGAATATAACATGGAACAATAAAGAAACATCATAACAATATTACAAAAAGTATAGAAACAACACAAAAACAATATATAAAACAACATATTAAAAAAATTGTAAAAAATAGGAATAAATTGCATCGAAACAACATATAAACAACAAAAAACAACCAAGAAACAAAATAAATAACAAAGAAACAAGTACGAAATAACAAAAATAACATAAAAAACAATTCAGGAACAAACAAATGTTGAAAAATTTCTGGTGTTTTATTTCTGTAAACTGGATTACAAGGAACTGTAACAAACTATTACAAAGAAATCGAAAATTGCAGAATAGCTGAGGCGAGTAAAAACTCTATCCGCAAGATAAACACGTCCCGTATAAGTGCTGACGGAACAGACGTGTTATCCCCAAAGATACAACAGCTTCGTCCTTGTAATAGCAGCACTGCAAATTACAAGGCACCTTTCGAACTGAAATGTGCAAAACTGAGTACACTATGCAAGTACAAGAAAGAAAATGAGTATGAAAGTGTGTAATCTGAACAACAACAATGCTCCTATTTATAGGACTTCCAACCAGGTCTTGGGGTCTTTCTTTGCCGCAGGCGGTAACTCCGAGGATAATGGGTTGTAACCTCCGTGTAGTGGGCACTCCTTCAATGACCACTATCAGAACTCCAAGTAGTGGGTGAGTGGTTTGTTCCATTATAAAAGTGCAGATTTGAACTTTTAAGTTGCAACTTCATTTGTTTTTATTCCAAAAATAAAAAACAAATGTTTTCTCGTGCAAAAACTAGGCCCGATCCAGTCGGGACACGGGCACGGGCACGGGCACGGGCACGGGCTCGGGCTCGGGCTCGGGCTCGGGCTCGGGCTCGGCCCTGGCCCGGCCCCAGGCGGGCGGGCGGGCGCGCGTGTGGCCTTGCCCACCACACCTCACATGTGTATAATTATTTCATCTTGCACACTCTTATACACCCACTTACTTATATATTGAATAAAATTAATATTTTATTCCCATGTGGGATGGTGTCTTTTCACCTTCCCATCATCCATTATCCCATTTCAAAGTGACTATCTTGTGGATTTTATTTCTCACTCACCACTAAATGGTTTTGAGAAGTTAAATATACCACACTCATCCACTAAACGTAGAATTTTATTTTAATATTTAATTCCTCCAAAATTAAATAATTAGTCACTAAAAAAATTGGTCAAAGTTAGGTATCAACCATTACTTCTCAAACCAATTTCCAACAATCCCCACATGAGTGGAAATCAAATGCACATGATAATGCGACTCTTGTACTCGGTTTAATTGAAACCATATTGTATCGGGACAGGTAGTTTGCGACTTTGAACCTTCCTTTGTAAATATCATCGGATATACCGGCGCCTAGTGGACGAATGCCTTGAACTATTCCTCCTTCGTGTACACCTAGTCAATGACATTTACACAATATGACTTGTCACATTCGTTCTTGATTGTGTCCTTTTTGGCCATGGACAACATCTTTGGATTCATAAGTGTTACATTGAAGCGGCCCTCACTTCTCACTTATATAGGTGATCTCTCTTGACCGAGTCAATTTATCATTAAAAGTCCTTATGACTTAACCTTACCACAACCAACAAGTTTATTGCACTTGTTTTGTCTTTTAGGGATGGGTTAACTGATTTACAAGTGCTTACCTGAACTTTTAAAGCTTAGTTTTCCCATTGAACCAAGTTCTTAGGATCTCCAGTCACCAAGGTTGGGTTACCACTTTAATCATTCTTTAAATTGTGGATTTTAATCCCATTCTCTCTAGCAATTTACTCAATTGATCTCTGTTAAGCCCTTTCGTGAGCGGATCCACTATGTTATCATTTGACTTTACATAGTCAATTGATATAACACCATTAGAGATCAATTGTCTTACGGTATTATGTCTACGACGGATGTGTCTAGACTTACCGTTATACATATTACTTTGTGCTCTCCTATAGTAGCTTGACTATCACGGTGAATCATCACGGGAGGCAATCGGCTTTTTCAGACATGGAATATCTTCTAAGAAATTACGAAGCCACTCGGCTTCTTCTTGACTTTATCAAAAGCTATAAACTCGATTCCATGGTGGATCTAGCTATACAAGTCGCTTAGTGGATTTCCATGATCTCGCTCCTCCTCCAATAGTAAATATATATCCACTAGTGGAGTAGGAGTCCTTTGAATCTGAAATCCAGCTAGCATCACTATACCCTTCAAGTACTGGAGGGTATTTCGAGTAGTGTATTCCATAACTCAGGGTGTATTTTAGATATCTTAGTACCCTAGTTAGTGCTTTCCAATGCTCTTGGCTTGGATTGCTTGTATACCTACTCAACTTGTTTACAGGATAGGCAAGATCTGGACGTGTACAGTTTGTAATGTACATCAAACTTCCTATCACCTTCGAGTATTCCAACTGAGCTACTGGTTCAGCTTTATTTACTACCAGATTTATGCTCAAATCAATGGGCGTTTTGCATGGTGGACCATCAAAAGCATTGAACTTCTTGAGCACTTTCTCCACATAGTGGGATTGTGTCAAGCTAATTCCTTCAGATGTTTTGCCAATTTTGATTCCGAGAATCATATCAGCAATTCCCATGTCTTTCATGTCAAAATTTCTTTTTAACATTTTCTTAGTGTCCATGATTATATCATGACTACTACCCATTATTAACATATCGTCTACGTATAGACAAACTATGACAAATGCATTTGACATGCCTTTAACATAAACACATTTGTCACATTCGTTGATTTTAAAGCCATTTGACAACATCGTTGTGTCAAATTTAAGATGCCACTGTTTTGGAGCTTGTTTAAGTCCATACAGCGATCTTATCAATTTGCACACCTTTTTCTCTTGACCAGGTGCTACAAATCCTTCAGGCTGTTCCATATATATTTCTTCTTTCAATTCACCATTTAAAAACGCAGTTTTTACATCCATTTGGTGAATCTCGAGATTGTGCAAAACAGCAATCGCAATAAGCACTCGAATGGATGCAATTCTTGTTACAGGTGAATATGTATCAAAGAAATCACTTCCTTCTTTTTGTTTGAAGCCTTTAGCCACTAACCTGGCTTTATATTTATCAATAGTTCCATCAGTCTTATATTTCTTTTTTAATATCCATTTACACCCTAAAGGTTTACTACCTGCAGGGAGATCAACCAACTCCCAGGTATGATTTTGTAAAATGGATTCTATTTCACTATTGATGGCTTCTTTCTAGAGCGGAGCATCTGGACTAGACAGAGCCTCTTTAACAGTACTTGGCTCACCGTCTAATAAGTAAGTGACAAAATCAGGACCAAATGATGTAGCAGTTTTAGTCCTTTTACTTCGTCTTGGTTCTTCATTCTCTTGTGAAGAACTACTTACTTTCTCATAAGTTCTTTTGTTAGAACTTATTCCAACCCTTTCTTTACAAGGATATACATTTTCAAGAAATATTGCATTTCTTGATTCAATTATGGTACCTTGAAATTTCTGGATTTTCTGACTTGTGTACCAAGAACCGATATGCACTATTGTTGTATGCATATCCTATAAAAATACAATCAACCGTCTTAGGGCCAATTTTGACTTGTTTAGGTTCAGGTATTGCTACCTTAGCCAAACACCCCCACATTTTAAGGTATTTATAAGATGGCTTATGATTTTTCCACAATTCATAAGGTGTCTTATTTTTCCTTTAAGTGGGATTTTATTTAAAATGTGGTTTCTTTGTCAAAAACTTCCCCACATGTTCTCGAGGTAGTCAGGGAACTAATCAACATGGCATTCATCATTTCTTTTAAAGTTTGATTTTTACGTTCATCAATGCCATTAGATTGTGGTGAATATGGTGCAAGATAGTTTGATGAATTATTCCCATTTGGTTACATAATTCTTCAAAAGGTGCAACATATTCTCCACCTCTATCACTCCGAATTATTTTAATCCAGGCTCCCAAGTTGATTTTCAACCTCATTTTTATAATTTTTGAAAGCTTCCAACGCTTCATCTTTGCTTCTTAATAAATATAAGTAGCAAAATCTTGTGCAATCATCAATAAAAGTGATGAAGTATTTTTACCACCTCTAGTTTGCACAAATTTCGGATCACATATATCAAAAGTATGTATCAATTCTAGAGTCTTGTATTTCTTTCCCGCAGAATGAAAAGGTAACTTAGCCATTTTAGCTTCAATCTGATTTCACATCTCTTTTGAGAATCAATTTTTGAAGTTGGAAGTAATTCCAAGTTCATTAATCTTTTTATAGCATTTAGATTAACATGCCACAAATCGAATACTCAAGCATGTAAAATGTAAGTAGGCTCAATTTTATTCTTTGCTTGAATCGGTTACGGCGAATTGCCATTACATTCATTTTGAAAGTCAGTTATACGAGATAATCTTTTCCTAGGAACTGTCCAAACTTAGTTAAAATAAACTTTTCGAGACTCAAACATAAGTCTAAAACCATGGTTTACAAGAAGAGATCTCGACACTAGATTCTTCCGGATTTTTGGGACATGAATAACATCCTTGAGCGACTCTTTTCGAAGTGAGCTTGAACCACGTTGCCAAAACCTCGCAACATCGGAAGAGGAAGAATTACCCATATTAAGTTTTCTACATGTACAAGGGTGTAGGTAGAGAACGATCCTTGTCGAAGCAGGACATGCCGAGTGGCCCCGTGTCAATATACCACTCCTTGGATTATCTACAAGGTTTGCCTCAAAACCACCTGCGAGATAGATCCATATCGATCGACTCTTGGATCATACCACTGTGCTCAACCACATTAGCATTAAGTACATCTATATTTTGGTTTTTTAGGAAGCCGGCGGTCCTTAGCCATGTGGTTGGGCTTTCCACAATTGTGACAATTTCCGTAAACGGCTTTTTGTTTACAAGCTTCTTTCCCTTGTAGTTGTTGTTATTGTCACGTTTCCTTTTCTTTAACATTACTAGAACTACCATGTTCTAGCAAATTCGCCTTTGCATCAACAACACCCTTTTCAAACCTTGAATCTAATTTGCGATTACCTTCCTCAATTCGTAAACGCATAATTAGATCTTCAAGATTTATTTCTTTTCGCTTGTGCTTCAAATAATTTTTGAAGTCCTTCCATCCAGTGGCAACTTTTCAATCATGCACGCCACTTGAAAGCTTTCATCCAATTGCATTCTTACGCACGAATATCGTGCATAATTAATCGCAATTCTTGAGCTTGATCCATGTTCTAGAATCCACCATTTTGAAATCTAGAAACCTACCAACCACGAACTTCTTGGAGCGGCGTCCTCGGTTCGAAGATCTTCTTTTCCAAAGAATCCCGAGCTCTTTGGAAGATTTCACTTCACTATACACATTGTATAGCGAGTCAGACAGTCCATTTAGGACGTAGTTGCGGCACAAGAAGTCACCCTGGCCCCAAGCATCAAAGGCAACACGTTTTTCATTGTTGGTTTCATTTTCTTCCACCACTGGTGGATCCTCCTTCAGGAACTTAGCGAGGCTCAGCGTAGTCAGATAAAACAAAGCATCTTGGATTGCCATCTTTTGAAATCGACACGAGAAAATTTTTCGGCTTCTCGCAGCAGCAGGAGCGAGTAGGGAACATTCACCCCTGAAGTAGACGCCATCGTTTACAGAAACAAAAAATTGATTATCTTGCGTTGTTGAAAAATTTCTGGTGTTTTATTTCTGTAAACTGGATTACAAGGAACTGTAACAAACTATTACAAAGAAATCGAAAATTGCAGAATAGCTGAGGCGAGTAAAAACTCTATCCGCAAGATAAACACGTCTCGTATAAGTCGACGTAATGCAGACGTGTTATCCCCAAAGATACAACAGCTTCGTCCTTATAATAGCAGCACTGCAAATTACAAGGCACCTTTCGAACTGAAATGTGCAAAAATGAGTACACTATGCAAGTACAAGAAAGAAAATGAGTATGAAAGTGTGTAATCTGAACAACAACAATGCTCCTATTTATAGGACTTCCAACCAGTCTTGGGGTCTCTTTTTATGCGGGCAAGTAACTCCAGGATAATGGGGTGTAACCTCCGGGTAGTGGGCACTCCTTCAATGACCACTATGTCAGAATCTCCAAGTAGTGGGTGTGGTGTTGTTCCATTATAAAAGGCTGCAGTTTGACTTTTAAGTTGCAACTTTATTTATTTTTATTCTCCAAAAAATAAAAAACAAATGTTTTTTCAGGCAAAACTAGGCCCGATCCAGTCGGGACACGGACACGGACACGGGCACGGGCTCGGCTCGGCCACCGGCCCGGCCGCCGGCGCCCCGGCCGGCGGCAAGCGTGTGGCCTTGCCCACCACACCTCACATGTGTATAGTTATATCATTTTTGCACACTCTTATACACCCACTTACTTATATATTGAATAAAATAAATATTTTATTCCCATGTGGGATGGTGTCTTTTCACCTTCCCATCATCCATTATCCCATTTCAAAGTGACTATCTTGTGGATTTTATTTCTCACTCACCACTAAATGGTTTTGAGAAGTTAAATATACCACACTCATCTACTCGAAACGTAGAATTTTATTTTAATATTTAATTCCTCCAAAATTAAATAATTAATCACTAAAAAAATTGGTCAAAGTTAGGTATCAACCATTATTTCTCAAACCAATTTCCAACAACAAAATCGAAAAAAGCGTAACAAAGTTCAGAAAATGAGCATGGGCGTAAAAATGTCCAAAAATGGGTCGGTAATTAGTGTGTTTTCTCATCTACCTATCAATTGTTGATTAATGAAAAAAGGCTCAATTTGTGTTTGCCGGAATCTAGCTCTGGACTTCAGCAAATTTCGAGGGGGTGGGATTGTTTATGGCATTTGAACATTAAAGGTAAAATAAGACACTTTTTGTGGAGATGTGTGCAGAACATCATCCCCACGGCTGTGCTACTGTTGAAGAAGAATGTTGATATTGATCCTATTTGTGAACTTTGTGGAGAGGAAAAGGAAACGATTGAGCATGTGCTTTTTCTGTGCGTACGAGCCAAACTTGTGTGGAAAATTGCACCTGTCAAATGGTTGAATTGTTTTGAAGAAAATCTGTCCTTCGCACAGTGGTGGAATCAAATTGTCAGGCTGAAGAACAATATTATAGCTTACATTTTGTGGTGGTTGTGGAAAACAAGAAATCTATGGGTATTTCATAAGATTAGATGGACGGATAGGGAGGTGATCGACATGGCCATTAAAGAATGGCAGGAATTTCGAGGAGTGACTGGTGCGGGGGTGTATGCCGGGTGGAAGAATTTGGTTTTGGAGGCTTCAGTTTCAGGGGATTTGGACAAAACTAATGCAATAGGACCTACCTTTTCGGTGGTCAGTGTTGGGTTAGGGATGTCTGTTGCTGGGTGTATAGGAGGTTGGATTGCTGATGACAAAGGGAATTTGATCCAAGCTTGGGCTTCTTCTAGGAATCATTTTATGGATTCAGTGGAATTAACCTTGTTTGGAGTTAGACTCGCAATGGGGATTGCATACAAGATTGGCCTGAAGAATATTTGCATAGAGATAGATGGGAAGGATATTGTCTCCAAACTCAAGTCGAAAGCTGCGTTTGAATCGGGTGGAAGGACTATAGCCGATGACATCTATTTATTATGTTATTTGTTCGATGTTTGTGTTTTTTGTGTTCAAAACATTCCGAGAGTTTCAATCTGTAATAGATTAGCTCGTTGTGCTTTGGATAGTGATTTGGATTTGAATTGGTTTGACCAAGGCTAGATATTTAGTCATGTTGGTCCTTAGCCCGTAGGCTACGTTTGTATTTGTTTGTTTGTTGAGTTGTTTTTTATGAATAAACTATCGTTTGAAAAAAAAAATAGTGTGTTTTCTCCATGGGTATTTTTGGAATTAACACAAAAGTATACAGTGAATAGGCTTTGTTATTTTAGTAAACAATACATATAAACGGGAGCTTAATGATAACCAAACTTTATAATCCAAGATAACTATTTACAAGAATACATTTATCATGAATACATTAGTCCACACCCAGATCTACCTTCAATCGAGGCTGTTCAGTCCAAAATTTTGGCAGCCCATTTTTAGAAAAAAAATAAAAACAAAAGTAAATTGTTTAGTGAAAACCCTATTCATGAATTTTAATCACTGAATTAAGGATATTTTAAAGCCAATTTAGCTGCTGCTTTGGTCCACTCTTCCTTATTGATCTGTACACATCTGTTTTAAATGGCCCTGTGTTGTGCCTTTAGCATCCCCTCCACAGACGTACATCTTTCTCGCCCCTTTTGGGTTCCTAAAATCAATAGTTCATTCAAATAATTAGAACAATTTGTTCCCTTTCTATAGAAAATTAATAATTAAATTTAAATGAATCTGCTAGATGGTTCGATGGAGATTAGGAAACAAAAAGAAACAAGACAAAATTCTTTCATTTAGTGTGCGATTAAAAAGTGGAATGTGTAATAAAACACTAAATTACAAACATAGGAATTTCAATTTGGATCTTGAAGGGAATGTTTTAATATACAAGAAATAATAAAATGAGGTGTATATTGATATATCTATGTTATTTATTTAGATCTTCATACTACTCAATGAACTCAAAGAAACTATATATCAAAAAAATATTTAACGAATTAGTTTTTCATGCTTTTCCTTTTCTTAAATTTTTTCATTTTCAATATATATCCCAAAAAATTAATTAAGGCAACAATAATTAAAAATTCTTGAAATAAATATTTTCACCTCTTGATTTCTGATTTACAAAGGTTTCTCAATTTGTGATCCAATCTTTTCTTGGCATCCCTTGCCGCTGCTTCAAGCTTCTCATCCTCAGAACCTGTTTGCCTCATCGTCATAGGGTTCCTCTCCTGTAATTAATTCAACATCAATCAGATCAACAAATAATTTCCAAATTAATATTCACAAACAATATTTTAAAATATATATATATATATATATATATATATATATAAACTTTCAATTTTGATTTGGGAGTGTTTTAATTAGTACCATGGAAGAGATAGAAATCTTGATGGGGGAATCCTGATAATTGGATACATATAAACAGAAAGAAGAACGCCTGGTTGAGGCGCCGCCATTGTTGAGATTATTGCTTTGGTGAAATCTTCTTCTTCTTGCGGCTTCAACTCCCGGGAGCATTCCAGCCATTGATCACAGATACAAAATTATTTAGGCTTTTATTTTTTGTTGTTGGATAGAACAAAAACTGAACCAACGGGTTGTGAAAGAAAGATTTAAGTTTCGATTCCTGCAACGAAATTGTAGGCGAAGAACACGAGGATATAGAGGTAAAAAGGGGACCAATATTGTAGCCAGGTAGCATTTTGTGTTATGTAGAATGAAGTTTCCTTGATGTTTCGTCAGTTACTTTTTCCAACTATAGGCACTTTCCTCCACGTTTCGGCGAAGGAGGTGGGGAAGCAAAAATTTCGAGTTTATCCACAATTCCACATCATAATTTTGTACGGTGGTTATTTTTCTTATTAAATAACCTAAATGCATGTTGTAAAAGATGTTAAACCAACCGATTCTAGCGGTTTCGGATCAGCCACACAGACAATATTGCGAACATAACCTTAACCTATAGGGTTTTTTGCTGTCAAAAAAAGTATATATATAGGGTTTTCCGTTAAAAGAGTTACTAAGCAAAACAATTAAATTTTAAATTTTAAATCAAAACACGCATAACATTAACATTCAACTAATGACTTAATTGCAAAATGAGGACACTAACTATATTCCAGTGGCAAAGAAGAACACTACGTTTGCGGGCTTTCAATTTAGGATAATAACTTTAATATTTTGGTGAATTGAAAACAAATTGAGCCCAAATTCTACAATTTGGGCTAATTACCATTTGGATCTCAATTTTGAGCATTAATTGCCCAAATTTAGGCTAACTGATTATGTCAAATAAGTCTAAAATTATTTTAAGAATTTACAAAAAAAATTGAAAATCTTAAAACCAATTTAAAAATCTAAAAATTAATAAGTCGAGTCAAAATATATAAAAATAAATGTGACAATTATTTTAAGAATTTACAAATTAACAATTAAAATATAAATTGAAAATAAATCTGGAAATACAAAAATAAAATTTTAAAAACTATTTAATAAATCTTAAAATAAATAAATAAAATCTAAAAATGTGAAATAAGATTTAAAAATTTATTTAATATATCAAAAATACCGAATATATCTTGAAATTATTTGAATAAACATAAGAACAATCAATATAAAATCTAAACATTATTTAAAGTAATTTCAAATCACAAACTAATATTTAAAAAATACTTAAAGAAATAAAAAAAAATTATATTTTCTATATGTAACTAAAATAGATTTTGGGTTCAATTATAATTTTCAGATTTATTTAATTATTTAAAAGTTTTAATTTGTAATTTTAAATTATTTTAATTAATGTCTAAAATTTTAAATAAAATTCAGATTTAAAAATAATATTTATTTGGATTTATCAAATTAATTTAATAATTTATTCGGTAATTTTTGTATATATTACAAATTTTTTTAAATCTTGTTTCACATTTTCAAACTGCATTTAGTTATTTTTTGACTTATTAAATACTTTTTATAATTTTATTTTTCATATTTTCAAGATTTATTTTTGTATATTTACATTCTAATGGTTAATTTGTATACTTAAAATAATTATCAAATTCATATTTTCATATATGTAGACTCAACTTGTTAATTTATAAATTTGCTTTCAAAATTTTTAGATATATTTAAAATTTTAAAATAATTTTTAGACTTATTTTACGTGACATAATCAATTAAATTAAATTTGGGCGATTCCGGCCCAATTTGTCCTTAATTCGCCAGAATTCTAAAATTATTGTCCTAAATTAAAAGTCCGCAAACTTAGTGTCCTTCTTTGCCACTGGAGTATAGTTAGTGTCCTCATTTTGCAATTAAGCCTTCAACTAAATATACAAACTTCATGATACATAAAAATAAAAATAACCATACATACTTTATAGTTGCATTACATAAACAAAAAATCTTAAAGTTCAAACGTTCAAGTTTTAAATATAAGATATCACAATTACATTTATATATATATATATATATATATATGATTTGGATCTGGTGAGTCTACATGACTTATGTGAGTACACGAGACCAAATCTGAGGCATTGATTTAATTTTTAAACGGTTGAGATTAATCAGATTTTACCATTTTTTAATAGATAACTTATTGAGAAAAAGGACTTTTTGGTAATTTTAATTAAAATCGGTTTTTGGAAGGGAAGTTATTTTTGGTAATGTGCTACAATTTAGGGGACGGTTTTATCTAAAATCTTGCAAATCTTTTTTTGTAAATGAAGAGTCACAATTATCAAACATTCTCCAACGGTTTCTCTCTCTCTGCAGACCATCTCCAACCTCATCCCACGAAGAAACCGTGAGAAAATCCATCTCCTTTTGCTGCTTATCCTCCATCGGGAATCAATTTAGTATATGTAAATAAGCAATTATGGAGAGATAAAGATTAACATTAGAGAGAGAGGGCTGAACAGTAATGTCGAGGACAAAAGGTTTTCTGATCAACAAAATGCTGCAACAACAACAAGCGTAGGTAATTCTTGAAATCAATTTATATCGAGTACCTTTTTATGTTTGGAATTACATAAAGCAGATTCGGAATTTCTAGTTATACCTCATGTGAATTCACTGATTTTACCATTAATTCACTTATAATTTCTTGGTTTTTTTTTCTTTTTATTGTTGATGTTTTCGCAAAACATAGAAACTATGAGTTTTCTATTTTTTTGTTAGTTTTGTTAGGGTGTATTGTTGCGTTTTTCTGTAGAACATTGATAGGGTTGGATAAATTATGTTCATAAGTGGTAAAATTACCAGTTCTTAGTCGATGTAAATTTTTAGTCTAGGAGATTGTTTTAGTGAGGTTTTAAACTTCATATTGTTGCTGATAATTTTGCTTATTTATATTGTATCTTATGCTTATGCATGTTTTATATTATGCTTTCAAACAGGAGGTAATTAGTATTGCCATGTTTTTTCTAAGTCTGGGGGATTGCTTATTGATGTTTTTCAACTGCTTATTGGTGTTGACAATTACGCTTATGAATGTTTTCTATCATGCTTATGCATGTGTTATAGTATGTTTATGTTTTATTTGGTTTTATGCTTATAAATATTTTGTTTTATTAATAAATGCTTTTATTAAATGACTAGTGTCTCTTTTTTTGTGTTAGATTTTTTTGTTGGAAATGGCAAAAGAGAGTAAGAAAAGGAAGGCCGCATCTATTGACGATCGTGCAGAGGCGAGTAATAAGTGTTGAAATCAAAGAAGCCATAAAAGTACTTGTATTCTTATTATGCAAAATCAAAAGTGAATTACAAAGAAACAAATGGGAGCCTTATATAGGCAAATAGAAAACCTAAACCTAAAAGGACTAAAATCCTAACCATAAAAGGACTACACTTAAATAAGGAAACTAAATATATATTATATTTTAACACTCCCCCTCAAACTCACGATGCAACCGCAAGAAGCATTGAGAGTTTGTCAAACAAGAAATGAAAACGCGAAGAAGAATGTGCATTGGTAAACATATCAGCAATCTGCACAGAAGAAGAGACAAAAGGCAATGTGATGATACTAGTCTGATAATAATGTCGAATAATATGGCAATCAATCTAAATATGTTTAGTCCTCTCATGGAAAACTGTATTGCGGACAATCTGAATAGCACTCTTATTATCACAATGCAGCGGAGTGGGACGATCAAGAAAAACACCCATATCTGCGAGCAACCAACGTAACCAAACTATCTCACAAGCAGTAGTTGTCATGGCATGATACTCAGCTTCTGTGGGAGATCTAGAAACCACATCTTGTTTCTTACTCTTCCAAGAAATGAGAGAGTCACCCAAAAACACACAAAAACCAGTGATAGATTTGCGATCTGTAGGATCACTAGCCCAATCAGCATCAGAGTATGCACGCAGCTCCAAAGAAGAACTAGACGGAAGTAAAAGACTTTGAAACTGAGTTCCCGGAAGATATCTAAGAATACGCAAAAGCTGAGCTAATGAACGTAGAGGAGAAGTAGCAAACTGACTAACCACATGAACAGCATGTGCAATATCTGGACGAGTAAGTGTGAGATAAACCAAACTGCCAACAACAGTACGATATAAACTGGGATCTGACAAGGGAGAACCATCAGAGGGAGAATATCGAACATTAGTCTCAAGCGGAGTATCAACAATCTTGTTATCAGTAATACATGCACGCTCAAATATAAGTAATATAATTTGATTGAGACAAAAGATAACCTTGTGGGGAAGAGGCAACCTCAATACCAAGAAAATAACGGAGCGGACCCAAATCTTTCATAGCAAAAGAACGGGCTAACGTAGACTTCAAAGTTTCTTTACCATCAAGATCATCACCAGTAATAATCATATCATCAACATATAAAGCAAGTAAAATACGACCTGTTCCACTACTTTTGACAAACAAGGCTGAATCATGATCACTTGGTCGAAAACCAAGAGAAGTAACAACACAAGTAAACTTTTCATACCACGCTCTAGAAGCTTGCTTAAGGCCATAAAGAGCTTTACGAAGCTTACAAACTTCACCTGGTTGATGGGCAACACCAGGAGGAGGATGCATGTATACTTCGTCAACAAGATCACCATTCAAAAAAACATGCTTTACATCCATCTGAGATATACCCCATCGACGAACCGAGGCGACTGCAAGAAGGGTGCGAATAGTTGTCATCTTTGTAACAGGCGCAAATGTCTCCTCATAATCAATCCCATACTCCTGAGTATAACCCTTAGCAACCAGTCGGGCTTTATATCTTTCAATAGACCCATCAGATTTTGTTTTGATTTTGTAGACCCAACGACATCCAATTGCATGTTTTCCCGGTGGTAAAGGCACCAAGTCCCAAGTATGACTATGATGCAAAGCAGTAAGTTCCTCAGCCATAGCATCCTACCAAAGTGGATCACGAATCGCCTCTCTATAGGATAAAGGCTCAGAAATACGATGAAGAGAGGCCAACAAAAAGACGAATGAACTAGAATAACAAGAGTAAACGAAATTTGGTAACTTAGTAGACTTACGGACACGTGTGGATTGATGATGAGCAACATCAGGAGCCGCAGTTGGAGAAGTTGACGGGACATCATCAGTTGCAGGAGAATCAGTCACATCAGAATCAGAAGTCAATGTACCAGAACCTGCAGAACCGTTAGTAGTGGACTCGTCACCATGAAAAGGGTCAATATGAATGAGATCGGACCTGGATACATTATGGGAGCCAGCTGGGACAGAAAAGAATGGAATATGTTCAAGAAACACTACATGACGCGAGACATATAATTTTTGGCTAACTGGATCAAAACAACGATAACCTTTCTGGCCTTCCCCATAACCAAGAAAAACGCATAAAGCAGACCGCGGGGTCAACTTAGTACATTCAACTTGAGGTCGAAGGACAAAGCAAGTAGAACCAAATACGCGCAAAGACAAATAATCAGGAGCATACCCATACAACTTCTCAAAAGGTGTCAAACCCAAATTATGCGAAGTAGGAATTCTATTAATCAAATAGGTAGCAGTAAGAACTGCTTCCCCCCAAAAAATACTAGGAACACTAGCAGACAACAAAAGAGACCTAGCAGTTTCTACAAGATGTCTATGTTTTCTCTCGGCAACACCATTTTGCTCAGGGGTATCCGTACAAGATGTTTGTCGTATCGTACCATCAGAAGCAAGTAAAGTAAGAAAAGCATTGGAAGAATATTCCCCACCCAAATCACAACGAAAACACTTTATGATGGCTGAATGTTGGGTTTTCACAAGTGCTCGAAACTTGCAGAAGATGTTGAAAAAATCAGAACGTTGTTTCACAAGATAAACCCAACAATAACATGTATAATCATCAATAAACAAAACATAATATCGAGATCCACCCTTTGTGTTAACAGGGGAAGGTCCCCATACATCAGAAAAAACAAGATCAAAAGGCGCACGAGAAACAGAAACACTTTTATTGAAAGGTAAAGCAGAAAATTTTGCCAGTTTGCAACCATTACAATCCGAAATATCATGAGATTTCAAATCTCCTAAGACACCAGTAGAAACTAAAAACTGTAAACGAGAAGCAGGCACATGACCTAAACGAGAATGCCATAAGTAAAAATCTGAAGACGAACGACTCAAACGAAAAGATGACAAATCCACACTAAAAGTTGTAGCCTCCGGTATTTTAAGCTGATCCAAAACATAAAGTCCTCCTTGCTTATGGCCTGTCCCAATCAGCTTCTGAGACTGCGGGTCCTGTATAGAACAAGTAGAAGAAGAAAAAGAGACTAAATAACCAGACGCACATAATTGGCTAACCGAAACCAGATTCAAGGTGAGATTAGGAACATAATAAACATTAGGGATGGAAAAATAAGGTGTGACAATGGAACCAATTCCTGCTAATGCCATTGGAGTACCATCAACAGTTAGAACTGACAGAGACGGATTAGGAGACAAAGAGACAAAATACGACATACTAGGTGACATATGATGGGAAGCTCAAGAATCTAAGATCCACAAGAGTGAAGACATACCTGAAGAATTAGAATGAGACAAACCTATATTTGATAAGGCAGACATAGCATGTGGCTGCGAGGCAATGAACTTTTGAAACTGCTCAAATATATACGGATCCAATGATGGTGCGGCGACTGCATTGCTCGGAGGAGGTGGTCGAGGAGGCCATTGGGATGGCGATGGTGCTGGTTGTTGCTGTGGAGGACGTGAAGCTCGTTGTTCTTTGGAACCAGCCGCTGCTGCTTCTTCTTTGGGATCTCGTTGTTGTGGTTTACCTTTATTCAATAACAGGGGACACTGAGCCTTCCAATGATTCTTTTGGTGGCAAAATGCACATTCATCCAAAGGTGTCCTTGAATTCACCTGATTGGGATTATTATTAATCGGCTTTTGTGGTGCGGCAAAAACTGATGCAGTAGATGTTGAAACAATCCCCTTATCAGCGTGAGTCTGAAGTCGTATTTCTTCAGCTAAAAGTTCATTGACCACTGAATCTACAGAAGGTAATGGGCTTCGATGCAGAATATTACCACGTAACCCCTCAAAATCAGAACGACGAGCCATCAAAAATTGCACCAATCATTGTTCTTCTCGACGTGTAACATAGGGCGCAAAAGCTCGCAAATCAGCAGATTCATTAAGCGACAATTGATCCCACAAATCTGACATAGCGGAATAAAATTCCTAAATACTCATATCATTCTGTTTTAAAGCGCGAAGATCAGCCTCCAATTGATATTATTTGGGAAAGTTGGACTGTGTATACAACCGCGCCAGATGGTCCCAAACTTCCTTCGCAGTCTCATACTTCGCCAACTGAGTCCCTATAGATTGTGAAACTGAATTATTAATCCAAGTAATAATCTTCGAATTATCCGCTTCCCAAGCCTCCAAAGGATTTGCACCATCCGAACCAGGTTTCGTAGGTTTAACCTTTGTCCCAGTAACATAACCCCACATAGATTTACCTCGCAAAATTTTTTTCATAACATAACTCCAATACGAATAGTTTTTCCCATACAATTGCACACTAATTGCTTGAAGAGAGTCATCCTTACGAACAGCCATGACGAACATAATAGATCCCCAAAACGTAATCCCGAAAAACAAATAAAAACTAACCCAATCTGAACCCAAAACTAGCGATAACAAAACAAAATCAGAACCAAGAACTGTGGCAAAGATTAAAACTTTGGCTCTGATACCATGTTGAAATCAAAGAAGCCATAAAAGTACTTGTATTCTTATTATGCAAAATTAAAAGTGAATTACAAAGAAACAAAGGGGAACCTTATATAGGCAAATAGAAAACCTAAACCTAAAAGGACTAAAATCCTAACCATAAAAGGACTACACTTAAATAAGGAAACTAAATATATATTATATTTTAACAATAAGGAGGTGGAAATGGATAAAGGGAAAAAGTGGTAGATGGTAGTAAGGGTGCTGAAAAGTCCGAATATCCTAGGTTTTCTGATTAGTGTCGTATTTATTTTCATTATTTTTAGATACGGTAAGCAGAATTCATTTTCTTTTGTAAGCATAATTCAATTGCTTTGTAAGCAATTATTTTCATGGTATTTTATATTGTTAGCAATTATGTTCATGTTTTTATTCATCCCTTCTTTTGGAGTTATATTTTTGTCACATTTCGGTATCCAGTTCGGAGATGAATCCGATGTTATTTCAATCTGTTGTTGCGGCATATGTGCAATCCCAACTGATTCAAACAAAAAATAATAATTAAGCATCATTTAGAATATGCATAAGCATATAATTATGCACATGTAAGCAAATGTATAGTCATATCTAAGCAAAGTACTGGGTTAGAACAAATAGGGACGTAATCAAAAATTTTGAATACATACAAACTAGCAATAGTGCATACATAAGCAACATTTCGTCTAACCCAAGCAAAAATCTGGGTTGAAAAAACCAATGATTGAATGAATGGGGAATTGAAACAATGTTGAAAATTTAACAATCATATCAATAATGTTATACACCTACTCACAATCTATAAACTTATGTATTATTATTTCAAAGAAGTTATTGAAAAGGCAAAAAACAAAGCATACATAAAGAAAAAAGTTTTTAATTTTTTGCATAACATGATATTTCTTATCAAACAAACTATAATTAATATGAGAGTTTAAAACACAGTAAAAATTAAGCAACATTTTGCATACGTGCGAGCAAGTATTTAAGCACCTAAAAGCAACATTCCGATCATATCAAGCAATTCTTTTTTATAAAAAAATAGGGATGAAGAGATGAATTTCTGCATAACTTGATAGGTTTTGCATATTCGCAAGTCTGTCATAATTACAAGCATGTACATAAGCACAAATAAGCAACATGCTAAACACGCATAAGCAACTTCTCTGGGTAAAACCAAAAATTGGAATGATGAATCGAATGCTTGTTTTAAAAAAATGCGAATCAAACTTTAATTGAATTCAGTAAAAATGGACAGTATAAACGAAAAATTGGAATGATGACTGGGATGATTTGTGCAATAGATTCGGTGGATTAATTGTGATTACAAATTTGATGGTAACTCATCCTATTTTCATGGGATTTAGTAGATTTAGCCAAGCCTCTATTTTTATGTGGACTAATTTGCTCCCATTTTGACTTTATTACATAATTTATCAACATTAATCAGGTTTAATCTCAACCATTGAAATAGGTAGATTTGTGGCTTGGATCTGGTCTTATGTACTCATATAATAGGGGGGTCCTATATAACCCTCCCCCTATATATATATATATATATATATATATATATATATATATATATATATATATATATATGACAGGCTAGTGGTCTAGCCCAGTTAACTTGCGGGCTACCCCTAATGGGTTTTGGGCTAAACGATTTGGGCCAAAAAATGTCATGATTTAAACGGACCAAAATAATTTATTTCTAACCTTCTTTTTCGGGTTTAAACGGCCTGGACAGATGGCCTGTTTAACATCTCTAAATATTATGTGTGCATTAATAATACTGGTATATCACTTGTGCGATGCACGAAATGTGATATAATGAAGTATTATATAATTTTGATATTAAAAAAAATGATATATTGTAGGAATTGTAATGAGGCGGGACATGACGGGTCACCAAGAATCAAACCCATCCCGTCCTTTGAACGGAGAAAGTGTTGTAGGTTGATATATTTTGACCCGAATAAAATAATTTATGATTTATCAAATAATAGTTATTACAATAATTTAATACTTTCGTACAAAATATCATATTAAATATCCAAGTATAAACTAAAAATTTAAAAAAATGAGAAAAAATAAATTGATTACATAATTTAGAATAATAAGTAAAATATAAATTGATTATATATTTTAAGCAAGTTTATTGATCTATTAAAAATACTTGTTGAGTTGTCTAAAACATTAAAAGTTGTATGTTCACTTAATAATTCTCCACAGCTAATTAAATTAGATCAATGAAGACAGTTGAAATAAATAAAATCAGTGTGACATTTGATTTATCAATAACTATATAATTCTATTTAAATAATAATTATTTTGAAAAAAAAAATTATCTATAAGAATTGAATGAACAGTTCTTTTTGTTTGAGATTAACAAATAAATATAGTCTAAATAATAAAACAAAATAAATAAATAGAATTATTTTTATGTAATCAATATTTAATTATTTTATATCCAGAAAGTATATATAACATTTATTTCTACAAGACCCATATAACATTTATTTCTACATAGGGAGAGGGTTATATAAGACCACCTCATAGGGTAAGTCTATAGGGACCAATCCTAGCCACATATCTAGACTTTCCAATGGTTGTGGTTTTAGAGCTAAAAATTCAGATTAAATGTTGGTAATTAGAGAAATGGGTAAATTAGTCATCCTACAAAATTACCTAATATTCATGGGATTCTGTTCACATTATGATCACACAATCTACCCAAATCTCACATCAAATTCAACTTGAACAAATCTCATCTTCCTTAATCATCCTCCTTCTTCTTCAACTCACTACCGTGACAAAATCATTCATCCTTCTTCTTCAACGCACTATTGTGTGAAAAAAGTTGCAGACAATTTGCCATAGTTGCTAGAGTTTGACTTCAGTTCGAAGTTTGCTTATGAAGATATAATTTGTTGCTTGTGTAGACGTGTCATTGTGTTTTTATATACCATTAACTACATAAGCAAGTTATAAGCAACAAATCCATACTACATAAGCAATAATCATATACTGCATAAGCAACAAATATACACTACGTATGAACCACAAATACATTAGCTACATAAGCAAGTCATAGCAACAAACCCATACTACATAAGCAACAAGCTTATACTACATAAGCAACGAATATACACTACGCATGCACCACGGATACATTAACTACATAAGCAAGTCATAAGCAACAAACTCATACTACATAAGCAACAAGTCTATGTTAGATAAGCAACAAATATACACTACGTATGCACCAGGAATACATTAACTACATAAGCAAGTCATAAGCAACAAACCCATACTACATAAGCGATAAACATATACTACATAAGCAACGAATATACACTACACATGCATCAAAGATACATTAACTACATAAGCAAGTCATAAGCAATAACCCTATACTACATAAGCAACAGAGAAAATTTTTGAAACTGAAACGCTGGAGAGAGAGTATGCGTGAAGAGTGGGTGAAATCGCGTGAAACATGGAATGAAATCTTAGTAACTGATTCTAAAGTGCCAAATTACCACCCTACCTTTTTAATTGCTGAAACAAAAAAATAAATATAAAAAAGCCCTAAAAATCTGGACCACCAAAAATTGTTGATCTATGGTTAGAATGTGTCCCTATGAACTCACCCCAAATAGGAGGACCTATTTGATCCATATCCTATATATATATATATATATATATATATATATATATATATATATATATATATCTTATTTCCAAAATCATTGTCTAATACAAACTTGAATATATATATATATATATATATATATAAATCTCATTTATCAATATTTAAATTTGAATATATTTTTTTGTTGATTTTATATTTTATACTATATTTATTTACATTTTTCAAGTCGGTCTTGAAATTTTAATTTTATTATCCAAATTTGTATTACATTATTAGGACCATGTAGTGTACTGTTTGAATTTTTCATATTTGATAATTGCTAGATATGTGGATATACTTATCTAGCAATAATTATGATTTTCAGTAAGGAATTAAACAAAATAAATATTTATTTTTGTGGGAAAAATAATTTTATTAACTATTAAATTTAGATTCACATATGGCTAAAATTCTACGAATTGTAAATTTGTGAAAATCTAAGAAAACTCAATTTACTCAAAATAATAAATTTCAATTATTTAAATTAAAAAAATATAAAAATTGTATATTTCAAACATTAATCATTAGAATTTACTCTAATTATGCTACGTTTAATAACAGATTTACTGAAAATAGGGAATTATAAATTTTATAACTTGGTAAGTATGATGTATTAAGTAATTTAATATTTTACATAATAATTTTAAATAGTCTTAGATTTTATTTGATAATTTTTATATTCTTAGAATAATTGTCGATGTAATTTGATTAATTGTTAATTTATCCAATGATTTATATTTTTACTATAGTAAATTTTAGATTTTATCAGATGATTTTAAGACTTATAAAAAAAATAGACTTAATTGATAATTTTAAGGCTTTATTTAATAGATATTTATTTATTATATATTTTTGTGAATTCTTGGATAATTTTAGATTTATTGATTATTTTATAGATTTTATATGCTTGTTTTTGAATTTTGAATTTATTTTTTGTTTTAAGTTTTTAATTTTTCATTTGGTCAGTTTTATAAATAATATTTAGATTTATTTTGTAGTATTTTGATCATTAAATAATTTCTACATTATAAATTATGTGAAAATAGGATAGATTGAGTTTTTAAGTTAAGAAAGTATAAAATTTTAGTCAAAATAATTTTATTTAAATAATTAGAGCTTACTAAATTATGCTCATAGTGAAAATCCGATTTACTGAAAATAAAAAATTATATATATATATATATTTAAAATTTGGGAAGTTTAGTGCAGTTGTCAAAATAATATAACTTTAATCATTAAAACTTACCCAAAATCTTAGCATATTTAATAATAATGAAACAAAGTAAGGATACCATAGACAAATTACAAACCAACATTAAACTTACCATATTTGATTCCTACAAAAACAGAATTCATATCAATTAGATCTTCCAAAGTTCAATAACATCATTTCCTAATAAAACGGATCCAACACAACTTTGCAAAACCTCCATGAACCGTCCACTGTGTTACAATCTTTATAGATAAGAACATGAACAATAGGGCAAAATACAATAACACCCCTATGTCTCAATTACCCACTTGAACTTGTCAATGTAACACTTACCCCCCTCACTCAAGGTAAAATTTAATATATGGACAAAATCGCCCTTAATAACAATTATTTTTAGCATGTTTTAATAATTATACCTCAATTTTGGTTTTTATGCTCATTATTTAAATTATTTTTTTAGAATAAACAATTAACTTAATTAGTTCAAATATTAAAAATATTTTAATAAGATATGAGTATAACAAATATATAAAAATATTGATTGTAGAAATTATTTTGATTATTTGAGTTTATTGTAAAAATAACTTTCAATAGTTAAACTCTTTCAAATAATATGAATAAATATATTTTGTAAACTGGATATACATACATAGATTTAAAAAAATATCGATAATTTATATTTATAATATAATGGTATATATAATAGTTTATTAAGAAAGAAGAAATAACAAATATTTTCTTTGGTGAGATTTAGATACTCTAAACAATCTATGATTTAATAACAAAATTTGGTGTCTAAAATATTTTAACAGAACTAATTGAGTGTGCTTTCAATTCATTCATCAATAATATCGACTATTCATTAAAGATGGGAATTTATTAATGCTATGTTTTGGACTATGAATCAAATTGAATAAACAAGAAATAAATGAAGAAATGTAAATATATAACTTAATCAGGTTTAAGAAAATAAATTTATTCATATTTTTTCTAATATTGAAAATTTATTTAAATTAGATAGTTAATATTTTATTTTTCATCCATCTTTCATATTATGTGTATTTATTGTACATTGGTTCAGTTTTTTAAAGTTTAAATCAGTTAATGTACAATTAGAATTTATTTTTTTAATTTAATAAAAATTAAATCAAATAGGGTATAAAATATTTTGAAATTTACTCAAATTATGTAAATTCATTTTCACTGAGGTTAGTTTTGTCCGTACATTATATAATAATTTGATTGAGGGGGTACATGCTACATTTGCAAGTTCAGGGGGGTAAATGAGACACATGACCAAATTCAAAGGGTGTTATTGTATTTTGCTCTTAAATAATATATACGGAAAAAAAATATATAACAAAAATCCCTATTCTTTGTACAAGAAAAACATATTCCGTATCATATATATGCAAGTACCTCCTATTATTTGTGCACCGAATAAATTCCGTATTACAAATCTTATCTAAGAATGCATCATGATATATCTAGACATGCAATCACATATATGCATGCACATTTTATTATTTGTGCGACAATTAAATCTCCAATTACAATTGTCATCTAAAAATGCAAAATTATATGTCTAAATATGCATTTAATTAAACATATAAATATGTACACGGCTAATCAAGCCTACCTCATAAAGTTGGGTTGGAAGATTATCACTTCAGATTCCATTGTGCACACTACCCTTCACAATTGTTATTTTTTGGCTAATAGGGCGATCCGACACACGTTCTTACCTTCTTCGATATGGACTGGTCTTCGTCCTCTGGTTCAGAGCTGTTTAACGGAGTCTCGTTGGGTACTAGGGGCGCAGTCATCTGTTAGCTTTTGGACTGATAATTGGCTAGGTTATGTTATTGCGGACCGAATTGGCATTCCTCCTAAATACCGCATTCACTTTCAAAATATGATATCTCATTTGTTTTATGATAAGACTTGGCATTTTACAATTTCATTCGTGGGGGCTTACTTGGATATAGTTCGTTATATTATCCGTTGTTCGATTCCTCCGAATTTAGTGGATAAACGAGTCTGGACATACTCTATGGATGGGATGGTTTCTTCTGAAGAGGCTTACTCGATCTTACGGCCTTCTTTTCCGGTGGTTAGATGGGGTTCTTGGATTTGGTCTCCAAATATTCCAGAAAGGCGATCGGTGGTTGTTTGGAGAGCGATTTCGGACGCCTTGCGGTTCTTGATGTCGTGCGCTCTGAGGGCTTTATTGGTCCGACCTTTTGTAGCCTGTGTTACTCTCACGCGGATTGGATTGATCATGTTTTTGTTTCTTGTGTTTTTGCAGGGACACTGTGGGGCTGGATGGCTGATTCATTCGCTGTTACTCTGCATCCAACTCATAGTTTCAATGAATTTTTGATCTATGTTATGGGTTTCCATTTCAGTGATCAGGTGGCTTTTCTGTGGAATGTGGCTTTTATTTCTGGTGTTTGGCTCCTTTGGCATATTCATAATGACATTATTTTTAATGACACTAAATGGTCACCGGATGCGGCGTTGGTTCAACTTCGGGCGATGATTTTGGAATCTGTTGGTCTGGACAAGGGCTGCATGAATAACACTCAAGAGGATCTCATTTGTCTTCATCGTCTCAAGGTTCAGGGTCGTTCTCCTAGGGCTCCCAACGTCATTCCTGTTACTTGGCACTTACCTCTCCCAGGTTGGATCAAAGTTAATACGGATGGCAGTGCTTCTGGTTCTCCAGGGCGTCTTGTGGCAGCCGGAGTATACCGTACGACTAGGGGCTTTTTCAGATGTTGCTTTGTTGAACAATGCGGAACGGGATATGCTTTTGAGGCAGAATTAATTGCGGTAATTAGGCCTGTCTCCTACGCTTTCAACAAAGGGTGGACGAACCTTTGGGTGGAGTTGGACTCAAGTTTTGTGGTGGATCTCTTTCGTAATCGCGTCGGCTCCATCCGTGGCGTCTTTTGGGTCATTGGCATTACTCATGGCATATGATTTCTCAAATGAATTTTGTCATTTCTCACATCTATCGGGAGGGAAATCATGTGGCGGATTATCTCAGTAAGTAATCGGATTCCAACTTGTGGGATGCACCTCCAGCGGATATTATCTCTTTACTCACCGATGATTATGTTGGACGTACACAATATAGATTTATTAGATAATTCCAGTTTCTATGATTTTTATGTATCTTATGGTTTTCTTCTCGTGGGTCTTTTTCTATTAAGGGTTTTTCCCATAAGGGTGGTTTTACTTCGATAGGTTTTTAACGAGGCCCCAAATATTGCGCTGCCTGATCGGCTTGTGATCAGGACTTTTCTTTTCTTTTAATTTATTCCCGATCTTATTCGAAAAAAAAGCTTGTTATTACAATAATATACACCATCATCCCTTTACAACTATTATCTAAAAATGCCAAATGATATGTTTAAATATGCATTTAATTAAACATAAATATGTAGCTTGTTAATATAGTAATATACACCATCGTAATGATGCAACATGATAAATTTAAATATGCAATAAAATAAATTTAATATACACCTCGCAATTTCATATGCAGCTTAGTCTTCATAATATACACCCATGTACTTCTAAAAAACATATTGTAACATGATGTGATAATCGCTGCATATGCAGCTTATTCATAATACTAATGCATAAACATCTTATTATTTATTGCAAATACTAAATCCGCAATTAGACTGCTGTATAAGATTGTAACAAAAAATAACTACATATGCATTGAATTAAACTTAAATATGCTGCTCGTTCATAAAAAATAAACATCATATTACAATGTGTCAACATTGTAATTAGAATTGTTCTGAAACGTCAATAAAGTATAAAGTGTCATAACATCCGAGCCAAAAAAATCAGCAAACTACAAATAATTGTCTAACATCAGAAATTTAAAGTTTTAACCGAAAAATTAGTCTAAATTATATCTTTTCTCAGTTTAAAATTTTCTCGTTGCAACCAAATTTTTATTTTTTAGCTCAACGTAATCGTCAACTGTCAAATGTTATGGCTGAACAATACTTGGAGCGCAAATTGGTAATCTGACTGCCATTATTCTTTTGCAGCCTACAATCCCAACCTCTCGTCCCACCACCCGTGTAAGTCTCCATATGCCCCATGGCAAAAATTCCACAGTCAACCTTATTTACAGGGTCCCTCCAAGGCATAGAGAGTCTAACCACACAAGTTTTTTTAATGACCCATGATATTTGATCGCATCCTCTTGATGCCAAATATTTTGAAAAACATGACTCTGAAAAAATATATCAAGTTTTTAGAATATATTTGCCAAAAAATAACTACAATAAATAATAAGATATATTAAAATATACGAGAGAATTATACCTAACTATGCAATATAAATAGAAACACATACTTTGCAACAAATTGCACATGGTACGTTACATCTAAATATGCAATGATAATAACCTAACTATACAAGAAATAAGCTAGTGAATGTGATACATCTATTAAAAAAGAAAAAAAATTCATTAAATACTAAAGAAGACTCTAACACTAAAAGCATAAACAATTTTAACCATGAAAACTGCATACTTATGTATGCTTAACTTTATATACAAATGATGATAATTGTCTATTAAACCAGTCACAATAAAAACATATAAACAATTTAAAAAAATGTGTGCAGGCAATCTAAAAACCACCGAATTTCAAGAAAACTCCCCAATAAAAAACTACAAAAATCATTAGGTGTACAGAAAACTTAAATACGCAAAAAAAAAAGGATAGGTCGAAATAATAAAACAAAAGAATACAAAAATACTACATCAAAAAAAAACTTGAACAAAAGACTTACCTTCAGACATGGGGCGAAAGTTCTCTGCAACCCTAGCGAATCCGGAGGTGAATACACTTGAACAAGTTTTTTCTTTTTCTCGAAACCTGCAGGAATATGGGAGGATATTGCGTGAGGAGAACGATGAGGCAAATATCAGATGTTGAAAAGGTTTGACTTTAGAAAAAGAAGAATCCCGTATAATACGGCAAAAAAATATATACTGATATTTACTTACCTATTATAGTTGATTAATTACAACTGTACCCCTAATTAAAAAATCGGTGTCAAAGAGCTTTACCCGATTAACCTTAATGATATATACTTACCTAAAATAATGGAAATAAATCTGGTTCATCCAACTTTATGAATTAAGGGTGCAGATTGATCCCCATTGTCTCACCTCAGGTAATTGGTCTCATTTAAATCGATCTCTATATATATATATATAGATTATTTAATATATTTGGCATGAATAGTGCAATAGTAGCATTAGAGTATATAATAAAATGAAAAGAGAAAATTTACACTAGCGCATTCAAATCAAACCATGTGTTTTTTTATATCACATATATATATATATTATATATATATATAGGAATATGATCAAATGAGACCACATAATTAGAGTGAGACAGTGTGGACTAATCCTGGCCACAAATCTCAAATTTTAAATGGTTGAGATCTTTCCAATTTAATAATTATTTTCGTTTTATTTTTAAGCTGAAAAGGGCACGAAGGTCATTACACAATTACATAATTTCATTTTAATTTGGTAACTGAAATATTCATTTCATCTCCCCCCAAAATCCGTCAGACGGTTCCACCGATTCCATTTTGACTTTGTTGATTTCGCGGTCTGGAGACGGAGGTTGCAGGCAGTTGAAGAGTGAGAAATCGAGAGAAAATCCACAGTATAAATTGCGTGCGGAGCTGATTGTTGTTTCTGGAATCGACCACGATTCTTCATTTCTGAAAAAGGTAAGTTTCCTTTTCGACTGTAAATATGACATTCTAGCGTTTTTTTAATTTATTTTTTAGTTTGTGTTTGTTCGAATGTAAATGTGACATTCTAGGATTTTTTAATTTCTTCTTTTAGTTTGTGTTTGTTCGAATGTAAATGTGACATTTTAGGATTTTTTAAATTTTTCTTTTAAATCGTTTTTGTTCGACTGCAAATGTGAGTGTCTAGGGTTTTTTAATTTTTGTTTTTAGTTCGTGTTATTGTGTTCTAACAAAATTGTTATTTTTTGCGAATGGAAATTGTTATATAGATTTTAGTTTGTGTTTTTATGTGATGGTGGCTAAGGTTTTGTTAATGGAGGTTCTAGGTTTATTCTAGTTGATGAAGATTAAGTATTGGTTTGTATGCATTCTATATTTGTGTATATGTAAATGTGTACTTATATGCGTTTTGATGTATAGTTAGATGTGATTCAGTGTGTAATTAGTTAATATTTGTTGTATATATAATTGTTCTGCACACGTGTTTGCTCTATTATTTCATTTTCTGTGTTGTTTACTTACATGTGTGTTGTTGTACACTTACTCATGTTTTGATGTATAATTGGTTAGTGTTTGATGTGTGTATCTATGGTTCTGTATACTTGTGTTTTGTTGGATTCTTCTATTTATTTTGATGTACATGTATTTGTGTTTTGTTGTATAATTATAGATATAAATATATACTTATTTTTGTGTTTTTTGTGATTTGGTAGGAATATTGTATCTGTAAGCATGGTAAAAAGAGGTAGAAAAGGTGGCGACGTTGGCGAGGGCAGTCAGGGGCAGGTGTCTTCTGCAAAGAGGGCGAAAGGAACAGGCGGGAATGTGTAGGATTCATTCCCAAAGTTAGTGACCCACTCAACCAACATTATTTGTTGAATCAATGAAAGGATTGAATCCACAACAGAAGAGGTTAGTTGTGGAGATGGGGTTTGGGACGTTGTTGGAAGTTAAAATTGACAAATTCCCTTCCCGGATGATGTATTGGTTGGTGAATAGTTTCCATCCTGTGAGTTGTGAACTGGTTTTAAACGGTGGAAGGTCACTCCGTTGTGGTGTCAAGGATATTGAAAGGGTTCTTGGGTTCCCTAATGGGAATATACCTATTGTAAAGAAGACGAAGTCTGATACGGGTGAATTGTAATATCAGTGGCGCGATTATTTTGAGCCTAGTGCAAGTGGTGCGTATAAAATAAAGGTTGATGTTGTCCGACAGAGAATGATGGATGAGTTTGACGGTGGTCCATGGTTTAAGAGACATTTCATTGCGTTGGTTGATTGTTGCATTATTGGAAACGTTATGTTCGGCTATGTCAACCCGTTGATTATGAAGTGCCTGGAAGATTTGGGGAATATCATAAATTTAAATTGGTGCGAGTACACTTTGGATACGCTGGTTTCGAATAGAATGAAATGGTATACTTCGACGAAGAAGGAGTTTAATGGTCCCTTGTTATTTTTGCTTGTAAGTGTCTGATTTTGGTTTTTTTTTTCACATTTGTTTTTGAATTATTGTTTTGTATTTTGCTAATTATTGTTTTTGTCAGGGTCTTTACATAGACAGAGTCGTGGTTTGTAATCGCCACGTTCCGAGAAGATTACCTAGTGCAGTTGCATTGAGTACTGAGCTAGCAGCGGAGAGGTGCATGATAGAGATGCGTCTTGGTGGTTTTGGGCAGGAGTCTGTAGTGGACCCATTGGGTGAGGGGTCGTCTCAAGTTCGTGAGGGCCCGTCTGAGGTTCGTGAGGCCCCCTCTGAAGGCCGCGATGGTCCGTCGGAGGTCCATGGTGCGGCTGGTGTGGATGTACATGGGGCTTCATTGCAGGATGGTGGCATGCAAGTTTTTTCCATTCTTAAAGTATTTATTTGATGTATATTTAATAAGATAAAAGTGTATAGATAATGTTATTGTCATGTATTATTGATGTGTTTTTGATGTTTTATACATAAGTTGGATTTTATGGATGTTTTTTGCATCATTATTTTTAGAGTTTAAATATCAGTTCTTAAATGTATAGTTAATATATTAATAGTGTATGGATAGTGATATAGTTGCGTATACATAGTGAAATAGGTTGTAGATTTTCCATTGCTATACACTTAAAGTACATTTAATGTTTACTTAGTAGTAAAATATTGTATATATAGTAATATAGTTTTGTAGAGCTAACATTACTGTGTTTGTTTACAGGGTTATGTTGGGCTTTTGGCTAAATTAGCCAGGGTGGCGTCCGATGTTGTCGATATTATATCCATGGTCAAGGATGCACCAAGGGAGATTGCAGCTGACCCAGGTTTCCCCAGAATCAAGGTGGTGGCGCGGAACCTAATTTGTGAAAAATGATCGAAGGGATCAAACGAAAAGGCCTCTGAACGTGGTGAGACTCAAAGCGACGATGCATTTTGGAATAATCTTGAAAACATAGCGGCATTGGAGAAGGTCGAGAATGTTGTGTTACAGAAGGAGGAATTCAAGAAATGGTTTGACGATGCACCGAGCTTTAGTATGGGATTTACCCAAGATTTACCTGATCCAGTTTGGGGTTCTGTTTTAGAGACGACACGGCATTACCAGGAGGAAAATGTTGGGGGGTGAGAAAGAAAAGGTTGGCGACATTGACGACCGTGTGAATGTAAGTCAATTTTTTATATGTTTGGTGTACTTATTAATGTTGATTTTTAATTTCAATTTTTCTTGTTTTACGTTGGTGCAACGGTGGTCAGGGAGGCTGATGTTGCGGCTAGCGTTGGAGGCACGGTTGTGGCAAAAGGTGAGACCCCTGATTCGACTGCAGTCGTGGAGGGTGGAGAAAAAGTAACTGATGTTGTGGCTGGCATTGGCGACACGGTTGTGGGGAAAGGTGAGATCCCTGATTCGACTGCAGTTGTGGAGGGTGGAGATAAAGTAATTGATGAAGCTGGGGCGACGGGCATTAATGAGGGTGGAGGCAAAATGAAGAATGAGGTCGGTACTTCAAGGGGGCGTGGCAGAACTAAAGTTTGTGGAGGAAAAGTCAGAGAAAGCCTCGCAAGACTGAAGTACTGACATCCCCATTTACGCGCAGACAAATCGATGTTGTTGTGAAACTGAACAAGAATCTCAACATGATAGCAAAATGTGTTTTTGAGAATCCGGATGAGGATAAGTATATATTTTTGGTTTTTGTTTCTTTTATTTATTTTTAAGTTTTTTAACAGTTGCTTACATTTTTTTAACTTTTGTATAGGAATGAGGTCAAGAACGAAGCTATTTTTCAAGGTGGGTGATCGGTTATTGTATAGGGATGAGTTCAAGTCCATGAGACCGGGCCATTATGTCAGTGTAGCTGTGCTTGACGTTTGGTCGGTGATTTTGAACTCTAAGGAGAAAGTTAAGGCTGCTGGATCACCGTCGAGATTTTTTGCAACGACGTATTGCACGGTATGTGTTTATTGTATAGATAGTTTGATATTGTTGTGTAGTTAGATATAGTTTCTTGTATAGTTAGTTTGATTTTGTTGTATATTTAGATGCTGTGAGTTTGATGTGGAGTTAGAAATTACTTGCTATTTAGATATTGATAGTTTGATGTGCAGTTAGGCATATGTTGATGTATATTTAGTGAGTTTTTCTATATGTATTATAATTATATTATATGATTTGTGTAAAGGCCAGCACAAGTCTAACCTTAATTTTTGCAGTTGTTCATTGTTGTGATGCCAAGTAAGGAGCTTGATGAAGAAGGTCTGTTGGCATTATTTTCACGTAATTTCGATGTTGAGTTTTCCGAGGCCAATCTGTTAGGCTGCAAGCCGTTGATATGGTATTTGTTTTGTTTGTTTATGTGACATTGTGTTTTATTGTTTTAGATTGTCGTGGGCTAAAGCCCAAGTCTCACGATATCTTTGGTTGGTTATTTTTTATTTTATTTTGCAGTTTTTCTTCCCCATATGCAAGAGTAAACATATTTATGTTATCTTCTATGATATTAAGAGGAGATTTGTTCACATTTTGGACAATTCAAGTGTTGGTGGCGTAGACTGTGCGAAGTATGAGTACACACCGGTGTGGCTGGTGAGTTATTTAAATGATTTTACATTATTTTATTGTATAGTTAGACTTACTTTATTATATATATAGGCTTAGTTTGTTGTATTGTTAGTTATAATCTTCAGTTTACATATAAGCTTATTTTGTTGTACAGTAGTCATTGTTTTGCTGTATAGGTAGTATAATTTTGTTGTATATCTAGACATAATTTAATGTGTAACAGTATATTTAACTGATTTGTCTCCATTAGTTGTTAATTTGTTTTTTTTTCTTGGACAGACTGCATTGTTCTCCAAGTATTTGCTTGCTCGAGGATGCTACCAATCGTCATGGGTTGTTGAAAATTCTGATCTGTCAAGGGTTGCAATGCCTTGGAGAGACGAGAAGAATAAGATTGACTGTGGTGTGTTTGCAATGCGCCACATGGAAACGTATATGGGGAGAGGAACGCGGAACTGGGATGCGGGTCTTGAGAAGGGAAATATTGCCTTGCTTAATAAGTTGAGGATGCTATACTGCGCTGCTATTGTCGAAGACGATATCGATGAAGTTAAAGAGACAGCGCTGGCGGAGGCTAAAAAATTCTCGACTGGCAAAAAAAGGCCCAGGACTCGTCTTGTATTTTAATCCACACGTTTTTGGGAATTATGAAACGATAATCTAGTGTTTTGTGTATTTTGTTTATACTCGATGAAGTATTTTAGTAGTTGTTTTGACTCTTTTAGTGGTTATGGGTTTTATGGAAATTTGTATCTAGGTTTTTAGCTCGAAAACAATGTATGTTTAAATGAAGTTAGTTGTATATTTAGTTGTTGCAAATGAATTGGTGTTAAATATACAATATATTATTATAAAATATGCTACATGTATTTGCTAATTGAAAAGTATTATCATCATGAGCAGCAAATGTAAAATATATATACATTATAAGGAAGCTAAAGATATAGCAACAACACGTTAAATATACAGTATTAAATATACAACATAAAACATGTATTAAGTGTACAACTTTAAACCATTATGTGCATAGCATAAACACGATAACCACACAGCAAAGACACGTTAAACATGCAGTATTAAATAGACATCATAAAACATGTATAAGTGTACAGCTTTAAACCATTATGTGCACAGCATAAACACGATAACCACACTGCAAAAACCTATTTGATACGCAGGGGTATAAAGTACTATCATATATCCACTGAATCATTGCAAAGCGTCTAAATTGCTTAACAAAAAACTGAAAAGTACATATTATTATGATTGAGTAACAGTCCGTTGGGGGCAGGTGATTGATATGTGCTTTGCATGTATTTTGGGCTTAATTGTAGCTAGAATTAGTTGTTATGCATGCATTACATGAGTAAAAAGGGATTTATTTCTGTTTTTTGGAAAAGGTATTACGTTTTGCTCGTTTTGTAGGAATTTATTGATAATTGTAGCATTTTGGCAACAATTCGGAGCATTGCGGTAAAGAACCGCCGATACTTGAAGTAACGTACGAAGTTTGGAGTTGAATCGGGAAGAAGTCAAACGAACCGGGCGAGAAACGGAAGAAAATGAACAAGTACCAAGTCCAGCAGGTGCGCACGGGCAGGGCGTGCGTCCCTAGCACGACCCGTGCGCTAACCCAGACTGAGACTCAAGCCACGGCATAGCGCACGAGCTGGTCGTGCGTGATGCGCACGCCCCGTGCATCCTTCAGCGAAAAGAAACTTCCTGCGGCACCTAGCACAGGCTGGGCGTGCGCTAGGCACACGACCCATGCGCCTGTGTGGGAAAACAAAGTTTGACATGTTTTGAACTAGGTTTCGACCCGAACGAAGTACAAATAGAGACGAGACGGCCACAAATGAAGATACGCTGACTTTTGCCCTAGAACACATAGAAAAGAGCAATTTTCCACCAGAGAATTGGAGAGATCGATCAAAGCTACAATAACACGCTTGAGGATTGAAGATAGATCGAGAGATCATCGACGTCCCCGAGTCTTCGCATTCCATAGTATCTTTATTTTCAATTAGTTAGATATGAACATGGATAATTTGTCTATGAATTATTTGTTTTCTATGTTTGGCTTAACATCTTGTGATTCCCAGGTTTGGGAGTAGGTTAATGGATATTTTTATTTGATGATTAATTGCAATTGAAGTTATTGTTTTCCAACCCTATTCGAGTACTTTGTTTTAATTCTTATTTTATCAAAAGGCCTTTGGTTTAAACTTGTTTGATGTATTGATTCATAATTCGAACATATGAGTTTCAATACTATGTCTGTGAGTACTCGACATGAATATTTGCATGATTGAGAAGTCTGTGAATATTTGTGAGGATATTTAATCTTTTGTGCTTTTGGGAGTTGGATATCGCATGTTGAGTAGAGATGCTAGCATAGATATTCCAATCAACGTTTTTACATGCATCTCAAGAGAGAGGGTAAATTACTTATGTGATTGTTCTATAAGGAAGAATACGTATAACTTTGGTTTAATTAATCTGATAATAAAAGGGGATATTAACTGAAACCATAACCCATGAATCCATTCATCTTTTTGATCTTTCAATCACTCTTTAATTTGTTTATTTTAGGATAAATTATCGTCTTAGATTTACAAAGCCAATCCATCAACTTTTGATCGTCTAAATAAAAATAAGGCTATTACAATCCAGTACTTAGTACAATAATTTATTAGTCCCTGTGGATTCAACCTTACTAACCCTATTCTATAAACTGCACCGTACACTTGCGGTGAAGCTACAAAATAAGGCGAACAACAGGTCCTGCTATTATGTGTCTTGACCTCACCGCACGTCCCACGTCTCTTGAGCTTTGTGCTTGCTTTGACAGCTTTCTCCTTTTGACTTTGTAATCGACTCTTCAACCGGCTCCCACTCCCTTTATTTCTTGCTTGTTTTCGCGGTAACACTGTGATATCTACATTGGATGTGGATCCGCAATACGTCTCGAGCACTTTTTTCTTGTTGATTTATGAATTTTGTTGTTCGTTCTCTAGTAACATCATGTCCTTTTGTTGAGAGATTAAAACTAAAAATTCCTTTAATTTTTCTATGTTCCCCTGCGCCATTCCTATGCAACAATGGAAATCCGACCAAAGTTTGTTCATATTTGCGTTTTCCTCTTCTCTACCAGTAAATTGGTATAGACGTCCATTATTATGACTCGCCACGAACGAGGCTGTTTTTGTCCATCTTGTAAGCAAGTGTTTCTCGGGAATAACTGATAAATCTTTGAAGACTACAAACATATGCTGGCAAATTATGTCATGTTTTTCAAACATTTTGCACGTGCATAATGCCTCCTTTTCGGGGACAAAGCTTACAGATTCATTGTTGAGCTTCTCTGCCACGTGTCGTTGGGCTTCCATTGCACTATCAAAGTGCATAAAAAATTCCACCAAATTCACTTGAGGATTAATGAATCCTCCAAACCAACTATTTGCACTTTCAGATCTTGATGTTGTCCTAAGCAATCCACCCATTGGAAAATCTCTAAAATACGCAGGAATCCAACTGTTTCTGATTTCATACATTTTTGTAAACCAAGGATGCGATATCAAGTGAAAGTCGACCATAATTTTGTTCCATTTTGTCTCAAATTCATTTGGTGGATCTCTTGACTCCAAACGATTGAAGTGAGTCTATTCATGAATGTATTATCCTTCAGCAATGCAGTCCCGACTTTAGAGCTGACCTTCTCCATGATATGTTACATACATAAATGATGTTTTGATGTTTTAATGAGTTACCAGTACCAGAGGTTCCAGCAGTCCAGCAGCAAGCGATTCGCGATTACTTTCGCCCACAGACCAATCGCAACTATGGTGGAATTACCAATGTCCCAATTAATGTGAATAACGTTGAGCTGAAGCCAACACTGATCTCGATGGTGCAGCAGAATCAGTTTGGGGGTTTCCCGTCTGAGGATCCCAATTCTCATATTGCGAACTTCATACAGATTTGCAATACAATCAAGATGAATGGGGTGACTGATGATGCTATACGTCTGCGCCTATTCCATTTCTCTTTAAGGGATAAGGCTAGAAACTGGCTAGGCACCCTAACTCAGGGGAGTGTGAATAACTGGGATGAGCTGAGTCAGAGATTTGTTTTTAAATACTTCCCACCAAGTAAGACACTACAACTCAAAAGTGAGATCACGCAGTTCAGGCAATTTGACTCTGAGCCACTGTATGAGGCCTGGGAGAGATTCCGGGATTTATTGAGGAGGTGCCCGCAACATGGCTTTCCAGAGGATAGGCAGCTCTGCTTCTTTTACAACGGGTTGATGGGACAGACTAGGTCATTTGTAGATGCCGCAGTAGGAGGCGCTTTACTTGCAAGATTCCCAGAGGATGTATTCAACTTGCTCGAAGAGATGGCAATGAATAGCTACCAGTGGCCCTCCGAGAGAACTAATGTGAAAAGGGTAGCCGAAGTCACTAAATCAGACCCAATTAAGGCATTGACAGCTCAGATGATGGCGTTGACCAATCATTTGAGTGTATTGACGAAGGGAACTGATGGAAATGCGGGTGGAAGTACTGGGGGAGTTCATCTAGATCCCATGGAGGAAGCAAATTATGTAAACAACCGGAATTTCAACAATTACTGGAACAATCAGACTCCTACTCATTACCATCCGGGTTTGAGGAACCATGAGAACTTCTCTTATGCAAATACGAAGAATGTGATGAAACCACCACAGGTGTTTAATGTGACAAACGGTGTCATTAATGCGGAGGTGAAGCCATCTTTAGAGGACATTCTCACCTCGTTCATGGGTGAAACGAGGAACCGAATCAATAAAGATGAGGCTAAGATAGACAAGATCGAGGCACATATCACGAAGTTGGCCAAAATTGTGAATTCACGAATGAAAAACTTAGAAACTCAGATTGGCCAGCTAGCGACGATCATTGGTGGACAACATCAGAAGGGCCAGTTCCCGAGTAACCCGGAAGTCAATCGAGGGAACAGTGTAATGCCATTCGTCTGCAGAGTGGTACGGAATACAAGGGGCCAAAAATTATGGGAAGTGAAGAAAAAACTGAAGAACGCATGACCTGTGCGCCGGAGCACGACTAGGTCATGCGTGGTACCGAAGGATTCTAGGAACAGAACACAACACGCACGAACCGTGCGTCTGAGCACGGGCGGCCTGTGCGTGATGTTGAATGGGTAATTTTGACCCCGAGAGAGGAACACACAGAAGCAGAGGGCGATGTTGAGGCCGAGGAAGGAGTCGAGAGTCATATTGCTGAATAAAAAGGGGATGAGAAGCTTAAATCTTTCTCTATCTCTGATCTTTCAAAGTTCTCTATACCACTCCCTTTCCCTCAACGTTTTTAAAAGAAAACGTTAGACGCCCAATTTGCTAAATTCTTAGACATCTTTAAGAAACTGCATATTAACATACCTTTTGCAGACGCATTGGAGCAGATGCCCAATTATGCGAAGTTTTTGAAGGAAGTGATGTCAAAGAAGAAAAAGTTAGCAGAATCCGAGACAGTCAACTTGACTGAAGAGTATAACGCGATCATTCAGAGGAAATTACCACAGAAACTCAAATATCCGGAGAGTTTCACTATCCCTTGTGCTATTGGTGGTGTTGTCTTTAATAAAGCACTTTGCGATCTAGGAGCAAGTATTAATTTAATACCCTTGTCCATTTTCAGGAAACTTGGATTAGGAAAGGTGAAGCCGTCCACGGTCACCTTGCAGCTTGCGGATAGATCACTCACATATCCTAACGGAATTGTGGAGGATGTGCTCGTGAAGGCAGACAAGTTTATATTCCCCATGGACTTCATGGTGCTTGACATGGAGGAAGATCGAGACGTCCCTCTGATACATGAGCGTCCATTCCTAGCCACTGCACGAGCCTTGATAGATGTGCAAAAAGGAGAGCTCACATTACGAGTTAATGATGAGCAAGTGTTGTTCTCCATCTATAAGGCTGGGAAAACTCATGATAAAATAAAGAGTTGTAAATCGTTATCAGTTGTTGAGTCATGTGCTAATAATTTTAATCCGAGTCACTCTGTGTGTGCTTTAGATCATGTGCAGGAAGTAGTGAAAGGTGAGAAAGCGAAGCACACGGAGAGAGCCAGCAGCTCAGAAGCATGCATGTACTGCCGCTCACACGATGCAAATGAGAAGAATATATCATTTAACCGACATGTGACTTTTACGCTATAGGCCTTCAAAGGAGGCTCGAATTTATGCGAGTTGAATTGGCAAGGAGAAAGACATGAAGAAGTGACTCACCTCACTTGGCTAGAACCGTGATCGACTACACATGCGTCAAGCTATAGACATTAAATTTAGCGCTTGTTGGGAGGCATCCCAACGGTTTGTTGTTTTATTTCTTCCCATGTTTTTGTTTTTCTTGTTTTCCTTTGCTAAGCTAGGATTTTTTATGCTTTCATAAGTTAGGATTTTTTTTTGCTTTCCCTTAAAAAAAAAAAAGTTTGGAGGCTGAAGTTCGGCACCCCGCATGGGAAGGGCGTGCGCCATGTGCACGGCCCGTGCGTGCTTCAGGAGTAAAGAACAAATTTGCGGCACCCCGCACGGGTTGCCCGTGCGCCAAGCGCACGGCCCGTGCATGCCTGCAAAGAATGGGGTCGATTTCATGGCATGATGCACGGGCGGCCCGTGCGCACGACCCGTGCGTCTATCTGCTGAACTTAAAAATAGATGCGAAGGGGAGGAGTTCTTCACTTCAAAACTTCCCTTAAGCCCAAAAATCGCGAAAACCCCTCTCCCTCTCAAATTTTTTCGACTAATTCACTTGATTTCCACTGCAAATTCACCTCCCACACTACTCACACACGAATTGCACTCTTAAACGTGCTTTGAAGTGAGGATTTGAGTACAAGGAGCACCTAGGGTTCAACTTTGCCTCTTTCCTGGTTTTCGAGAATTACGGTAAGAACTTCACTTTTTCTTTCGAATTTCTTGTAGATTATGGTTTAGAATTCATATGGTGCATGTTTGATGAATTTGTCATGATTTAATTGAATTTTTTCTTTTGGGCATTTTATCGAACACCTTGTGGGTTATTGAATTAGGGTATTTGTGGTTGATTTCATGATGAATTGTGCATGAGCTTGATTATATAGGGTATTAGTGACTAGGATTCTCTGCAATTACATTGTTATTTGGGCTTGGCAGCTTAATTGTTGATTGAATTGTAGGGATGAGACACTATGCCATATTTGAATTATTGTATGAAATTCATCGCTTTCTTGTTATACTTAGCACGTACGTATTCTCACATTTGTTTTGCCAGGTACTAACTCGAACTTATGGCTGACCAAAGGAACCAACGAGGTCGGGGTGGACGCCAAAGGGGGGCCACTGCCGCATGGCCGGAGCCACACCCAGACAACCCCAAGGCTTATGGACTTCTGCTGACTGAGTCTAATTTCTTAGAGCGCTGGAATAGGTTGATCACTCGTTCTTTTATGCCAACGAGATATGCTGACGACGAGTGCACCCAAGCTCTGGGGATTCACGATGAGATTTGGCAGATGTTCGAAAGGGTTGGGTAGACCGCATTTATGCAAGGGCGTGCCGACGTATAAAACGCTTGCGCTGAGTTCCTAAGCACACTGGACATTACTGAAACGAGAGTGAACAACGAACCCTAGGCAATCCGTTTTCGACTGGGAAATGAGTGGAGGCATGTCTCTATCGCCCAACTCAATGATATTTTTGGGGTACCTCCTAACGCCTCTTTTCGGCCAGTATGATTTCTGGCCATTGTTGGTTCAGACACCAGAGACCGGCCCGATGCTATATGCAGCACGCTCGTCTAAGGCTTCATCAATCCGAAACCCCATCTTCCGCTACATCCAAAAGGTAACAGCTCACTCCGTCTACGCTAGACACAATAACAGAGGTATGCAAGCTTGGGAGCTATACCTACTATGGTGTATGCTAACCCGCACCCCTTACAACATGGCGGCTCACTTTGTGGAACACGCCGTGTACGTTTCCAAGCAGGATACGGGGACAATACTGATTGGAGGAATGCTAACCCCCATTGCTCGACATTTTCATGTCGATGTGAGAAGAATGGAGCCCATAATGGGTAGTCGGAGTATAAACATGAACGCCCTTCGCACGATGAAAATAATAACAGACGAAGAGAACATCATCTGCTTCCAACAGAGGGTTGGACCGGCCTTCCCACTTCCTAACCCGCAGCTCACACTGTGGTGGACAATGAAAATAATTGGCTCATGAACTCTGAAGCACATATCAGAGTCATGGAAGGCATGACTGCAAGGTAAAGCAGGAGAGAGTCGGGTCGCCTGATGAGGAGAAATTAGCAATAGAGGCGATGGAGTATGATCGGCAAGAGTGAGTTTATGAGCCGGGTTTCCAGCAGGGAGTTTCGAGCAGGGATTCCAACAAGGAAGGCCCGACATTCCGGAAAGCTCTCACCAAGGTGAGGAGCGTGGGGGGCAAACTTATCAGGATAGATTCTTTGCTCTTTAGAAGAGCTTGCGGTAGCACCAGGACAATTTCTGGCAGCATCGGGATGATTTCCGATAGCACCAGGCCGAGTTCCGGCAGCATCAGGATGATTTCTGGCTGTACCGGGATGATTTCCGATAGCACCAGGCCGAGTTCCGTACTTTTCGAATGGAACAAGAGCAGAGGTATCAGGCCCAAGAGCAGAGGTATCAGGCCCAGGAGCAGCGGGAATTGGAGATGTTGCAGATGATACATCAGGTACAAATGTGGCACATCTCCCAGGGCCACTTTCCGCCGCCACCCCCACAGTGAGTCAGGTCCATTCCACACTTTTCTTTGAAATTCTATCTTCTCTTCTATGCGCTATAATTTCATTCAAGTTTGGGGGGAGAGGTAGTAATTTAATTGAAGGGTGTGGCATTTTTTTGCATTCATATAGTTACATGTAGAGCATATAGGTTGCATTGCATTAGATGCTTATTTTTTGTTTTTAGCACGTTTATTGCTTTAGCACGTTTACTGCTTTCTTAGGTTTTTAGGGAGTGAGTTGACCGCTATTGTATGCTTGTTGTGATCTTGGGAACATTTATTGAGTTTATGTTGTTTTGAATTGGGTGTTGAGCGTTAGTTGACCGGGTTGAGAATAGATGATATGGAGCATGTGAATATTGAAATCATGGTACATATACTTTGAATTATGCAATTACAAGCCTGTGAGCTTTTTGAGCCTATACTGCTTTCATTATATGCAGTCTTGTTTGTTGATTGAGTGTGTCATTCATGTTGATATGAATTATAGAACTTGCTCTGGTATCTCTATTGAAGTCACATGTTGCATGCAATTTATGAAGATGATTTTAGGCCATTTTTGTTAAGCATTCAAGCCTTTTGCCTACCTAATGACATTTAATTTCCCTAGTTAGCCAATTTGAGCCTATTGCCTGATTTTTGGTAGCCACATTTCAAGCCTTAAACTTGATATATCTGTTACCCTAAACTTGAGCGCATAACATTGAGTAAGGGGATTGAATAAAGGTTGAATAAGAGGATATCGAAAATTTAGATAATGATGTGCATGTTGGATGTGGGGATACAAGAAGAAAAGGAGGAAAAATGAGGATATACTCACAAAAGAGTCGAAAAAAAATAATAAGAAAAAAAAAAAAAAAAAATCGACTGCATATGTGAGTTGGCCGTAAAGGAATTTATAGGCAGAGGATTATGATGTAAGGCGAAAGAGAGCAGATTGTAGGGAAAAAAGGGGAGAAAAAGAGATGTCATAAGAATAAGAGGTAATTGGGGGTGCATATTTGATTTGAATGAGATTAGTTGATTGAGAAAAATATGTGCTTACCAATCTATACGCTTGAGTTTGAGTCACTTTCTCCATATTTCCCTACCTTAACCAAAGAGCCTTCATTACAACCAAAAACAAAGTCCTTTTTGATTTATGAATTGCATGCAATCGAGTGGCGGAGATGTGAGATGATTTGCAAGCATATGATAATTCTTCAACATTGATATGATTTGAGCGAATACACGTCCTTTATTATTCTAGAGAGGAGAGTATACACATTATCCATGAGAGGCGTGATTTGAAGTATTTACCATGATTTTAATTGACTTGTGCTCTATGTTAGATATTCGTAGCTTGGTTGATTTGTTGCTTGGCATCTAGGGATAAACGACACGAATTGTGATGCGTTGTTCTTGAGTTGCTCTTCATTACCCCATTTGTGTTTTGTCTTGTTTATAAAGTGTTGACCGGGACTGTCAACAGTTTAAGTTTGGGGGTTTGATTGATATGTATTTTGCATCTATTTTGGGCTTAATTGTAGCTATAATTAGTTGCTATGCATGCATTACATGAGTAAAAAGGACTTTATTTCTGTTTTGTGGAAAAGGTATTACGTTTTGCTCGTTTTGTAGGAATTTGTTGACAATTGTAGCATTTTGGCAACAATTCGGAGCATTGCGGTAAAGAACCGCCGATACTTGAAGTAACGTATGAAGTTTGGAGTTGAATCGGGAAGAAATCAGACGAACCGGGTGAGAAACAGAAGAAAATGAACAAGTACCAAGTCCAGCAGGTGCGCACGGGCAGGGCGTGCGTCTCAAGCACGACCCGTGCGCTAACCCAGACTGAGACTCGAGCCACGGCATAGCGCACGGGCTGGTCATGCGTGATGCGCATGGCCCGTGCGTCCTTCAGCGAAAATAAACTTTTTGTGGCACCGAGCACGGGCTGGGCGTGCGCTAGGCACACGACCCGTGCGCCTGTTCGGAAAAATAGAGTTTGACAGGTTTTGAACTAGGTTACGACCCGAACGAAGTACAAATAGAGACGAGGTGGCCACAAATGAAGATACGCTGACTTTTGCCCTAGAACACAGAGAAAAGAGCAATTTTCCACCAGAGAATTGGAGAGATCGATCAAAGCTACAACAACACGCTTGAGGATTGAAGATAGATCGAGAGATCATCGACGTCCCCGAGTCTTCGCATTCCATAGTATCTTTATTTTCAATTAGTTAGACATGAACATGGATAATTTGTCTATGAATTATTTATTTTCTATGTCTGGCTAAACATCTTGTGATTCCCGGGTTTGGGAGTAGGTTAATGGATATTTTTATTTGATGATTAATTGCAATTGAAGTTATTGTTTTCCAACCCTATTCGAGTACTTTGTTTTAATTTTTATTTTATCAAAAGGCCTTTGGTTTAAACTTGTTTGATGTATTGATTCATAATTCGAACAAATGAGTTTCAATACTAGATCAGTGAGTACTCGACATGAATATTTGCATGATTGAGAAGTCTGTGAATATTTGTGAGGATATTTAATCTTTTGTGCTTTTGGGAGTTGGATATCTCATGTTGAGTAGAGATGCTAGCATAGATATTCTAATCAACGTTTTTACATGCATCTCAAGAGAGAGGGTAAATTACTTATGTGATTGTTCTATATGGAAGAATATGTATAACTTTGGTTTGATTAATCTGATAATAAAAGAGGATATTAACTGAAACCATAACCCAGGAATCCATTCATCTTCTTGATCTTTCAATCACTCTTTACTTTGTTTATTTTAGGATAAATTCTCGTCTTAGATTTACAAAGCCAATCCATCAACTTTCGATCATCTAGATAAAAATAAGGCTATTACAATCCAGTACTTAGTACAATAATTTATTAGTCCCTGTGGATTCGACCTTGCTAACCATATTCTATAAACTGCACCGTACACTTGCGGTGAAGCTACAAAATAAGGCGAACAACAGGTCCTGCTATTATGTGTCGTGACCTCACCGCACGTCCCACAGCGTCTCTTGAGCTTTGTGCTTGCTTTGACAGCTTTCTCCTTTTGACTTTGTAATCGACTCTTCAACCGGCTCCTACTCCCTTTATTTCTTGCTTGTTTTGGCGGTAACACTGTGATATCTACATTGGATGTGGATCCACAATACGTCTCGAGCACTTTTTGCTGGTTGATTTGTGAATTTTGTTGTTCGTTGTCTAGTAACATCATGTCCTTTTGTTCAGAGATTAAAACTGAAAATTCCTTTAATATTTCTATGTTCCCCTACGCCATTCCTATGCAGCAATGGAAATCCGACCAAAGTTTGTTCATAGTTGCGTTTTCCTCTTCCCCACCAGTAAATTGGTATAGACGTCCATTATTATGACTCACCACGAACGAGGCTGTTTTTGTCCATCTTGTAAGCAGGTGTTTCTCGAGAATAACTGATAAATCTTTGATGACTACAATCATATGCTGGCAAATTATGCCATGTTTTTCAAACATTTTGCACGTGCATGATGCCTCATTTTCACCAATTTTGTAGAAAACAATGTACGTTTGTTTTGTGGCATCCCTTATTGTGTACGAGCAGTTATCGATGTTTTCATCTATTCCAACTACGGAGCACTCATAACATGCTGCTGCAATTTCCTTGCTAATCTCTGTATATATTGTTCGCGTATACACGATTGCAGCATGTTGTTCAATACGCAAAGGTGTCTTGCATTCGGGGACAAAGCTTTTAGATTCATTGTTGAGCTTCTCTGCCACGTGTCGTTGGGCTTCCATTGCACTATCAAAGTGCATAAAAAATTCCACCAAATTCACTTGAGGATTAATGAATCCTCCAAACCAACTATTTGCACTTTCAGATCTTGATGTTGTCCTAAGCAATCCACCCATTGGAACATCTCTGAAATACGCATGAATCCAACTGTTTCTGATTTCATACATTTTTGTAAACCAGGGATGCGATATCAAGTGAAAGTCGACCATAATTTTGTTCCATTTTGTCTCAAATTCATCTGGTTCGATCTCTTGACTCCAAACGATTGAAGTAAGTCTATTCATGAATGTATTATCCTTCAGCAATGCACTCCCAACTTTAGAGCTGACCTTCTCCATGTCACATACATAAACGATGTTTTGATGTTTTAAAAACCACTTTGAATGCGTTCTTCATTGCAGGGTCTTGGTTGGTCATGATATAATATGGTTCTTTTCCCATTGCATCTAGAAACACTTGAATAACCATACGTATGATTCCTCGTCCTCCTTCAATATCAATCCAGCTGCAAAGGTAACACATCTCCGGTGGTTGTCGACCCCTGTGAATGGTGCGAAAACCATCTTATACCTGGGGAATGGATATAGTATTTAGTCATTAATAATACAATAGATTGATGATATATATATATATATAATGAATATACTCTAAATATACTCTACTACAATCAGTTATTCATTGCAATGATGCCTGAAAAAATACAGTGGCTGACAATTAATAATACATTAAACTTAAACTAAATACACAATGAACATATTCTAAATATACAACCCATGCACTAATTTTATTCAGCAAAAGATGATTAACATTTTAAATTATACGCACCTATTAGTATTGTACGTGGCGTCGAACGAGATGACATCACCAAAGAAACTATAATTTCGAATCGCTGATTCGTCTACTCGGAATAATCTTGTTAATTGATCGTTTTTGTCCATAGAATAATTGAATGCTAGCTTTGGAAACACTTCCTTCTTCTTTAGGAAGTTGTCGACAATCATTTGTGCATCAGCACCAAATATATACACCTTCAAATCTCTCTTGAAATTCTTGAAATCTATCTGAAGTGCACCAACCTTGGAGTGCCCGCCAACCATATGTGTATATAGCTGATGAGTCTTTGCAGACCCGATATTTGCTCTAGAACAGTCCATGATGAACTTTTGGTGTCCAAAGTTTAGATTTTTGTTAACCTTGAGGAATTTCCTTTACGATTTAGATGCCAATGGATGGGTGTGGCGCTCTTCGAAATGTTTGATCACGAACACGTTGCAATTAGTGTACTCAAATATACAACGTGCGTCGCAACCGTTTCTCTTGGATAACCTTTTACGAGTTTCCTTATTTTTGGTGTCGTTCTTTGTCTTACGCGGTCGATATCTTCGGGGGGTTACTAGCGTTTTTAAATCCTTCTCTGCTGCACAAAATATATTGCACATCTCCATTTCTAAACTTTCTCGATGTACTCCTACGGATGTCAAATCCGCTGCATGAACCATATTCCTTATAGAACTTAATCCCATTCTCCAACGACGTGAAATGCATTCCTACGCGTGGCACCTTATCTTCATCAATTTCAGGTATCCAATATTTTGTAGCTCCAGGAGAGATGACTAGCCTATGTTTGACATCAGTGTATATTGAATTAACACTATAAATATACATCATATGAAATCTAAATACACATTACTAGTGTACAAGCAGGTTGTTGATTAATCACTGAATTAATACTAACAATATAGTGTAATTTCTATAAGTATACATCATATGGAATATAGTACACATTAAAAATATACAAGCATCGAACCAACACTAAACATTGAAGTAAATATACATCGAAAAAAGATAATTATACATATAAACAACCTTAAATATACAGTATTACTGTTTTACCACTTATGCATCCAAAAAAATGATTTTTATAAAATGTATACAATGATTGAACACTATATCAACAGAAAAGCTATAACTAAGTACACAATAAACTGATTCATTTCAGCAGCAAAGTATAACTATATCTAATTCAAAGAAACTCGTAAATATATGGAGTTTTCAACAAATTTGCAGAAATATACAATAAATTTATAATTACTCACTAATTTATACAGATTGATGCATCGTTTCACGTGTATATTGAAATTACACATCCAATGAGACCAGTGTCCACGGTGAGACCATATAGACTGATCTCAACTATCCCCGCCTATTAATCAAGAGTTGCGATTAAAATGGGAAACATTATATTAAGTAATTAATTTAATCAACAAAAGGGTATCGATGTAAAATCATAATAACATGTAACCAAATCTCCATATTAAAACGATTACAATAAGAAAAAGACTCAACACACAATCAACCACCTCTCATACACATATCAATCCCAAAATAAATCGTCATTAATCTCATAATCAAATCTCTTTCTCTCTCATAGTTCCACCATTAACAGAAACATAAGAAATTTCTCTTTCTATACACCTTTAACGAGTTCTGCATATTTTACAGAGAAATTGTTTTTTGCCCTCATGTTATTAAAACATGATTTTTGGCCTTTTGCCTTACTGAAAGACCAAACTACCCTTTTTACTAGAAAAAAGAAAGAAAAATCACATTTTTTTGTTTCAGCGGGAAATAGAACGAAAAGAGGTCTTGCTAAACCTTAGAACCTGCAGAAATCACAAATCAACAAGTTTTAGAGAAGGAAGAGCAAGAATCGACCAACAATCGACCTTGCTAGAGTTAGAAAAGTCTTACATGAAAAATTCCCAAATTTGTTCTTGATGGTAGTCTGGTAGACGCAAAAGGTGCTTTGGTAACAGCTGGGTATGATCGAGAACATGTCCATTGTGCAAGAACGTTTTGGATAAAGGTTAGTTTTCATTATTCATTGAGTTGGGTTATCATTTCATTTGAGAAATGTTAAATCCGCCAACCTTTTTAGATTTTGAGAATGGGTATAATTTGATATAAAATAAATACATAGTTGTAATTGTTGTTGAAATCAGCAAAAAATGTGGAATCAATTTTTTTCGTCGAACTAAATTTGGTGGGCATGGGAGTGGATCGAAAAATGGGCATGGGATGGGCAGTTGTGTAAAATGTCTAATTTATTCTCTTATATTATGACTTCATTTGCAGGGTGTACATCATGTCCTCTATTGATTGTGTGGGATGATATTTGGTATTGTTACATGAATACTTTTCGATGGAGGTTTACCGAAAATCAATAAAAAAACCGTTATCTTCCTTTCGGATGTTACGTATTCCGAATTATTGGAGAAAGCTTATGCATTGAGTAAAATCAATCCCCATGAGTATGAAATAGAATTGATTAGCTGGTTTGGCTATGAACACATTGATCCCTTGCTGCCATGTCCGCTTACCAATGATGGAGACATTGAAGTTCTGGTTCATATGAATTGCGAGAAGACTTTGTCCGTGCCTCTTTGCCTGATTGATATGAAAAAGAACAAGGAAATGTTTGAGTCAACTAGTAATAATTATCAGGAGCTTGTGCCCTTTGAGAAAAATGAAATCATTGTTCCATAGAATCCGCCATGTCCCACGTACCACATTGATAAAGGCAAATGCATTGTGGAAAAGAAATCTTGTTTTCTAAAGTATTTCAGTATGGGTATCAAGGACCTTGAGAATCACCCTATGTTTGGGATGTCATTGATGGTGCTACTTTTGCATCGATACCACAATCCCTGGACAATGATATGGAGGGCCTTGGGAATCACAATGATGTTGGGCAACCATTAGGGAATGTTGGTAAGCAGGAAAGTGGGGGAAAATATGGTAGACAAGAAGATATGCAAAAAGAAGGCGGACATGATTTGGGCAGAGAGGTGGCAACATGATAGACAAAAAGATGTGCAAAAAGAAGGCATGAAGGATTGTGAGCATGAAAGTGGACAGATAGGTGGATATCATGGTAAGCAAGAATATATACCAAAAGAAGGTAGAGAGATTATGGGATAGAAAGTGGGCAGAGAGGTGGACATTATGGTAAGGAGGAATATATGCAAAAAGAAGTTAGAGAGGATTGTGGGAAAGAAAGTGAGCAGAGTGGTGGGCATCATGGTAGGCAATAATATGTGCAAAAAGAAGACAGAAGATTGTGGGCAGAAAGGTGGAGAAAAAGATGGGCATCATGGTAGGAAAGAATATGTGGGATAAAAAGGCGACAAGATCGTGGGCAGGAAGGTGGAGAAAAATGTGGGCAGAAAGGTCATCAAATCAGTGGGCAAGTAGGTGGGCACGAAAATTGGCAAGTTGGCGGCCAATAAGAAACTCAGCCAGAACTGGTCAGAGTGGTGTGGGTCCTCGTTCGACCACTCAAACAAATAGTTGTAACATGATCTTCAAGGTCAACTTTTCATTACCAAGAAAGAATTATGTCTACGTCTTGCGAAAATATGTATGTTGAAAATAGACAACACGTGGTGAAAAGTCAAACAGAGTTAGATTGTGACGGGTTGCTTGGATAAAAATTGTCCATAGATGATATGTGCTACGAGGCGTCGAGGTGGGCATATATGGATTGTGGCCAAGTATCATAGTTTTCATGAATGTTCTATTGACTTAAACAACCATGACCATCGGCAAGTTAAGTGTAAGGTGTTGGTTGAGGCTGTCATGTATAGATTTAAGGAACCTACTCATGCATACCACCTCAAGCCGTTATTGCTAAAATTAAAGATAAATTTAATGTGGACATATGGTATGACAAATCATGGAAAGCAAAGGAGGAGACAATAAAATTGGATAGAGGTTCCCCCGAAGAGTCTTTCAAACAACTACCATCGTACTTAGAGTGAGTTCGACAAGTCATAATTGCATCCTCAGTTATTTTTGCAAGAGCTTCGACCCAACCCACTTGCTGAAGTAATCTATCGCCACCAGAAGAAATATTTGATGTCCCGAGGCTAGAGGAAATGGTCCCACAATATCAATCCTCCATTTAGCAAAAAGACAAGCCGAACTCATAATCATCGGCTCCTTAGAAGGTTGATGTATGAGCGGTGCATGTACTTGACATTTTTCACAAGCCTTCACCAACTTCTGAGCCTCGACTTTCAGATACGGCCAAAAATGTCCTGCTCTCAACACCTTCCTGATCAAAATTTTGGCCCCCATGTGATTCCCACAACATCCCTCATGTATTTCCCTGAACACATATTTTCTCCTGTTTTATCAAGACATCTCAGCAATGGTGTTCTGAATCCCCTTTTATATAACTTCTCCCCGATCATACAAAAAATATGCTATAATAGGGGTTCTCCAATCATCTCTTTCTTCCAACATCCTGACCTCAAGACTCATAGCGGACATTTTTGCTTCAAGCAAAGTGATATACCTCTTCGAAGCACATTCAGCCGAGCTGGCTATCTTTGCCAAGAAATATGCCCTAGCATTCTCCTCCCTAGGTATTTGACAGACCTGTATCTTTCCTATCATCTTCTCCAACGCATTATATGCATCCACATACTTTTTCATTCTTTCTTCCCTGACCTCAAACTCTCCCATAATATGCTTATAGACCAATTACGAATCCAAATGGATCAACACATTTGTTGCTCCCATTTCCACGACCATCCGAATCCCTCGAATAAAAGCCTCATAATCAACTTCATTGTTGGAAAGCTTGAAGTCCAATCTCACTGTAAAGTCATTTTCCACTTCTTCTGGGCTTATCAGCACAATGCCCGCTCCACATCCCAAACTAACCACTGAACCATCCACAAACTAGATCCATGCCCCTCCCTCACTTGGGGATTTTATCAATTTTTGAACCAAAATCCGCCAAGGCTTGTGGATTAATCGTCATTCTGCTCTGGAACTCTATCTCATACTCATTGAGCTCAATAGCCCACTTCACCGGCCTACCCGCAACCTCCGGTTTACTCAACACCGCCTTTAAAGGAAAATTAATCCTCACAAATGATTTTATACGAAAAGAAATACAGCCTCAGCCTTCTTGCCATTGTTACAAGTGCTAGCCCAACTTTCTCAATTTCAACATATCTGAGCTCTGCATTTCTCAACATTTTGCTAACATAATACACCGGATTTTGCACCGACCCCTCTTCTGTCAGCAACACCGTATTAATCCCCTGCTCTCCCACATATATGTATAAATACAAGGGCTCTCCCGGAATTGGCTTAGTCAACAAAAATAGATTAGCCAGATAATCCACCAACCCTTCGAACACCACTTGGCACTCTTCATCCCAGTTAAACTTTTTAGACTTTTGCAACACTTTGAAAAAGGGCAAACTTCGCTCCGCCGAGCGAGAGATGAACCTATTCAAAGTAGCCAACCTCTCCATCAAGCTATGCACATCTTTCACATCCCGAGGTGAAGCCATCTCTGTAGTGGCTCTCACCTTCTTGGGATTAGCTTCGATCCCCTTCTCAGTTACCATGTAGCCCAAGAATTTGCCCGACTAGACCCCAAATGCACATTTCTTTGGGTTCAACTTCATCTGATACTTCTTCAACGTATCAAAGGTGTCTGCCAAATCTTTCGTGTGACTCTCAGTCTTCACACTCTTCACTAATATATCATCTACGTACACCTCCATATTCCTCCCTAGTTGGTTTTGGAATTTTTTGTCTACCAACTTCTGGTATGTAGCCCCTGCATTTTTCAAACCAAATGACATAACCACATAACCCGCTTCTGGTCCTCCTCCGCTAGTCTGATGATATCCCTGAGAAGCATCCATCATACTAAGCGATTTTCACCCCGAAGTGGAGTCAACAAGTTGATCTATCCGCGAAAGTGGATAGTAATCCTTCGGACATGCCTTATTCAAATCTCGAAAACCCATGCACATCCTCCAATCATCCTGAGTTTTGGCACTAGAACCACATTAGACAACCATTCTGGGAATTGTATCTCGTGAATATGCCCGACACCGAACAACGTTTGCACCTCAGCGCGCACAATCGCATCTTTCTTAGGGCCAACATTTCTCTTCTTCTGCTTCACAGGCCTACACGAGGAGTTTATATTCAACCTATGCTCACCTATGATGGGATCAATACCAACTAACTCCTTCACCGACCACACAAATGCATCAACATTCTGCCTCAGAAATTCAATCAACTCCACTCTCAGGTCCTCCCTGAGACAACTTCCAATCTTAGTGTCCTTACTAGGGTTGCCCGGGACCGATTCTATAGTCAGCAACTCCTCATTTGGCAGCACATACTCAAATGGGTCCTCATATAGCTTGATAATGTTTTCCTTGCCCTTGTCATGATCATGAGCTCCTCCCCTCTCAGCCATCTGGAGACTTTCCACATATAGTTTACGCACCATATACTGATCTCCTTCCACTTCTCCAACCTCATCATCCACTGGAAATTTGATCTTCAAATAATACACCGAGATAACGGCCTAGAAGAGATTAAGGGAAGGTCTCCCAATCATCACAATATATGACGAGGGTGCATCCACCACTAGAAACCGCACCATCTTGGTCTTCCTATATGGTTCTTTCCCCAAAGAGACGGGCAAAGTAACCATCCCCAACGGCTGGATAGTACCTCTGGCAAAGCCCACTAAGGATGTATCCACCACTTCTAGTTCCACCTGCAGATCCATTTGTTTGTAGCACTCGTAAAATAATATATCCGCAGAGCTGCCCGTGTCAACAAATACCATCTGAATATCATAATTCACAATGGTTGTCATGATAATGAGGGCATCGCTATGTGAAGTCACAATGCCCCGACTATCCTTAGCCCTTTGGGCCTAAACTGGATATTCGCCCAACAGATACTTGCTCTACCCTTATCCGCTCCTGGGCTCGCTCAGCTGTTGTTGCTCTAACATAGCTTTTTCTGGCCCTTCGAAAGTCTCTACCAGACGGACCTTTCTATCACCATATGAATCACCCACTTCCCTATCGGCGGTGGGGGAAGATCATTTTCTTCCTCTGCTCCCTTTTCCGGCTCTTGCCTCTGCTGGTAATTATTTTGGCTCTTCCGATAATTACCCTTAGTCGTCCTCTTATCCACATACATAAACTCCTTCAAATGACCCTTCTGGATCATTCTCGCTATCTCATCTTTCAAATGGGTACACTGATCCGTGGTATGCCCATACTCATTGTGGAACCTACAAAACTCTTTGCACTTCTCCTTCCTAGGTGTCTCAGCATAAGTTTTTGGCCACCTCAAATCAGGATGGCACTCAATCGCCATGAAAACATCCCCCTGGAGAGCTACCAGGGGCGTGTATTTTTCATATCTAGCCCCCCTCCCATCAATTCATGCTTAGGAAGGCTAGGCTTCTTACTGGGAGCTATTTCATCTCTATCATCATTCCTCTTATTCCTCTTATCACCCTCCTTACGTTTCATTTTTCTAGTCTCTTCAAGATTAATGTATTTCTCAGCTCTTGCTAGGAGCTCATCGAACGTGCACGCCAGCTCTACCACTAGGGATTCAAAGAAATCCCCATCCTTCAAGCCCTGGGCAAGGTCATTAGCCAATATGTTTGAGTCTCTGAAGGAACCTCAAGCTTCGCCTCCGTAAATCGATGAATATAACTCCTCAACCCCACATTATCCTTCTGCTTAATACTGAACAACGTCAGCGGAGTCTTCTGGTACCTCCTACAGCTAGTAAATTGGTGCAAGAACATTGAGTTGAACTTGTCTAAGCTCTTGATCAAATTTGGCAACAACTGACTAAACCACTGTTGTGTCGATTTAGTCAGCATAGTCAGAAACACCCGACACATCACCCCATCGGAAAACCTGTGGAGTATCAGAACATTCTCAAAGCGACACAAGTGATCCCAAGGGTCAGTGGTGCCATCATACTCGAAACTCAGAGCCCGATACAAGGAGGGGAGTTCACCATCCATGATCTCCTCTGAGAAAGGGTATCCCTCCTAGATCGATCCAGCCCACTTCCAGCCACCTTTCTCTTGAGCTCTCTTACCTCCCTATGCAGGTCATCCATTTTTTTAGTCCAATCAGGATCAATTTCCGTGGTTGTTTGAGTAAAAGCCGTTGAGGCACTCTCATTCTCCACCACCGTCTGTGCCCTTCGACCACGCTCACCTCCTCCAGCTGGGGGAGGCCTCATCTCATTCACCGAACCAATTTGCGTCGCCGTAGGCTGGACGAACTCCCTCATCCAACTACTAACGACTTCTTCCACAACTGCCTTAATGAAGGAAGACATATGTTGGAAGAAACTAGGCCCCAAACTACCTCCTCCCATCAGAGGATCGACCGCTTCAGCCAACCTGGGAGGAGGGCACTCAACTCCAGCACCAGGTGCGCGGAAGACGCGCACACGCTCTCCTATCACCACCTCGGACATCTTAATCAAAATTTCTTCTAGATCATTCTCCAAATTCCGACGGATTTCTTCCATAACTATCCTGAAATCATGTCTTAAAACTCAAAGAACCCACAGACAACTTCAATTGGTCGATCAAGAAATGCCCACAGTCCAATAAAAACCAGCTCCGATGCGTGACTGACCTAAGACCTGCAAAACCACCATTAGAAGGGGGTGGAAGGGTTTTTCGGTGCACCCACTCCGATGCTGAATTCAGGATCACTCTAGAGAGAGAAAATATATGAATGGTATGTAAAGTGTGTGTGTGAAAATTCTAACCTAAGGCACACCTTTTTGTGAGCTATTTATAGGTTGGCTATTAGGGTTTCGTGCCCACCAAGCCAGACTAAAACCCTAATTAATTCCCTTAATTGAATTGGGCTTATCATTGTTCATGGGCCACAGGCCTAACAAGCCCAATGGTTCGGGAGGCATCTGGCCTTGTTTACTGAAGAGCCCAATTGGGCCATTAACTCGGACCTACTAAAGTTAAATCACAAAGAGGGTCCATGGACCGTTGAACCAGCCATACGGCCATCAGATCTTTCTAAGCTCATTTACTCAGCCTAACCACTACAAGACTCCGATCCAGGCCAAGAGGTGAGCCCAAGTGTTAAATAGCTCTGTCCATGCCCATCAAGACTTAGCTTCCTTTTGGGCCTTCCCGAACTCTGGATATACTTTACAACTTAGGCCCATATCCCATCTTTACGAGATCGGCCTACCAGATCTTGCTTAGAGGTCGGTCCTGGACCTAAATAAATATGGGGACTAATTAAAGCCTCTTAGATCGGCCTCTATACAAGTGGGTCCAAATTGGCCCCTATCAAATAATAATAATAATAGTAATAATAATAATAATAATAATAATAATAATAATAATAATAATTTTTGCCCACAACAAATTGCCAGAAATATATATGTACGTGTAAATTATTGATGGGAATCAAAGTTTACCAACAAAGTCCACGCTTATCTGTCCGTTTTTTTTCCCTCCTCCTTTTGATCAATTTCATTCTTATTTGTCAACACAAATGATTAACTTGCATCATTATTTTAAAAATAAATAAATAAAATAACTAAGCTCTCAAAGTAAACGTCATATACAAATGCAAATTTTGAATATTCATTTCTATATGTACAATAATAAATTTTTTTGTTAGGAATAAGATGCAAAATCCCCAAGAACCCACGCGTGAGATCAACATTGCACCACGACCATCCACCGCACGTTGGCCGTCTACGGAAGACAAAAAGGAGGCGGCGCCACCACCGCCTGCCGACACGCTTTTGCCGGCGATAGCACTGGTTTTGAGGGTGCTGGCACTGGGCTCTCTGTTGGCATTGCTCGTGAACCTTCCGGCAACTACCGCCGTCGTATCTATTCCGGCTGAAAATGGAGGGCTAAGTGAATCCAAGGAAATCAAATATACCCATTTTTTTTGTCTACAGGTAATTAACATTCTTAATTTGACTTATCGATGATAATTAATTTTCGTCGTATCGAACACCATTTGATATAGTATTCTTATAAATTTTATTTTCAACCCTTTCCTTTTTCTCTCCAAGAAGTATAAGAACTTTTAACTCTAGAATACTGTGGTTAAATATAAATAATAATAAGTCACTTATAAATATTAATCATAATTTTTTCCCATCTAAAATATTCTCCAAAAATAGTAAAATATAATTATATAATTTTCGTGAATTAATTATGAAATATATATATAATAACAGAGAATTATATAATAATTAAGTTTCCAGATCTTGGTCCATTAATTATTATTTTTTTTTCTTCTTCAAAGTTTAATATCTTTTTTGTTTTCTTATCCATTTTTGGCGTATAATATATCAAATTAATTATTTTGTTTTGCGATCTTCAGTTTGACACTCATATTTCATATATAAAATTAAAATAAACATAAAATATAGAATATTTACTCAAAAATATATTTTGTAATGAACTTTAAAAATCATGCATTATGATATAATCATGTATTTTTGGCTATTTGTAATATATATATTTATATTTTGTTATTCGGATTTAAAACATATCTTCATAATTATAATGAATTATATTTAAATTGACTATATTCAATAAAATAAATATTTATTTTAATTGCATCCTCAACTTACACGCACGAATAGCTTTGGAAAATAAAATTGCATCTGAATTTACTATTACAATATTGAAAATAAATATGGAACCAATCTTCAACTAATTAAAGATCTAAATATGACTAAAATGTAATGGGCTATGAAGTTGTGCCTTGTGCGGTTTATGAAAAATCACCTTTTGAAGATTGAACACAAATATACAATGTTGTATGTATTTTGCATGATTCAGAAGTACTTATGATATTTTTTTATTTTATTAATAAAACATATTAAATACAATTTCTTGCGTATTGTCTAATGCTATTCTAAAATTATCACAATGCCGGGAGTTAGAATTAATAGAATTATCAGAAAATACATGTCACATTACAAAACAGATGTGTCATAGATATATCTATGATTTTCCTAAAATTTGTTTATTGTTTTAGAAATTTCTATTTATCTAAATTTGTTATTAATCAAATTAATTTAATTTTTAATCCCTTTTATAATTTAATTTAATTTTATTTACCAAATGTTTCAAACCAAAACACATTTCCATTTTGGGAAAGATAAAATATTTTGGAGGATTTCATCCAAACATAGATTTTAGGCTACTAGCTAAATCGGTTTACAAATGAAATGGAAGTCAAATTATTATTATTAATATTTTTTTTTTTTTGAGAAGGGATGTCAAATTACTTTATTAAAGTGACCGGTCTGAAAAATCCCAAGTATGCATTAAATTTTGAGAAGAAAATGTCCCTGTCTATTTGTAAATTGTCAGCATTTTCTTAAAACAAAAATTATATTAGTAATTTTCTAAAATACTCTATTTTCAAAAGTAGGAGTACTACTAATGTGTTTTCTCGCACCTTTGAGTTCATTTTGGGAACATTTTAAAAAATGGAAGCACCCTCAAATCCTTTCCTGAAAGCAACATCCAGTGTTTTTTTCCGGGGTGGGTGGGGGGTGGGGGTGAACATTTTTAAGAAATAAAATACTCCATTCTATTCACAATAAGTGTTTTTTTAGGAAAAAAACACACATATTAAGGAATGTATTAAAATACCAAATATACCCTTAATTAATCATAAATATAGCTTTGAAAGAAAATAAAATTTAGGCATTATTATTAATGAATATAAGGGTAATTTAGGAAAAATCTTTTCTCATTAGTCTTGAAAACATCAAAAAGATATTCTTTTTGAGTAATTTTTTATGCGTCAAAAAGGCACTTATTGTGAATAGAAGAGAGTATATTTTATTATTTTCACATGATAAATCATGGCTGAACGTTGCAATTTTCCGAATACATTTTCTATTTCAAAAGTTTCATAACATTAAAACATATTTGCACGAAATATTTTTTTCAAAATAAATCTCAGTTGTATATTATATTTCATTCATCCACACACATACATGTATATAGAGATTGGTTCAAATTAGATAGTGGTTCTAGAGTAAGATCGATAGGGACTAATCTTAACCATTGATTGAAAATATTGGATGGATGAGATCTTTCCACTTTTTTTTGTTGACTAGTTTGTAACTGCCTTTCATTAAGGACAATATAGTAATTTTTTATTCCAACATTTTTATATGGGTGTATGATTACAACTGTCTTAATTAATGCCTTACTTAATGGCCCAATTTAGGGATAGCATTTTTTTGTTTTATTTTTTTCCGGAATCCAATATATTTAGTATTTTTTGTTGCTTAGACAACTTTTAGATAATATATTGTTAGTTATTTTCTATTGCAATGTTTTATGACATAGTGAAGAGTAAGCATGATTAGTTTTCTTTTGATGCTTAGATAGATTTTAGACAACACATAGTTATTTTATTTTTTGTTGCATCACGTTTATGACACTAATTGCATAGTTGGATACAATGTAATACACATTTAGTTTGTACACACCGCATATATGGTTTCTAGACTACGCATAATTAGTTGATTTTTATTGCATAGTTTATGCCACTTTTTGCATAGTTGGGATATAATTTACTGCATATTTAGTTTTTTTACGTTGCATAGATAGTTTCTAGATATTGCATAGTTAATAGATTTTTGATGCATTAATAGTTTCTAGACAATGCATAGTTAGTTGATTTTTGTTGAAAAGCTTTAATAATGATTCTCTTTCAAATAGTGTATCCATTCTTATGGGATTGGGGAAGATAATAACATATTCTCTTTCCAATTATGTATCCATTTTTATGGGATTAATTGTCAATTAAGGCTGATTTTACTTTTACTACCCTTTTTTTAATTAAAATAATTATTTAATTATATTTTTTATCCATCTAATCACAACCACTCAATGATTCAATCAATGGCTAAAATTAGTCCATACGGTCTCACCTAAGGCCCTTGTCTTACTGACTGTATGAACTAATTTTAGCCACTGATTGAATCATTGAGTGGTTGTAATTAGATGGATAAAAAATATAACTAACTGCTAATCAAATTGATTTTCTTTTACAACTGTAGTCTTTGCAAGTTTAGGAACCCCTAGAATATTTTTGCATATTTGTTTGGAAAGTCGTGATTTTTTTGCAGTGTAGTTGTTATATTTTGTGACTGGTATTTATTATCCTTGTGCACATTGTTGGTTTTGTTTGTCAAGTTATTGAATGTTGCTTATGAAAAACATGATTCATTCATATTAAAAAGAACAATTTAGTATTGATTGTCAGGCTATGAAATGTAGCAATATGGCGGAATTGTCTGTAATTGTTTCCACCCAGTAGTGTATTAACAGAGAAGATGACAGTGAATCTGCTTCGCTCTTGTCATGGATGATTTTGGTACAGATAATGTAGTGATTCTCGTGGTTGAGTTTGGTAACTGCTTCCTATTTTGTCGAAGGGGGCAATTTGTGTGGAAGGCACCCCAGTGCTGTTTGACATCTCATTAAAGAGAAGTTAATTAGTTAATAAATTGTAATTTAGCTGGTTAAATATTGACCAATGCAAATATTAGATATATTAAATATTGTGTATGCGCTAATGCTGATAGGGTCTATCTTAAAGGCGCTATTGGCTTATACACATAGTTTATTAGCGAGATTGTCAAATACCCTACAAATCTAAATTTGTTGGGTATTTGCAATATTCAATCAAATAGCTCCAATTTTTGGGGTAAGACCATGGGGATTAATTTTGGCCATTGATTGAAAATTTTAGATGGATGAGATCTTTTCACTGTTAGATATATATATATGTGTGTGTGTGTGTGTGTGTAATATTTGAGAAATCAGTCTTTGCATTAGAAGGTAGAGGGTATTTGGATGAATTTATAATTATGTAGAAGTATATTATAAAATATTTGAGAGTTTAAGGGTTTGGTAAAATATTTAGATGAATCTGTATGATCACAACCTAAAATGTTAATTTTTTATATGATCTTTTGAAAGCAATAAGAAACTTTTAACTTATTTTTAAGAACTTAACAATTTCGTTTAGCTTTTGAGCTTATTAATTTCAAAAGTATCATTGCTAACATCTTATAAATGCTCCATAATTTTCATTTATCCAAATCTTTCAAAATTTTATGTTCTATTTAACATTTTATACTCTAAAAGCATCCTAAAAATATTTGGAATTTATATATATTTTTTTGAACATAAGTTCGTCCAAACACCTCAATAATCACATAGAAATTAATAATCCACATTCAAACTGCAGTTACATGGTGGCTTGTGCTGTTATTGGGATTATCTTCACCATCTTGCTGTGTGATATCTCAATTTCTGAACTGAGCAATGGAAATCTTCCCAGTAAATTTTCCATTTATAACGAGGTACGGTTAAATAGTTCTATATTGTTTTTTTCTTTAATTTTTGACATTTTTACTCGTTATGCTTTTCCATTTATTTATGTTTACTGCGGAAAATAACTAGATCATACCTATTGCCCAGGCCCAGCCTGACTAGAATTGGCCTAGGATCAGGCCATGAATAGTAATTGGTGTCCCCGCCACAATTCTATACATGTGATCTGGCCCTATAATTGGGCTCAGAAAATATTATTCAGCCCAATACCAGTTCAGGCACGAGCCCAGGCCCGGCTGGATAGGTCTTTTTTATTTTAAAATTTAAAAATATACGTATACGTATGTGTGTGTGTGTATATATATATCAATAGATGGAAGATAAGTAGATTTCAGACTTATTTTTTCCCGTATAAATTCTGAGAGGGGATGAGTAAATTTAAAAATATACGTATACGTGATGTCTGTTTGCTGGCACCCACAGTATGGTTGTTCGAATCCCTCTGGTAACGATTTACATGGTGGAGGAGAACTTCTTGTGTGGTGACTCAGTCTTCGGGACAGCCCAAGGACCCTGACTAGTTGAGGCATAACCCGCGTTTCACATCCTCCACGAAGCTGTAGGACAAGAACAGTAGGGGCCATCAGGAATGGGGTTCATCCTTTTTTTGATAAAGGCTCACGGCCGTTAGGGGATGTTTGCGTTGGGCTGCTCTCATTTGGAACCCAATGGAAATAATGTTGTTGGTGAACATGTTTTTATTTATTTCTTTCTTTTAGAAAAATCTGAGCCCAACAGTTTTTTCACTTTTAATTTTTCTTTCTCTTTTTTTTAAAAGAAATTCTGAAAATAAATTTTATAAACACCCTCCCATTGAAGATATTTTCCACGAAACTTATATCATCTGTCATTTTTCTCAAATTTATGTTACAAAAAGATTGATTAAGTACTAGTGTTTACATTCGAAGTGTAATTAAGATTCGAAAATTGAAGTTGCATGAGGCTCTTAATTCCCAGCTTCTAAATTTATAGGGATAGAAAAAAATATAGTATACAGATGAATAATTTATAGTTCAATAAACTAACCAAGAAATGAGTTATCATTATCATTAAAGTTTATAAATCTAATGTTTCAATACAAAATTTATATAATAAAGCTCCTATGTGGAGCTTGTAGGCCCATCATGAGGCCCAACTCATTTGGCCTCGACTAGGCGCGGGACCATCCCACTAGAGTTGGGTCCATTTTTTCTGTAATTATTTAGCTTGGCATAGACCATCTCAGATCTGGGTCTGAGCTCAATTAGCTCGCTTGGGAGGCGGGATTACATGGGCCTAGGTCGGACTTGCACAGTTAAACCCATTTGACATCTCTACGCCTTATGTCAAGTATATGTATGTGTGTATAGTGCATACCCAACATGAAATTAAATAATTTAGAAATAAATCTTAAGCTTGTAACATGCAGGATTGTTTAAATATGAACAGATTATGTTGATGGCATTGAGCTCTGGTGGTGCTGCAAGTTTTGGTCTGACGATGGAATTGGGCCGCCTACCTCATGAAGTCTTAAGCAAAATAGCCACCACCAAGTTCTTGGACTCAATCTACATTCTTACTTGCATTTATATGTTGGGATTCGTATTTAACTTTGTGGCGTCGATTCTTTCTCGTGTAGGTGATTCATCTCACACAAGATCATAAACCCCACGAACTGTTGTTTATGTGATTGATATTCTTATGCAATCTCTAATGACAAGAAAATGTATTTTAGAGATCTTCTATTCTCGTAATGTTTCATTTGGTATTTTAATACACTATTATTAAATCATGGAGAGACGGATAGTAATTAAAAGTATTTATCTATATAATTTAATGATCTACAAAAAAATGCGATGGATTTTTGTTGCATTCATCAAATGAATGTTCATATATGAAGATTTGATGTATGACACAATTTTAACAGTCTCCTTGTGTGGGAGTGGTTATTTTCTCTTTCTAAGAGAGAACCTAGTTTGTAAGGTGGAGACTTTCTTAGACCTTATCCGGTGGGTTTTCTTTGATTTCTCTTGTAATATCGGTCATTAGTGCTCATATTCATAAATATTTCTTGGTATATTCCACCCTGTTATTGCTAATGGAAGACATGTGCCCGTTTTTGTGTTTGGTTGGTCAATGGAATAGGTCTAGATTCTATCCTTGTTGGCACCTTTGGGTTTGATTATTTTTCATATTTGTCCATCAACTACTTGTCCCCTCTTCATTTATTATCGTTTCTAATTGCTTTAACAGTACCTCCTTTTTATTTTTTCCTTTTTTGTTTGTTTTTATGGTTTATTTACTTGCTAAGTTATATATAGCTCTGTTCAAAAGTATCACTTTTATTAAAAAGAGTATCACTTTTACTTTAAAAGTATACATTTTCAAAGTAACAAAACTGATTCTTTACTTGCAAAGTTATTGTAGGTCCCAAGGGGTGAGTAGTAAGGTTTAGAAGGGGGGTTTGAATAAACCTTACCAAATTTTTGATTTAGTCCTTTTAAATATTTTCAGAGTTAATCACAAATCAGCTTAGTCCTTGAGGGACAGCTAGGTTGGCTTACTTCAGTAAAGTTACCCACTGAACAAACTCGACTGAGTTGTTGATAGTATAACTTAGCTAGTATCAGCTAACACTTTAGATTTACAGTTGATTTGGTTTTTGTTCAGCGGAAGACTTTTCACCCTTATTGTTTTAAACTTGTTTTTCAACACTTGTTTTTAGCAATGGTTAGTATCAGTTGAGTTCATCATATAACTTAATAGCAAATATAAATGATATGCAAGAAATTAAAGTATTGTAAGTAAACAAGACACAAGCAATTTTTATAGTGTTTCGAGGATAGGGTAATTCCTCTAATCCACTCTTCTCCAACTCCTAGAGGAATCCACTAAGTAACAGATCTTGGTTACAAAGCAGTCAATAGTTCGAGTCAGTCTTGATCACACAGTTGGCTGCTCCTGGGACTCAGCTTCTTCACAAAACAGTTGTCTTGCTACTTTAGCTCACTCAAACTCTTGGAATTGATCACACAACCTTCCAACGAGCCCAAAGCTTCTGGTTCGAACTTGAACCTTACTACTTCTCCTTCAACCTTGGAGAGTAGACCCCTTTTGTTCTTCAAACAAATTTCCTCTTCAACTTGATGAAGTAATCTTTCCTTCACTGAGGGTGTTAGATTGAGTTCCCTCGATTTTAGGCTTGAGGATTGTCTTTGAAAGCTTGAGACTATTTTGCAGGTTTGCTTGAATGCTTGTAATGAACTTGGTAACCTTCTCTCACTTGCTTCCTCAGCCTTTTATAGTGAAGATTCAAAAATATGTCCGTTGAAGAGATAGACATATGTTTCAAATCTCACTCGTAGGTTGTTGGCATGTCTTGTCCTTGCAGCATTAATGAAGATCGTACCATGAGTTTAATACTCTGCAGCCTTTCCTTGGTCTCTCTGAGGTTTTCGGTACATCCTATTGGTTCCTTGCTTTTTGCAAAGCAAAACAACTTTATTCTTTGGTAGCCGACACAGGCCCAATTCCAGCAAAACATTGACTTATGTTGACAATGGATCTCTATCAGCTTTCTTCTAGTCTTGTCTGCTGCATACCCTTTTGACATTTGATTCCAATCATTTTGTAATGACTTAGCTGTCAGTCAGCTGACTGAGACAACTTTTCTGTCACTTGACAGATCCTTCACTTGGCTTCACACAACTGACACACAGCTGAGTCTTCTCTTCAATTTTCAGTGGACTCTTGTAATCTTAAACTTAGCTGACTCCAACTCAGCTCATATAGTCCTATCTATTACAAGTTGAATTACAAAGAAAATGGGATGTCAACTTCCTATTCTAAGTTTTACATGGTATCATCAAAATCTAAACATAAATTTTCCTAATAATTTCCTCCTTTTTGATGATGCCAAAACATAAATAAATACATCAAAGTAAATAGTGCAGTAACAAGGAATGTATGTGTGAAATATATCAATTTTATTGAACATACCATTCTTGTACTTTACAATGCACTTTACAACACTTTACAAAGTATACCCTATACACTGTATCAGAGCTATACTGTCTATACACTGTATCAGAGATATACTGTCTATACAATGGTATCAGAGCTTATTATAGCAACAATATACATGTATCAGAGTTATGAGGATAAATTTACAAATTTGTATTTACAGCAAAGTAAAATATATTTGAAGGGGTTTCAGCCATCTTCAACGCCTCGGCTGCTTCTTTCTTCTCTTATCTTCTTCAGCTCTCTTCCTTTTCCTGTCTTCTTCTTCCCATTTTCTCTTTTCATAAGCTCTTTTAGCAGCAGGGTCTTCCCTTCACTGCCTTTCTTCCCAGTCTCGATTGACTCTTTCGTTTTCAGCTTCCTGCCTTCTCCTAGCCTCCTCATTCTTCCTCTCCACTTCAATGTTTGCAAGTGTGTCGTACCCAGCCCAGTAGTTGACTTTCTTCTTCTGTGGATCACAATACCTTACGTCTTTAGGTCTTGGTTGTGGTGGAGTACCTCTGCCTCTTCCACCACTTCCAAACCTTCCCCTTCCAGTCGACTGATTGCTCGAACTCTGCTGCATCTCAGCTGATTTGCATGAGTTGAGTCCTTTCTCCCATTACAAATTCCACGCCTGTGGTAGAGTCATTGTCTTGAAGTATCCTTCAGCAGCTAGAGTTTGAAATTCCTCTAGAGATCTAGGTTCAGATCATGCATCCGGAATCGTGATTTCTCGAGGGGGTCTTACAGTGGGAATATTTCAACAAACCAGTTGGGGGCCATCATACCTTGCTTTTATATCCTTTTGGAGTGCTTCTTAGCTACCTTGTCGAACTCAGCTTCAATGGCTTTTCTTGACTGTTTAACTGCCAAATCAACTTTCTCTTCTACGGACAGCTCTTTCGGTACATATCTGAGAATTGAGGCTGTAACATCACCTTGCAGTGGGGTCTTAGCAAGCATGATTTTTAAGGGTGGATTTTTCATTGAACTGCCTTCCTCCTTGCTTGCTTCCCCTTTCAATCCTTCCTTATCACTCCGTTGATCTTCTTTCCTTTTATTTCCCCCCCTTTTGGCATCATCACCAAGGGAAAGAGCCAGGTTAGGGAATATTCGACTGAGGAGTAGATCAATCTTATTATTTGTCATGTCATGCTTATCGTGAGTCGTGGAGTATGCGTTGTTCTGAATTCAGATCTCAAAGCCATGGTCTCAGCTGCCATCAATTTCATCTCAGTTTGGAGCACCTTTATTTGCTGTTCCACATTGGCCTCCATTCTTTGAATTTCGATTTATGCTGAGCCTTGAGCAACTCCATGTCACTCTTATGCGATTGATCCGTCCTAAACATGTGGTCCCTTTGCTGTTGCTGGAACTTGGCATTGTCTGAGCTCCAGATCACCACTTTTGTGAATAAAGATTTAAAGTAGGTGACCTGCTCACGCCTTAATGCCTTTGTCCACCCGATCCATTCTCTGATTCTCAAGACAGTTCCTTGGATATATCCATTGATAGTGGCATCGCGGTTGTCTAGCTATTGGTCTAATGCTGCAAAAGCAAAACCATGCTCTATATTCTCTATTTCAGCATAGATGGCTTTGAAGGCTTTACGAAAGTCGGCTGCATCAGCGGACTGTTCCTCTAGCCATACAACATCGAAGTCGAATCCAATCGGCACCATAGTGGTTTCAATTGGAGTTCCAATTTCTTCTGGAGAGACTTGGACGGTATACCTAGCATATTCCGCGGCTGACTCTGCTTCGAAAGGTATATGGGCTTCGAATGGAAAGTATTCAGCAAACAGATCCTCAGGAAAAATAGGAATCTCCACGTCCTCTACCTGTGGAGCTTTTCCCTTCTCTTTCAAAACTTCCTCAGCTCTATGTGCCTCAGCTGTTTCAGCGTCATCGGCATCTTGAGCAGCAGTGTAAGCCTACTGAGCTGAATGATCCTCAGCTGTCTTAATAGCTTCCTCGGTATCAGGTGTTTCTTCCTATTGACTAGTCTGGTCCTTGGCTAGCTTATCAGCGTCATTGGAGGGTGATGGCGCCATAAGGGGTGGGCCATCGACCATTGTGAAATTTATAGGGGTAGCCTCCTTTGTGCATGTGCCTCCTCTGCAGTTGTGTCCTCTTTTGATTTTTCGATAGGGCTGGACTCAGCTTAATCATCGGTTCCCAAGAACTCCACATCAACATTTTCTTGGGAGTCATGAAGAGCACTGATCTCTTCTTCTTCATTGACCTCTTCATGAGGGACATGCACTTATTCAACCAATGTCTTACCTAGGTAAGTCTCAACCTCCTCCAGGCCTTCACTACCCTCAGCAGTCTCAACCGCTGATGGGCCTTGTACATTCCCTTTTGCAGTCTCAATCGCAGCAGGGTCTTTAGCAGTTATCCCTTCAGCAGACGGAGCTGCTTTAGGGTCTTCAGTGGCATCCTTCAGAGTCTCAACTCCTTGGATTGCACTTTCAGGGCCAAGAGTCTCAACTCCTGTGGCCTCACTTCCATACTTTGCCTTATCTGCATCAGCAGCTTCATCATCTTTGCATGGCAAGCGGAGTTTTAGCCGAGACATCTGAATCGTCTCGAGCTTCGTCAACCTCAGTCTGCTGAACTATAAGATTCTCACCATAGCCTCCTAACTCCTTTTGTGGTTGGTTTCCCACAGCCTCATCCGACCTAGCTCTGGTGGTTTAAGTTTCCCCTTCAGCTGGCGCACCAGTTGAGTCTCGAGCAATGGGGTCACTCGAAACCTAAGACCCAACTGTTTGTCCAAATGAGTGTTCAGCCGTTGGGGCAGGTATCTCAACACCTTCTGCAGGGAGTGGCTTGGCTAAGGTGCCCGCTTCATCACCTTCCTTAGCTTCATCGCCAGTCTTCCTGGAACCGTCGTTCTCAGAGTCCACATGAGATGTGGTTGCTTGAATGTTTTTCACCATCTCCATTATGTCTGGGATAGGCGTAATCATGATAGATGAAGACTCTCCAGGCCCCTATTCAGTTGTTGCTCGTGCATCTCCTTAGATTCTCTTATTGCTTGCCGGAACTCAACTTTATCTACTGCCACAGCAGGATCAATTTCTTCAATGTCACTATCACTGCTGTCAGCTGCTTCCAAGACATGTTTAGGTGTATCTGTGAAGGCACATGAGTAAGGCTGCTTTGACTCTTCAATAGCATTTTCCTTCTCGATAGCTCTCAGTTTCTCTTCATCCTTCCTTTTGGAAAATGATAGATATGTGCACAGATCAGGAGTAAGGGCGGAGCTAACAGATATGTTTCCCAGGAAGCTTAGGAGCTCTTCTTCTTCTTCAATAAACTCAAGGATCTGGAACTGATTTATGGCATAGCTCAGCTTCCAATGCCTCCATATCCTTAGTCTTTCCTGGATATCAGGATAGACAAGGCACAACATTATAACATCATCATCATCCTCCTTGATAGGTGCAAGTGGAGCATGTTCCTCCTCAAGTGTTCGAGCATCGGTTTGAGGGGACTGAACAACTAACTCCTCGTACTAGTCAGTTGTGTCTACTTTGTGTTCCTCAGCTATCTCTCGAACAACTATTTCTTTTTCAAATTGCTAACCCTCGTCAGCCGACTTCTCTACTTCTGTGGTGATTACTTCTCCATTTTCATGGTTCGATCTCTTTAGCAATCTTCTTCGTTTGGTTGGAACAAAGGGAAATTCTGGCTCCACATCTTCAGGCTCATCAAAAGTAAAATCCTTTTCGCCTGTTCTCTATTTTTTTGACGCAGCTGCTTTCCTAGGCACAACAGTGCACTTCTTCTTCACGACTGGAGAAGATACAAGAGGTTTCCTCTCAGTCTCGGCTGCTGGGGCAGGTGACAATTCTGGGATGGATGCAGGAGCAGGGGCTTTCTCTGAGACGGCTACGGGGGGGTACTTTCTTTGTTGTAGCAGCTCTCTTGTTCTTCTGAATCGGCTACGGAGAAGGAGCTGGGGCGGTTGCAGCAGTGTCCTCAGGGACAGAATCAACTGACTCACCTTAGCAGGTGTCAGCTCTGCGTGCATGTGCTTGCCTCTGAGCACTGGATAGGTTAGCCTTGAACATTTTCTTGTTCACATGGAATGGCTTCCCATATCTGAGCAGAATCCCTTTCACCTCCATCATATGGACAATGACCAGGACATACCCCAATGAGCTTACGAACAGACCATCATCTTTTATAGTCTTGTTCATGACATTCTGGCAGATTCGACTGAAGATGAACTCGGCCCAGTTCACCTTCTTCTCTTCCAAGATTGCAACCATAACAGTCAGCTTCGTAGGAGACAACTGATTGAGGCTGCCAAACTTCATGTCCACACACTTGGACATGATATCCATCAGCTTGTGATAGTCGTCATTGATCAACGACTTCTTGGTTGTGTAGAAAGCCTTAACAGCAGACTCTGGCTTGGTAATCTCCTTCCATGCCGCAGCCAGGTTCACGTCATTCTCAGCTATCTCCTTCATTCCTTCCGAGGGCAGGTGGAAGTGTTCAGCTAAGTCCGCAACAGTAAGTTTGATGTCCTTGCAATGGACCGAAGACCTTATCTCTCCATCATGAACCTCAGCGTTCACGTAGAACATAGCCATCTCTTCGAGGTAAGTGTGTGAGTGTTCCATGGTGGGAAATCCCTTCAGACCAAATTTCTCTAACTTCACAGAATCTTCTGAGCCAGGGATTTATCTACTCCTTGCTTTACCAAACCTTCAAAGTCCACTGTAGATCCAGAGCGGATCTTCTCAGCCATCTTGACGAAATCATAGTTAGGTGCCATTTTGTGAAATATAATCGGTGAAAACTTGTAAAACAAACGCTTTGAGAACTAGGGTTTCATTGGGTTGCAGAGAAAAACTTTGGATTTCTTGAGAAAGATGAGTGTTTTGTGAGGAGAGAGAAAATTGGATTTTGGTTTCACTCGATACAGCTGATTTCCCGTCTTGGCTGTTTCACTTGGCTAGAAAGTGAAACTTTGCTAATTTTTCATTTCTCTCTTCTGTGACTCTGTTGATTAAGTCTTCTGAGTCTCCTAACTCGCTCAATCAAACCTAGCTCATGTTTAAGCTCTTCAAATCTTGATTCACATAATGGCTTAGTGAATATGTCAGCTAACTGCTTATCAGTTGAGATGTATTCCAAAGTGGTCTTTCTTTTCAACATGATCTCTTATAAAATAATATCTGACATCAATGTGCTTTGTTCTTGAATGCAATACAGGATTTTGAGTAATTGCAATAGCACTTGTGTTATCACACATAATTGGAATCTCCTTTTCTTCTATATCATAGTCTCTCAGTTGTTGCCTCATCCATAAAACTTGGGCACAACATTTTGCCGCAACTATGTACTCGCCACCATTTGTGGATGTAGCTATTGAATTTTGTTTCTTGCTGAACCAAGAAACCAATCTATTTCCAAGCATTTGACAAGTACCTGATGTACTCTTCTAGTCCACTTTACATCCAGCATAGTCTGAGTCTGAGTAGCCTGCCAGCTTGAATCCTCCATCCTTTGGATACAATAAGCCAACTTCTTAGCATCCCTTCAAATACCTTAGGATTCTCTTGGCTGCAGTCATATGACTCTTTTTTGGTGCTGATTGAAATCTAGCACATACACCTACAACAAAGGTGATGTCTCGCCTACTTGCTGTTAAATAGAAACAGTGATCCAATGAGAGCTCTATATCTGGTTTGATCAACACTTTGCCATCTGCATCCATATCCATCTTACCTGATGTGTTCATTGGGATCTTCACTGATGACTTTACTTCCATACCAAATTTCTTCATCAAATCTTTGGTATATTTGGTTTGACTTATGAAGGTTCCATCCTTTATTTGCTTGACTTGAAGACCTAGGAAGAAAGTCAGCTCTCCCATCATGCTCATTTCAAACTTCCTTTGCATGAGGTTTGAAAATTTGTCACACAACTCTTTGTTTGTGGATCCAAATATGATGTCATCCACATAGATTTGAACAAGCAATATGCTCTCCCTATCTTGAATCATGAAGAGTGTTCTATTAATTTTACCTTTGGTGAATCCATTGTCAATTAGAAATAGTGGGAATGTGTCACACCAGGCTCTTGGTGCTTGTCTTAATCCATATAATGCTTTCTTGAGCTTATAGACTTTATCTCCAATAGTTTTCTGCTCAAAACCTGGAGGTTGCTCAACATAGACTTCTTCTTCCAAAAGTCCATTCAAAAATGCACTCTACACATTTGATACACAGTGAAGTTCTTGTGTGCAGCAAAAGCAAAAAACATCCTAATTGCTTCCAATTTAGTAACAGGAGCAAAGGTTTCATCAAAATATATTCCTTCCTCTTGGCAACACCCTTTGGCTACCAATCTTGCTTTTTTCCTTACTACAGATCCTTCCTCATTCATCTTGTTTCTAAATACCCACTTAGTGCCAATAACATTTTCGTGGGTAGGCCTTTGAACCAATTTCCATACTTTGTTCCTTTTAAATTGATTCAGCTCTTCCTGCATAGCTGGAATCTAATGTGTATCATTCAATGCTTGAGATACATCTTTGGGTTCTATCTGGGAAATGAAACAAGTAAACATGGCTTCATGTTGAGCTCTTGATCTAGTTCTTACTCCATCTCCAACATTTCCAATGATTAGCTTAGGTGGATGGTCTCTCAGCCATCTCACATCTGGTTGGAGTAAGTTTGTTGGATTCAGCCGTCTCGCAGCTAAGTTGTCTTGAATAGCTTCTTCATTATCATTTAGTTGCAGACCTTCTAGCTGTCTCTGAGATTCAGCTATCTCATCTTCTTCAGGGTTGAGTGCTCTTACATCATAGGGACTCTTCTGCATAGTTGACTGATTCTTCTTCTCAGCTAACTCATCTATGTCTTCTCCATTCACATTAGGTTCTCAAAAACCACATGGATAGACTCTTCTGTGACCATAGTCCTTTTGTTCAGCACTCTACAAACTTTACTGTCAGCTGAGTATCCTAAAAAGATACCTTCATCAGCTTTAGCATGAAAAGATTTTAAATTGTCCTCGCCATTGTTATGGATGAAGCACTTACATCCAAAGATCTTGAAATATCCAACATTTAGCTTTCTCTCTGTCCAAATTTCATAGGGAGTTTTAGTCAAATGCCTGTTAATCACACATGTTTTCTGAGTGTAACAAGCAGTATTGATGGCTTCAGCCCAAAATCTCTTAGGCAATCCAGCTTCAGCTAACATTGTGCTTGCGGCTTCCTTGAGAGTTCTATTCCTTATTTCAGCTACTCCATTTGTTGTGGAGTTCTTGCAGCTGATAACTCATGATCAATACCATTTTCAACATAATACTGAGTTATAATCCCATTGAAAAACTCAGTTCCTCTGTCAGGCCTTATCTTAATAATAGTTTGACTCTTCTCATTTTGAACTCTTCTCACCAGCTGAGGCAATTTCTGCAATGTTTCTTTCTTTTTACACATGAAAATAGTCCATGTATATCTTGAATAATCATCTACAGCCACTAAGGTGCATTTTCTTTCTGTTGATGCTGGCTAGTATGTTAGATTATCTAAGTATAACATTCTATTATGATTTATGTGTGAGGTAATTTTAACTTTGTCTTAAGTGCATTTTGAAAATTTAACTGAAAACAGACGGATGATTACCATTTTTTTACTTTTTAGATATCTCAATTACTTATCGAATGAGGTTTTAATTATATTCTAAAATGGTGTTCCATTGCGCGGATAATTTTCATGTGTGGTTTTTATGATAATTTATGATTGGAAATTAATATGATAATTTTTACATAGGAGGGTTGGGTTTCTTCAGTGTGCCATCCGACGCTCTAATTATAAACTAATCATATGGTAGTAATGAAATATTTTAAGTATCAAAATAATTCAGTCAAAAATGATGACATAAATCATACTTCTCTCTTTATTCAATTACCAAGTATCTCGTATATGATGACCTAATGTATTAAATGCATATACTCATGTTTTATTAATGGTCAATAAGGGGAATCTGATAATAGTTTAGTGAGAAAATTGCACTTTTGTTCTCTTAGGATAATGAGTCAAGCACTTTTAGTTCAATGATTTGCTCTTTTGGTCCAAATTAATTTTTTCAGCAAATTTAGTCCCATAGGAATCAAAAGTTGCAATATATGAAAATGCCTGCTACAACAGCAGATAACAACTAAAGCTGAAGTTATTGTGAGATGCACTAGGTCAAAGTACGACTGCTTGAAGTAAAGTTCCTTATATCACTTTTAATACAAAAGGGGTTCCTCACAACTATATTTAGTTGCTAAAATGATAAAAGTTCTCCTAACGCTAGCATTTGATAAAAGCTGAGACATTACAGTGTATGCAACTTCCTTGGATTAACTGCCGAAAACAATTATGAAGCCTAATAAACATCTTCCACTTAGTGCAAACACTAAGGGTTTAAGCGAGGAAAACACTTAGGAATTTAGTGAGGAAAACACGAAGGAAACCTTTTTTTTTTTTCAAAGGATGGTAATATATGCTCTATTGCCACAACTTTTTGTAATTAGGCTAAACCTCGGGGTAGTTTTTGTAATTATCCCTATAGTTTTATAACTCGTCAATGACATTTGAAGGAATCTTATTAAATATATAAGAAGTTGAAATGAATGTACCCACCCAATACTTCATAGGTAACTTGGACTGAGCTAACATGGCTAATCCCATCTCAACAATATGCATATGCTTTCTCTCAGCTAGCGATGTATAAGGACATGAGACCTTGTGGAGGATACCATATGAATGCAACAGATTTGTTAAGCATCTATACTCTAGTTCCCAGCCACGTTGAATTGCCTTAATTCTACAGTTCAATTGGTATTCCACCAGGTTCATAAAGTGAGCAAAGGCATCATATATGTCTGATTTATTTTTCAAAAGATATAGCCAATTGAACCTGGCACAATGGTTTATAATGTCCACATAGTAATGGTATTCATTTGATGATTTTATAGGTGATGGCCCCCAAAGATCCGGATCTATCAATTCAAGAGGTGTGTTAAAGTTTGAGATTGAAGCAGAAAATGATAATTTATGAGATTTAGACAAAGCACAAGTGCATATAACCAGAGTTATTTTTCATTGCAAAAGGTAAGTTATAGTTTGGCAAAGCTCTCTCTACAATATCATAGTTTGTTTGACCCAATCTTTGGTGCCAAAAATCTAAAGAAACAGGTTATCATTCCATCTCATAGGTTTTTTTTTCCTATCAACTTAGTTTTCTGCTGCACAAAGGTACCTCCCAAGTACGTGGCACCAAAGGAAAAGACCCAATTTGTTTGAAGAGACACATCATTTGAACGGAAAGTTGCAAATTGAAGAAGCACACACTGGAGCGTTCATCTCTTTTCATGAAAAGGTACAAGTTAAATGGGTGCAATTTGGTGTGCCATACATGGCTATTTACTATGAAAATATATAGTTGAGCAATGACTACTTTTTAACTTAAGTTTTAGCATTCTTTTTTCTTGTAGAAGCAATCCAAAAACTTGCTATTTGGTTGTTTCATTTTGTCTATTGTATCCTAGAAGTAATTTGCCACAAACTCAGTTAGCAAGTACTGGGGGCAAATAACACTTTAAGGAAAGTATCCAACACGCCTTAGACTTATTTTATTCCCTTCAAGTTGTAATACCAAAAATCTCGTATCTTTTGTTTTTCTCCAATTTTTATTTAGTGTCTTGTCCATACCAGGTTAATTTCTTCAACAATCTTAAAGTGTTATTTGAGTTTCCATGGAGTCTACTCAAGAATCTGCAATCAAAATGATGAATCAAGACTTTGTGAAGTTGGACCGGCTGGATGGCACCAACTTCAATCGTTGGAAGGACAAATTGATGTTTTTCCTAACTGCTCTAAAGGTTGCCTACGTTCTCAATCTGGATCTTCCAGAGATCCCTCCACCAAAAGACGGTGAATCTGACGAAGTGAATAAACAAAGGGAGAAGCATCAAGAGGATGAATTGATGTGTAGGGGTCATATTCTCAATGCCTTGTCAGACACCCTTTACGATTTGTTCACCGCTGTGAAGAGTCCGAGGAAAATCTGGGCAACACTTGAACGTGAATATGCATCACAAAAGCAAGGAGCAGATAAGTTTTTAATTAAAAAGTATTTTGAATTCAAGCTTGATGATTCTTCTTCTCTCATGGATCAAATTCATAATCTGCAAGTGATAGTTTCAAAACTTAAAGATTATGGGGTGGAAATTTCAAAATCTATGCAAGTAAGTGCGATAATTGCTAAATTTCCTTCTTCTTGGAATGGTTATCAAAAGAAATTACTTCATACTTCTGAAATTTTGACCATATCTAGTGTTTTGAAACATCTAAGAATTGAAGAAAGTACTAGGTTTCTTCATAAGAAAGAATTTGATGTGATCCTAGAGTGAATATGGTTCATGAGAAGAAGTTTAAGAATAAAAGAAAGAATTCTGAAAATACTGTTTCTATAGACAAGAAAAAGAAAAATATAGTTTGCTATAATTGTGGTAAGAAAGGTCAATATAAAGCTGAGTGCAAATCCAACAAGAAGCAAAAAGTTAATTTTGCTAATGCTTCTAGTGCTAATCTTGTTGAAGATGCTGCAGAAATTATAGCAATGTTATCTCTTAGTACTGTGACTGAACTCCACTTGGCTACACCAACCTCTTCTAAGGATTGGTGGTATGATTCTGGTGCTGCCATTCATGTTTGCAATGACAAGGAACAATTCAAGAATTATGAAATTCTGGATGGACAACAAGTAGTTATGGCAAATGGTGTGAGGGCCAAGGTTCTTGGTAGAGGAGTTTGGACTTCACCTCCGGTAAGAAGATGGTACTCACTAATGTGCTTCATGTTTCGGATGTTGTGAAGAATCTTGTCTCCACGGACATTCTTAATAAGAATGGGTTAAAGGTTGTACTAGAGTCTAATAATGTAATCTTGTCTAAGAATGGTGTATTTGTTGGAAAAGGGTATTCTTGTAATGGACTGTTTAAACTGAGTATCAATAAAGTTAATAATGTTTCTCTTTATTTGATTGATTCTTCTTATTCTTTGTGGCATGGTAGATTAGCAAATGTTAGTCATAGAGTTTTGAATTACATGTCTAAAAATGGTTTTATTTCCTATAATGACTATGTGAATAAGAAGTGTGAAACTTGTGTTCAAGCAAAAATTACAAGATTACCTTTTCCTAAAGTTGAAAGAAACACACAATTGCTTGATCTTGTGCATTCGGATGTGTGTGAACTTAATGGTTTTCTAACAAGAGGTGGAAATAAATACTTTGTTACTTTCATTGATGATTGCTCTAGATTTGTGCATGTTTATTTGATGAAATCTAAGGATGAAGTATTTGGTATGTTCAAAGCTTACAAGTCTCTTGTAGAAAATCAATTAAGTAGAAAAATCAAAATTTTGAGGAGTGATAGAGGTGGTGAATACTTATCTAGTGAATTTTCTAAATTTTGTGAAGATAATGGTATTGTACACCAAACTAGTGATCCATATACACCACAACAAAATGGTTTGGCTGAAAGAAAGAATAGAACGTTACAAGACATGGTGAATTCCATGCTCTTAAGTTCAGGTTTGCCAAACAATTTGTGGGGTGAAGCTTTGTTAGCCGCTTGTCATGTTCATAATCGAATTCCTTCATTAAGGACTAAAGTGTCCCTATATGAGTCATGGAAAGGAAGAAAACCAAACTTATCTTACTTAAAAGTTTGGGATTGTATAGCCTATTATAGAGTTCCAGACAATAAAAGAACAAAGTTGGGACCTAGAGCACTTAAAAGTGTTTTTGTTGGCTATGCTGAAAATTCTAAAGCTTATAGATTGCTAGATCTTGATTCTAAGGTAATAGTTGAATCAAGAGATGTTGAGTTCTTTGAGGATAAGTTTCTCAAAGATTCAATGGTGAATGTGAATCTATCACAAGTGCCTAGTTCATCTCAAACGGCAGCTTCTAGTGAACTTAAAAGAAAAGAAATTGACACTTCTATTGAACCTAGGAGAAGTCAAAGACAAAGGAATGAAAAAGAACTTTCTTCTGATTTTGTATCCTCTCAAGCTATTGTCTTCCTTGTGGAAGGTAATAGGAACTCTCTACTTAATAAAACATCAGTTTTATTTAGTGTAGAAGACGATCCTAAAATATTTAGTGAGGCTATGAAATCTAGAGATGCTGCATTTTGGAAAGAAGCGGTAAATGATGAAATAGATTCAATATCGTCTAGCAATACTTGGATTCTAGTTGATTTACCTCAAGGTTCAAAACCAATAGGCTGTAAATGGGTATTTCGTAGGAAGTACGCCACAGATGGAACTATTCTAACTTATAAAGCAAGGCTAGTAGCTAAGGGATTTAAACAAAAAGAACGAGTCGATTACTTTGATACTTATGCGCCGGTTGCTAGGATTACCTCAATTAGAGTACTTCTTGCTTTAGTTTCTATATATAACATGCATGTACATCATATGGATGTAAAAACAACCTTTCTAAATGGTAATTTAGATGAGGAGGTGTACATGGAACAACCAGAAGGCTTTGTGCTTCCTGGTAATAAACATAAAGTGTGTAAGCTAGTTAAGTCTTTGTACGGACTAAAACAAGCTCCTAAACAGTGGCATGAGAAATTTGAATATGTACTACTCTCAAGTGGATTTAGTTATAATAATGCTGATAAGCACATTTATTCTAAATTCAATGAAGAGTATGGTGTAATTATTTGTCTTTATGTGGATGACATGCTTATTATAAGTACTACTTTAAAAGGTGTAGTAGATACTAAGAAGTATCTTTCTTCTAAGTTCAAGATGAAAGATCTTGGTGAAGTTGATACAATCTTGGGTATTAAAGTTAAGAAACATAGTGGGGGTTTCGCTCTTTCACAAGCACATTATGTTGATAAAATCTTAAAGAAGTATCAACATTTGAATGTGAAAGAAGTTAGTACTCCTTTTGATCCTAACTTTAAGTTATATGAAAATTCTGGCAATCCAATAGCTCAAATTTCGAGTATGCTAGTGTAATTGGAAGTTTGATGTATGCAATGAGTTGCACAAGGCCGAATATTTCATATTCTGTTTGTAGACTTGCAGATATACTAAATATCCTGGTAGGGATCATTGGAAAGCTGTGACAATAGTTCTTGGATATCTTAAAAAGACTAAAGATTTATGACTCTACTATAATAACTTTCCAGATGTATTAGAAGGTTATTCTGATGCTAGTTGGATTACTAGCACAAGTGATCAAAAACCTACTAGTGGTTGGGTGTTTATGCTTGGTGGTGGTGTAGTTTCTTGGGCTTCAAAGAAACAAAGAGTAATTACACACTCCACCATGGAAGCTGAATTTATTGCTTTATCTTCAGCTTGTAAGGAGGCAGAATGACTTAGAAATTTATTGCTTGATATAGATCTGTGGCCTCGTCCAATGCCACCAACAACTTTATATTGTGATAGTGAGGCTACTATGTCTAGAGCATTGAATAAAATGTATAATGGTAAATCTATACATATAAGCCTAAGGCATGCATTTATTAGAGAAATGCTTAATAATGATGTTGTCACTATTGTGTTCATTAGAACTTATAATAATTTGGCGGATCCGTTGACCAAACCTTTAGCTAGGGATTTGGTGAATAATTCGACAACATTAGGAATGGGATTAAAACCCTTGATCTATAATCACTAGTGATGGTAACCCAACCTTCTTCTAGTACTACCCCTAGATTGAAAGGTTTAAAAGGTAAAAACAAGTTACTAAGTGATTGTGAGAACCTAATTAAGTGTATACCATTCCAAGTATACGGTGCATATTTGTTACTCTTAAGTGAGCAGGTTGAGAAGTAAACTCTTAATGAAATTATTTCTTGGTGTTTTATTTATGTTAAATAAAATAAAACTTGAAGTACTTTTCACCTATATGGTCATAAGAAGTGGTGCCGCTTCTAGCAAAAGTTTTGGGTGATCTTTTGTGCATGATCATGAACTAGGATGAACACATGGCCGGTAATAGTGCTAAAAGTATTTGTGAATAAAAGAATGCAGTTGATGGTTCATGTGTGAAATATTTCTAATCTATTTTTTAGTGTTGGTTTAAGCAACCTGGCCACCAATTACTTAATTTAGATTTGTGAATTATTTACACTAAAGAAAAGTTTAAGAAAGTTACTTTTCTTATGCATGACATCTATAAGTGTGAAGTTTGAAATTATATAACAAACTAAGTGGGGGAATGTTGAAAATAGTTTGTTATATAATAAAGTGGTCATTATGGCTAAAGTGTAGTATATTAAAAGTAAATTTGGAAGCTTGTTGCTTAACCTCCCAAGTACGTGGCACCAAAGGAAAAGACACAATTTATTTGAAGAGACATATCATTTGAACGGAAAGTTGCAAATTGAAGAAGCACCCACTGGAGCATTCATCTATGTTCATGAAAAGGTACAATTTAAATGGGTGCAATTTGGTATGCCATACACGGCTATATACTACGAAAATATATAGTTGAGCAATGACTACTTTTTAACTTAAGTTTTAGCATTCTTTTTTCTTGTAGAAGCAATCCAAAAACTTGCTATTTGGTTGTTTCATTTGTCTATTATATCCTAGAAGTAATTTGCCATAAACTCGGTTAGCAAGTAGTGGGGGCAAATAACACTTTAAGAAAAGTGTCCAACATGCCTTAGACTTGTTTTATTCCCTTCAAGTTGTAATACCAAAAATCTCGTATCTTTTGTTTTTTTCCAATTTCTATTTAATGTCTTGTTCATACCCATTAATTTCTTCAACACTTTTTTCCTTTGAATTTCTTGAAAATGTTATGGAATGGGATTACATGCAACCAACAAAGAGTTGTCTCTGTTAGCATCCCTAAAAAGAAACTCTCTAGGTTTCTTTCTTCTTCTTCTCTTGGATCTCTCTCCGAGCTTAGGCATGTTAATTTAAGGAGTAATAAATTTTTTGGGGTTTTAGCTTCTGAGCTTTTTAAAGCTCAAAAGCTACAAAGTTTGGTGCTTTATGGAAATTCCTTATCTGAGTTTTTACCATTTGAGGTTGGAAATCTCAATTACCTTCAAACTCTAGATTTATCACAAAATTTCTTTAATGGGCCATTGCCCACATCACTAATTCAGTGCAAAAGGTTGAGAAATCTTGAACTTAGAATAATTTAGTGGCCCTATGCCTGATGGATTTGCACAACGCGGAGGGTTGGACTGTGGAAGAGGAGAATTGCGAGAATAAGAGAGAGGATACAATTTGTATAGAGGGCGGGTGTGTGGAAATTGCGGGAATTTTAGTAAGATATTAGGGACCACTTAAGTGTCGATACTAAAAGTACCCTTTTTGTTACGATTTTGTCGTCGGAAAAAAATGTTTTAGCAACAACATTAGTGTTGCATAATATTGAACATAAGAAAGAAAACATTTAGGGACACCGATGTCGTCGCAAATACTTATCTATTAGTGACGATTAATTTAGATAATTCTTCACTAGAAGTATTCATGACCCATTTGGTTACGAAATTTATTTGTGATGACATGTCGTCGCTAATACTTGGCTTTAGCGATAACATGTTGTTGTTGCTAATAATATCATTACATTAGACCATTTTTGTTGCAGTGTTTATTATTGGCTCTAATAGACCTAAATAGTCCATACAATACAAGATACTAGATCATAAGACATTCTTGGAACCTATAAATACATTTTTCTTCCTCATTAATTACAAAAATCACAATTCTTAGTTTTCATTCTAGTACTTTGCATTCTGATTATTCTTTGTTTCATTGAATATGATTTGAGCGTCGAAGAATTTTAATTGGGACAATCCCGACGTACCTAACAATATATTGGGTCATAAGCAATAACACCACTCAATGGCTGACATGCACTTGAACTCCAATTCATTATCTAATTATAAAATTTCTTAAACATTATAATATGTCGTCGTATATATGCACAGTCATTCTCAGCATTACCTAGTTTTAATCATGGGGTGCTTGTTGTTTGAACAACAACATCCAATTATACAACACCTTGATGTTTAAATCATTATCGTGAGAGTCAAGCTTAAAACTTCATCCAATCATCCAATATTTAATTCAAATTATAGTATAAATGACAAATATGGGGCAAAAGTGACATATGATACTCCTCATCTACCAGGTGTATGCAGAGGTGGACAACAACAACATCGACGTGATTGTGACATCGGAGATATTTTTAAGATTTATTTCTGTGTAATAAAGGTTGGAAAATTTTGTTTGTATATATTTGTTTAGTACAATAACTTGCAACTTAAAAACTTGTAATACTTGCATTGTAAACATATATCTAGTATTATCGATATATATATACATATATATAATGAGAAGTCTATCAAAATAATAGTTTGAAATTTTTCCGCCTATTTTCAATTACTATAAAAAGATGTGCAATAAAGAAAATATTAATTATTATTGAAATGAATTTTTGGTAATAAACTTTTAAATTTTGTTAATTAGAATTATATAAAAATTAGTTTTACAAATTTTATTGTCTAAAATATTAATTATTATATTTGTCTTTTTTATTAATTTTCTTAAAATTTAATAATTTTTATTTTTGATCTATTTTTGGCGTACAATATATCAAATTAATCATGTTTTATGCTCTTTAGTTTGATACCCATACTGCATAGATAAAATAAAAAATAAACATAATAAATAAAAAATATAAGATATGTTTACTCAAAACTAATCACCACCTCCCTCTCATGAATCAATTATTTTATTGGGAAAATCCCAAAAAATACCCATTTTTTGGACTTTTGTCTGTTCAAAGAACTCCTGTACGCTTTTTTTGACTTATGTACTCCCACAGGTAATTTTTTGGAATTTATTACACTTTTTTATTTTCTCTCTCCGTCTTTTTATTACGGAACAATTAGAAACAATAATGAAACAAACTAGAAACATTCGTAAAACAATATATATATTTTTTAATTTGTAATATATTTGTGATTTTGCTTATTTTCAATATATTTATTAGTCCAATTCTGTTATCATGGCCTATACTCTCTTGATGAGTTTTTTTATTGATTTTGTAAGTCTCTCTTTTTTTTTATTTTAAATTTGTTGTTTTTCCATTCTTGTTTATGTGTTCTTATTGTTTTTCTCCTTTGCAGTAAATTGATGTTTTGTCTTATTACTTGAAGAAGAAGTTCAAGTATGTCTATACACGGTGTTGTGAAATTGGAATTATATATTTATTTATTTTTCCATTCTTGCTTCTGTGTTCTTACTATTTTTTTCTTCCTTTGCTGCATATTGATGTTTTGTTTCATTTCATTATTTGAGGAATAAGTTCAAGTATGATTATAATATGGTGAATATAGAAATATGATGTATGTAGGTCAATAATTAATTATATAGCGTTTAGAAAAACAAAATAAGTATGAGAAACATAAAAAATATATGAGATTCACTAATTCAATACTAAGGAGTAAAAAATCATGTTTAATAGTGTTGAAATGAGTAAGAAACAAATATGAAACAATCTAGATGGGTAATAAATAATTATGAAATAATTTTGAAACATGTTCGAAACATGTTTGAAATAACTTTAAAAATGAATAAAAGAAGTACAAATTTGTATTAGTGTAAAATGTTCGAAACCACTATAAAACACTAAGTTGAAACAACTAATAAAAATGTTCATATTTTAGCTGTAACCATATTTCAATGCGTCTCAGATCAAAAGTTGTTGCTTACCTTGAATATTTTTATTTTTCTGGTTTCTGCTATGATTTTTTACAACTAGTTCGCTTTTTTATTCTTCTTCTTGATTTTCTGCGATTTTATGCAATTAGTTGCGATTTTCTGCAATTAGTTTCTTCTTCTTCTCCTTCTTCTTCTTCTTCTTCTTCTTCTTTTTCTATTGCTGCTGCTGCTTTTGTTTTGTTGTTGATGTTTTTTGAGATCTATGTTGAAGTTTATAAGAAGAAGGCGATATCTGTTGGGAAGAAAATAGAGGAGCATTTATGCTATGAGAAAATAAGGGGAGCGTATCTGCTATGAAGAAAGGATGAAGCATATTTGTTTGTGAATAAAGAGAGGAGGAGTGTATCTGTGAAGAAAGGGAGAAGATGCGTATGTGTTGTGACGAAAATGAGATGCGAGCGTATCTTTAAGGATTTTTAAGAAAAAGTAGAGTAATTGTGCCGTTATCCCTAATTTATTTTGTTATGGACTTTAAAAATTATGGATCCAGGCTATTGGATATCAATTTGTATATTCATGTGTTTTGGCTATTTGTGATGTATGTATAGTTGTTATTTGGGCGCAACCGTTTCTTCATAAATATACAATTATGTTTAAGTCGTTTAAATTCAATTAAAAATAGTTATTTTCATTGAAGAAAATATCTCAATATACATATCAAAATTTGTATATTGCATATCTCCATACGTAGCATTATTTATATTAATGTAAGAAGAAAATAAATTTTTATTTAATATAAAATTATATTTATTATATTTTTACATATATAAAAATAAATTTTATATTTATTAACATACTTTTCATGCAAATAGAAAATATTTTTTATATTTATCGATGTATTTTGATATTTAACTTTTAAAGTTGTAATCTTCACACTTATTAAGGATCTAAACATGACTAAAATGCAATGGCGATGAAGTAACGCCTTGAGCGGGTTTATGAAAATTCAACTTTCAAAGATCGAATAAAAATAGAGTATTTTTTATGATTATGAGGTATGATATTTCTTTTCTTTTTTGGCTTCATCAATAAAAAAATTATTAAATTATATTTTTCAATTATTATTTGATTCTATTTTGAAATTGTTACAATGGGGTGAGAAGGAGTTCATAGAACTACTAGAAAAATGCACAAATCACAGTACGAAATGAAGGCCCCATAAATATACACTCGTGCATTGCACGGGGGTCTCATCCAGTATTACCTAATAACAATTATAAAATATTTTTTAAAATTTTAATATTATATAATTTAAATATAATTAGATAGTCTTTAGTAATTAAATATAAAATAGTACTTAATAGTTTCATAATAATTATATGTAATTAAGTATTGATGACGCGATATTATAAAATGATATATTATAAAGCCTTAATAATTACATATCTTTCGAAAAATTATATGATTAGATATTGATTACACAATCATCAATAAATTATATAATTAGATTGTATAAAAGCATAATGATTACACAAATTTTAATAAATCTTATATTAGATAATGATTACATAGTGAATAATAAATTATATAATTAGATACTATTTTGTAATATTGACAAAAAAGAAAATTGAAAGGTCATTCGAATTGTAAGAGTGAAATTAAAAAAAGAAAAAAAGAAGGCACTGCTCCAATTGTCAGTTTTGACGAAAAATGGCACACCCATTGACACATTGCTTAAAATTTTAAAGACTCGTTTCTAATAAGCGATATCAATGGGTCAAGTCTTACCTAAGCTTAGAGCTGTCAAAGTGATCGGGCCAGGCCGAGATTTTTTCGGGCCGCTATTTTGGGGAGTCCAGTCTAGCCCATATTTAGAAAATGCACTAAAATTGATTCGGGCCGACTGGGCCGACTCGGTATTTCGGGCCTACGGGTTGGGCCAAATAGGCCCTGGTCTTTTCGGGCCTACAAAATCGTAGCCCAGCCCAACCCTATTCCCGGGCGGGCCATTTTTTACGGCTCTACCAGAGCTGCCCAGACATGGACATATTTCAACAATATAAATGGGTCTAAATATAAATATTTCGTTGAGAAATTGCCGGAAGTATCTCTACTTTTGGAAAAAAGATATTGTTTACGCTCACATCACATTTATAGTCTCTTACTTTTTTACACTCGTTCATAATTTTTTTATTATTTTTACGTTTATTTCGATTTTTTTGTTCCTCTATTGCTTTATATGTTATATCTGTTGTTTCGATATTATTTATATTTGTTTCTTGGTTGTTTTATATGTTGTTTCATTGTTGTTTCGATGTTTCAATACAACTTTTACTTATTTTTACCATTTTTTCTGTTCATGCGTTGTTTTATATATTATTTTGGGTTGTTTTCTATAATATTTTTAATGTTGTTTTGATATTTCTTTGTTGTTTTCATGTAGTTTTTAATGTTTCAATGTAATTTTTATCTATTTTTAAACTCTTTTTATTGATGTAGTATTTTCTATATTGTTTATTTTGCTTCTGGGTTATTTATATACTGTTTTTAATGTTGTTCTGATGTTTCTTTGTTGTTTCAATATGATTTTCGATGTTTGAATGCAATTTGTACCTATTTTTAAGCTATTTTTTTCATGTGATGTTTTCTATATTGTTTTTGTTGTTTTTAGGTTCTTTCTATATAGTTTTCAATATTGTCTATTATTTCTTAGTTGTTTCCATTTTTTCGAAGTTTTTAATGCATGAACAATAATTGAATTGTATTTTTGTATTCATGTGTTGTTTCTATATTATTTTCAATACATTTTTTTCAATATATGTTGTTTTATGTGTATATTTCTTGATTGTTAAGAATTCGAGTGTAAAATTAATTATTTAATGGGTGAGAAAATTATTTTTCACTTAAATTTTATTAGATAAAACATATTTGAAATAATCATGAAACAACAACGTAAAAAAAATCAGAAAAATTGACGGGAGCATAAAAATGTCCAAAAAAAGGCGGGAGCATAAAAAAAACCAAGAGAAAGCCCGAGAGCATAAACATGTATACTTTTTTTCCCGAATGTTGGACAATTGTGTCCAAAGTTCTATTTCTTTTCTGATCCAACCTGGCCCATTTAAATTTCTATATTATATAAAATTTTAATCATATTTATATTAATATTTTTAAATAAATAAATTATATTTTAATCTACCATCGGTTTTAGTCTAAAATTTTACAAATCTTAGCAATGTGAATCTCACATTCATACAAACTCCACCCGGATCGAGCCATTGACATTCCTACTTCTACTGCCATTATGTACAAAAATTAATTTTCACTATAGATTATGATAACACTTTGCCGCTTTTGTAGCCTAAACAATCCCATTACAATTGGATAAGATCAAATTCACATAGCAACCTGACCCCACGTAACCACGTTCTCTACAGCCTTCCCCACACGGATCGCCCACAATATCATCTTTATTTCCGCCGTGTCCTTTTTCCGTCTTTTCATCCTCACCCACGTCACTTATAAGTAGCCAAACCCAATCAGTCCACGCACAAACACACACTCAAGAGTGAAAAAAGCGATGAAAATGGACGACGACTCTATTCCCGCCTCGCCTCCTTCCCTTAAGCGCAAGCTCAATCAATCTCTCTGCTTCTCCTGCTGCTTCCGCCGCCGCCATCGCCACCACATCCCGCTCCACTCTCAGCCTTTCCCGTCCGACAACAATCCCACGTTGATTTGGGTCAAAACTAAAGGACCCCACGACCACTCCTTATCGGAAATCAAAGAAAAGTGCCGCACGTTGTTGGGGCTTCCGGGAAGTAGGCATAAGAGACCCTCGTCGTCGGAGTTTAGGTACGATCCGTTGAGTTATGCGTTGAATTTTGAGGACGGATTTGATTTTGATGATGAGGCGCCGTTGAAGAATTTCTCCGTCAGGTTGCCGCCGTCAACACCGGTGCCTGCTGCCGTTAGTTGAGTTTTGGGGTTTTATTCTTCTTTCTTTCTTTTTTTTTTTTTTTTTTTTTTTGAAGTTTTGTGATTGTAAAATTTGAGCCGTCACTAGAAGAACTGATTACGGTTGTAACTGTAGTTAGTGATGTAAATACAAAATTCATTTTTTTTTTCAAAATTTCTTGAAATTACAGAATGCAAAAGAATTTTTCTCTGACTTCTTTTTTATTTATTTATTTATGTTCTTTATGGTTCACTGGGAATATTGCAATTGCTAGTTACTAATTACGATGTTTTCCTGACCGAAAAATGTTTAATTTCTTATTTTTGTTTCATTTATTGCTTATATATGTTATCGAAGGATGATTGGATATACTCTCAACACTCGATTCTTTAACGGCTCGTTTGGGATTGTGGAAATGGGCATATAGTGGACCTTTTCAGGCTTTATATTTTGTTTGGGAATTTTTAGTTGGGCCCAACATAAGTATCACAGCCCGGTACTTTTTCCCCAAAATCCATATAGGTAATTAGTGGGGGAGGTGTTATTATTTTGTGCCGTGTAATCCTCATATGTCAAATGTCATTATTGCCCCTTATTTCATACATGATTTTGCTTTTTTGTCCCTCCTTCAGCTAACAGTCACGATTTTGGTAAGATAAATACCATTCTTTCGACAACCATTGAAGAACCCTCGTCTTCTGAAGTTCGATTTGCAGGTTTTGCTTTTTTTTTTCGTTCTTCAATGTCGATTCCAGGAACTCATAATTGGATGCATAAATAGTCCAAAAAAAAAAAAAACGGAATTTCTAACCGAAAAGAGTTAACGAGGTAAACCTGAAATCGTGTAATAGATGTATCAACGCACTTTGCTCGCGGTAACACGGGGCCGAACTTCTTCTCCGACAACGATGGAATTCGGTATGTGGGTGGAACCGACGTGGACACAAACAACTTCAATTCTTGGACCACAGTTTGCTATGATGACCACAATTTCAGATCATTTTATTGGGTTGGAAGTTTGTTATTTGTTTCATATTTTTTAGAAGGACAAAAGAGTAATTCGTCCAATTATCATGTTTAATCAGTAATCCAAAACAAAGGATGGCTGGAAAATGGAGCAAGATCCCAAACAGAAAATTAAATCCCACTAGATAATGATGGATAGTACTATCCTTTATTATCCTTAATTATCTTATAATACCCATCATTAATGCCAAACGAGCCGTAAGAGCAAATGGTGGGAATTACCCACTTGGGATAGGAGAGAGATTTTTTTGAAATGTAAGATAAAAAACTATGTTTTATACCCACTTTTAGGGTTCTTTTACCACAATACCATTGAGACTTTAAGTGCATGCCTTTAAAGTAAGTAAAGTTGTATTTCTCTCTCATATTAAATACATACATACATATGTTTCCTATTTGCTCTTTATATTTTTTCTCTCTTCTCTTTCTTCTTCACAAAATAGCAAGAAGTTCTTTTTTGTGCTCTTTTGTCTACCCAAAATCGCACCAGACAAAGGAAAAAACAAGGTAATGTCACTTCTCCTCTTAGTTACTTAACCTTGTTAAAATTGTACAAGAATATACTTACACGATATGTGAAATTTCTGAATCTAAGAAACAAGATTGTATTGTGCACGATATATCGTGCATTGTAGATTTAATAGAGGCACGATATATAGTGCCTCATTAAAATTTGGGCACGATATATCATGCCATATCGTGCAGTATCGTGCCATGTTATTGTGCCACATTTTGTAGTGCCATTTTCATATCGTGCCTTTTTTATGCTTGCATATTGTGGCATATCTTTAATATTTTATATATTTCCTATCTGTAGATGAACTCTGACTATGTTGTTGTTCGATTTGGGGGTCACTGGGAAGGTTTAGAATATAAAAATGGTGAAGAAGTTGTACGTGTTGAACCGGGGAAAATGAATTATAGTAAAATATTGGAGGAGGTTTATGGTGTTGTTGAAGTCGATAGGGGCATATACGATTGTGTAATGCATGCTATTGTAGATATTTCTGGAAACAAACTTGAGAAGTTAAAGTTGAAAAACGACTGTGACATTGAAAGTGCATTTGAAAACACCGAGTTACCAGTTATTTTTGTAACACTGAAAAGAAAAATGGGTGAGACTAGTTCGCATAATGTTTTGGGAAGTCAGTCTGGGCATAATCGGGTTGAGAACGTTGAAGGTCAACAAGATGTTGGTGAAAGTTTTATGCAACTAATGGCTACTCAGAATGATTTTTTAACAGTCATTGGACCTAATTACAACTACATGCACCATCTTGGTTTTCAACATTATAGTATACCGCACATCAATCTATATAGTCATGTAGTAAGGCCTAGTGGAGCACCTTTTATGCATATGAACAATGTTCCAATTATTGATCATCCGCATCCACTCTCACCTACAGTTAATGTTCCAAATATCAATTGTCCGGGACCTAGTATAAGGCCAAGCAATGAAGATGGCTATTATCCTGATACGGGTTGTGATAATACTAATGCTAATCGTGATAATACTGATGCTGATGTTGGTTGTGATAATAATGCAGATGATTTTGGTGAAAACTACACTGCTGGTGATGCTGGCTGTGATAATAATGCAGATGATTTTGGTGAGAACTACACTGTTGGTAAGTAATGATTTTGGTGAGAACTACATTGTTGGTGATGTTGGTACTGATGTTGAAGCTAATAATCAATTTGAAAATTACCAGCAACGTGCTGAATTTGAGGAATTTTGTGAGTGGAGACGTAGACGGAGAGAAGTATTTTCAGAAAACCAAAACCAAGTTGCATCAGAAGAACGAGGTGCTAACATACATCCAGATATCCATAGAGATAATAAGGACGAAACAATAGTGCCCACAGGACGAAGTTAGGTGATTCCTAGTGTACTCTCGCACGTTTCACTTCCTCCCGAAGAACCCGCTAGATTGGAAGCATCTGGTGGGATTGTGCGAAGGAGCAACATACATGATCAAAACCAAATTGGAGATGGCACTAGACATGTATCACCTTGAAAATCAAGTTGAGTATCGAGTTGAACGCTCGGATAAGACTCGTTATTATGCAATATGCAAGTATTAACGATGCCCTTTTCGAAATGCGTGTATATGGAAAGGATGGTATTTGGAGAGTAGGGAAGTTTGACAAGCACCATCGACGTGGGTTAAATTTGAATGACAATGCATATAGGCGGGTGCATTCTAAAGTAGTAAGTGCGTATTTTGCATCTAGATTACCAATGGAACATTCTGCGCTCGTGCCAAGAGATATGATAGCAGAGTTGGAATCAACATGGGCTTAAAATGAGTTATAATGTTGCATTGAGTGCTAAGCATCATGCTTTTGGGTTGATATATGGAGACAACAACAAGTCATTCAATCTACTTCTGGCATACTTACACATGTTGAATTTAACAAATCACGGATCGATAACTAGATGTAAGTCAGATAATGTTAATAGATTCAAGTACGTGCTTTTTGCTTTGCATGCATCAATTACTGGATTCCAAAATCATCCCGGCTAGTTCTTGCGATTGATGGAACACACCTTAAAGGCAAGTACTGGGGAATATTGTTTGTTGCCATAACAAAAGATGGTAATGAATAGATTTTCCCACTTGCAGTTGGAATTGGGGATGTTGAAAACGACGAATCCTGGACATGATTTTTGAGACAATTGAGAGATGCTTATACGTGCCCTCGTGATCTACTGATTGTGTCTGATCAGCACAAGAGTATTAGTAATGCCATAAAAGTAGTATACCCAGAAGCATCACATGGGCTTTGAACTTATCATTTGCAAAGTAATTTGGCTCAATACGGTCAATATATTGTAGCAATTAGGGGTGAAAATAGGCCAGGCTACCCGACAGGGGCATACGGCCTGGCCTAACCTATTTATCAAATAGGCCAGGCTCAGGCCTTTTAACAAGCCTACTTAGATAAATAGGCTAGGCTTGGGCTTTTACAAAAGCCTTTCATGCCTAATATGGTGGTCTATTTAAGGCCTACAAATTTAAATACCACAATATATATTATATATTTAATTAATATTACTATTTTTATATGATTATTTAATTATTGTAATTGATAAAATATATATTAAAATAAAATATATATGGTTTGTAGGCCTTTAATGGGCTTTTAAGAGGCTCAGACTAGACCTATTTAATAAATGGGCCAGACTTGGGCTGGAATAAAAAGCGTACTATGTATAATAGGCCAGGCTTAAGCCGAACACACGTAAGACAGGCCCAGGCGTCCGACGTAAAGCCTAGCCCTAGCTGACCTATTTCCACCCCTAGTAGTAATGTTTAGGAATGCAACATATTCATACCGTCGTGAAGATTACAATAAGTATTTTGAAAACATAAAAGTTGCTAGTGAGACGGGTGCGTTTAAGAAGTTAGAACCTGCAGGGGAAGACATATGGTCTCGATGTAAGTGTCTTATCCGACGTTATGGGTTCATGACAACAAACTCAGCTGACAGCTTCAATAGTCGGTTATTATGGGCCAGAAAGTTACCTGTTTGTTCTGTGCTTGAGTGTGCTCGGACTATTATTGAAAAGTGGTTTTATGAATGACGCATTGCTACGAATGAAAGAGATCAAGAGTTAATACTTGAAGCAACCAAAAGATTAAGTGATGCAGTTGAGATAGGTCGTAGAATAGATGTACAATGTATTAGTAATGTGAAGTACAAAGTGAAAGATGGAACAAAGACCTATTTGGTTGACTTATCCCAAAGAACGTGCAACTGTCGAGAATTTGAATATGAATTGATGCCTTGCTCCTATGCATCTGCAACAATTAGGTATAAATAAATTTATATCAATATTTTCACATAATTCGTTCAATATTTTCACATAATTGTTTCTTTGTGCAGAAAGGCGAACCTCAATATCTATTCATTTGTTGCACATTATTATAAAAATGAAAATCTTCAACAAATGTGGGTGGGTGAAGTTCTACCAGTTCCTGATCCGAGTGAATGGGTTCTACCACAAGTGGTGCGAGAATTAGTATGCAAATAACCCGAGACAAGCTGGTCGTCCTAGACAAAGTAGAGTCCATTCTGATGTTGAATCATCAAGTAATTGTTCACGTAAGAGTCAAATTTGTTCAAGGTGTAGGGGTCCTGGCCACAATTGCGTCAAATGCACTATGTCATCGCCGCTTGATGAGCACGGAAGTACCTCAGTGACACAATCGGGTCCTTCAAGACAAGTGCGTAGTAAAAAGAAATATGGAATATGCCGAGCAGATGATCATACCCGTAGAAGATGCCCAAGACGTTCGGATGATGAAAATTAGGGCAAAATTATTTCAACCGTAATACTATGTTGGCAAATAACACTAAGAGCAGAAAGTCCAGTAGTCCTATGTTAATCAGGTACTTAAAAAGATGTTTCACAATAGGCATGATATGACATGATATAATATATATCGTGCCATATCGTGCCTCCTTGTGGCACGAACAGCACGATATATGCACGCTATCTAGCTATATCGTGCCTCTTTGTGGCACAGTATATTGCACGATATAGCAATATCTTGCCATATCGTGCCACAAGGAGGCACAATATATGCTAGATATCGTGCCATATTGTGCCTCTACATATTATAGGCACGATAATCTGTTCTACTTGGTTTTGTACAAGATTACTCAATTTTTTTACCAATTTCAAGTGTAATAACCTCTGATTTAGTAATAATAGGACATAAAAACCATGCAAAATGAATATTTACATAATTCAAAATATTTACAAGATATACAATAAACATGTACTACGACTGAAGAGTACTACTATATGTACTATTCGATAAATTTGTAGAGCCATCATCTTCCTCAGCTGGGGAATCGTCTCATGCACCTGCTTCCTACTAATCTTCTTTGTGATACAAATAACGACGCAAAACAATGCAAATACGCCACAACTGGTGCTGTCGTTCTACTCATAACAATATTTCTCCGGCGCAATCATAAGCTCCCACTCACGGCGGACGGGCACGATATCTGGAATGGTGTCGTAGAAGCCAGCGTGCATCAATACTGCTGGGAGGATGCGATGAAGTTGACGTGTGTCGGCAACCCTCGCAACCTTTATATCAGGTATGTATCGGGCACGTACAGAGTCGTACAAAAGTACTCTTGGCTCTACGGAGATCCGCCTGCATACGACAAAATGTCCTGATAAATTCACGATCATGAACACCTGGGGAAAAAAACAAATCATTAATTAATCTAACAATTTTAATGAAAAAAATTAATAAACTAGCCAAAAAAAAAATTCAAGTGTACCTGCACAACATCACTCCATGAATTAGGATGACCCCATCCTGGAGTTCCGTGCTGGACAACACTAGCCAACTCATCCAACTCCTGTCTGGGGGGAATCTCCTCTATGGTCGATGGGTCATATATTGTGCCCGCAGGATCCCAACCATGCATACGATTCCATATAAGTTGTATCGAATCCTACACATAGAAAATGTTTATGAATTAACAAGTATTATTTATTAAGTTTAAAGTAAAATGCGAGATGAATAATAAATAAACGAACCGAAAATATCGTAGATACAATCCTATAAGTTCCCATCTGCTTGGGACTAGGTACAAACCCAAGAAACTGGGGATCGGACTGTAATATGGCCAGGTATGTATTTACATGTTGTACATAAATGAAAGAAAATCAATATTAATGAATAAGAAATAAATAAAATATTAATCAACTAAATAATACAAAAATTTAAGAAACTTACATCATTCTCCAACTCTATCGTTGGATCCTCCATTTTCTTAAAAAATGACAGCCCAATACAGAGGATAAAAGCCCCACGTTCCTCCTGCAATTGGCTCCTCAAATATTAAGATATTTCACTAATACAAGATGTCAATACTAAGACGACAAGATAAATGCAAAAATATTTATTACTTACTCTTCATTAGTCTCTAAGAAGTGCGCATACTCCTCGCTCTGGTCCGGCTTGCGAGTATCAGTAGGCTTGAATGGGATACAAATGAGACGCGATGGATGCCAATCTCGAACCTGGATGAAGGGAGTAGGCGAAGAGGACGCTCGTGGACCTGGGACCAATGGCCTCGGAATAGTGACCGATACTCGTGGTGGCGGAGAATGTACCAACACAGGCGGAGGAGGAGTCGACAATGATTAAAGAGGAGTCGACACTGGCCGAAGAGTAGTCGACACTGGCTGAATAATAGTCGACACCGGCGGAAGAGTAGTCGACACCGGTGGAAGATAAATCGACACCGCCAGAAGAGTAGTCGACACCGGTGGAAGAGAAATCGAAACTACTAGAAGAGTAATTGACACTGGCAGAAGATAAATCGACACTGCCGGAATAGTAGTCGACACCAGCGGAAGAGGAGTAGACACCGACAGAAGAGGAGTCGACACCGACGGAAGAGAAGTCGACACCGGCAGAAGAGTAGTCGACTCTCTCTGAGGAGTGATCGTCAATGTCTGATGCGGCATCGATGATGGCGTCTGTTGAGATGACTGGCTAGGAAATCTTTGACTGCCACGATCATGCAGGAAGTCATCATACTGATCAATATACGGGAACAGACGCCTAATCTCCTCCTGAATAAGGTCCAGAACCCGACGTATCTCCTGATCTAGACGTCTGTCTAATCGAGAACCCTCCTCTGAAATGAGAATCTCTAACTGAGAAATAGCTCGATCGACACGTGAATCTAATCGAGAGAACCGATCGTCTATGCGTCTCTCCAAAGGGTCTATCTCCTCCCATATAACCCCCCTTAGTAGCAACAACATACTGCCCACAGCTGGTGGCTCATCATCATGTGTATCCCCACGGGCTGATGGATCATCACCGGGTCCTCTATGCGGCTCATCATCTGTCTGCCCAGCTGATAAATCATCTGTGCAGGCATCTAAGGGATCATCTGCCTGGTGGGATGATAGGCCGTCTGTCCTACACTGCTTCTCCAGCCTCTGAATCGTAGGAGTAGTAGTGGGAGCCTGTGTATCGGCTCAATCTCTCCCCTATTCTTGCCCCTGCCTCTGCCGTCTCCAACACTCTACTACTGCCCTTGCCAATAGGGGCCGTCAAATCTGTACCCGCCCCTCTGCCTCTGCCCCTCCCAGCACCACCGCCCAAAAATCGGTTCTCCTTCGGGATGAACCGATGAGGACCTAACAAAATAATAGGCTCATCAACTCGCTCTATATATATCGATGGAGCTCCTCCTCACTCGGATCCAACATCGCATAAGACACTAAACCCTGTAAATAAATCAATAAATAAATTAATAAAAAAAATAATTTATTAATTAAATAAATAAATAAATAAATAAACAATGTTGGAATGCATACCGGGTCAATGAAAAAATCAACCATCTCAACCGTTGTCTTCTGAAACCTCCAACGGAGGCACCTAGGCATCCTGGTGTCGGATACTCGAGTCGCCCAATCATTACCCAGACGAGGTATCACCTCGAATGCCCAAATCTGTCAGAACATTGATAAGTGTCAAAATAAGATTTTTTAAATATTTAAAACAACTAATTACAAATACAATAAAGTAAAAAAAATATACGTACCAACAAAACATACGTGGGACCATAAAAGTGATAACTGCCTGGGCGATATCGCGGTGGAACCCCCTTAGTATATCGACCAGGCGATAGAACATCATTCATATTCCGAATATAATGTATCAAAATCTGAAATGAGTACTTCCTCCAAGAGAAAACCTCCCACTGAAATGAGTACTTCCTCTAAGAAGTGCGCATACTCCTCGCTCTGGTCCGGCTTGCGAGTATCAGTAGGCTTGAATGGGATACAAATGAGACGCGATGGATGCCAATCTCGAACCTGGATGAAGGGAGTAGGCGGAGAGGGCGCTCGTGGACCTGGGACCAATGGCCTCAGAATAGTGACCGATACTCGTGGTGGCGGAGAATGTACCAACACAGGCGGAGGAGGAGTCGACAATGATTAAAGAGGAGTCGACACTGGCCGAAGAGTAGTCGACACTGGCTGAATAATAGTCGACACCGGCGGAAGAGTAGTCGACACCGGTGGAAGATAAATCGACACCGCCAGAAGAGTAGTCGACACCGGTGGAAGAGAAATCGACACTACTAGAAGAGTAATTGACACTGGCAGAAGATAAATCGACACTGCCGGAATAATAGTCGACACCAGCGGAAGAGGAGTAGACACCGACAGAAGAGGAGTCGACACCGACGGAAGAGAAGTCGACACCGGCGGAAGAGTAGTCGACTCTCTCTGAGGAGTGATCGTCAATGTCTGATGCGGCATCGATGATGGCGTCTGCTGAGATGACTGGCTAGGAAATCTTTGACTGCCACGATCATGCAGGAAGTCATCATACTGATCAATATACGGGAACAGACGCCTAATCTCCTCCTGAATAAGGTCCAGAACCCGACGTATCTCCTGATCTAGACGTCTGTCTAATCGAGAACCCTCCTCTGAAATAAGAATCTCTAACTGAGAAATAGCTCGATCGACACGTGAATCTAATCGAGAGAACCGATCGTCTATGCGTCTCTCCAAAGGGTCTATCTCCTCCCATATAACCCCCCTTAGTAGCAACAACATACTGCCCACAGCTGGTGGCTCATCATCATGTGTATCCCCACGGGCTGATGGATCATCACCGGGTCCTCTATGCGGCTCATCATTTGTCTGCCCTGCTGATAAATCATCTGTGCGGGCATCTAAGCGGATCATCGCCTGGTGGGATGATAGGCCGTCATCTACATCGCTTTCCGGCCTGCGAATCGTAGGAGTAGTAGTGGGAGCACGTATCGGCTCAATCTCTCCCCTATTCTTGCCCATGCCTCTGCTAAGTCTCCAACACTCTACTATCGCTTGCCAATAGGGGCGTCAAAAATACTGCCCGCCCTCTCCTCGCCCTCCCAAAGACCATCGCTTGCCCAAAAATTGGTTCTCCTTCGGGATGACCGAGGAGGACCTAACAAAATAATAGGCTCATCAACTCGCTCTATATATATCGATGGAGCTCCTCCTCACTCGGATCCAACATCGCATAAGACACTAAACCCTGTAAATAAATCAATAAATAAATTAATAAGAAAAATAATTTATTAATTAAATAAATAAATAAATAAATAAACAATGTTGGAATGCATACCGGGTCAATGAAAAAATCAACCATCTCAACCGTTGTCTTCTCGAAACCTCCAACGGAGGCACCTAGCATCCTGGTGTCGGATACTGAGTCGCCCAATCATTACCCAGGCGAGGTATCACCTCGAATGCCCAAATCTGTCAGAACATTGATAAGTGTCAAAATAAGATTTTTAAATATTTAAAACAACTAATTACAAATACAATAAAGTAAAAAAAATATACGTACCAACAAAACATACGTGGGACCATAAAAGTGATAACTGCCTTGGCGATATCGCGGTGGAACCCCCTTAGTATATCGACCAGGCGATAGAACATCATTCATATTCCGAATATAATGTATCAAAATCGAAATGAGTACTTCCTCCAAGAGAAAACCTCCCACTGTGCAGTGTCCTCGATCAAGAACCATAGCCAACGGTCCACTGCGGTCTGCCGACCATCAAAACACAATATCATGTAAAATGCAAATAACACCTTCGCCACCTTTAGGGCATCGGCTGATGACTCATGGAAGGTGCCATCGGAAAATAAATCACGCAGTCCCGCAGCGGTAACACGATCACCCTGAGGCCAATATCATCGATAAATACCGGTCTCGGGTAGCTTAACAACATGGTTAGGGTCAAATGTGGACCCCAAAAACCTCAATCCCGATACCATGGCAAACTCACGCCGGGAGAATCTAATACTCTGCTCTCCGACGTGGAACCAACACTCCGATACTGGAGCATCCGGGATACGCACCTCCATCGCTACCAATGCATGAACGGCAAGCATTAAAGCTAAATCCGTCATACGAGAAATCCAAAAAATGGCCAAAAACCGACTGTCTAAACTGCCCATATACACCACCACCAATCTCCTACAACTCTTCTTTGATTATTTGAATTATAGCCGGTCGAACGTACCCCATAATTTGGGCCCTCCCTTGATGATAAGAGGGTCTCCTCCATTGTGGACCAATCCACAACAATAATTAATAGCAATTTAACAAGATGAATTGTTGAAAAATTGAAGAAATGTAGTATCAAACTCAAAGGGGACAAAAATTAAGCAACAAACAGTGAGTGGCACGATATGGTCCAATGGCATGATAAATGGCACGATATGTCGATACACAAATACAGGAACGATATGCATTTGGCACGGTAAATGGCACGATATATGGCATGTAATGTGGCACGATTTAGGGTGTGGCACGATATGCATGCTATCGTGCCACACCCTAAATCGTGCCTCATCGTCTTCTTCATCACATCGTGCCTTATTAACCAGAAAAATGCAAAACCATTTCGTATATACTACCCAAAACACAAACTCTTACACCTAAAACTTCAAATACAACACCATTCATTCTCATTATCAAGTAAAAATACAACATATTACCATGAAAATCCAACATCGAACATATATTTCGAAAAATAAAATCCAACATAAATTTCGAATGTAAAATCCAACACATACTAGAAATAAATGTCATTCGTTGGAAGGGGGACGACTAACTTGTTCAGGAGCGGAGGAGGACGGTGCGGCGGCAGTGGAGGCGATGGCAACGGCAGCGGCAGCGGCAGAGGAGGGGACGACGGGGATGACTCTTTGTTGGACATGGTTTCGCACGATATATTTTCCTCTCTAGCACGATATGGTTTTCTTTTATTTTTACCTTTTGCTTTTTTACTTTATGAACAAGGGTGGGGGATTGTACGGTTTTCAATGTGGGGGTTATACGGTTTTCAATGTGTATAATAATTAGAGCAAATTGTGGAAAATACCCACTTAGGATAGGACAAAGACTTTTCTGACTTGTGAGATAAAAAACTAAGGCTGCGATTGGATGTGAAAGGAGATTCGTTTTCGTTCTGCTGGAGAATTTTTTTTAACCAAACATACTATTGTTTATGAAAATTTTCAGAAAATATACTATTCTCTCACTTTCACTTTTTCTCATTTTTTCTCTTACCAATCACATCTACACATTTTTTCACAAAAACTAATCATTATTACACATTCTCCCACAAAATTCACTATTCACTCACTCACACATTTCTAACTACCAATCACATCTAATCATTATTTTACTAACTTCAAATCAAATCAAATTTCATCATTACTTTTCCATCTCACATCCAATCACACTCTCAAAATTCATCTTTTTTCTTCCAAATTTTTTTACCACTATGTAGGTTCCAAGGGGTGTGAGTAAGGTTTAGAAGGGGGGGTTGAATAAACCTTACCAACTTTTCGATTTTAGTCCTTTTTAAAATATTACAGAGTTAACTACGGCTAAGTCCTTGAGGGACTAAGTTAGTAAATCAAACAGAGTTAGCCACTCAACGGACTCGAGAGTTGTTGATAGAATAACTCAAATTTGTTTAGACTAAACCTTAACTTGGCCGTGATGAGTTTTTTTGCCAAGACTTAACACCCTTGAATTTGATTTAACTTTGTTTTAAACACTTGGTTTTAACACTTTGTTATTTATCGTTGGATAGCAAATTATCAGCAGATATAAAGTATGTGCAAGAATGTAAATATGCTGAAATGTAAATGACGCAGTCTTTTATTCCCCAGGTGACTTCGAGTTAGCTTCCAATCAATGGATGACTCATCTGTCACTTCAACTTGAGACTTGGCTTCTTGAGTTGACTTGACGACTCTTCACACACCATTGTATCATAGTTGATACTCCTTGATCGAGTCCTTGATCTTCTTTTCTGGCCATACTCACTGTTTCACCGAGTCTTCACTTGATCTTGATTGACTTCTTGTATTCTCGGCATAATCGACTTGACTCAGCTTGTTCAGCCCTATCTATTACAATACAAATTACAAGGAAAATGGGGTGCCAACTTTCTAGTCTAAGTTTTACATGGCATTCATCAAAATCTAAACAATAAATTTCCCAACAAACTATTTTCTAGCAAAAGGAAAATTTTCAAAATGAAAGCATATCCAATCGCACCCTAAGGCTGCGATTGGATATGAACGAGATTTCATTTTCGTTCTGTTGGAGAATTTTTTTTGACCAAACATGCGATTGTTTATGAAAATTTTCAGAAAATATTCTATTATCTCACTTTCATTTTATCTCATTTTTTCTTTCACTTATCACATCTACATATTTTTTCCATAAAAACTAATTATTATTACACATTCTCCCACAAATTTCACTATTCACTCACTCACATATTTCTAACTACCAATCACATCTAATAATTATTTTACTATTTTTAAATCAAATCAACTTTCATCATTAAATATCAATTCACACTCTCAAAATTTTTCAAAAACTTTCATCATATTTTTTTTCACTATTCTCTAGCGAAAAGAAAATTTTCAAAATGAAAGTATATCTAATCGCACCCTATGTTTTCTACCCAGTTTTGTGGTTCTTTTACCCAAATACCCTTACACTTTAAATGCAAAAGCAGGTGGGGTCCTATCTCTTTATTTTTTTCTCTCTCTACTCCCTTTTTGGATTTTATAAAAAATCTGACTTTTTGGAAAAATTTGTCGAAAGCCTTCAACAATTTTTATTTTTTAATCCATTTTTCATATTTTTAAACAATTTTTGAGACTTTTAAACAAATTTCCATATTTTAAATAATGGCAAATGTTTAAAAAAGTGTATTTTTTTTATATTTTCATATTTAATTTTTTGTAAATTTTTTATTTTAAAATAACTTCGATTCTTTTTTTAGTTTTTAAAACAAATTATCGTGGTTTTTTATATTTTAATATTTAGATTTTAAAATAATTTTGTGGATTTTTTTAACGTTTTTTAATAAATTGCAAATATTTTTAAATTTTATTGAAACAATTTTCAAAATTAATTGAGAATTTTTCAGATTTTTCAAATAATTGGGGGCTGACACGATATGACACGATATATATCATAGGGGTGTGTGTATTTAGAGTGGAGTGTACACGTTATATAATGTATGCACGATATAAAATTATTTATATGCACAATATACAATACATGCCCATATATATTGCACGATATACAATGCACGATATGCATGCATGCATGCACGATACAATACACGATATATACATTACAATTCATGCATGCACGATATGCATGCAATGATGCACGATATGATGAATGATGCATGATGCATGCAATGCATGATATGAGGAATGATGCACGATATGATGAATGATGAATGATGCATGCAATGCACATATGATGATGAATGATGCGCGATATGCATGTTGATAGATGCACGATATGTGTTTGGTTTACATATGGGACGATATGACACGATATGAGCACGATATGACGCGATATGAGTACACGATTTTATGCACAGGGGTGTGTGTATTTGGGGAGGAGTGTACACGATATTCATGGAAAACATTAATTACATCAGTTTCAAAATTCAAAATCTTCAAATTAAAGAAGGGGTATTTTGGTCAAATTGGGTAGAAAAGAGTTTTCTTGTGTTGATGGGTAGAAAAGAGTACCCACTATCCATAGTGGGTACTTAAAAAATTCTCCCATTCTTTAATTGTAGTCTTTGTAGCTTCTATAGTATTGGATTAAGGAGTGGCCGCTCAAACTCTAATCATTAATGGCAAAAACTTGTGTAAGAAGGTCGCACGGTGCGACAAGTGATACTTTTGATGTAAAAAACTTCTATAGTATCTGATTATGCTAGCTGTGACATGACCTTGCTGAGGGGTTTCAGCAAGCATTAAGGTCACATCCTTTGACCTTTCCCTCTCAACAGCTTTTCCCTTCTGTTTTTCAACAGCTGCTTCACCCTTCCGCTTCTCAGTTGTTTCTTCTTTCAATTTCTTCAGGTATTCCTCTTCCTCCTTTTTGGCATCATCAAAGGAGATAGGAACCCCGAAACATCGACAAGCATGAAGTCCGATCGATGATAAGTGAATTTTGCTTGAAGTCTGCGGAGTATGCTGTTCGAAATTCTGAGCGGGTGGCATTGGACTCAGCTGCCACCAGTTTCATTTCAGCCATGAGAAGGCTGAATTTGGCATTCATATTCTCCTCAACACGCAAAAGTTCTTTTCTGTGAAATTCACGCAGTAGCTCCATCTCTCGTTGATGAGAGGCATGCATTCTCGCCAATATTTTCCCTCGCATCCTCCGCTTCATGTCAAGATTATCGGCGCTCCGCATCAAAGCATTTTGTTATAAAATGCTTTAAAATATCTGACTTGTTCATATCGCATTGTACTCTGCTGCTGACACCATTCCCTGATTCGGACCACTATCCCTCGCAAGTCAGCTGTGAGGTTGGCATCCCTGTTGTCCAGCCGCATATCCAGTGAGGCCTGGTGCCATTCAATATTCTCAATCTCACCAAGGATTGTCTTGAAGACTTCACGCCTGTTTGTCACCTCGGTTTGCCACCACGGTGCAAGCAAAGATCAAAATCAAAATCTGTGGAATAATTGAATCGGAGGGAATAACTGGATCACTCTTATGTTGAAGCGTCTCTGCTCATGAGCTATTTCTTCTTCAAGATCGGGCAGCTCAATCGAGAAAGGGAAAGTTTCTTCGAATGCATCATCATGCACATATGGTATTGATTGATCAGTTGCTCATGCTTGTGATGTGCCTGGTTGAGTCGAGCTTGCTGCAGCTTTGGGAGCCTCGCGATGATGCCTCTCTGTTGGGCCTTGGTGAGTGGGTTGGCTAGCTGACTGAGCCTCAGCTGTCTTAACAGCTTCTTCGGCCTCAGTAGATTCTGCTAAATGAATTTGCTTGTCCTCAGCTGCACCATTAGCGTCATCGGAGGATGATGAAGCTTGAGGGCTTGGTTCATCATCAAAATTGAACGTTTGATGAGCAGCTTTGAATTCTGGCTTACTCGTACTTGGAATAACATCCTCAGCTGAGTCCTTTGCAGCAGGGGTGGACTCAGCTTCGTCTTTAGAGCCCAAGAATGTTGTATCAGGATTATCCTGGGAATCATGAAGAGCGCTGATTTCCTCTTCTGAGTCAGCAATGATGATTTGAGGAATGCTCTTTTCTCATTGATTTTTACCCTGGGAAGTCTCAACCTCCCTTTGGCCTTCATTACCTCTTGCAGTCTCAACTGCAGCGAGGCCTTGTACATTCCCTTCGATAGACGCAGCTGTCTTAGGGTCTTCTGCAGTGGCATCCACAGGAGTCTCAACTCCTTGGATTGCACTTTCATTGCCCAGAGTGTTAACTCCCGGGCGAGATCCATCTGTGCCTCGACCGCAACAAAGAAAGCGTCCTCACCCGCAGTTTGCATTTGCGATCAGAGAGACTCAACTGTCCGATCTTCGTTAGTGACAACTTGCTGTTGTTATTTTTCTTTTTCTTTCTCCACTTAGCGTCCTTCCTTCATTGTGGAGTCATCTACAACATCCTCCAACCTAGCTGCAGTGGAGTGAGTTTCCCCCTCAGCTGGCGCACCAGCTGAGTGACTGATGGTGGGGTCACTCTGCTCTAGACTCCCGGTTGTGTTCATTGAGTGTTCAGCCGTGGGGGCAGGTGCTAAGACACCTTCAACAGGGGTTGGCTCAACTTGGGTGCCCAAGTTCCCAATGTCATCGCCATGTCCCTTGGATCCGTCTTCTGAGTGAACTTGGGATGTGGTTGCAGCAATAAATGTGGCGTCTCTTTGTACCACTCCCCAGCGGATCAATTTCCAGGAGAGATTTGGAGGACTCTCCTGGTCCTTCCATCATCTGCTGCTCATGCATCAATTTAGATTCCCGCATGGCTTGCTGCATGTCCAACTTCTCCTTTGCAGCAACAGGATCCATGTCCTCATCACTTCCCAAGAGCATATCAATGTGAGGATGAGTATGGTCGCTGGTTCCAGTGAGAGGGCATATATTCGCCTTTTCACGAGCTTCGGCTTCTTCGGCTAACCTTTTCTTTTCTTTCTCCTTGAAGATATGCAGGATGTCCGGGCAGTTATCTTCATCAAGTGCCTGAAGCACGGTGGTCAATCCGAGGAATTTCATCAATTCTTCCTCTTCCTCAATGAATTCAGGGCAGGGCGTTCAAACTGTACCCTCGAGCGACTTAGCTTCCATTTCCTCCACTCTCGCAGACAGTTCTAGATGTCTGGATACAATGGAGAATACATAATTACATCGTCATCTTCATCCTCTCCTTGTTGCCCTTCCTTTTCAGGAATGGAAGGTAGCATACTCTGCTCCTCTTCTCCTTCAGCAGCATCTGTGGCAGGTGGAGACACTGTCCTTTCAACAGGGGATTCTGCTGTCTCCGCCACTTCTTCTTCCTCAGCTGTTCTGTCCATAGCTGGGTCTTCTAATTGCCTCTGCTTACTATCCTCAGCAGACTGGGTTGTTTCTTCAATCACTTCGAGATCGCACTTCTTCGATAGCCTCGAGATTTTCTCGGTGAGTGGCGACTGTTGTCTTCTCAAGCTCCGAGAGCTTGGTGAGTCTTCTCCTTCTCTTGGTCCTCACCAGAGGAACTTCTGGTTCGGAGACTTCTTCTTCAGATTCCTTGGCGGCGGGGGCCGGAGCATCTTTCTTTGACTGAGGAGCTACCGTTCTGGATTGGCAGTCCTCTTCTTTCTCATGGTCGGAGAAGGTATTTGGGCTTCCTTCTCCACTTCGGCTGCGTGGGCAGGAGACTCGGCTGCAGGGGGCGACGACTTACCGTAGGGCAAGGGCAGGCGTCTTTCTTTTTTGCTGTAGGGGAAATTTTCTTCTTCGCAGCTGCAAGGGCAGCTCTCTTCTTTGGAGGGGAGGAAGTAGCTGTATCAACAGGGTGATGACACCGCCAGATATCGCCCTTTTGGCATTGGCTCTCTTCTGGGCGCCGGACAAGTTGGCTTGGAACATCTTCTTATTTACATGGAAAGACTTTCCATGTCTAAGGGGAATGCCCTTAACCTACATCAGATGGCCAATAACTAGGCCATAGCCAAGTGTTCCTCCAAAGGATCCGTCCTCCTTGATAGATTTGTTGCCAACGTTCGGGCGAGTCGGCCAGATCTGAGTGCCCTAATTGATCTTCTTTTCTTCCATGATCGCAGCCATGACGATCAACTTGGTTTTGGACAGCTGATTGAAGTTGCCAAACTTCATGTCTACACTCTTAGCTATGATATCCATCAGTTTATGATAATCGTCCTTCAGCAGCTTCTTGTCACCTGTGTAGACCACTTTCGCAGCACACTCAGGTTTGGTCACTTCCTTCCATGCAGCATCCAAGTTGACATCGGCTTCATATATCTCCGGCATGCCTTCTGACGGCAGTAAATAGTGCTCCGCAAGGTCCTTAGCAGTGATTAATATGTCCTTGCGGTGGACGAAAGACTTAATCCCTTCGTCCTGCACCTCGACATTAACATAAAACTGGGCAACTTCTTCAACGTATGTCATTTGATACTCCATTGTGAGAAAAGGTTTGAGTCCTGATTTTTCGATCTTATCTTCTATCTTCTTCACAAGGGTTTCACCGGAACCCTGCTTTATCATCCCCTCAAAGTCCACAGTTGATCCTGTGTGGATTTGCTTTGCGAGCTTGGTGAAATCATGTGCTGGTGCCATTTTTAGTGAGTTTTACCAAACGAAACTTGGTAAACCGACTTGAGAACTTGTAGGGTTTTCGAGAGAGAAAAGTTTGCTTTCTTTTGCTTGGGAAGATGAACAGTTTCGGAAAAAGTGAGAGAGAGGATTGAAAAACCGTATATAAGGGTTATGAAAGGACGGGTTTTTGGATTTTGAAATTTGATCAAGATCAACGGCTCGATTTGCACGTCACATTGCATTTAATTTTCGCATTTAATGCGGCAACATTTATATCCAATCATATGCTATCGTGCGACTTTTGATTGTACCCATCATCATTATTACGCCGACGTCATCCTTAAAAACATTTCCGCTCATTAAAAACGACTGCGTTTTTGTCACTTAGCTCATAAATGACTCAGCTTACTACACAAATGACTCAATTCTTCTTCTCTCCTTTTGTTAAGCAACTCAGCTATAAGCTAACTCGATACAGCTGACTTTCCGATACGGCTGATTTACTTAGCTGATTCATGAGACTTGTTCTATTTTCATCTTTTCATGTTCCATCTCTTCTCATTGAGTCTTCTGAGTGTCAACTCAGCTCAATTAACCCTAGCTCATGCTTAAGCTCTTCAAATCTTGATTCACATAAGGGCTTGGTGAATATGTCAGCTAACTGTTTATCAGTTAAGATATATTCCAAGGTGATGTCTTTCTTTTCAACATGATCTTATATAAAATGATATCTGATATCAATGTGCTTTGTCCTTGAATGCAACACAGGATTCTGAGTGATTGCAATAGCACTTGTGTCATCACACATAATTGGAATCTCTTTTTCTTCAATTTCATAATCTCTCACCTGTTTGTTGTCTCATCCATAAGACTTGGGCACAACAAGCGCCCTTGCCTATGTACTCTGCTTCACTGTGGATGTGGCTATTGAGTTTTGCTTCTTTGCTAAACCAGGAAACCAATCTGTTTCCAAGCATTTGACAAGTTCTCAAGTACTCTTCTGTCAACTCTACATCCAACATAGTCGGGAGAGTCGAGTAACCAATAAGCTTGAATCCACCTTCCTTTGGATACCGTAAGCCAACTTCTTGGCATCCCTTCAAATATCTTAGGATTCTCTTAGCTGCAGTCATATGGCTTTCTTTTGGAGCAGATTGGAATCTGGCACATACACCTACTGCAAAGGTGATGTCTGGCCTGCTTGCTGTTAAATAGAGCCGTGGTCCAATAAGTGCTCTGTATCTTGTTTGATCTACAACTTTACCATCTGCATCCATGTCCATCTTGATTGATGTATTCATTGGTATTTTCACAGAAGACTTCTCTTCCATACCAAATTTCTTCATTAAATCTCTGGTGTACTTTGTTTGACTTATGAAGGTTCCATCCTTCAGCTGCTTAACTTGGAGTCCTAGAAAGAATGTCAGCTCTCCCATCATGCTCATTTCAAATTTGCCTTGCATGAGGTTTGAGAACTTATCACACAGCTCTTTGTTTGTGGATCCAAAAATGATATCATCCACATATATTTGAACAAGCAGTATACTCTCCCCATCTTGAATTTTGAAGAGTGTTCTGTCTACTTTGCCTTTGGTGAATCCATTGTCAGTTAGAAATTGAGACAATGTGTCATACCATGCTCTAGGTGCTTGTTTCAATCGATATAGAGCTTTCTTGAGCTTGTACACCTTATCTCCAATGGTTTTCTGCTCAAAACCTGGAGGTTGCTCAACATCGACTTCTTCTTCCAACAATCCATTTAAAAATACACTTTTCACATCCATTTGATATACAATGAAGTTTTTGTGTGCAACATAGGCAAGAAACATCCTTATTGCTTCTAATCTTGCAACAGGAGCAAATGTTTCATCAAAATCTATTCCCTCTTGTTGGCAATACCCTTTGGTTACCAATCTTGCTTCGTTTCTTACCACATATCCTTCTTCATTCATCTTGTTTCTGAAAAACTATTTTGTACCAATAACATTTTGATGGGTTGGTCTCTGCACCAATTCCCATACCTTGTTCCTTTCAAACTGATTCAGCTCTTCTTGCATGGCTTGAATCCAATGTGTGTCATCCAATGCTTGGGACACATCTTTTGGCTCTATTTGGGAAATAAAACAAGTGAACATTGCTTTTTGTTGAGCTCTAGATCTGGTTCTCACACCATCTCTCACGTTTCCAATGACTAATTCTGGTGGATGGTCTCTCAGCCATCTCACATCAGGTTGAAGTAAATCAGCTGGGTTCAGTTGTCTCGCAGCTGTGTTGTCTTGAGCAGCTCTTTCATCATCATTTAGCTGCAGATTTTCCAGCTATCTTTGAGACTCAGTTGTCTCATCTTCATCTTGATTGATTGCTCGACTTGAGCTTCAACATAGGGACTCTTTCGCATAGTCGGTGATTCAACTTATCAGCTAACTCTTCAATGTCTTCTCCATTCACATTAGGTTCATCAAAAACCACATGAATAGACTCTTCTGTGACCATATTCCTATTGTTCAACGCTCTATAGGCTTTACTTTCAGCTGAGTATCCCAAGAAGATACCTTCATTAGCGTTAGCATCAAAAGCCTTTAGATTGTCTTTGCCATTGTTGTGGATGAAACATTTACATCCAAATATTCTAAAATACCCAACATTTGGTTTTCTCCCTGTCCATATTTCATAGGGAGTCTTTGTCAGCTGTCTATTGATCATGCATCTATTTTGAGTATAACATGCAGTGTTTATGGCTTCAGCCCAAATCTTTTAAGTAATCCCTGCTTGGCTAACATGGTTCTGGCAGCTTCCTTGAGTGTTTGTTTCCTTCTTTCTGCTACTCCATTCTGCTGTGGAGTCCTTGCTGCAGATAACTCACGAGCAATGCCATTTTCTACACAATACTGAGTTATTATCCCATTGACAAACTCAGTTCCTCTATCAGATCTTATCTTGATAATGGTTTGACTCTTCTCATTTTGAATTCTCTTCATCACCGAGGTAATTTTACGCAAGGTTTCCTTCTTTTTTTGCACATGAAGATTGTCCATGTATATCTTGAATAATCATCCACCACTACTAAGGTGTATTTCTTTCCACTTATACTGGCTCGTTCAACAGGACCAAATAAATCCATATGCAACAGATGCAATATTCTTGTTGAAGATGGACTAGACTTCTCATTGAATGATGATTTGATCTGCTTTCCCATCTGGCATGCATCACAAACACTTTCCTTCTTGTAATCGAGTCGCAGTCCTTCTACAAGATGACTCCTTGCAAGCTTGTTGATTGTCTTGAAGTTCAGATGACTCAACTTCTTGTGCCACAGCCAACTTGATTCGGCTGTACTCTTTGCTGATAGACAAGTGCTTGGTGCGGCAGTCGACCAGTCTACCACATACATGTTCTTTTGTCTGGATCCTTGCAATACTACTTCATTTGATTCAATATATTTAATTTGGCACACTCCCATATTGAATCCAACATTATAGCCCTTGTCACAGAGTTGGCTGATGCTTAACAGGTTGAAATTGAGGCCTTCAACATATGCAACATCTGTGATTCCTAATCCATTTTTCTTGATGGATCCAGTGCCTCTTATTTCCCCTGGAGCTTAATTTCCTCCAAATATGACTTTTGCGCCTCTAATCTCCTTGAATTTTGACAAATATTTCTTGTTTCCTATCATGTGTTTGGAACAGCCACTATCCATGTACCAGGTTCCTTGGCACTCAGCTGTTCCTTGAACCTGCAATCAAGGAAATTAGTTTTTAGGTACCCATGCTTGTCTGGGTCCTGAGGGGTTAGTGTTGTAAGATGATCCAACCAACCTATAGCCAAATGACTTGACTCTAAGAGGTTGCCATCTATCTGTGCCATAACCATAACTCACTTTGGCAAATTGCTTGGGGGCTTTAGGTTCATACATCTGTCTCTTTTGTCTGTATGCCTGTGTGTGTTTTAGCAATTGCCTTCTTTGGGTAGTTGTGATATTTCTGAGTGTAGTGCCTGGGTGCATATGTGTGCGATGATAGCTCTTTTGCCTTTGGAATGACCTTTCTTTGAGTTCTAGGCCTTTGCCATTTGGGCTTATATTCCATAGGACTTTGTTGATATTTCACATTATTCCAATCAGCTTGGCTTGGGTAGTTTCTACCATTCCCATCATATGTGTTTCTTTGATAAAACTTCTGGAGTTTTTGGTAGCTCTATTTATTCTTCACAGAGTACTTCCTATTTGGAGTTTGCTGAGGAACTCTGCTGGATTTCATCTCAGCTGTCCTCTCAGCATACTCAACTGGCTGTTTTCCTTTTCCTTTGTATCCAAGGCCAGTTTGTTTGTGATTGTGCTTTGGAGTGAATGTGGGTGCAACATTTGGTGTTTTGGATTTTTGAGATGCTTCATTGCTTGAAGATCCTTTTTCCAAAATCACTCTGGGAGTTTGACTGTGTACAAAGGAATTGAATCCTATGCCTGTCTTGTCTCCACACTCTTTTTGACTCATAATAAAGTCATCCAATGATTTGGATGCCTTTGTAAATGATGCAATCACATTTTTGAAATCATTTTACATCTTTTCTATAGCGGCTATCTCTGCTATTAGTTTAACATTCTCAGCCTTCAGCTCTTTATTCTCATCAGCTATGTGACTTAGAGTACTCGACTCCTTAGTCACTTTGTGAGTTTCGCTTTTGAGCTTTCAATTTGTTTTCCTCATTTAATAGTGTGTGTGAGGATTTAATGTGCTCAAAGTCTTTCATCATTTTGCCTAATGAATCATAAAGATCAGTGGGTGATGAAGTGTGTGTGTCACAATCACTATCACTAGAATCTGAGTGAGATGAGTTAGAGTGTACCTCATCTTCTTGGTCAGGTTGATCTTGTTCTTTAGCCATTAGACAGATCATTGCTTCTTCTTCAGAATCACTTGAGTAGTCAGCTTCACTACTTTCTGAGTCTGCTGATTCTTTCGACTTAGCTGTCTCAGCAGTCTCAACAGCCAACATGGCCTTTTTCTTTTCCTGTCTTCTTTCTCTGAAGACTCTTCTTTCTTCTTCATTCCTGTATTTATTGACTACTGGATATGGACAATCAATAGCAAAGTGTCCTGGTTGTCTGCAGTTCCAACACAGGTTTTTAGCTCTCTGATCAGTTCTTTCTGTTCTTGGGTTATCAACTCTCTGATATTCAACCTTTTGATGCTCAGCTCTCTTGGGTGGCCTATCTTCCCTTGACTTGGAAGGAGCTGAATGTCTCTTGGGGATTCACCCTTGTTTCTTTTATAGTTCTTGTTGAAGAACTTGTTGAATCTTTTAACCCTTAGGGCAATTTCCTCCTGGTCAATGGCTTCCTTGACCTAAGCTCTCTTCCCATCCTTGACTAGAAGTGCAGCTGTTTTGGGTACAACTGTCTCCTCTTGATCTTTTCTTCTCAGCTCAAATTCATAGGCTTTGAGGTCTGAGAATAGCTCATGATTGGATATTGTTGTGAGGTTCATTGAATGTCTCAGGGCCATGACCTTCATTTCCCATTCAGCTGGGAGGCTTCTCAGAATCTTCATACACATTTCCTTCTGTGTATATTCTTTCCCAAGTGCTGATAGTTCATTTGTAATTTCAGTGAATCGAGCATCCACCTGATCCAAGGTTTCACATGCAAGCATTTTAAAATTTTCAAATTTTTGTACAGCAACGGACAATTTGTTTTCTTTAATTTGCTCAGATCCTTCACAAATTAAAGTTAATTTATCCTGATTTGTTTTGATTTGACAAGATTTGACTTTGTTGAACATTGCTTTGTCCAAGGTTTTGTAAAGTATGTCCTTGGCCACATTGTCCAAGTTGTATCTTTTTCTATCCTCGTTTGTCCATTCAGTCCTTGGTTTCTCAACTAGGGCTGGTCTTGCTTCAGCAACAACTTCTTCTCCTTCTGGGTTGGGTGATCTCCGTACAAGCGTGTTCACTTTCGTATTTGCAGTGGCCCATCCTCTATCACTATCCATATTTCATCATGTAAAGCGAGATAGATGAGCCAAAGATACGAATTTTCAGTCATCAAATTCCTCAATAGTGAACATAGGAATGCGTGTCAAATTTGCTTCAATGATAATAACTTTCCTGAATAAAAATAGCTTTTGAAAGAGCAAGTGTTAAAAATTTCTTTGAACGATTGGAGATCTAGTTCAAGAACCGATCATGCGGAAGGCTCAATGAACCAACCGCTCGATACCACTTGTAGGTCCCAAGGGTGTGAGTAAGGTTTAGAGGGGGGTTGAATAAACCTTACCAACTTTTCGATTTTAGTCCTTTTTAAAATATTACAGAGTTAATTACACAGCTAAGTCCTTGAGGGACAGCTAAGTTAGTAAATCAGTAGAGTTAGCCACTCAACAGACTTGATAGAGCTGTTGATAGAATAACTCAGTTGTTTAGACTAAACCTTAACTTCATTTGTGATGAGTTTTTCAGCGGAAGACTTAACACCCTTGAATTTGATTTAACTTTGTTTTAAACACTTGGCTTTAACACTTTGTTATTTATCAGTTGGATAGCAAATTATCAGCAGATATAAAGTATGTGCAAGAATGTAAATATGCTGAAATGTAAATGACACAAGTAAATTTTATAGAGGTTTGAAGATGGGGTAATTCTTCTACTCTTCTCTTCTCCAACTCCTGGAGGAATCCACTAAGTAATGATCAGAGTAGAAAGTGGTTATGAGTCTAGAGACAAGTCTTGATCACGGTGACGTGCTCCTTGGACTCGGTCGGAGATGCCTTGGTCACACGGTGGCTTCTCGTCCGGCTAGAAGCTTCTCAGGGCGGGCGCTTGCTTGCTACTCACTTACTTTCTCAAGCTTCTTGGATTTGATCACGAAGCCCTCCTATAACTTGAGATTGGTTCGACCTTGAACCTTCCTACAATCCTCCTTGGAAAGTAAAACCCTTTTGATTCTTCAAAAGTTTCCTCTTCAACAGTTTGAAGTTGTCTTTCCTTCACAGCTTAGTGTTGGATCGATTTCCTTCGAGATTTAGGCTTGACGATTTTGCTTGAATAACTTGAGAATATTTTGCAGATTACAGTTTGAATGTTGCTTGTTATCTCAAGTATGCAAGGTTCAGGTTCACCTTTTCTCAATGTGATTCCTCAGCCTTTTATAGTGTACTTTCAAAAATGCCCGTTGAAGAGAGATATTTGGTTTTCAAAAGTAATTTGTGTTCGTTGGCTTGTCTTGTTGCGATCCTTGATGTTGACATTTTTCGTATTTAATGTTTTGCAAAGATTGCGGCGTCTCTAACACTTGGTGCAGTGCTTTCCATTGGTTTGTTCCTTTTGCACACAATGGAACTAACACTTTATCTCGACAACTTTAACAAAGGTTACTATTCTCGAGTAACATTCTTTACTTTTATCAACGGATTTCATTCGATTGTCTTGACTTGGATCGATCTTTTATTCCCAGGTGACTTGAGTTATCTTCCAATCAATGGATGACTCATCCGTCACTTTAACTTGAGACTTGGCTTCTTGAGTTGACTTGATCGACTCTTCATATACAGATTATCAGCGAGATACTCCTTGATCGAGTCCTTGATCTTCTTTCTTGGCCATACTCAGTTGTTCCTCAGCGTAGTCTTCACTTCAGTCTTCAGTTGACTTCTTGTATTCTCAGGCATAGCTGACTTGACTCAGCTTGTTCAGCCCTATCTATTACAATACAAATTATTAGGAAAATGGGGTGCCAACTTTCTAGTCTAAGTTTTACATGGCATTCATCAAAATCTAAACAATAAATTTCCCAACACACTATTCTCTATCAAAAGGAAAATTTTCAAAATGAAAGCATATCCAATCGCACCCTAAAGATTTCTACCCACTTTTGTGGTTCTTTTACCCAAATACCCTTACACTTTAAATGCAAAAGTAGGTGGGGTCCTATCTCTTTATTTTTTCTCTCTCTACTCCCTTTTTGGATTTTATAAAAAATCTGACTTTTTGGTAAAATTTGTCGAAAGCCTTCAGCAATTTTTATTTTTTAATCCATTTTTCATATTTTTAAAAAATTTTGAGACTTTTAAACAAATTTCCATATTTTAAATAATGGCAAATGTTTAAAAAAGTGTATTTTTTTATATTTTCATATTTAATTTTTTGTAAATTTTTTATTTTAAAATAACTTCGATTCTTTTTTTAGCTTTTAAAACAAATTATCGTGGTTTTTTACATTTTAATATTTAGATTTTAAAATAATTTTGTGGATTTTTTAATGTTTTTTAATAAATTGCAAATATTTATAAATTTTATTGAAACAATTTTCAAAATTAATTGAGAATTTTTTCAGATTTTTCAAATAATTGGGGGCTGGCACGATATGACTCGATATATATATCATAGGGGTGTTTGATAAATGGTTTTATCATGATTTTGATGATTTTGTTTTTATACCAAAACAATGGTTTTAAAGGTTGTCCAAATACTCCTAAATGATTTAAAATGGTTTTAATATTTTTCGTAGTATTTCTTCAAGTTTTATTTTCGACAAAAATTGGACAACACAGTTTAATAATTTTGTATCAATGGGTTTTTACATCCAAACTATGTTTTCAAATGTTGTCTAAATACTCCCGATCGGTCTAAAATGTTTTCACTATTTTTCAGAGTATTTCTTCAAGTTTTATTTTCGACAAAAATTGGACAACACAGTTAATGATTTTGTATCAATGGGTTTTTACATCCAAACTATGTTTTCAAATGTTGTCTAAATACTCTCGATCGGTCTAAAATGTTTTCACTATTTTTCGGAGTATTTCTTGAAGTTTATTTTCGATATAAAATTGGACAACACTTTTGTTTTGAGGTCAACCTGGTCGCCCTATAGGGCAACCCGTACTGAAAGTTGTGCAAAAAGAAAACTTCATGTTTGCGAGAAAAATGAGTGAGGGTGACTAGTCACCCTATAGAGGCGGCGGTGCGTCGACCGGTCGACTATATAGGCGGCCAGACACACGAAGGTTGGTTCAAATTGGCAAACTTCTCTGTTTCGATTTTTTGAAGAGGGTAACCGGTTAGACCCTAGGGTGATCGGTCGGACCCCTCGTCGACCGGTCGCCCTATGGTTTGACAGCAAAATTCTAACCGTTGTGCAGCAGACACCTTTTCCCTAAATTGTGGAATTGATTTCTAACAGCTATAATCTTGATTTTAATTGCAATTTTTTTGTAGATATCATATTCCAAGAGGAGCCTATCAAGTATCAATCATCTCCTATAAATAGAGAAAGATTTGAAGCACAACAACAAGAGAGAACAATTGAGATACAATACAACAAGATACACTTCAAACAAATATTTGTTCTTCATAGTTATTATTCTTGTTGTAATTTTGCCTATCTTATCAGTTTCACATCCTTGAGGTCTAGGCTATTATTGATTACACTTTGCACTCATATTGTAATATTCATTATTGAGTTGTAATCTTGATTTTTGGTCATCATTCAACACAAGACATCCTTGTGAGTATTCTTGTGGTAAGAATACACTTGGGTGATCTAGGTGCTAGGCGTGAGAAGATTGTGGTAATCTTCTTGTTGAGGTGTTGAAGAATTTGGTATTCTTCAAGGTTGAAGATTGTGGTAATCTTCACAAGGTGCCGTTGAAGGAAGATTGTGGTAATCTCCAAAGGGAGATTGTGGTAATCTCCAAAGGTGGTGTTGAAGAAGAGTGTGGTGCTCTTCAAGGTGTTGTAAGTTGAGTTTGTATTAATTTTGGTAATTAATAAAATCTTTTTTCTTTTTGAAATCCATTCCGGATATACTGGGGTGGTAGAGGATTAGACCCTAGGTGGGTTGAACCTCTATAAATCGATGTGTATTGTTTACATTCCGCACCTTAATTATTGTCTTTGAGCTTTCGGTTTGAAAAAGAGGGTAAAATCGAAAAGATGGAGATAATCTATTCACCCTCCCTCTAGATTATCGTAGCCGCTTGGAGTTACAATTGGTATTAGAGCCAAACTCTTTGGCAAGCTCGTTTCACATCGCGAGTGAAGAGGAACGATCGTCGGCTACGAACGAAGCTCATCTTTCCGGCACCTCCACCACCAAGCCACCACTATTTGATTCCAAAAATTTTATATTTTGGAAATAAAGAATGGAATATTATACAAGGTTGCGGGTTTGATATTTGGAACATCGTCATAAATGGAGAATCTATTGCAATGATAGACACACCACACACCTCCAAAGGCTTCAAAGAGCTCAATGATGAAGAGAAGAAAATCATCTCCTTAAACGGTAAAGCTCTCAATATTTTGTATTGTTCATTTACTAATTTGGTATATGAACATATTGTAGGGATTCGATCGGCTCATGGAGTATGGCAAAAATTAGAAGCCATTCATGAAGTATATGCAAATTATAGGAGCAACTAAAAAACATCTACTTCTCAAAGGGATACAATGTCAAATCTAAGGAACAAGCCTCTTACAACTTCCAACTATGAAGAAGTTGAACATTGTCTTATGGGCATCGAAGAAGAAAACGAGGTATGTCTTAAACCCTCTACTTCCTATGATATTGTTGTTCAAAATGATTATAGTGATTTGCAAAATGATTTTGAAGATCTTCAAAATGAATTCCAAAATTTACTTATTAAGTACAAAAATTTGAAAAAGGAATTCAATGTTTTGAAAAATGAAAAGGATAGTTTATTTACTTCCTATGAATTACTATCATGTGGTCACACCACCAAACTTGACAAGGTTAGAAACCTTGAAAAACAAAATAGTACTCTTGTTGAGGATATGAATTGCATGAAAAATGATTTATCAAAATCAAACTTAAGTACCAATAAATTGCCCAATATTGTGAATGTTAATGATTGTGATAGTGAACTTGATCATGAGCCTAATATTGTCAAGCATATGAAAAAGAATCAAGTTCCTATGCATATTAGTGATGTTACTTGCTTTTATTGCGGTAAGAAGGGTCATACGGTAAATACTTGTCGGGCTAGAAATAACTCTAATTATTGTTGGAGACCTAAAAGTCTCAAAGCTATTCCTAAAGGACCCAAGCACTTGAGGGTACCACAAAACAATGTTATATTAGGTACCCGGCGTAATAATAATCGAAGAAAATTCATGCCGCCAAAGAAAACATCAAATGAACATCTCATTTGATCAAAGAAGGAGAAAACAAAGTCAATTTCCAAGAAGAGGATATAATCAAAAATGGGAAAAACACAATCCGTGGAAATGGCAAAGACATCATCAACAAGATGATTTTCCAAGAGAAAGACACTTTCAAAAATGGGAAGGCCACAATGCTTGGAAATGGAGCAATTGGAGAAACCATCATCAACAAGAAGATTTTCAAAAGGGAAGATACCATCAACAATGGGAACGGCACAACCCATGGAAATGGCAAAATTGGTAAACCGTATCTCCCTATTTAAATATGCATTTTATTTTTGCATGTTCTTATTTGTGTTTAAATTGCAAAATGAGTTTTAAAATTTATAAGGTCTTCTATATATATTTATGTGTTTTTAAAATACTTTGAAAAATGAGACCTTACATGTTGTGGACTTACTTAGACTTATATGTTTTTATCTCTTATGGATTTTTATAGCATTAGCATTGTTGTGATATCTCTTGTTGCTTAGTCTATACATGTATTATTGTGTTTGTGCAAAATTTGGTTTAAGAATTGTGTAGGATTTACATATCTCTCTATATATGGTTATCTACTCGTAATATATCAAGAGAAACATGAACTATCGAGGTACGCTCATTATTGTTATTCATCTCATAGACTCGATACATGTTGTGCCATATGCCTATGTGCTTATTTTATACAAGTGCCATTAAGAGGATGTTTTGATTTTTGAGAAGGCATTATTTAACATAGCTTGTTTTATCCAAGATTTTTAAAGGATTATATTTTGTTTTGATAAAAAAAATTGATCTTCTAGTTATGCATTTTTTTGCACATATAAATGCCGTTATTCTTGGATGCTTATGTCAAAGCTCTTGTTCATATGATTCTTGTGATTGAGGTCTCAACTATGTGCTCTCGTATTTTCATATTTCAAAAGAGACCTTATATAGCTTTCTATAAGCTTATTTGAACTTACATGGTGTAGTATATTCTTGATGATTTTCTTTAAGCATAGTATGTGTTACTTGCTACAGTGTCTCTATCATTCGATATTACTATGCTCTTGTGCAAGATTCTTTGTTGAAGATTTTGCAGAAATTTTTGGTATTTTGGAACAAGTTTAAGGAACAAGGCAAGGTTAGTAGCCTAAGGGTATTGTCAAGAAGAAGGTAATGATTTTGATGTAATATTTGCACTCATAGCACATTTAGAAGTTATTTGCACTTTACTTGCCCATTCTTGTTTTGAGAAAATTTCAATATTTACCAAATGGATGTTAAATCCAATTTTCTAAATGGTTTTATTCAAATAGAAGTCTATCGGAGTTTAAAATTTTTAGGTCAAATGATTTTTATAAAAAGGCCTTGTACGGTTGATACAAGTACCTCGTATATGGTTTGATAGACTTAGCTATTTTTGCAAAATAATTTTACAAAAGGTAAAGTTGATACTACACTTCTTGTTTTGAAAAAAGGCAAGGTTGTTTACTTGTGCAAATTTATGTTGATAATATTTTTGGTGCTACTAATGAATATTTGTGCAAGATATTTTTCCAAGTCAATGCAAGGTGAACCTAAGATGATCATGATGAGGGAAGCTCAAATTTGATCATCGGAATTCAAGTTCAATGCCAAGAAGGTGATTATATTCCACACTCAAAAGAAGAAGTGAGGCATTGAAGAAGAAAGAACCATTTCAACCTATATGGCCACAAATGTGAAAATTGACAAAGGTTGAGGTAGGCATGATTGACAAACGAATTCGAGGTATGTTTATTCATTTATTACTCCTTAGACTCGACATTCTATATGCCTTACGTCTATATGCTCGACTTGAAAAACAATCCCAACGAATCTCATTAAAGTGCCGTTAAATGAGATTTTCAAAGGCACTTCTTCTTATGACTTGTTCATCTAAAGTTTTAAAATGTTATTATTTTTCGGGATAACAAGTCCGGTGACAATGATTTTTCAAAATATGGTTCGTCATAATCGAACTAAACATATTGAGATTCGATATTTTTTCAAAGGGATTGCATGTTTAACAAAAACTTGAGATGTGTTTAATTCCGTCTCAAGGATAACTCGCGGACTTTTTAGTCGCTCACCGCCGAGTATTTTATCTCATTTTGAGCTTGATTATGACATAATGTATATTGAATGAGGTCTACGTTTGCATTTTGCACGTTTTCAAAATTTAGGGGCGAAAAATCGGATTTTTGGATCAAATTTCGGACTTTCAAAATAGAACAGAACCAGTGGGTTGCCAGGGCAGGGGCCGACCGGTTGCCCACTAGCTAGATTGGTCGCCCTATGCCCTGACCGGTCGCGCACTGCATAATTTGGTTAAAACCGTCTCTATTATTGCATTTTGGCATTTTGATGTTTTTCTTCCCCATTTCGACCTCTTTGACATTTTCACACGCAATTCACTTCAAATGTATTTTGTTGCATAAAATTCATATTTTGGGGATTACCTAGCTCGATTATCATCATCATTGCTCGTCTTTACCGATTGAATGGTAAGAATTCTACTCCTTTATCTCAATTGGGTGGAACCCTTGAGAAAATGCCAATGTATTGATTTTTGTTGGAGTTCTTGCATATTTACGTTGTGAATAATGATTGTTGTTGGATGATGTTTGTAAAATTGCTTTTGGTGATGAAAAACTTGGCTTGATTACATTTACAAGGGCTATATACATAGTTTTTATTTTTTGACACCCGCCAAGTGTTCGATAAAACGTTTAAATGAAAAACTCATCACCTACATGATTCTCTCGATTTCAAAAGTCTTATATATTTATAGAGATCATGTTTTGCAAATCAAATGAGTCTTCATAAGCTTCTTCAAGTCGTATGATCGACTTTTCCCTCCCATTTGGCCTATAAACTTCATTGTTTAAATAGCTCGATACATCGGTTTAGTTGCGCACTTTGATATGATTATATGATGTTTTTATCGTGCTAACATTCTTTTTGATGATTCCAAAGGGGGAGAAACAGGTTATAAGCTTATTAGCTCATAAAAGCTAAAATAAGCTCGAGAAAGAAGCTATAAGCTATGGCTTCTAAAAGCCATAAGTTATGGATTATATTTAGTCCATTTGTTGTATTATGGACTTATATACTTGTCTAATGATGTTTTGTTGACAGGGGGAGTTTATAAGCTCTTGTACTTAAGACTAATATGTAAAAGCTAAGCTTTTAGCTTGTGGATGATTGCTTTTACATTACTCTTGTCGTGCATATTGATAGGGGGAGCTTTTGCTATATATGTTTCATATCTCTACTCCCATCCTTGTGATTATATTGCGTGGAATGTTGTCGCTCACAACGGAAAGTTTCTTTTAACCGGTAAAATTGTTTTGTTTTCAAAATCGACCTCGTTAAAATTGTTTTGGTTTGTAATCATCAAAAAGGGGGAGATTGTTTGATAAATGGTTTTATCATGATTTTGATGATTTTGTTTTTATACCAAAACAATGGTTTTAAAGGTTGTCCAAATACTCCTAAATGATTTAAAATGGTTTTAATATTTTAGGAGTATTTCTTCAAGTTTTATTTTCGACAAAAATTGGACAACACGATTAATGATTTTGTATCAATGGGTTTTTACATCCAAACTATGTTTTCAAATGTTGTCTAAATACTCTCGATCGGTCTAAAATGTTTTCACTATTTTTCGGAGTATTTCTTGAAGTTTATTTTTGATATAAAATTGGACAACACTTTTGTTTTGAGGTCAACCGGTCGCCCATAGGGCAACCCGTACTGAAAGTTGTGCAAAAAGAAAACTTCATGTTTGCGAGAAAATGGTGAGGTGACCGGTCACCCTATAGGCGGATCGGTGGCGTCGGCCGGTCGACCTATAGAGCGGCCGGTACTGCACTCAAGGTTGGTTCAAATTTGCAAACTTCTCTGTTTCGATTTTTTGAAGAGGGCAATCGGTTGGACCCTAGGGTGATCGGTCGAACCCCCCGTCGGCCGGTCGCCCTATGGTTTGACAGCAAAATTCTAACCGTTGTGCAGCAGACACCTTTTCCCTAAATTGTGGAATTGATTTCTAACAACTATAATCTTGATTTTAATTGCAATTTTTTTGTAGATATCGGATTCCAAGAGGAGCTATCAAGTATCAATCATCTCCTATAAATAGAGGAAGATTTGAAGCACAACAACAAGAGAGAAAAACTGAGATACAATACAACAAGATACACTTCAAGCAAATATTTGTTCTTCATAGTTATTATTCTTGTTGTAATTTTGTCTAGCTTATCACTTTCACATCCTTGAAGTCTAGGCTATTCTTGATTACACTTTGCACTCATATTGTAATATTCATTATTGAGTTGTAATCTTGATTTTTGGTCATCATTCAACACAAGACATCCTTGTGAGTATTCTTGTGGTAAGAATACACTTGGGTGATCTAGGTGCTAGGTGTGAGAAGATTGTGGTAATCTTCTTGTTGAGGTGTTGAAGAATTTGGTATTCTTCAAGGTTGAAGATTGTGGTAATCTTCACAAGGTGCCGTTGAAGGAAGATTGTGGTAATCTCCAAAGGGAGATTGTGGTAATCTCCAAAGGTGGTGTTGAAGAAGAGTGTGGTGCTCTTCAAGGTGTTGTAAGTTGAGTTTGTATTAATTTTGGTAATTAATAAAATCTTTTTTCTTTTTGAAATCCATCCCGGATATACTGGGGTGGTAGAGGATTAGGCCCTAGGTGGGTTTAAATTGACGTGTGTTGTTTACATTCCGCACCTTAATTATTGTCTTTGAGCTTTCGGTTTGAAAAAGAGGGTAAAATCGAAAAGATGGAGATAATCTATTCACCCCCTTCTAGATTATCGTAGCCGCTTGGACTTACAAGGGGTGTGTGTATTTGGAGTGGAGTGTACACGTTATATAATGTATCCACGATATAAAATTATTTATATGCACGATATACAATGCATGCCCATATATATTGCACGATATACAATGCACGATATGCATGCACAATATGCATGCATGATACAATAAATGATATATACATTACAATTCATGCATGCACGATATGCATGTAATGATGCACGATATGCATGCAATGATGCATGATGCATGATGCACGATTTGATGAATGATGCATGATGCATGCAATGCACGATATGAGGAATGATGCATGATATGATGAATGATGAATGATGCATGCAATGCACATATGATGAATGATGCACGATATGCATGCAATGATGCACAATATGTGTTTGGTTTACATAAGGCACGATATGACACGATATGTGTACACTATTTTATGCACAGGGGTGTGTGTATTTGGGGAGGAGTGTACACGATATTCAAGGAAAATATTAATTACATCAGTATTTTGGTCAAATTGGGTAGAAAAGAGTTTTCTTGTGTTGATGGGTAGAAAAGAGTACCCACTATCCATAGTGGGTACTTAAAAAATTCTCCCATTCTTTAATTGTAGTCTTTGTAGCTTCTATAGTATTGGATTAAGGAGTGGCCGCTCAAACTCTAATCATTAATGGCAAAAACTTGTGTAAGATGGTCGCACGGTGCGACAAGTGATACTTTTGATGTAAAACGTGATACTTTTGATATTTTTTACACTAAAAGTATCACTTTTTATACTAAATGTGCAATTCATCGCACCGTGCAACTCTCTTACAAGACCCATGCTCATCATTAATGGTCTTTCACTACTCCCATTTCTAATTATATTTTTATGTAAAAAAACATTGATCGAATGTGATTGACTGATTGGTGATTTGAAAAGTAAAATATATTGAATAGATTATTTGTGATATGAAATTATAGCAATCATAAAAACAATTACATCAAACGTCCTTTGTTGCTTGTCTCTTTTGTTTTGATTTTCTTCCTTTTAATTGTCAGGTTTGTGACCTTTGTTGTCACCATTGTTAGATCCTAATTTCCTTTTGCTCGTCCTTTGTTACATGTTCTTTGAGATTAATATATTTCTATAATTTCGGAAAAAAATAGATGTGATTGTTTTTAGTGAAATTATATTTGCGTGATAAAAAAAAGTGAATAGCTTATTTTTTGATAGAAATTAATGAACAATCGAATATACATTTTGTTGGAATTAGTTTTGGTAAATTGAGTGTTGACACAATTTTGACCAAATATTTAAGTGGTTTTTATTAGTGAAAAATAGAATTAAATTATTTGTAAAAATTCTACAAAGAGAGCAGATGAGAATAACATTTGAAATTTCTCAAAACCAATTCCGTGTGAATGAGAAATTAATGCTAGAAGTTAGTCACTTAAAATTAGAAAATGGTATGGAAAATGGAAAATGTGGGGAAGGAGAAATGCTCCATCCCACATAGGAAGAGAAGGCAAAGTTTGCTCACTTTATAAATCCCAAGTTGGACTTATGGGTTTGGGCCCTTGGGGGCACCCAAGTTTTTAAAGAGGTGAGGACCTACATACTTGTGGGTTTGGTTCAAAGCACACACGCGCACGCGCCGCCGCCCATCTGCTGGCTCAGCCCGGCCCGGGTCGTGGGCTTGGGCTTCAAGGCCCTTATTCTTTTTGGACCAAAAACCTTTAAAATTAGTTAATTAATTAATTAAAGAATTTCCAACTGAAGTGTTCGCAACCAAGCACGGGCACATGCACGGGCCGTGCGCTAGGTCGTGCGTCGATGCGAACATCTGGACAAATGCACCTGTTCGAGAAACCAGTGCATCGTTTGGCTATAAACATGTCTTTTCGAGCCAAAAGACATGATCTTTCCGTACTGGCACCTGATGCCAATAAATAAGAACCCCTGCAGATGAAAAACAACACGAAATTATCAGCCTAAAATCGAGTCATTTGCATTACAACATATTGACATTCCTTCCCATTCAAAGCTTGAAAGTTTCAAACACTCCCTGTTGTTCGCTGTAGTTTCGATTTTACAAGTGCTGTAAAATTGAACAGAAAAGACATTTTATCTTAGGGACGAGCGCCGAAACCGTAAGCACTTAGTATATGGGACATTTTTGTCTTGCGGAGACTGTATCTAATACAAGCCTCGACTAAGCCAAAATTTTCCAAACACTGAGCCATTTTCTGAAACAGTAAACCTTCATTTATCCAACAATCGCAAGACAAAAATCTACGTTTCTGTTTCAAGACGATGGCTTCAGTTTCGTTCACTTCGATGGCTGCTGCACCTACTCACGGTGAAAAGCCGCCCAAGTTCTCCGGCGTTGACTTCAAACGCTAGCAACAGAAGATGTTGTTCTACCTCACTACTTTGGGTATGTCCCATTTTCTGAAGGAGGACCCCTCTACCGTTGGCGATGAAGAATCCGACAACCAACGGAGAAACGATGTGGATGCATGGCATAATAGCGATTTTCTATGTCAGAATTACATTTTGAACGGGCTAGACGACACCCTCTATAACTTCTATAGTTCGTTTAAAACGTCCAAAGAGTTGTGGGAATCTTTGGAGAAGAAATATAAAACAGAAGATGCCGGCACAAAAAAATTTGTTGTTGGCAAATTTCTGGAGTACAAAATGGTTAACACCAAGACGGTAATCAGCCAAGTCCAAGAAATTCAGATCATACTTCACGATTTAGTATCTGAAGGGATGATTCTGAATGTGTCCTTTCAAGTAACTGCAATAATCGAAAAATTGCCGCCATTTTGGAAGAATTTCAAGAACTACCTCAAGCACAAGCGCAAAGAGATGGGGCTTAAGGATCTATCATTCGGCTTTGGATTGAGGAAGACAACCGAAAATCCAAAGTGAAGTCCAATAAGTCTGGAATGGAGGCCAAGGCCAATTTTGCTGAATCGAGCACTAGCAAGAAACACAAGCATTCCGGAAAAGACAATGGAAAGGCCAAGAAATTCAAGGGGAATTGCTACAACAGTAGCCAATCGAACCACATGGCCACGGATTGCCGACACCCAAAAAAGGGCAATCAAAGTGGCAACCAACAAGCCAATGTGACGGAGCACAAGTCTATTCCAATAGATATGTCGGAGCTCGATCTCACCGCCGTTGTGTTTGAAGCCAATATGGTGGATAACCCAAGGGAGTGGTGGATAGATACCGGGGCTACTCATCACATTTGTGCCGACAAGGAGATGTTCTCCTCTTACACTCCGATAAATGGAAGGAAGGTTTTCATGGAAACTCTTCGACTACCAACATTGTGGGGCTTGGCAAGGTTATGCTCAAGATGACTTCTGGAAAGGAGCTTACGCTTGTGGATGTGCTGAATGTCCCGGATATCTGCAAAAATTTGGTTTCCAACCTTTTGCTTAGTAAGGTCGGGTTTAGACTAGTGTTTGAGTCCGACAAGTTTGTAATGACCAAGAAAGGTCAGTTTCTTTGTAAGGGCTACCTTGATAAGGGGCTCTTTAAGATGTCTGTAATGTCTATTTTCTGCCAAGAGGCGAAGAATAAAACTATTACTTCTGTTTACTTGTTGGATTGTTCTAATTTATGGCATGATAGATTAGGACATGTAAACTTCAACATAATTAAAACATTAGTGAATCTGGAATTAATACCTACGTTGAAAACCGATTCACAAGACAAATGCGAGATTTGTGTTAAAGCAAAATTGGCCAAAACACCGTTTCATTTGGTAACGATAAGTACCAAACCTCTCAAGTTAATTCATACATATGTGTGTGATTTAAAACTTGTGCAAAAAGTACTTTATAACGTTTATAGACCATTGCACAAGATATTGCTATGTATATCTTTTGAAAAGCAAAGATGAAGCTTTCGTAGCTTTTAAAACTTATAAGAATGAAGTTGAAAATCAGCTTAATTTGAAAATTAAGATGATTTGAAGTGATAGAGACGGAGAGTTTGAAGAATTTTGCTCAGAAGCGGGTATAATTCATCAAACGACTGCTCCCTACTCACCTCAATCAAATAGAGTTGCAGAACGCAAAAATTGTACTCTTAAGGAGATGATGAATGCGATGTTGATAAGTTCTGGCTTATCCCAAAACTTGTGGGGGGAAGCCATACTTTCTGCAAACTACATTCTTAATAAGATCCCACACAAAGGTAAAATCGAAACTCCATATGAGTTATGGAAAGGACATAAACCGTCATATAAATTGTAACACCCTATTTTTTGAAATGTGATTTTTAGCGTTACTAAAATATAAAAACTATATTTTACTATATCAATTTTTTTTCTAAAACAAATATGTACTGCAGCGGAAACATAAATTAAAATAGGTTGAACATAAATGAGAAATCCGAAGATCCATAGCATTGAAGAATGAAAATGCAACATTCGTTGTTTCATAAAATTAGAATAACTAAGGTCGCTAATAGGAAATAATGATAACGTAAACTAGTTTTCTCCCTAAGATGCGAATACTAATAAATAGAAAAAAATTCATTGGCTTCCCCTTCATCGGCTCCGCACCCATCCGGATAATCTGAAAAAAATTAGTAATAGGGGGATGAATAACACATATTCAGTAGGGATTCTAACTGTTTAAATTATATATAGACTTGCATAATTTAACAAATTCAAGCACATATACTTTGCCATTTGGCCGAAGCCATACTTTGCCATTTGACCGAAGCCATACTTTGCCATTGGCCGAAGCCTACTTTGCCATTTGGCCGAAGCCTACTTTACCATTTGGCCGAAGCCATACATAAATAAATACAGATTATTCATATATAAGATGCACATCAAGTTCAAGAATTATAATTACATTGTTAAACATAGAATTCAGGAAATTATACATGACATATTTAATAAAAACAATTAAACTTTGCACTTAAAAAGTGTAAATAAAAATCCCTACCTCAAATACAGTTGATAGTCGTACGAAGCTTGGAGTTAGAAATCCTAAACGTCTAGTTCTTCGTCACCTACAATAAATATTAGTATAATTAAGTGATTGAAAATAAGTCCCAACTCTAATTCAAAATATAAGTGCTTGCGTAATAAGTTAGGGCTCCTAATAGGTGAGATTTAGCCAAAAACATTAAGTTTCGGGGCAAATTCGAGAGAAATCAAAAATAAATTTGGGATTTTTGGACCAAATTGAAAAAGGATGGGGTTGAAATGAAATTTTTAGAAATTTTAATTAGTCCCTGGGGCCAAAATATAATTTCTAAAAATTAAACAGGACTTGGGGGTTTAAACTGACAAGATCAGGGGCTAAATTAAAAAATTTCTGAAACACTGATTGAAACCTTAAGGGACCAAACGAAAAAAAAAGAAATTAACATTAGGTCCAAATCTTAATCTAATTCCCAAAAAAACTCATCCTTGCCATGCTTTTACACATTCACACACACACACACATACACTTTATACGTACACACACAAACACACTCACCTCACCACCGAACACACACACACACACACACTACGGCATACACACACACACCACAAACACACACACACACTACGTCACCCACACACACACCACAAACACACACACTACAGCACATTCACAAACCACGAACACACACACACACCACGAATACACCTGCAATTTTTTTTTTGAACCTTCGTCATCGAACATCCGTATAAAATAAAAATCTTCACTGGAGAAGATGAATTAACTTCAGGGATTATATACATATAACTCTATATGTATCAACTTTTATTAAAAAAAACCAATTGAAAATAGGGAAAGAACAACTAACTTGGAGTGGTGTGCTATGGGGAAGAAGAATGGCTAAGATGACAAAATATTTTGTTTCTTCTGCTGCTAAGTACCGGATTGCTTTTGAGAGTTGGGGGGTTGGAGGACTAATAAAATGAACTGCTGAAATACGTGGGTTTGAGAGTGGGAGGATTTGGTGGGATACAAACTTATCTAAAAGAGTTTTGAAAAAAATATAACTCTTTAATCACATTAATAACTTTATTACTAAAAAAACAATATATATATATATATTAGATATAAAAAAATTATGATAAATTTTATATTTTTAATGGAATAAATAAATAGGTAATTAGTAAACAAATAAATTATATATAAATATCGGATATTACATAAATACCTCAAAGTGTGGAGGTGTTTGGCTAAAGTCGAAGTACCTAAGCTGAAACAAGTTAGAATCGGTCTGAAGACGATCGATTGTGCTTTCATTGGATATACTAACAATAGTAGTGCATATCGTTTTTTAGTGCACAAGTCAGCAATTCCTGATATAAAGGAAGGTATGATCATTGAATCAAGGAATGTTGTATTCTTCGAGAATATATTTCCGAACAAAGAAAGGAAAGAAGAAAGTTCGAGTAAACGGACTTATGAAACTGCAAGGTTACCTCAAAGTGATGATGAAAAGGAACCAAGACGCAGTAAAAGGACAAAAGTAGCTAAGTCTTTTGGTCCTGATTTTCTAACTTATATGTTAGAAAACTAACCTAGAACTATTCAAGAAGATTTGTCTAGTCCGGAAGCTCCTCTCTGGGAAGAAACTATCAATAATGAAATAGATTCCATCATGCAAAATCACACTTGGGAGTTAGTTGATCTCCCACCGGGTTGTAAACCTTTGGGATGCAAGTGGATCCTTAAAAGGAAGTATAAAGCAGATAGATCTATAGATAAGTACAAAGCCCGTTTGGTAGCTAAAGGGTTTAAACAAAAGGAGGGATATGACTTTTTCGATACATATTCTCCTGTTACATGGATTACGTCCATTCGTGTTCTCATTGCTATTATAGCCTTGCATAACCTTGAGGTACATCAAATGGACGTTAAGACTGCCTTCTTGAATGGTGAGCTTAAAGAGGAGATCTATATGGAACAACCCGAGGGATACGTTGCTCCCGGTCAAGAGCGAAAGGTGTGTAAACTTGTTAAGTCACTTTATGGACTAAAACAAGCACCTAAGTAATGGCATTAAAAGTTTGACTCGACTATGAAGTCAAACGGTTTCAAGATCAATAAATATGACAAGTGTGTCTACATTAAAGGTACTACAAATGATTACGTTATAATATGCCTTTATGTAGATGATATGTTGATTATGGGTAGTAGTCATGATTTAATCGTGAATACTAAGAACATGTTAAAGAAGAACTTTGACATGAAAGATATGAGATTATTTGATGTTATATTAGGGATTAAAATCTCTAGAACTTCAGATGGAATTGCCTTGTCACAATCCCATTATGTCAAAAGCATACTTAGAAAGTTTAATGCTTTTGATAGTCCTCCGGCTAAGACACTTGTAGATCTAAGTCTACACTTGGCCAAGAATAGAAGCGAACCAGTTTCTCAGATGGAATATGCAAGGGTAATTGGCAGCCTGATGTACTTAACGAATTGTACACGTCCAGACATTGCATATTCAGTGAGTAAGCTAAGTAGGTTCACAAGTAACCCAAGTACGGATCACTAGAAAGCCGTGACAAGGGTAATTAGATATTTAAAGTATACCATGAACTATGGAATACTTTATACGAGATATCCAGCAATATTAGAAGGATACTGTGATGCCAATTGGATATCATACACAAAAAACTCCAAGTCCACAAGTGGATATGTTTTCACAATAGGCGGAGGAGCAATGCCGTGGAGGTCTTCTAAGCAGACGTGCATAGCTCGATCCACTATGGAATCCGAGTTCATTGCTTTAGATAAAGCTGGAGAAGAAGCAAAATAGCTTAGAAACTTCTTAGAGGATATTCCTTGTTGGAATAAGCCAGTGCCTGCTGTTTTGATACATTGTGATAGTCAATCAGCAATTGGAAGGGCACAAAGTAGTATGTATAATGGTAAGTCTAGACATATACGTCGAAGACATAATACTATTAGACAGTTGATTTCGAATGGGGTTATTTTGGTTGACTACGTGAAGTCAAAGGAAAACCTTGCGGATTCGCTTACAAAAGGTATAAATTGAGATCAATTGTATAAATTGTTAAGGGGAATGAGTTTAAAATCCACAAACTAAAGAATGTTCATAGTGGCAACCCAACCTTGTGAATTGGAGATCCCAAGACCTTGGTTCAATGGGGCAACTAAGTTATGAATGTTCAGCTGAATACTTGGAAAATGTGTTAGCTCATTCCCGAAACTTCCAAGTGAATGTAAACCTGCTGAATGTGGTGAGGTTAAGTTTAAGACTTTTAATAATTCCTATACCGAAAGGTGGAGTATGGCAGGATACTCTTCAATAGGAGATCACCGATATACATGAGAAGTAATGGCCGCTTCAAAGAAACACTTATGAATCTAAGATATGGTCCATGGCGAAATAGACACAACGTGAGAACAACAAGTGTTAGAATTATTATTGTGTAAGTACTATTGTCTCGGTTTACACAAACAGTTGAGTAGTTCAAGACATCGCGTCACTAAGCAGCTAGTAAATCCAATAGTATTTTACTAAGGAAGGTTCAAAGCCACAAGCTACCTATCAAGATGCAATAACAGTTCACCGAGACTTTCAAGCGAATCTGCATACACGCATGCATTAATTTCATTCATGTGGGGGATTATTGGAATTAGTTTTGGTAAAATGGGTATTGACCCGATTTTGACCAAATATTTGTAAAAATTCTACTAAGAGAGTAGACGAGAATAACATTTGGAATTTCTCAAAACTAATTCCGAGTGAATGAGAAATTAATGCTAGAAGTTAGCCACTTAAAACTAGAATATGGTATGGAAAATAGAAAATGTGGGGAAGGAGAAATGCTACATTCCACATAGGAAGAGAAGGCAAAGTTTGCTCACTTTATCAATCCCAAGTTGGACTTATAGGTTTGGGCCCTTTGGTGCACACCCAAGTTTTTAAAGGGGTGGGGACCTACATACTTGTGGGTTTAGTTCAAAGCACGCGCGCGCCGCCGCCCGGGTCCAAGTCGTGGGTCGTGGCTTGGGCTTCAAGGGCCTTATTATTTTTGGACCAAAAACCTTTAAAATAATTAATTAATTTTTAATTAATTAATTAAAGAATTTCAATGAAGTTTTCGTAATCAAGCACGGGCGCACGCACGGCCCGTGCGCCGGATCGTGCGTCAAGTCAAAACTTTGCACTTCGTTCGCAACCAATCAGGGCACACGCACTGGACGTGCGCTAGGTCGTGCGTCGATGCAAACATCTGGACAGATGCACCTGTTCGAGAAATCAGTGCATCTTTTGGCTATAAACATGTCTTTTCAAGCCAAAAGACATGATCTTTCCATACGGGCACCTGATGCCTATAAATAAGAACCCCCTGCAGATGAAAAACAACACGATATTATCAGCCAAAAATCGAGTTATTTGCATTACAACATATTGACATTCCTTCCCGTTCAAAGATTGAAAGTTTCAAACACTCTCTGCTGTTCGATGTAGTTTCAATTTTGCAAGTGTTGTAAAATCGAACATAAAAGTCATTGTATCTTAGGGACGAGCGCCAGAACCGTAAGGACTTAGTATACGGGGCATTTTTGTCTTGCGGAAACTGTATCGAATACAGGCCTCGACTAAGCCAAATTTATCCAGACACTGAGCCACTTTCTCAAACAGTAAATATTCATTTATCCAACACATTTTTGGAGAGAAGTGCAAAAATAATATTTAACAAATAAGAATAAAATTGAGAATGTCATTAGATATAAGATGAAAATATAATTGTGAAATTGATTTAATAATTTGTTTAGTAAAATAGTAATTGGATGTGTGATTGATGATTGAGAAAGTAAGATTAATGATTTATAAAAGAAAGTGAGTGACTGATTGCATTTAAAAAAAATCACAAATCAATATTGGGATAAAAAAATTCTTCAGCGTCCTCTTTTAAAATAAGAATCCTTAGCGAAAATTTTACAAAAAAGTTTCAAAGCAACCAAAACCTAACTTACTCCCTCCATTTGGATTTTGACTTTTGAGCCAATGTTTTCAAAATCGGACCGAACCGACCGATCCAACTGGTTTAACCGGGAACCGGTCCCAAGACCGGTTCGATTTTATATTCAGCCCGAATCACAATTAACCCAGCTTGACCCGGTAAAAACCGGACGAAAATTGGAAATCAGAACCTATTTTTGACCCGGGTCAATTGCTTCTTCTCTTTCCAGATTTTTGAAGGAAAAAATCAAAAAAGAGGGGAAAAAATAAGGTAATTGATTGAATGAGGAGTCTCAAAAATAAGGAAAACTAAATCTTAGTCTCTTTCTTGATTCTTTCACGATCTCACTTTGCAATTTGCACTACGTTTCTGTTTTTGCTTTCTGGCTTTCTGCTTCAAGCCTTCAACGTTCAGTTTCATTAATCTTCCTTTCGGCTTCCTCCCCAGGCTTCGTTTTTTTTTTCATTCCCCAAGTAAGTTTTGTTTAATATGTATAATACTTTATTCTCCTACTTATATTATATTGCATATAATTATGTTTGTGGTTATGAATTGAGCTATATGTAGCCTGATTATCAATTAATCATAAACTTTTGATTTTTTTTTTTTTTTGATTAGAACTTTAGAAGCAAAAAACAAAGTGAAACTGATTAAAAAAACATCATATGTATACATGTATGACTACAAATAATTTGTATACATACATATATATTAACCAAAATAATATGATTACAATAATTTTTACATATATTTGGTACAGGAACAAAGAAATGAAAATTAAATCCTCATTGGTAACTAGAAAAGAATTATAGAAATGAAAAAACAATATTAAAGAAAAAGTTGAAGTTTGAAGAATTTTCTGTAGATAATTATACTCAATATATTGTATATACATGATCAAATATGACTACAATGTTCATTTAGTATGTAAACTGATTTTAATATTTAAAGTTTATGAACCACAAAATCGCCATTTGATGATTTTGGTTAATAAAGATTATGGAAAAAAATGATCACATGGATATATTATGCTTGATTTTAAATTATCATTTTTATGTCAAGCTTCTTATCCATGGACATATAATATACTATATTCCTTTTTTATTTCTTTTGTAGCATAATGGATGTAACGCCCCAGTTTTCAAAATACAGGAGTAATTTAATTTAATAAGAAAGCGCATTTAAAAGCTTATGAATAAGACACATCTCAATAGTAAGCGGAATCATTTTATTAATAAACCCCAAATAATTCCTGACTTTTTCGCTGCGTTACTCTGATTTCATAAAATATATTCTAATTATAAAATTTTGCGTCCAAATAAACAAAAGTACTTTAATTCAAACCCAGACAATAGTCATCCAAAAATAAAATAGTAACTAAAAGTCCGTTAACAAAATAAAATATTCCTAAAGTTATAAAATAAATAAAATTATTGACTTGCATCTACCGCCTCCAATCCTCGCTCAGACTCCTCAACCTGAAAAGTGTTAATAAATATGGGGTGAGCTTTCAACTTGCTCAATGGGGATACATTTGTCATAATTAAATACAACTATAGGCATAGTCATAAACATTCAATATGTACTTTAACTTTTATTTTGACTGGCCAGTTACTTTATAGTACTACGGGTTCATCCCGAGGATACTTTTGATCCCGTACCTTCTTACAGCCCCTGACTAAGAACTGCGGGTTCACCTCGAGGATGCTTTTGATTCCGGACCTTCTTACAGCCCCGGACTAATTATAACACTGCGGGTTCACCCCGAGGATACTTTTGATCCCGGACCTTCTTACGGCCCCTGGCTAACATGATTTATTTTATTCCACATTTCACATAAATGAATACACATATACGAAGTATTTAAAAATGACAAATAATAAGTTAATAGAAATATCCCCATCTCGAAACTTTGCTTGAAAAATAGTGAATGATTTGATGCAATATCCCTATTGAACTTCTGAACACGCCATCCTCGTCGCCTAACATGGATATATATACATCTTAGTTCCTAGAAGTTAAAACTTAAGTATTAACCTCGATATCGGAAGCACTAAAATAACATTCTTGGAAGCTCACGGTATATTCCTAAGATTTAGGGTTCAACTTGGTAGGTTTGAACAATACTAAATCTCTGCGCAGTTTGGATAGAATAATATTTTCTCATAAAACATTGACTGTAATTATTCAACATTTTTATAGTTTATAATAGATTCAAAAATAGATATCATATAAAAATTTCACAAAGATTTGATATGTTTAGCTATGGGTTTTGAATTTGAGAAATTGAAATTGATGTAACACAAAATCCTGCACAACTATGGAAGAAAATTCATATTTAAATAAATATAGTACTATAGGATCTATAATTTTAACTACTTATAATAAACATACCATAGTATAACATATCCAAAATAATAATATTTAAAATTCGTTAACCTTAGGTTTTGAATTTCGTAAACTGAACCTTTTGTCATAGCTAAAATTGTAATATTTTGGAAACTAGTTAATATTTAAAATAAATATAAGTCGGAATGATCTGATATTTTATCACAAGGAAGTATATATTATTACATAACAAATCAAAAATTCAGGTATTTTTAAGGTCTTTATATATGGTTTCTTGAATTTGTAAATAAAAAACAGAGTATATTCAAGATTTGAAAAGCGTGAATGCGAATTTTATATAAAATAAAATACAACTTAAACATATATGAAAATTTAACTGAATATTATACACATATGATAAAATAACATATGAAAATTTCACGAATTTTGGATATGTATAAGTAGGGTTTTGGATTTTCTAAAATGAAAACAGAGAACAATGTAAACTCTCGCATCTTAGTTTAAAAATTCAATAACTACAAAAGTACTCATCGGATTAGCATGAAATTTTAACTGTACGATAAAAACATCATGAAGAATAACATATTAAAATTTCATAAAAGTATGAACAATATAGATTGGGTTTCGAAATTTATAAGAAAATTATCTTAAGAATTGATAATGAAATAGGGAAGGCAATTGAGGAATCATGGCATTGAAGAAAAACTTCGTCGTGGTTGTGTGGTAGATGATGGGGGCTGAATGGCATAGGGAGAAATAAAACTGGAGCGTTTTTGTTTTTGTCCTCTCTAATGTGGTATAATAAACCCTAATAATGAAAGACTCTTAATATAATTACCCTAGGTAGTTTCCTAAGCACTTTAGGATTCCTCATTGGCCATGTAATTGGATTATCAATCCAATAATAATAATAATTCACTAATGGGCTATCTAACTAATTAAATACACTTTTTTTCCCGGGTGTCACAAACTCCCCCTCTTAAAAAAAAATTCGTCCTTGAAATTTAGTTAACTTGATTCAAACTCCAATAATATCCAAGTATCTTGCTACAACCTCATCATCTCATTCTCAAGTTGCCTTGTCCTGGCTCAATTGTGTCCTAGTAATTGTTGTTATAAGCGGACTCCACTAAAGGTAAATATGCGTCTCAATCATCCCTCAAAACCAAAATACATATCATATAGAATTGTATTATTCTTTCAGTGTGTCCATCCGTCTGTGGATGATATGTTGTAGTAAAACTTAAACTCTATTCCCATGAAATTTTCCGAGCTTCTCCAAATATTTAAAATGAACCTAGTATCCATATTCAATAATCTCACCATTTCTCTTGTGTATAATTGGGAAAATTGATCTAAACCATATGTCATCCGCAGAAAGTATGTAGATTTGGTGAATCGGTCAAAAAATACCTCATATCGTGATTTTTCTTAGCTGATCACGACAAATCTACAACAAAATCAATATATATATATATATACTCTCATCTTTCATTCGATAATATCAAATGTCCTAAAACTAATCTAGACGGTCATTGGTGTTTGACCTTAACTTGTTGACGTGTCATGCATCTATCCACAAGGTATTGATAGTTCCTATAATATCCCTCCACCAAAAATACATTTTGAATATCTCGATAAATCTTTGTAACTCGTGGATGAGCGGTGTATGATATACAATGTGCTTATCATAATATCTCAATTCTTAGTTATTCATCCCTAGATATAATCAAAATTCCTTCGTAGCCTAATGCGCCATTAGAAGCTAAAACAAATATGTTGAGGTTTTCAATTAGATCATGGTTTCTCATCTTACCTAAAACTCATATATCACTTGTGCCTCATAAATCTTATCTCTAAGTATAAGTCATTCAACCATATGGGTACTCTTCACTCTTAATTTGCCAGTGAAATTCCGGTCAAGTAAGCTCATGAGAAGTCTCTGATGACTAAATGCCAAAAAGACTTGAAGAACTATTTCAAAAAAAAAAAACTGTCCGTTGGGGACTCTTGACGATCATGTTCCATGAGGACTACTCACTCACAAGAAGTATTTCACCTCTAAACAATGTTTATACTAGTGGGGACTCATCTCATATAAGAGACTCAACTTCCGCGCTTCTAGGCTCGCGTGAGCTTGCGCGCTCCGTACACTCCATAGTCTGAATGCTCTGTGCATTCCGTGCTCTGTACACTAAACTCTCCATTATATGTGTGTTCCATGTACCGCGAGCTCCAAGGCTATGTGCGTTGCATGTTGTGCGCTTCACACTCTCGAGCTCTGGCGCTCCTACGAGCCCCCATGCTCTGCACACTCCCATGCATTGCGCTCTGTGCGCTCTTTCCTTCCAGGGACTTCCCTTCTAAAAGGAGCATCATCCTCGTTAGAAGATCAATTCCCTCGGAGATCACATATTTGCAAAAAACCTAACTCCCGCACTACTTCCTTTGCCTTCCACAGCCCCGAGAGTTGGGGGGCTTATGTTGGGGACAAAATTGACTTTTTCTAATTACTCTTATTTTAATAGTTTTACACATTATTTAATTTTAAATTACTTAATTGATTATCCAATATTATTAATAATTATCCGGCATACGCACCCACTTTATCCTACAAGGCTCATGCAACCTATCAACCCAAGTATCAAAAGGTCCATCCTCATTATTTGTAAGTATTCTGGATTAATTGCTCTCAATTAATGTTGTGTCCTTCCCTCTTGAATTATTCTCCACTCAGTACTGACTTGAACGTCGGAGTGTCATCCCTGGGATAACCACATGTCCCGTCTAATGTTTGCTGAATTGTAACAGACAAGTTCTCATCTCAAGAACTACTAGCTCCGGAGAAGAAGTTGGACTTTAATTCAGATTCCTTAAATTGGAGTGATCTGCAAATTTAAGCAGCATTAGTCATATTCTCATATTGAATTATTTATGGAATTTGAAAATAGTTTTTAATATAATGAATATTTATTTTTTTGGATATGTTTTATATAGAAGTAATCAAATGATTCAATTATTAATTTGTAAACGTATAAATTTAACATAGCGTTTGGTGTCAAGATTCAACACAATAACAAGGTAGCAGCCTGTTACAATTAATTCTGTTGTAAATCTTAATTAGTTAGTTAAGTAGTTATCTGGATATTATTCAAACTATTAGTATAAATAGACATATACCAGTTGTATCAAAATACTTTTGGATGAATAAAGTTTGATCCTTCATTTCCAAATTCTCCAGAATCTGTTTTCTCTCTCAATTCAATATGGTATCAGTTTGAGTTTTTCTCTCTTCCACTGAAATCGATCTTCTCTATTGATAGTTTATTAGATAATTTGTTGATCGATATCATTCTGTATCTTGTGTTCAAGATCTTCATCAAGAATCTTGAAGTTTATGTCTTCTTTCCTCATCAAGATTCATGGAATTTTCTGGTTCAAAACCTGTAAATCCGGCAGATGATTTTAGTTCTTTGTTCTATCTCCACCCTAGTGATACCCTGGATCAGTTATAGTTTACGAGCCTTTTTTTTGAAGAGAATTATAATTCAGGGAGCAGATTAGTATCAATGGCTTTGAGTGTGAAGAACAGGCTTGGTTTTATTGGTGGATCTTTGGAGGTTCCTTCTCCATCCTCGACTGTTTGTACTCTTGTTGGCTAAGAGCTAATAATTTAGTTCTTTATTGGCTTCTAAACTCAATTTCCAAGGATATTTGACTAAATATCTTGTATTTTACCACAACCAAAGAGGTATGGAATGAGTTAAGAATCCGTTATGTTCGTAGTGATGGTCCAAGAGTCTTCCATCTTGATAAGTCCCTTAGTTCAATTTCACAAGGCAATCATTCCATTACTGCTTATTATAATCACTTTAAGGGGTTGTGGGATGAATACATCAATTACAAGCCAATAATCAAATGCTCATGTGGGAACTGCTCTTGTAACATTTCTGCTCAATTGACAGATCTTCAACATAATGATTTTGTGATAAAGTTTCTTATAGGGCTTCATGAATCTTACTCTCAAATTAGAAGTTAATTGTTGTTGATTTCTCTTTGCATTCTCTTTTAAGGTGTATTCTTTAATTTTTCAAGAAGAAACACAACGAGGTTTAACCAATTCGATGGAGACTATATCTCCTATAGATGCTTCTATGGCAATATTAATAAGATAAAGTTTTAATCCTAAATTTCAGAACAAAGATAAGAAAATTCCTAAGTGTTCTCGTTGTGGGTATTCAAGTCATACAGTGGATAAGTGCTCCCAAATTATTGGGTATCCCCCTTGTTGAAAAGGGCCAAAAGGACCAAGAAATCTCAATGATTCCACTACCAGTGCTAATGTTTCCCAGTCTTCCCTACAAAAGAATATACATGGGGAGAACTCTTTGTTTTCATAAGAAATGGTTGAACAGTTCTTGAATTTTGGTAAAAACATTCATTTTAATGGTTCTACTGATACAGTTCCTGTTTGTCACTTCAACTCTGCAATTGTACATTCTGTAGACATTGGACATGGCTCCACAGGTAACTCACATTTTTGTTTTACTGCTTTAAATGATTGTAAATGGATATTGGACACTGGTGCCACAGATCACATGATCTCTGACATATCTTTGTACACTAATATCCTGTGCGGGTCTCAGTTCCAATCCATTTTCCTAATGGTAACACTACACTTGATACTCACATTGGTGATGTTCAAATTTATGATTCTTTAGTTCTACATAATGCATTATGTGTGTCATTATTTTCTTAGAGTCTTATATCTATTTCTTATCTTACCAAGTTTGTTCCCCTTTATGTATATTTTTTATCTTCCAGTTGTATTTTGTAGAACATGAAAACTTTGAAGGTGATTGGTTTTGCTGAAGAGAGAGGAGGATTGTAACATCTCAAAATTTCATTTGTTGCTAATTCTGTTTCAAATTGTAATCTATGGCATTTTAGATTAGGCCAGATTTCTGCTAAAAGACTGTCTTTTATTCCTCATTTACAGTCTACTAAATGTACAAAGTTTGATTCTTGTGATATTTGCCACTTTGCTAAACAAAGGAAACTACCCTTTTACTCTAGTGGCAGTTCTTCTCAATGCATGTTTGATTTGATTCATTGTGATATTTGGGGTCCCTTTTCTACTACATCACATAATGATTTCAAATATTTCTTAAATGATTTCAATTATATCACAAGAAGAAGGCTTGGATTACTTTGACACATTTTCTCCAGTGGCCATATTAACTAGTGTTAGATTAGTACTTGTTGTGGAAGCCTCTAAAAATTTGGTTTTTGCATCAATTGGATGTGAACAATGTATACATGAAGCCTCTCCCTAGCTATTGTAGCCCTACTGATAGTAGGGTGTGCAAATTGACTATGAGTCTCTATGGCTTAAAACAAGCCTCGAGACAATGGTTCCAAAACTCACTTCTTGCTTGCTCACATAGGGTTTCACTCAGCCCATGTCTGGTAGCACTTTGTTTATCAAATCAAGATCTAATTTCATGCTTGTGTTGTGTGTGTATGTAGATGACATCATTCTTGTTGGAGACAACATCAAATATATTGAGGACATAAAGTCACATTTGGATGCAACTTTCACCCACTACAAGAAATTAGAGAAAATATGACGATAAAATTCGTCATATAAATGTCATTTTTCGTCACGGAAGTTATTAGGTGACGAAATTTGAGCGTCATAACGATCGTCACTGTAGCACCGTGGTAAAAGGTATACATGACACTTTTTTTTAGTTCGTCACTAAATATTTAACCTTTGATGACGCTATTGGCCAGTGTCATCATTTATATCATTTTTTGTGACGCCTAACTCGTCACTTCAATGATAAAACTTTTGTCACTCAAATTTTTATTTTGTCATCAAAAGGTAACATTTTAAATGACGAATGCATATTTTGTCATCCAAACATTAGATTTTGGTGACGAAAATGAATATATGGCCAAATTAATCAAATTTTAGTGACGCATTCAGTGTCACAATTGCATTAACTAATTCGTCATATATTATATAATTTGTCATAAAAGAGATGTTTTATAGTTACACAATATCGGTCATCACTTAATGAGTATATATATAATGACAAAACACTGTGTCACAATAAGTAATATTCAATGACACGACATTTATTGTCACCAAAAGATTCTGAAACGTGATGACATGTTTCGTCACGACAAAATTAACATTACATGATAAAATTGATTAGTGTCACTAATTGCGTAAGATTTTGTGATGAACCGGTTCGTCACAAAAGAAGTATATGGTGACAAAATATTTCGTCACTAGATAGTATTATATGGTCATCATAAAAGAAGTATTTGGTGACAAAATATTTCATCATAAATGACCCATTTTGGGTGACAAATTTAAAATATATACGGGATGATACAAGTCGTCATAAAAGGACTATTTTTAGTGACCAATTTTATATTGTCACTAAATGGATATGTATGGGGACGTCTAAGTTCGTTGTGAAAAATATTAGTTTCAGTTACAAAATAGATCAATGTCACCAATTGATTTTTATATGACAACGTAAATAGCCATTAAATGATGCATTGGTGACTATATATCTATATATATCGATGTGTTAATTTGTCATATTTTATCATTTTTGCATAAAAATAAAATAAAATCTTATGATGAGAAAATTCATTATCGACTTTCCATATTATTAATACTTCGATTCAAAGATACATACATTTTGTTGGGATTTATTTATTAGTTTTTGATGAATGCCATGTAAAACTTAGACTAGAAAGTTGGCACCCCATTTTCCTTGTAATTTGTATTGTAATAGATAGGAACATTTGCTGGTGAGTCAAGTCGGCTATGCGGATATACAAGAAGTCAAGCGAAGACTAAAATGAAGACTCATTTGTGAAACAGTGAGTATGGCATGGAGGAGAAGTCAAGAACTCATTGAAGGAGTATCGGCTAAGATACGGTGTGTGAAGTGTCGGTCAAGTCACTCAAGAAGCGAGTCGAGTTGAAGTGACGGATGAGTCTTTCAATCATTGGAGCGGACTCAAGTCACCTGGGAAAAAGGCATTGCAAAGAGGAGTCAATCGAAAAAGAATCCGTTGCCGAAGTCAAGAATATTACCTAAACAAGTAATACTTCCATCTTTGCCATGTCTTAAAGTGCTCGATCCCGAGAAGCGTGCAAAGGAATAAACGATGGGAAGATCGCACCTTGCACTCGCCGAACACGGAAAGGCGCAAGACATTTAATACGAGGAAATGTCAACATCAAGGATCGCAACAAGACAAGCCAACGAACACAAGTGACTTTTGAAAATCAGCCTATCTCTTCAACGGGCAGATTTTTGAAAGTTCACTATAAAAGGCTGAGGAATCACTTTGTACTCTGATCAATACTTAGTGGATTCCTCCAGGAGTTGGAGAAGAGAGGAGTAGAAGAATTACCCCATCTTCGAACCTCTATAAAATTTACTGTGTCATTTACATTTCAGCTGAGGTATGCAAGGTCACCTCTTCTCAAATTGATTCCTCTGCCTTTTATAGTGCTCTTTCAAAAATCGCCGTTGAAGAAATAGGCTGATTTTCAAAAGACACTAGTGTTCGTTAGCTTGTCTTGTTGCGATCCTTGATGTTGCCATTTCCTCGTATTAAATGTCTGCTGACTTTCAGGGCCTAAAACAGTGCGATGCTTCCCATTGGTTTATTCCTTTTGCACGCTCGGGATGAGCACTTTAGAATATTGCAGCATGGAAGTATTACTTATTTAAGTAACTTTCTTGACTTCTGTGCTATGGACTCTTTTCAGTTGTCTTGACTTGACTGCAGTTCCTTGACTTCCCCAGGTGACTTTGAGTCGGCTCCCAATCGTGGAAGACTCATCCGTCACTTCAACTTGACTTGGCTATCTAGAGTTGACTTGGTGACACTTCTCACAAACTGTTTGTAGCCGCTGATTGATACTCCTTTCGAGTTCTTGACTTCTCCTCCTTGCCATACTCAATCGCTGCTATACAATGAGTCTTCATTTTAGCCTTGATTGACTTTCTTGCATATCCAGGCATAATCGACTTGACTCAATAAATACAGCCCTATCTATTACAATGCAAAATACAAAGAAAATGGGATGCCAACTTCCTAGTCTAAGTTTTACATGGCATTCATCAAAATCTAAACAATAAATTTCCCAACAATTTCCCCCTTTTTGATGATGCCAAAACTTAAAACATACATGCAAGAATGTAAGCATCAAAGATACATATACGAGGTAGTGCGAATGAGAGAATGTATGCGTAGAATCAATCTTTTTATTGATCATAACATTCTTGTCCTTTACACAACTGTTTACAAAGTGTATCAGAGCAAACATCTATGTCTACGTAAAAAAAATAGAGAAATTACAAATTTCTTATTCAATGTACAGAAGACTTACATACTTATGTATTTACCAAAGTAAATTACATAAAGGGGTGGACATCAACACTTCATCTCCTTCGCTGCCACCTTCTTTCTTCATCAGCTCTGTCGTCTTCTGACCTTTTTCTCTTCTTCTCTTCTTCAGCTTCTTTCTTTTTCTCATAGGCTTTTCTGGCAGCTTCATCTCTTCTTTTTCTTTCTTGTCTCTCTTCCCACAGCTGAGTTTGTCTTTTATTTTCTTCTTCGATTCTCTTTACATACTTAGCATTATTCTTGGCCACTTGCAGGTTGGCTACTTCGTCAAACCCAGCCCAATAGATCCCTCATTTCTTCCCTGGATCTATATATTCAATGTTTTGGGGTAGAGGTCTAGGTTTGAAACCTCTTCCTCCACCGCTTTTACTTTTTCCTCTGGGTGTGTATTGTACTGGGGCCTTCTTCTTTCCAGTAGAGTGACCAGCAGAGTGACTGCTAGGAGTCTGCTGGCTGTCAGCTTCTTCACACAGCTTGAGGCCTTTTTCCCAATACAAATCCCAGGCTTGGGCCATGGTCATGTTCTCGAAGTATCCCTCGGATGCGAGGATCTTGAATTCATCAACAGATCTAGGCTCGGTTCCGATGTTCGAAATGGCATCAGTGTCTCTTCCTGCCGAAATGCCTCCGTATTGTTTCAGTATGTCCATAGCACGGACATCCATTTTTCTTTCAATCTCCGTCATATCTGCTTCTACTATCTTCCTCTTTTCAGATATGGGCACAACAGAGTGTTGGAGCGGCAAAGTCACTGGAAGTTTGCTGATTATGTCAGCTGTGACAAGTCCTTGTTGAGGGGTTCTAGCAACCGTCAAAGTCATATCCTTCGAACCTTCCCCCTCAACTAATTTTCCCTTTTCTTTCTTATGCTTTTCAGTTGTCTTCTCCTTCACAGCTGTGTCCTTCTTCTCAGCTGCGGACCCTTCCAACGTCTTTAGGTATTCCTCTTCCCCCTTTTTAACATCATCAAAGGAGAGAGGAACCCCACGGAACATGCCAGCAAGCATGAAATCTAGGCGACTGATAACTGAGTTCTGCTTGGATTCTGCTGCGGAGTATGCTTCTCGAAATTCTGTGCGAGTGGCGTTGGATTCAGCTATCACCAACTTCATTTCAGCCATAAGAATGCTGAATTTTTCATTCATGTTCTCCTCTACGCGCAGAAGTTCTTTTCCATTAAATTCGCGCAGCAACTCCATTTCTGTGGTATGAGAGGTATGCATTCTATCAATGTTTTCTTGCATCCTCTTCTTCATGTCAGCATTGTCAGCGCTCAGATTAGCATCTTATTGTACAATGCTTTGAAATATCGAACTTGTTCAACGCGCATTGTCTGCTGTTGTTGCCACCATTCCCGGATCCTGACTATGATTCCACGCAGGTCGGCGGAGTAAGATTAGCATCTCGGTTATCCGGCCCGCATGTCTAATGAGGCCTGGTGACTTTCCATCTTCTCTATCTCCGCAAATATAGTCTTGAAAACTTCTCGAACCTCGGTTGTTACCTCCGTCTCGGTGGCGGCAAGCGTCAAAGTCAAATTTTCTTTGAACGATGGTATCTGTTGGAAATTTGGATCGGTCTATGGAAACATTGTTGATCTCTTTTGATTCTTCATCAAGATCAGGCGGACTCTATTGAGAAAGGGAAAGTTTGTTCAAATGCATCATCACGGACATAAGGAATGCATTCAATGTGACTTGCGGCCGTGATGTGCCCTGGAGTCGATTCTGCTGCGGCTTTGGGAGCTTGCGCAGATTGGTCGTGATTGATTGGGGTCTGTTGTGGTATGGACCCGGTGGTGAGCCTCGGTTGTCTCAACAACCGTCGGTCTCGGTGGTTTTTCCATATGAGTTATGCGGTCTCGGCCCGTATCGATAAGCGTCATTGGATGATGATGAGACTTGTAGGGGTGGCTCATCATCAAAATTGAACTTTTGACGAGCGACTTGAATTACGGCTTACTCGTCTTTGGGAAGAACATCCTCCTCTCGAGTCGTTTGGACTTGCAACGGGGATGACTCGGCCTCATCTTCACCTTCGGATCGAAATGTTACATCGGGGTTGTCTTGGGAATCATGAAGGCGGTTATCCCCTTCTCGGATGCATCGATGATAAGCTCGGAGGGATGTTCTCAGGCTTCTCTTCTTTACCAGGGAAGTCTCAACCTCCGTAGGCCTTGATACCTCCTGCAGTCTCAAGCGCAACGAGGCCTTGGACATTCCCTCGACGCACTTCTACTGTCTTGAGGTCTTCGACGGTGGCATCCATAGGAGTCTCAACTCGTGGATTGCACTTTCATTGCCCCAGTGTTGACTCCCGGGCGAGATCCATCATGTGCCCTCGATCGCGCGTCCTCGGCTCATGGCAGAGCGATTGGCACTTCAGTGAGATAGATTTAATCGTATGAGCGTCGTCGGTGACAACTTCTTTGTGTTTCTTTTTCTTGTTCCTTCTCCACTTCGCCTCCTAGATTCGTTGTGGAGTCATCGCAGACAACCTTCGACCTAGCTACGGTGGAGGAGTTTCCCCCTCGGCACACACACCGTGAGTGACTTGGAATGGGGTCACTCTTCTCCAAACTCCCGGTTATTTCCTTTGAGTGTTCGATCGTTGGGCGGGTGGTAAGACACCTTCAATAGGGGTTGGCTCGACTTGGGTCCCCGAATTTCCAGTTTCATCGCCAATGCCCTTAGATCCATCATCAGAATGAGCTGGGAAAGTGGTCGCAGCAACAACAGTTGCAATTTGCTGCACCACTCCCATAGGGTCAATTTCCAGCTGTGATTTGGAAGACTCTCCAGGTCCTTCCATCAGTTGTTGCTCATGCATTACTCTGGATTCCCGCATGGCTTGCTGCATTTCCAACTCTTCTGTAGCAGCAGCAGGGTCCAGATCCTCATCACTTCCTGAGAGAACATCGAGGTGAGGATGAGTGTGATCAGTGGTTCCAATGAAGGGACAGATATTGGCCTTCTCTCGGGCTTCAGCTTCCTTTGCCAATCGCTCTTTCTCCTTTTCTTTGAAGATGTTTAAAATATCTATGCAGTTCTCCTCTTCCAATGCCTGGACCACTGTGGTCAAACAAAGGAAATCCATCAGTTCTTCTTCTTCTTCAATAAACTCAGGTCTTTGGAATTGTTCCCTCGATCGATTCAACTTCCACTTCCTCCATTCTCGCAGACGATTTTGAATGTCTGGATATGGTGGAGATAGCATGATCACATCATCATCATCATCTTCCTATTGAACTCCTTTCTCAGGAATGGAGGGTTGTAGAGCTTTCTTCGCTCTTCACCTCAAAGCGCGTCTGTCGCGGGCGGAGATGTAGTCTGTCGACAGGAGATTCAATTTGTCTCGGCTACTTCTTTTTCCTCATTGTTCTCGCAGTGGGTCTGGGTCTTCGACTTGCCTCTACTGATCGGTCTCAGCAGACTTGGTAGTTTCATCAATAATCTCTGGAGACTCTACTTCTCCAGCTGTTTTAGCGATCTGTTCCAACTGAGTGGCAGACTCAGCTATTTTCTCAAGCTCTGAACGCTTGATGAGTCTTCTTCTTCTTTTGGTTTTCACCAGAGGAACGTCTGGTTCCACTTCCTCTGGTTCCTCGAAGGTAAAGGCCTTCGCAGTTGTCTTAGAGGCAGCTGCCTTTCTCGTCCTTGCAGTCCTATTCTTCTTCACTCCAGGAGAAGGTACTAAGGATTCCTTCTCTACTGCGGCTGCAGGGGAAGGTGACTCGGCTGCAGGGGTAGGTGCATCTTTCGTCTTCTTCGTTCTTTGGCTGGGGCAAAGCAGTCTTCTTCCAGTGCGGGGCAGCTTTCTTCTTGGGAGGAGGAGAGGCGTTTGTATCTACAGTGGTCGATTGATTCCCCTCACTTGTATCCGCTCTCTTGGCGTAAGCTCTCTTCTGAGCTCCGGAAAGATTCGATCGGAACATCTTCTTGTTGACATGGAATGCCTTTCCATGTCAGAGTGGAACTCCCTTCCATGCAGCATCCAAGTTTACATCAGCCTCCAATATCTCCGGCTTTCCTTCCGATGGAAGCAAACAATGCTTCGCTAGATCCTCAGCAGTGATCGTAAACTCTTTTCCATGAACAGAGGAATTGATGCCCTCGTCGTGAACTTTAGCATTCACATAGAACTGAGCGAATTCTTCGACATAAGTCATCTGAAACTCCATAGTGAGAAAGGGTTTTGACCCATTTCTCCACTTTCTCGCCTATCTTCTTCACAAGGGTTTCATCCAACCCCTGTTTGATCATACCTTCAAAATCCACAGTAGAGCCAGTGTGGATTTGCTTTCCCAACTTAACAAAATCGTAAGCGGATGCCATTTCTTGAAGTTTTACCGAACGAAACTTTTGGAAAATTACTCTGGAGATCTGTAGGGTTTCGAGAGAAAAGTTGCTTTCTTTGCTTTTGAGAGAGATGAACAGTTTGTGTAAAGTGAGAGAGAAACGGACGAAATGGTTTATATGTGGGTTATGAAAGGACGTGCATACGATTTTTGAAATTTGATCGAGATCAATGGCTCAGATTTAGCACGCCGATTAGCATTTAATTGCTCGCATTTAATGCGGCAACATTTATATCCAATCATATGCTTTGTCGTGCAGCTTTTGACTGTACCCGTCATTATGAAGCTGACGTCATCCTTAAAAACATTCCCGCTCATTAAAAATGACTGCGTTTTTGTCACTTAGCTCATAAATAATTCAGCTTACTCCCTAGCTGATTCAACTCTTCTTCCCTCCTTTCACATATGTACTCAGCTGTCAGCTAACTCGATGCAGCTGATTTTTCGATACGGCTGATTCACTTAGCTGATTTACAAACTTAACTCAATTTTCATCTTTTCTTGTTTCATCTCTTCTTCTTGAGTCTTCTGAGTGTTAACTCAGCTCAATAAACCCTAGCTCATGCTTGAGTTCTTCAAATCTTGATTCACATAATGGCTTTGTGAATATGTCAGCTAACTGTTTATCAGTTGAGATATATTCCAGGGTGATGTCTTTCTTTTCCACATGATCTCTTATGAAATGATATCTGACATCAATGTGTTATGTTCTTGAGTGCAACACTGGATTCTGAGTGATTACAATAGCACTTGTGTTATCACACATAATTGGAATTTCTTTTTCCTCAACATCATAATCTCTCAGTTGTTGTCTCATCCATAAGACTTGGGCACAATTTTGCCGCGCAGACTATGTATTGACTTTCAGTGCGGATGTGGCTATTGAATTTTGCTTCTTCTTTGAACCAGGAAACCAATCTGTTTCCAAGCATCGACATGTACGAAGTACTCTTCCTGTCAACTCTACATCCAAAGATAGTCGAGTCCGAGTAACCAATAAGCTTGAATCCTCCTTCCTTTGGATACCATAAGCCGACTTTCTGGCATCCTTTTAAGTATCTTAGGATTCTCTTAGCTCGGTCATATGACTTTCTTTTGGTGCGATTGAAATCTTGCACATACACCTACAAAGAAAGGTGATGTCCGGCCTACTTCTTTGTGAGATAGAAAGCGATGATCCAATAAGTGCTCTTTCTGTATCTTGTTTGATCCACAGGCTTGCCATCTGTATCCATATCCATCTTGACTGATATATTCATTGGTATTTTCACAGAAGACTTCTCTTTCATACCAAATTTCTTCATTAAGTCTCTGGTATACTTTGTTTGACTTATGAAGGTTCCATCCTTCATTTGTTTAACTTGAAGTCCTAGAAAGAATGTCGCTCTCCCATCATGCTCATCTCAAATTTGCCTTGCATGAGGTTTGAGAACTTATCACTGACTCTTTGTTTGTAGATCCAAATATAATGTCATCTACATATATTTGAACAAGCAAAGATACTCTCTCCATCTTGAATTATGAAGAGTGTTACATCCACTATGCCTTTGGTGAATCCATTATCTGTCAGAAATTGAGATAATGTATCATACCATGCTCTAGGTGCCTGTTTCAATCCATATAGAGCTTTCTTGGTCTTTTACACCTTATCACCAAGAGTCTTCTGCTCAAATCCTGGAGGTTGTTCAACATAAACTTCTTCTTCTAACAGTCCATTTAAAAATGCACTCTTCACATCCATCTGATATACAGTGAAGTTCTTGTGTGCAGCAGAGACAAGAAACATCCTTATTGCTTCTAATCTTGCAACAGGAGCAAATGTTTCATCAAAATCTATTCCTTCCTCTTGGCAATACCCTTTCGCTACCAATCTTGCTTTGTTTCTTACCACAGAACCTTCTTCATTCATCTTGTTTCGAAAACCCATTTTGTGCCAATGACATTTTGATGGGTTGGTCTTTGAACCAATTCCCATACTTTGTTTCTTTCAAACCGATTGACTCTTCTTGCATGGCACGAATCAATGTGTATCATCCAATGCTTGGGACACATCTTTTGGCTCTATTTGGGAAATGAAACAAGTGAACATGGCTTCTTCTTTGAGATCGGATCGGTTCTTACACCATCTCTTACATCTCCAATGACTAGCTCGGTGGATGGTCTCTCGACCATCTCACATCAGGTTGGAGTAAGTCATTTGGGTTGATCGTCTTGCAGCTGTGTTATCTTGAGCGACTCTCTCATTATCACTTAGCTGCATTTTCCATTGTCTTTGAGATTCAGCTATCTCATCTTCACCTTGATTAATTTCTCCGACTTCACTTCAACATAGGGACTCTTCAATGTCTTCTCCATTTACATTAGGTTCATCAAAAACCACATGGATAGACTCTTCGTGACCATAGTCCTTTTGTTCAAGACTCTATAGGCTTTGCTTTTTTGAGTATCCCAGGAAGATACCTTCATCAGCTTTAGCATGAAAAGCCTTTAGATTATTCTTGTCATTGTTGTGGATGAAGCATTTACATCCAAAGATTCTTAAATATGCAACATTTGGCTTTCTTCCTGTCCAAATCTCATAGGGAGTCTTTGTCAGTTGTCTATTTATCATGCATCTATTTTGAGTCTGACATGTTGTGTTTATTGCTTGACCCAAAATCTTTTAAGCACCTGCCTTGACTAACATGGTCCTTGCAGCTTCCTTGAGAGTTTTGTTCCTTCTTTTCGCAACTCCATTCTTTGTAGAGTCCTTGCTGCAGATAATTCGTGAGTAATACCATTTTCAACACAATACTGAGTTATTATTCCATTGACAAACTTAGTTCCTCTATCGGATCTTATCTTTATAATGGTTTGACTCTTCTCATTTTGAACTCTTTTCATCACCGTGGTAACTTCGCAAAGTTTCCTTCTTTTTACACATGAAGATTGTCCATGTATATCTTGAATAATCATCCACCACTACTAGAGTGTATTTCTTCCCACTTATATTGGCTGGCTCAACAGGACCAAATAGATCCATGTGTAACAGATGCAATATTCTTGTTGAAGATGGACTTGACTTCTCTTTAAATGATGATTTAATCTGCTTTCCCATCTGGCATGCATCACAAACACTTTCCTTCTTGTATACTGAGTCTGGGAGTCCTTCTACAAGACCACTCCTTGCAAGCTTGTTAATTGTCTTGAAATTCAGGTGACTCAGCTTCTTGTGCCACAACCAACTTGATTCGACTGTACTCTTTGCTAATAAACAATTGCTTGGTGTGGCAGTCGACCAATCTACCACGTACATGTTCTTTTGTCTGGATCCTTGCAACATTACTTCATTTGATTCAGTGTCTTTGATTTGGCATACTCCCATATTGAATCCAACATTATAGCCCTTGTCACAGAGTTGACTGATGCTTAGTAAGTTGAAATTGAGGCCTTCAACATATGCAACATCTGTGATTTCTAATCCATTTTTCTTGATAGATCCAGTGCCTCTTATTTCCCCTGGAGCTTCATTTTCTCCAAATATGACTTTTGCACCTCTAATTTCCTTGAATCTTAACAGATTTTTCTTGTTTCTTGTCATGTGTCTGGAACAGCCACTATCCATGTACTAGGTTCCTTGGCACTCAATTGTTCCTTGAACTCGCATTCAAGGAAATCGTTTTTAGGTACCCATACTTGTGCGGGTCCGAGGGGTTAGTCTTTGTAAGATGATCCAACCAACCTATAGCCAAATGATTTGACTCTAAGAGGTTGCCATCTATTCATGCCATAATCATAATTCACTTTGGCAAACCGCTTGGGGGCTTTAGGTTCATATGTAAAATTGTCTCTTTTATCCGTATTTAATTGTGTGTGTGTTTTAGCAATTGCCTTCTCTGGGTAATTATGATATTTCTGAGTGTAGTGCTTGGGTGCATATGTGTGCTGATAATAGCTCTTTGGCCTTTGGAATGACCTTTGCTGAGTTCTAGGTCTTTGCCATTTAGGCTTGTATTCCATAGGTCTTGGCTGATATTTCACATTATTCCAATCAGCTTGACTTGGGTAGTTTCTACCATTCCCATCATATTTGTTCCTTTGATAGAATTTCTGGGGGTTTTGGTAGTTTTGTTTCTTCTTCACAGAGTACTTCCTATTTGGAGTTTGCTGAGGAACTCTGTTGGATTTCTTCTCAGTTGTCCTCTCAGCATACTCAACTGGCTGTTTTCCTTTTCCTTTATATCCTAGGCCAATTTGTGTGTGGTTGTGCTTTGGAATTAATGTGTGTGCAGCATTTGGTGTCTTGGTTTTTTGAGAAGCTTCATTACTTGAAGATCCTTTTTCCGAGATCACTCTGGGAGTTTGACTATGCATAAAGGAATTGAATCATATGCCTGTCTTGTCTCCACATCCTTTTTGACTCATGATAAGGTCATCCAATGATTTAGATGCCTTAGTGAATGAAGCAATCACATTTTTGAGGTCATTTTTCCTCTTCTCTATAGCAGTTATCTCTGCTATTAGTTTTGCATTTTCAGCCTTCAGCTCTTTGTTCTCATCAGCTATGTGACTTAGAGTACTCAGCTCCTTAGTCAGCTGTGAGGTTTGGCTTTTGAGTTGGATGTTTTCCTCATTTAATAGTGTGTGTGAGGATTTAATGTGCTCAAAATCTTTCATCATTTTGCCTAATGAATCATAAAGATCAGTGGGTGATGAAGTGTGTGTGTCACAATCACTATCACTAGAATCTGAGTGAGATGAGTTAGAATGTACCTCATCTTCTTGGTCAGGTTGATCTTGTTCTTCAGCCATTAGACAGATTAAGGTTGCTTCTTCAGAATCACTTGAGTAGTCAGCTTCACTACTCTCTGAGTCTTCTGCTTCTTTTGACTTAGCTGTGTCAGCAGCTTCAGCAGCCAACATTGCTCTTTTCTTTTCTTGTCTTCTTTCTCTGAAGACTTTTCTTTCTTCTTCATTCCGGTATTTATTGACTATAGGATATGGACAGTCAATAGCAAAGTGTCCTGGCTGTCTGCAATTCCAACACAAGTTTTCAGCTTTTTGATCAGCTCTCTCATTTCTTGGGTTGTCAGCTCTTTGATATTCGACCTTTTGATACTCAGCTCTCTTTGGTGGCCTATCTTCCCTTGACTTGGAGGGAGTTGAGTGCCTTCTGGAGGATTCACCTTTATTTCTTTTGTAGTTCTTGTTGAAGAACTTGTTGAATCTTTTAACCATCAACGCAATTTCCTCCTGGTCAATTACTTCTTTGGTCTCAGCTCTCTTCCCTTCCTTGACTATGAGTGCAGTTGTTTTGGGTACAACTATCTCCTCTTGATCTTTTCTTCTCAGCTCAAACTCATAGGCTTTGAGGTCTGAGAATTGTTCATGATTGGACGTTTTTGATAGGTCCATCGAGTGCCTTAAAGCCATAGTCTTCATTTCTCACTCAGCTGGGAGGCTCCTTAGTATCTTCATACACATCTCCTTCTGTGTGTATGCTTTCCCAAGTGCTGAGAGCTCATTTGTAATTTCAGTGAATCTAGCATCCAGCTGATCCATTGTTTCACGTGCAAGCATTTTAAAGTTCTCAAATTTTTGAACAACAACAGATAATTTATTTTCCTTGCTTTGCTCAGATCCTTCACAAATTAAGGTTAGTTTATCCCAGATTTCTTTGGCTGTCTTGCAAGATTTGACTTTGTTGAACATGGCTTTGTCCAAAGTTTTGTAGAGTATGTCCTTGGCCACATTGTCCAGATTGTATCTTTTTCTGTCATCATTTGTCTATTCAGCTCTAGGTTTTTCAACCATAGCTGGTCTAGGAGGAGCAGCCTCCTCTCCTTTAGCTGCAGCAGCTCTCCTTGCAGTTGTGTTCACCTTCATTATTTGCAGTGGCCCATCCTCTATCACTATCCACATCTCATCATGTAAAGCTGATAGATGAGCCTGCATACGTATTTTCCAATCATCAAATTCCTCAATGGTGAACATAGGGATGCGTGTCAAATTTGCTTCCATGATAATAACTTTGCTATTTAGAAAAATGGCTTTTGAAAGAACAAGTGCTAAACAAAATTCTTTGAAAGATTGGAGATCTAGTTCAGTAACCAGTGCGGAAGGCTCAATGAACCAACCGCTCTGATACCACTTGTAGGTCCCAAGGGGTGTGAGTAAGCTTTAGAAAGGGGGTAGAATAAACCTTACCAACTTTTCGATTTTAGTCCTTTTAAAATATTTTGAGTTAAATACACGCTAAGTCCTTGGTGACTGACTAAGTTAGTTAACCAAATAGAGTTAGCCACTCAATGGACTCGATTGAGTGTTGATAGAATAACTCATTGTTTAGTCTAAACCTTAACTTGGTGTGATGAGATTTTCACGGAAGACTTAACACCCTTGAATTTGGTTTAAGTTTGTTTTAACACTTGATTTTAGCACTTGTTAATTATCGGTTGGAATGCAAATTATCAGCAGTATTAAAGAATGTGCGTAAGTAATATGTTGAAATGTAAATGACACACAAAAGATAAATTTTATAGAGGTTCGAAGATGGGGTAATTCTTCTACTCCTCTCTTCTCCAACTCCTAGAGGAATACACTAAGTATTGATCGAGTACAAAGTGGTTAACACCCAAATACAAGTCTTGATCACACAAACGGTGACTTGATCCTTTGGGACTCGCCCCGGAGATGCCTTGGTCACACCTGGTGGCTTCTCGTCCGACTCATCTTCTTCAGGGCGGCCGCCTTGCTACTTAAGCTCACTTGCTCAAGCTTCTTGGATTTGATCACGAAGCCCTCCAATAACTTGAGACCGGTTCGACTTGAACCTTTCTACAATCCTCCTGGAATGTAGACCCTTTTGATTCTTCAAAAGTTTCCTCTTCAACAGTTTGAAGTTGTCTTTCCTTCACGACTTGGTGTTGGATCGATTTCCTTCAAAGTTTAGGCTTGAGGATTTGCTTGAATAACTTGAGAATTTTTTGCTTGGTTACAGCTCGAATGTTAGCTTGAATGTCCGTACTTCAGGTATGCAAGGTAACCTTTTCTCAAATTGATTCCTCTGCCTTTTATAGTGCTCTTTCAAAAATCATGTCCGTTGAAGAGATAGGCTGATTTTTAAAAGACACTAGTGTTCGTTGGCTTGTCTTGTTGTAGTCCTTGATGTTGACATTTCCTCGTATTAAATGTCTTACTGACTTTCCAGGGCTCGACACGTGTGCGTGCTTCCCATTGGTTTATTCCATTTGCACGCTTCCTCGGGGTCGAGCACTTTAGAATATTGCGCATGGAAGTATTACTTATTTAAGTAACTTTCTTGACTTACGGCAACGGACTCTTTTCGATTTGTCTTGATTTGACTGCAGTTCCTTGACTTCCCCAAGTGACTTCGAGTCAGCTCCCAATCATTGGAAGACTCATCTGTCACTTCAACTTGACTTGGTTGTCTAGAGTTGACTTGACTGACACTTCTCATAGATGTAGCCAGCTGATACTCCTTCAATCGAGTTCTTGATTTCTCCTCCTTGCCATACTACATTCTCACCGCTATACAAATGAGTCTTCATTTTAGCCTTTAGTTGACTTCTTGCATATCCAGGCATAGCCGACTTGACTCGGCTAAATGCAGCCCTATCTATTACAATGCAAAATACAAAGAAAATGGGGTGCCAACTTCCTAGTCTAAGTTTTACATGGCATTCATCAAAATCTAAACAATAAATTTCCCAACATAAGTTCTCAAACCTCATACAAGGCAAATTTGAAATGAGCATGATGGGAGAGCTGACATTCTTTCTAGGACTTCAAGTTAAACAGCTGAAGGATTGAACCTTCATAAGTCAAACAAAGTATACCAGAGATTTAATGAAGAAATTTGGTATGGAAGAGAAGTCTTCTGTGAAAATACCAATGAATACATCAGTCAAAATGGATATGGATGCAGATGGCAAGCCTGTGGATCAAACAAGATACAGAGCACTTATTGGATCACTGTTCTATTTAACAGCAAGCAGGCCAGACATCACCTTTGTTGTAGGTGTATGTGCAAGATTTCAATCTGCACCAAAAGAAAGTCACATGACTGCAGCTAAAAGAATCCTAAGATATTTGAAGGGATGCTAAGAAGTTGGCTTATGGTATCCAAAGGAAGGTGGATTCAATCTAATTGATTACTCAGACTCTGACTATGTTGGATGTAGAGTTGACAGGAAGGGTACTTCAGGTACATGTCAAATGCTTGGAAACAGATTGGTTTCCTGGTTTAGCAAGAAACCAAACTCAATAGCCACATCTACAGCTGAAGCATAATACATAGTTGTGGGCATTTGTTGTAAGAAAGTCTTATCGATGAGACAACAGCTGAGAGATTATGATGTTGTAGAAAAAGAGATTCCAATTATGTGTAATAACACAAGTGCTATTGCAATCACTCAAAATCCTGTGTTGCATTCAAGAACAAAGCACATTGATGTCAGATATCATTTCATAAGAGATCATGTTGAAAAGAAAGACATCACCTTGAATACATCTCAGCGATAAAAGGTTAGGTGACATATTCACAAAGCCATTATGTGAATCAAGATTTGAAGAGCTTAAGCATGAGCTAGGGTTAATTGAGTTGAGTTGACACTCAGAAGACTCAATGAGAAGAGATGAAATTTGAAAAGATGAAAACTGATCAGATCTTATAAATCAGCCAAGTGAATCAGCCATATCGGAAAGTCAACTATATCGAGTTAGCTGACAGCTGAGTCACTATGTGAATAGAGAGAAGAAGAGTTGAGTCAGCTAAGCAGTAAGCTGAGTCATTCATGAGCTAAGTGACAAAAACGCAGTCGTTTTTAATAAGCGGGAATGTTTTTAAGGATGACTTCAGCGTGATAATGACAGGTACAGTCAAAAGCTGCACGACAAAGCATATGATTGGATATAAATGCTGCCGCATTAAATGCGACCAATTAAATGCTAATCGGCGTGCTAAATTTGAGCCGTCGATCTTGATCAAATTTCAAAAACTGAAAAAGCACATCCTTTCATAACCCATATATACCATTTTGTTCAGTTTCTCTCTCACATTACTCAAAACTGTTCATCTCTCCAAAAGCAAAGAAAGCATTTTTCTCTCAAAACCCTACCAAATCTTCAAAGCAAGTTCTTCAAAGTTCGTTCGGTAAAAACTCAGAAAAATGGCATCAACCTACGATTTCACCAAGCTAGGAAAGTAAATCCACACTGGTTCTACCATGGATTTTGAAGGAATGGTTAAACAAGGTTCCGATGTAACACTTGTGAAGAAGATAGCCGACAAAATCGAGAAATCTGGACTGAAACCCTTTCTCACAATGGAGTTTCAGATGACATACGTTGAGGAGGTAGCACAGTTCTACGTGAATGCTGAGGTTCACGATGAGGGCATCAAGTCCTCTGTTCACGGAAAGGATCTTACGATCACTGTTGAAGATTTAGCGGAGCATTGTTTGCTGCCATCGGAAGGAGTGCCGGAGATATTTGAGGCTGATGTAAACTTGGCCGCTGCATGGAAGGAAGTGGCCAGACCTGAATGTGTTGCGAAGGTGGTTTACACAGCTGATAAGAAGCTGCTGAAGGACGATTATCACAAGTTGATGGATATCGTCGCGAAATGTGTGGATATGAAGTTTGGAAGCTTCAATCAGCTATCCAAAACGAAGCTGATCATCATGGTTGCAATCATGGAGAAGAAGAAGGTCAACTGGGTTGAGTTTGTATACAGCAGACTCTGCCAGAATGTTGGAAACAAGTCCTTCAAGGACGATGGGTCATTTGGAGGATCCTTGGGATATGGCCTTATAGTTGGCCGGTTGATAAAGAAGAAGATGACTGCCAAAGTGAGAAAGGCAGTTGCCTCTAAAGCAACTCCAAAGGCCTTTACCTTCGAGGAACCGGAGGAAGTAGAACCAGACATTCCTCTGGTGAGAACTAAGAGAAGGAGAAGACTTACCAGGCGTTCAGAGCTTGGGAAGACAGCTGAGTCTGCCACTCAGCTGGAAAAGATCTCTGAGACTGCTGAAGAAGTGCAGTCTCCAGAAGTTATTGATGAAACAGCCAAGTCTGCTGAGGCCGATCAGCAGAGGCAAGTCAAGACCAGTGTGGGATGTAACAGTGAGGAACAAGAAGTGAGAGAATGAATCTCCTATCGATAGGACTGCATCTCCACCTGCGACAGACGCTGCTGAGGGTGAAGAGCAGCAAGCTCTGCTACCCTCCATTCCTGAGAAAGAATGACAGCAAGAAGATGATGACGATGATGTGATTATGCTGCCTCCACCATATCCAGACATCCAAAATCGTCTGCGAGAATGGAGGAAATGGAAGTTGAGTCACTCGAGGGAACAATTCGAGAGACCTGAATTCATAGAAGAAGAAGAAGAATTTGATGAATTTCCTCGAGTTGACCATAGTGGTCCAGGCACTGGATGAAGAGAACTGCCTACATATCTTGCAGATCTTCAAAGAAAAGAAGAAGGAGAGATTGGCGAGGAAGTCAAGACCGTGAGAAGGCCAATATTTGTCCTTTCACTTTGGAACCATCGATCATACTCATCCTCACTTCGATGCCTTCTCGGAAGTGATGAGGACTTGGACCAGGCTGCCATCGAGGAGTTGGAAATGCGAGAAAGCCATGCGGGAATCCAGGATAATGCATGAGCAATGTGACGGAAGGACACGAGAGTCTTCCAAATCTCATTTGGAGATTGATCCATTGGGAGTGGTGTGACAAATTGCCACTTTGTCATTGCCGCAACCACTTCCCCAACTCACTCGAGAGGTTGGATCTAGGGACTTGGAGATGAAACCGGGAACTTGGGGACCTAAGTTGAGCCAACCCATGTTGAAGGTTTCTTACCACTCAAAGGACACGGCCAAGAGTCCGGAGAAGAGTGACCCCAACATAAGTCACTCGGTGGTGTGCCACCGGGGGGAAACTCCTCCTCCAGCTGCCTAGGTCGGAGGATCTTTGCCGGTGACTCCACCCCTGAATCTAGGATGCGAAGTGGAGAAGGGACAAGAAAAAGAACCACAACAAGTTGTCACCGACGACGCCGATAGTTAAATGCCTCACCAAGTGAAGTGCAATAGCTTTGCGGCCGAGGACGCGCGATGTAGTCGAGGCACGGGGATGGATCGCCCCGAGATTTAACACTGGCAATGAAAGTGCAATCCACGGAGTTGAGACTCAGGTGGATGCCACCGTAGAAGACCCTAAGATTGAGTCTCGTCAAGGGAATGTCCAGTGCCTTGCTGCAGCTTGAGACCGGGGAGGTAATGAAGGCCTACGGGAGGTTGAGACTTCCCGAGGTAAAGAGGTAGAAACACAGAACATCCCTCCTGTCCACATTGATGATTCTGAGAAGGAGATAAGTGCCCTTCATTATTCCCAAGACATCCCTGACATAACTTTTCTGGGATCTAAAGGTGAAGATGAAGTTGAGTCCTCCCCTCCTGCAAATCTAAAAGACTCAGTTGAGGATGTTCAACCTAGTACGAGCAAGCCAGACCTCAAGGCTACTCGTCAAACATTCAATTTTGATGATGAGCCACCTCTTCAAGTCTCATCATCTTCCGATGACGCTTGATAAGGCCGAGGAACAGTCAACTCAGAAGGATAAACTAGTTGAGACCGAAGAAGCTGTTAAGACAGCTGAGGCTCAACCAGCTGGGTCAATACCACCAGAGGCCCCAGCTGAAACCGGGTCATCTGCGCAGGCTCCCAAAGCTGCAGCAGGCTCGACTCAACCTGAATCATCACAAGCATGAACAGCTGAATCTTCAATTCCATATGTGCGTGATGATGCGTTTGAAGAAACTTTTCCTTTCCAGATTGAGATGCCCGACCTTGAAGAAGAAACAGCCCGTGAGCAGCGTCATTTCAACGTTCGACCAGATCCAGTCATTCCCACCGACTCCATTGTCCCCATAGATTTTGATTTCGATCTTTCTTGGCCGCCAACAAATCGAGATGATCTTGAGGTACGTGAGGTATTCAAGACAATACTCTGAGATTGAAAAGATTGAATGGCACCAAGCTTCACTTGATATGCAACTGGACAGTAGAGATGCCACCCTCACAGCAGATTTAAGAGGGATTGTGGTACGGATAAGGTAATGGTGTCGCAGCCCAGTACAATGCGGATTAAACAAAGTTCGATACTTTAAGGCACTTTGCACAATAAGATCTTGATCCGGAGCGCGATAATCGCCGACATGAAGAGGAGGATGCAAGAAAATATTGATAGGATGCATGCCTTCCACAATATCGAAATGGAATCTGCGAGAATTTCACAGGAAAGAACTCACAAGCGTAGAGGAAAACATGAATAACAAATTCGGTCTTCTTATGGCCATTTGAAATGAAATGGCGGTGGCGGCCAGGAGTCCAAAGCCACCCGCTCGAATTCGAATAGCGCGTACTCGCGCGAGACTCCAAACGAACTCAACTATCAATCGCCTAGACTTTATGCTCGCAGGTATGTTCCCGGGAGTTCTTCTCTCCTTTGATGATGCCAAAAAGGGGGAAGAGGAATCCCAGAAGATGCTAAAGGGGACGGTTGGTGAGAAGGAAAAGGAAACAGTTGTCGCAGAGAGGAAAGATACAGCTGTTGAGAAGAAGAAGAAGGAGAACGGAAAAGCAGTTGAGGGGTAAGGTTCAAAAGATATGACTCTACTGTTTGCTGAAACCCCTCAATAAGGACTCGTCACAACTGACATCATCAACAAACTTCCAGTGACTCTGCCGCTCCAACACTCTGTTGTGCCCATGTCTAAGAAGAGGAAAATAGTAGAAGCAGGGATGAAGGAGGTCAAAGGAAAAATGGATACCCGTGTGATGGACATATTGAAACAATACGGAGGCATTCCAGCAGGAAGAGACACTGATGCCATTTCAGATGTCGGAAACGAGCCCAGATCAGTTGATGAATTCAAAACGCTCGAATCCGAAGGATACTTCGAAGGCATGTCCGATGAATTTCATTCTTGTATTGGGAAAAAGGCCTCAAGTCATGGCGAAGAAGTCGACAGCAAAGAGACTACAGCGGTCGCTCACTTGGAAAAGAAGAAGGCTCCATGACAATACACGCCAGAGAGGAAGAGGAAGAAGCGAGTGGAGGAAGAGGGGGACACAGACCTCTACCCAAAACATTGAATACATAGATCCAGGGAAGAAAGGAGGGATCTATTGGGCTGGATTTGATGCCATAGCAAATCTTGAAGTAGAAAGGAAGAATGATGAGTATGTTAAGAGAATCGAAGAAGAAAATAGAAGACAAGATCAGTTGTGGAAAGAGAGTCAACAAAGACAAGAAAGAAAGAGAAAAGACGAAGCTGCTAGAAGAGCCTACGAGAAAAAGAAAGCAGCTGAAGATGAGAAGAAGAGAAAGAGAGCAAAGGACGACAGAGCTGAAGAGAAAAGAAGGAGGCAGCGAAGGTGATGAAGTGTTGCTGCTCACCCCTTCATGTATTTTACTATTGTAAGTGCATATGTATGTAAGTCTTCTGTACGTTGAATAAGAATCTGTAATTTCTATATTTTTGTGTAGATACAAAATGTCGAGTTGCTCGATACACTTTGTAAAAATGTGATTGTGTAAAGGACAAGAATGTTATGATCAATAAAAAGATCGATTCTACGCATACATTCTCTGTTTCTACATCGTCTCGTATGTATCTTTGCTATTTACATTTTGTATGTATGTTTTAAGTTTTGGCATCATCAAAAAAGGAAAATTGTTGGGAAATTTATTTATTAGATTTTGATGAATGCCATGTAAAACTTAGACTAGAAAGTTGGCACCCCATTTTCCTTGTAATTTGTATTGTAATAGATAGGGATGTATGAGCCGAGTCAAGTCGCCTATGCCTGGATATACAAGAAGTCAATCAAGACTAAAATAAAGACTCATTTGTGAAACAATTTGAGTATGGCATGGAGGAGAAGTCAAGAACTCGACTGAAGGAGTATCAGCTAAGATACAGCTGTGTGAAATGTCAGTCAAGTCAACTTAAGAAGCCAAGTCAAGTTGAAGTGACAGATGAGTCTTTCAATCATTGGAGCGCACTCAAGTCACCTGGGGAAAAGGCAACCGCAAGAGATGAGTCAATCGAAAAGAAGAATTTGCATTTAAGTCAAGAATATTACCTAAACAAGTAATACTTCCATGTTTGCTATGTCTTAAAGTGCTCGACCCCGAAGCGTGCAAAGGAATAAACCAATGGGCACCGCACCTTGGTCGTAACCTGGAAAGCCGCAAGACATTTAATACGAGGAAATGTCAACATCAAGGACTCGCCACAAGACAAGCCAACGAACACAAGTGACTTTTGAAAATCATCCTATCTCTTCAACGGCGTGATTTTTGAAAGTCCACTATAAAAGGCTGAGCAATCACTTTGAGAAAGGGTTACCTTGCATACGAGATAACAAGTATTATTGAATCAGAACTCCAAAATATTCTCAAGTTATTCAAGCAAATCCTCAAGCCTAAATTTCAAGGAAATCGATCCAACACCGGTTGTGAAGGAAAGACAACTTCAAACTGTTGAAGAGGAAACTTTTGAAGAATCAAAGGGGTCTACATTCCAAGGAGGATTGTAGAAAGGTTCAAGGTCGAACAGGTCTCAAGTTATTGGAGGGCGTGATCAAATCCAAGAAGCTTGAGCAAGTGAGTTGATGTAACAAGGCACCACACCCCGTGAAAAAGCCGAGCCGGACGAGAAGCCACGGTTGTGTGACCAAGGCATCTCCGCATCGAGTCCCAAAGGATCAAGTCACCGTGTGTGATCAAGACTTGTATACGGACCGATAACCACTTTGTACTCTAATCAATACTTAGTGGATTCCTCTAAGAGTTGGAGAAGAGAGGAGTAGAAGAATTACCCCATCTTCGAACCTCTATAAAAATTATTGTGTCATTTACATTTCAAAGATTTAATTTCGCATATTATTTTATATCTCACGATAATTTGCTATCCAACCGATAATTAACAAAGTGCTAAAATCAAGTGTTAAAACAAACTTAAACCAAATTCAAGGGTGTTAAGTCTTCAATGAAAATTTCATCACCAAGTTAAGGTTTAGGCTAAACAAATTGAGTTATTCTATCAACAACTCAATCGAAGTGCGTTTGAGTGGCTAACTCGTTGGTTAACTAACTTAGCTGTCCCTCAAGGACTTAGTTGTGTATTTAACTCTGTAATATTTTAAAAGGAATAAAATCGGAAAATTTGTAAGGTTTATTCAACCCCCTTCTAAACCTTACTCACACCCTTGGAACCTACACATTTGCTTCGATCTAACATTATATTACAAATGCAATTTAAAATTTAAATAAGCATGAATAATAAAAAGAACCAACATGTTTAAGTAGAACATGCTTATTTAATCAATATAAGGAAAATGCTAAAATATCCAACTTTCAAATGGAAATTATAAATCTACTTGAAAAAATATTCGAAAGCGTAACATTAGGCATCTAAATCCAAACAATACCCATATAAATATAAACCATATGTCCCTAGAAATCTTATTTTGTAGCTTAGATATTATCCCCACCGGACCATAAATGCCATAAGTTTGTCGATAGATGCACCTTGTTGACCCAATTGCTCTTTCAAATCACTCACTTGGGCCTTTAGTCCACTTACTTGAGATTCTGAATCTTGTAGTTTTTCTTGCATTTCCTGAAGTTCCTTTTGAAGTTGTTGGGTAGTTGAATCAAAGGATGTGGTACATCTACTTGGAGGCTTTGGGCCATAGCAAGACCCTTTATATAGCGGATCCATGTCCAAGCACCTCAAGAACTATTTCTTCAAAGACTCTTTCTCAATTTCTTACTCTATATATTTTTCTTGCTTTGCTATCATCAACTCCTATTTAAATATATTGATTTAAGAGTACACAATTAATATCATGGTTAATAGCAAAGCTAGATATTGAAAATGAGTCAAAATGACTTACCCAATTTTCTTTGCCTCCACTTTGTTGACCAACCATCGTTTTCTTTATAATGAGTACGTTTATAGAACTCAATCCTATCGCATTGTTCTCCATTTAGCTCTTTCTGAGCCTAGTAAAAAAAAAGGAAAAAACTCACAGTAAAAATATAAGAAATAGTGTCAATTTAAGGTTACTTAATAACAACTCACAATTTCATGTTGAAGAACTGTAAAAAGCGTTCTGCAAGAAATATGTGGAGCTCGCACTTGTTTTCGATTTCCAGTATTGGTGGAACTTTGGTGCTGCCAAAACAAGAACAATAATATTGTAAGATAATATATAGACATATTATAAGAAAATATGTAAAAATATTTGAAAATAAATATTAATTTAAAACTTGTTACCTTGAATTGACGATGCAAATAAGTCACACAATTCCTCCCAATTTTGTTTACTCAAAGAAGAAGGCTTGTTATTTTTAGCCTCTTGCAAACTTGCATACTTCTTGTAATGCAAATGTAACTGTGACGTCGTTATGCGGCACTAGATTTTAGCCTTTCGATCATGCATTGTCTAACCCCCGGATCATCCATATTAACATCCATGTGGATCTACATGTCATATATATAATGATCATTTTAGATTACATAAAAATGAACATCATGAGATAAAATAATTTACTTTACTCGCACCTTTAAATGATCAAAGCTTTGATTCCACACCATTTTTTCATCTACATCTTTCCACCTCTTGGGCATCTGGTAGGACATCTCGAGTTACCACGCCAATTTGACTTGAAAGCTTTGCGGCTTCCTCTCGAGTTTTAGGTCTTCCTAATAATGGATCCACAGTTACCTTCATTTTATTTCCAGAAGAAGCAAATGCCTTCATAATGCCCTTGCCCATTGTTTGACCACGCCCTCTTTTCTTAGAGTTGAAAGCTGCATCTATACATTTAAAAATTGTTAAACAATATCCTCAAGAAAAATCTCAATTCAATATCAATAACCACACAAGCCCACCTAAACCACAAAAATCAATTATCCTGCCAATTCAAAACTAGAAATAGAGAACAAATTTTTATTGAAAAAAGCTAGAAGCAGCTTTTTTCGAAAATAAGATGTAACTTTAAAAAGCCCAATCCAATATCAATAACCACACAAGCCCACTTAAACCACAAAAATCAATTCTCCTCCTAATTCAAAACCATAAACAGAGAACAGATTTTTATTGAAATAGACCGTTCAGAGGTAACAGGAGACAGGCTTAAAGAGGCACAACATATAAATAAATCATTATCTGACCTTGGTGATGTCATCTTTACTTTGGCACAAAAGAATGCTCATGTTCCCTATCGAACAGCAAGCTCACTCAAGTCCTCCAGAGCTCATTAGGTACATCATTTTTTTAAGGTCATAGAGGCTACCACCATCTATTATCTTGAATATCCTGATGACCTCTTTGGTCGACAACTTGCTAACATTGTAATTAATCAGATTTTTTGCTCAAAATTTCATCTAGTTTTCGTTCGCACTTTTTTAATAATTTAGAATAAAACTGTGACCTGTTTGTCCTTGATACTAGTGTATTATTTAAGATATCATCTATGTTGTGGTTATGCCACAGGTGGTCAGGAGAAGACATTTATGTTTGTGCAGCTTAATCCTGATGCTACTTCTTACAGTGAAACCTTACGTACCTTAAAGTTTACTGAAAGGGTATCTAGGGTTGAGCTGGGTGCAAAAAACAAAGAAAGATGCAGGGGATGTACGAGAATTGATGGAACACGTAAATCTTGTTTTGCACACAATTATTTTTCATCATCACATTTTGCAAGAAATACGTGTTAGCAGCTATGTCATTTGAATTAAATCTTTCTTCAAGCTAATTAATACAAAAACTTCAAAATAATATGAAAAAGCATAATAAATGATTATTTAGTTTGATGATATCGAAAAGCTTAATTTAGTGCCTCCTTTAAAGTGTATTTTTTCCAAATACTACCCAACCAGGTTTAATACAATCATAAATATGAGAGTTTTTGGGCAGCAAGACACAGGTAGCACATCTAAAGAAAATTATTGCCACGGCATGCTAATCAAGACTCGAGAAGAGGAAAAATCTGCACATCTCCATACTATGTGAAATTACCATTTATATGCCCCATGCAGGCTATCTGACAATGTGAACGATGATTAAAATATATACAAGTCACAATCAATATTAAGAAATCATAGTATGGAGATGTGCATATTTGTACAAGTCCACTAATGAACCAAACCTTGAAAACCATTAATACTTTTCTACTTCAAGTTTAGCCCAATAGAATTTTACAAGATCACAACAATACAACATTACATGGTCCTCAGACTCTCCAATAGTTGGTTACCTTAATTTGATTTAAGTTTTTATGTGCCGCTTGAAGTACAACAAGTAGATAGCATAACAACTAATAGAGCCGCACAGCCCTCACCAGCAGCAGAAAATAAAGAAATGTATACCTTCGATATCATTTGCTTCAGATGATGGATCTTGAATGTCCTCAGTTGGTTGAATTTCAGGACTTTGAGTTGATTGAACTTCAGAGTTTGGCATGTGCTCATTGGTGGGATTTGTTGTAGTTTCACCTCTTTGAATGGAACCATCGTTCGTTTTAGTTGTAACCAATGCCTCATTTGCACCATCCGAAGCCACATTTGCTTTGTTAAAAAGCTGTCTGATACTTCTACGAGGTGTTGAATTAGATGTAACATCCCTGATAGTTTGACTTATGAAACTTTGTTGAGAATTGTTTGGGATGCTTTTTGGTTTCAATTTGCGAGCTCCTGGAGCCATTTTTAATAACTCTACATGAAAACAATTAATTTCATAAGTAAATGAGTTCATACAAAATGCTAAAGAAAATCACTTGTTGTCACAAGAACAGTGTTAACAAAATGAGCTCATGAAAATATTATTTTAATAACATCATATGAATTGTAAAAAAAAATTCTATTGTTTGGATCAACAAAATAAGATTCAACTATACATCATGTGGCGAAAAAAGCTGTAAGTTAATCATTATGTAGATAAACAAAATTAGATTCTATTGTGCTCTTTGCTTTGTATTGTGCTAGTTTATAAGAATTAAATTGTCTTCTGATAAATATACTACTTTATGCACATGTAAGTTATATCATGATGATTTTTCAATTTTCTCATACTGATTGGAGTGACATCTCGCACAACTTCTAGTTACGGCAATGATTTCAAAGATCCGACTTTAAAACAAAGACAACGAGATCACAAAACTTTGTTGTCTCTAAAAGTTGTTCCTATATTTAATGAAAATGATGCAGTGAGTACTAGGAGAGCTCCTTATGAGGTAAGTTTACGGCTCCCTGAATATTTTTGCTTCCATTAGTTGTTTGACAGTTTAATGGGGATACAAAGTAGGTACTTGAAACACTTTTGCTAAAAATGGTTGCATGTGCTAAAAATCATCAATACATGAGAAAAACCTCATCCTGCAATGGAATCACAGATTTTGAGAAATCACACTCATCCTAGCAAAACTACATATATATTTTATCCTAAAGCCGACTGCTTTTTGGCGCAGTCTCATAATATATACACAACTATACAAAGACGACACAATAAATCTAAAACAGGATAAGGCACAAAATAATGCAGCAGAAAAGAAAGATAGACACTCTGTAAGGAAACATGTGATAAGGTGATAAGGAAACAGGTGATAAGGTGATAAGGAAACAGGCTCCCGTCCGAGCTCCCAAACATTCTAGCAAACACCATTTCACCAACCATATTAATTGTCGGACTGAAAAAACTGGTACAAATTGTAGTAACACAACTAAATTCTATGTTAAATTACAATACATGTCCACTATTGGTTTCTTCCCAGAAACAAATTACTAAATAACACAAAGCCAATATATTATGGATTTAACATCAGACACAATTCGACGATTTAACATCCCAATATCGTTAATTGATTTACATCTCGCCAAACATAGTCTTCCTAGTTCCTGGCCGCAGCTATGGCCGCCGTGGCGGAGTCCTTAACAGTTGACATACCAATCTCAACCAAATTCCCATTTGACATATGTCAAGACAAGTGGGATGGATTATCTCCAATTATTTTGATTTAACAGTTGGTATATTTTGTATTTTATCAAACAAATCAAAGCCTAAAATCACAACCTTTTAACTATTGTTTTAACAAGTCACAAAACTCATGCCATTAACCTAAGGGGGGTTAATCAACTGTCTCTTTTTCAGATTTAATCACCTTTAGAAAAACAATGGAGAAGACAACATCGGAAAACTTGAAGTCGCAGGCATTCGATGTAAACATAAATGGTTAAACAAGCAGCAACATCAGTCACCTAGCAACATATATTATACATGTAAACAAGCAGCAAAATCAGGGAAGAGAGAATACATTACCAGTATTGCTACTTGAAAAACGCATTAATTAGAAAAGAAAGGAATCGATATTTTGATATCTTTGTTAACCTAATATTTGAGATATATATATATATATGACCGTGATAAAAAAGGGATAGATGGGAGAGTTACGGTAATATAGGATTCTTGTGTTTATCTACCTTAATTAGTTAAGAATACCTTAATTAGACTGAATTAAGTGCCAAAATGAAAAAATTGGTCCACCAAATATTGGTTTGCTATGACCAAATCTTTTATTTTCTTATTTATTTATATATATATTATCATATGCAATTGTTCCCAACAATCCAAAAATATCAGAATTTAAGATTAACAATAATTATATCTAGAACTAAAATTTTATTTTATCAAGCTGCTATAGAAATTAAAAAAGGAATAAAATCAAATATACCTCTGTTCTTCAAGAGCGGGGGCACGGATGAACAAAGTAATCCTCGTCCCCGGTGAAGGGGGTGAAGAATGGCTTCAATTTTCAAGCCGGGTGTGGTCTTCTCATAGTTATGCGAGAAAGCGCGGTGCAAACCCATCGCCGCCGGGTCCTGTGCTTCAATGGCGCAGTGTTGTTGAGTGGAGTTAGATCGGTGATGGTATTTGGGTGGTTGTTCGGTGACTTTACGATGGGGGTTTCAATTTTGTTGGGCCATTTTTGCTAATTTGATCCTCAATTTCGATTTCTCTTTCAATTACATGAGAATTGATGGCGCAGATCGATCACGGGCTTGAGAAGAAAAGAACGCTGATGATGGTGAATGGTGATTGCGTGAAAATGTCCTTTTGTTTTGAGAAGAAAAGGTTGATGATGGTTTTGAGAATTATTGGTTAAAAAACATATTTTTGATTTTATAATTTAAGTTTATTTATATATAATATAACTTATTATAAATCAAAATAAGTATATAATATTCAAATTATAAATATAAATTATTCTGAATAATTTTTACATTATTCTATTTAGGGGTGGGAATTTAATTTGGGTTGCGTCGAGGTTTGGGGTCAGGGTTCGTAGGTCGGAATAAAGGCAATCCGGATCTCGACATGTTTAATTATACATGTCGAACCTTGAACCCGCACCCGACCTATTTATTTCACAGGTAACTCAGAACCGATTCGTTTATGTATAATAAAATTATTTTTATTTGTATTTAATAATTTCAACTAAATAAATTTATGTTTTTTAAAAATTAAATTACTACAACACACTATTCAATCAATAAAAAATATCACAGTTCCTAACATTAAAAACAAATAACATATAGATAAATAACATAACATACTTATAATATTTTGAGGACAACGCTCGTTTGAGATCCGTTCGTTAACATAACGAACCAAGTTTGAACATATTTTTCTACTTGATAAGATATAAAGCTCGGCTCGAGCTTGACTCTATTAATTAAAAAAATATATAGATGTAAAAATTACACCTAATTAAGAAATTACACATATTATAGTAGTCCATACTCGAACCATGTAATATTAATAATACTCATATACGTCTCAAACCTAATTAAGAAATTACACCTATTATCTATATGTGTCCATATGTACGCAAATGAACAAGCCGTTTCGTGAGCTATTCGAGCTCGACTCGATAAAAGTTCATTTGAGTTCGTTTAATAAGGCTCATTAAAATAAACGAACCAAACTCAAACCTTAGAGATATTTGGTTCGTTAGCTCGTCAACGGGCTCGTTAGTAAGCTCGTGAATAGGCTCGATAGTAAGCTCGTATATATTAAACTAATAATATGACTTTAATTTTAATTTTTTATATTTTTACTTATGATAATATAAAAATACTTAAATAAACTTATTTGTTTGAATAAAATTATAAGTTTTAGTAAATAACAAGAACAAAAATAAAGAATCTTGTATTGACTTAAATAATTTATTATTATGAATTTGTTTGACCACTCCGCTACGTTCTAAGGATGGGGTGGATCGGGTATCTAGATACCCGACTCCACCCATCCATTGACATCCCTAGTTATCTTTTTGTTTTCCAAAATAATTTACACAAGTAAAGTAAAATGTTAAAAACTATAGTCAAAAAGGCGAGTAGAAAGTCGTCTCTATCAAAACGACATTTAATGTCCGAAAAAGTCAGTGTACTTGGTCGGGTTTGGTTTTTTTCCCCACATTTATATAGATGCGGCTAAGTGTATATGTATATACGTGCGTAAACTATATAGGCTACAAAACGAAAATTATGTATAGTTTATTAGTTTTAGTATGATTTGTTCAAAAAGAAAAAATAGTTTTACTATGATAATGTGATAACTGAAGAATCTAGGTAAAAGAAATAGTATTTTTTTGGCAAAAGCTAGTGATAAAACAAATAAGTTATAAAGATTAAAAAATAGTATTTTTGGGGAAGATGAAAAACTGAAAGTGGCGGACATGCAAATATTTTTTTTTATACTTTAGGCTTTATGAAAGATAAACAAGAGACAAAAGATATTGGGGTGACATTGGACAAATACAAGAAAATTAAAATTTAATAAGACCATGCAACTATTTCCATCCCTAGGAAAGAGAACACAAAAAGAAAAGCAAAAAAAATGATTTTGATACTGCAAAAATTTGAACACATGACCTGTGAGTAGAAAACGAAGCTCAATCCACTAGGCTAGCCATAGAATTTGGTTAATTGTGAATACCAACTCTTATAAAAGAAAGCAATTTTACCTTCTAAATATTCGAAAACTGAGGCTGAAAACACAAAAAAAGGACTTTTTTTTGTGTTAAGAAAAGCACTCTTTTTGTTGTCAAGAAAAGCACTTTTTTGTAACTTACCTCGATTGAACAAACGGCAACAGAGAACTCAACCCTCTCATCTCTCTCGCCTCTCTCGCTCTCGCCTCGCTCTCGGAATCTCGATCGACTCTACAGGATATATATTTCCAGCCCTAAATTTGTAGATTAATTATAGAATTTATTAAAATATAGTACTATTCTATTATATGGATAATTATAATATTGTATCTACCTTATACCAAAACGAACCAAGCTAATCGATAATAAATACGAGATTGATCATTAAAAGCTCGTTTTGAGCTCCACTCATTAACATAACAACCAAGTTTGAACATATTTCTATTTGATAATAATATAAATCTCGGTTATTTCGATTTCGATTAATTAAAAACAATATGTGTAAAAATATTAAGTTGCATGCTCGAGCTCATTTGGTGTTTAGTTCGACTAAAGTTCGTTCGAGCTCGATGCCATTAATAATCAAATCAATCTCAAACATAATGTTAAATTTCGATTAAGTTCAAATAAGTTTGAACAAATATTTTGTCTTCGGATTGACTCGCTTACACCTCTAGGGATGACAAAGGGTAGGTATTCACCCATTTAATGATATTCATACTGCGTACTTTGTAATATTAATACTTCACATCGTCCCCAAACTCAATTTAGAAATTGCACAAATTATATGTACCCGTCCCATATACCTACTTGTCGATACTCGCATACTCCGTACACACTCAACCCATTTTATTTTAACAGTTAATACAAACTATCATGAAAAACAATATGTAATATGATGTCTTTTTTAACAATTAATACTAGGGATGACAATTTCGACCGATCTCATGTACCCGCCCTACATTTATATATTTTTTAATATATTTAATATATATTTTGCATAAATAATATATATAATAATATTATTTTTATCATTTAATATTATATCTAATATTTATAAATTGATAATAAAATTTTGTAAATAATATTTTATAAATATATTAAAAATAAATATATTATTTTCTTTTTCTTCATTTTTTCTATTTAAATTTATTTAATATGTGCGGGGGATCGGTCGACTGTCTCGCCCGCTCTGGATTCTAAGGATAGGGCGAATATTGGTATCTAGATATCTTACCCTACACAACCCATCCAAAATCTTTTACACAAGTAATGCATAATGTGAAATGTTGATAAATCCAATAAAAACGCCAAGTAGAAAGTTGTCTCTTCAAAAATAGGTATTTAGATACCACACGTTTTCAATCCATTAATATATATATATATATATATATATATACTCGTTAGGTTAAGTTGGTAATTCTAATCTAATTTTAATGTCTTTGAAAAACAAGCTTTTGCTCCCACAAAAAAAATAAAACAAAAGTCGAACACTGCAAAAAAAAAAAACAAAATAGGACTCTATACAATTGGTAATAGGATTTAATCGAATCGAAATCGAAAATTTGGTTGAATCGAAACCAAACAAAATATGACATCTTATTAGATGCATATTTTCTCTAATTTTCGATTTTTTTTGTCAAAAGATAACATAATTAAAGCAACAACATTATGAGGGCTAATTAATAATTCTTGTAACTAATAAAGAAACTTTTAGGTAGGTTCAAAAGAGCAACTTTATTTAAAAATGTAAAGCCCTTTTTTTAAATTTGCAATCACATTGACAAAGACAAAAGGAAAAATAGAGACCGATTTAACTCTTGAATATTTCTCAAAAAAAAGTGATTTGGTAACAACACGCTTCTATCCATCTCGCCTACTACTTTTGTCAATCTCGACTTTTTTTGTCCTGGATCGATCCCGAATCACCAAAACCGCAGCGCGCTCCCCGCTTTTTTGCCGTCTCGGAAGCCGCACTCAGTAAAACTCTTGCGCATCAACCCTTTCAACCCAAATCCGCCAATTGCAGGTACAACCCTATCTCCCACTTAGACTGTCCGTTGGTTTGAGATATTAGTACCAATGTTATGGTTTAATTCATAGCTTTCAATCAATATCTTTTACTTTGTTTTCTCCCTATTATCTAGGATTTGAAATTTTTCCAAAAAAGTCAGTTCTTCTGTTTTATCATAAGATAGGACAATTTTGATTATTTTAGGTCAGGAGAATAATTGATGTTTATAAAGAATGTGCTGATATGATTGGGTGCATAAAGTTAATGGAAAACAGGTTCATATTTCACTTATTCGATAATGGACAAATACATGTTATTTTCTTTTTCTATTTTGTTGCCTTAAGCTTTCATCCGCTACAACGCAATTATACGGTTCATATTTTACCTCAAACCGTTGTTGGGCGGTGATGGTGCAATCTCAAGAGTTAGGAATTTTTGCGAGAACAATTTCGGAGAATCGTTTGATTGTTAGAGATCGGCCAAAATGTTTGGTTGGTTCTCTATTGTATTTTTAAGCAAATAGGAAATGTAATCCTTGATCTAGGAACTTGATACACCATATTGTGAGTTTACCTTTGTCTATCTTTGTAATGTTTTGTTGACTTGATATTGTCTTTTTAAGCAAGAGGAAAAATATTATTGATTAAGGAACTTGATATACCATATAGATAGTATGCCCTTGACTACATACGATGCCTTTCTTTTTGGGAAGGAAAAATTATAAGCTGACATTTTATCCATTTGGCATCCTCTAGACTTGGAATAGGAATGTTTAGAACTCTTTTGTTAATTAAATGAAACCAGGATACAAGTTGAAAGCGGTCATATGATATTCTTTGTGCGAGATGACACTATTTTTAAAGAGTTGTATTCCCATCCAAAAAATCTTAAAGAAATGAATATTCAAAACTAAAGAACCAGGCAAAGATCAATGTGGGAGCTAATCATTCTCACCCTTATCGTCACTTATATGTTTTCCCAACTTGGAATATAAAGATAAGCTATAACGGAGTTCATAGGAAGGCTACATGAGTTACTGATCCTTAGTTTTCCACTTTATACATATTCGATTATATGTAATGATCGATTAAAGTATGTGTATAACTTGACATGATGATTCCCTGCTTATCATGGGTATGAGTTAACTAGTTCACTTGACATGATAATAAACATTTTCAGAGAACAAGTTTACCATATTTATGGTAGCCTTGTGTAGGATAATAAACTATTTTCTGGTAAGGAATGTTCGGATTTGCCTGCGAATGCGCTTTCTTTGCATGAGCCGATGAATTTGTAACCATATTTTCAATGAGTAATCTATTTCAAATGTCTATGCCCAAATTTTAGCTTAAAAATGCTCCATTGTTTTAGAAAGTACTTACTATTATACATGATACATCCGAGAAGGGTAAAAAGAGGCATTTTGCTTAAGCTAAATGCCAAATTAACCTGTTAACTTGATGGGTCAAATATCGAGGATAACATTTTCATTTCGTACAAAGTCAAGAAAAGGGAGAGGTATTCCTTAAGTAAATACAAATTGCAAGGGGATGTTTTTAATATCTTAAGGGGGTATTTTTACTATTGAAAGATAAATAGATTGTGTTTTTGTACTTAGATTGAACCTCAAAGCATCCGTTATAATTAACCCTATATATTAATATGCTATTTCTTTGTGAAAAATAATCAAGTGCAACCAAGATTGCTATATGAGTTTTTCCACTCTCTATTTTTTCTATTTGTTTTTCTACTCTCACTTTTTGTGTGATTAAATAATATAAATTGATATTTGGATCATTGTATGATGTTTGAAGCTTTTTTGTCTTAGGTCATTTGCAAAATGGACAAGAGTTGGATGCATGCAGTCAAGTGGTCTAAGACTTATGTAGATGGGGTAAATAATTTTATGAAATTTGTTGAATCTCATATGAGTCAGGAATGCGATATTCGATGTCCATGTATAGACTGTTTGAACTTAGTAATAAAAGATAAAAAATAGTTAAAATCATATTTTGCACGGGGATAGATCCGGGGTATATCACATGGTTTTATCATGGTGAACCAAGTTCAAATAATCGAGATAGAACACCTACTAATGTGGATGATGGAATCCATAATGAGTCGTTAGACGAAAATGATGAAGAATATGAAGATGATGGTCTTAATGACATGTTATTTGACCTTGGAGAGCAGTACTGTCAATCAACGAACAATGATGGCAATAATATTGATACTGGTGGTATTCGCAGTATCTCGAGACACTTATAAAGGATGCTAAAACCGAACTATATCCGGTCCGTAAAAAGATTTCAAGAACATCTTTTATCATTCAAATGCCATTTGCTTCAACTTGAAAGTATATAATAGGTTGAGTAATAAAACTATAGACATGATTTTGAGGTTGATGAAATTGTCTTTTCCTAATGGAGAGACACTTCCGAATTCTTACTATGAAGCTAAAATATTTCTGCGAGACTTGGGATTAGGATATGAATGCATTCATGTTTGTAAATACGATTGTGCCTTATTTTGGAAAAAGAATACAAAGTTGGAGAATTGCCCACGTGTGGGACTTCTCGATGGAAGGTCAACGATGGGGTAGGGAAAAGATACCACAAAAGATTTTAAGGTATTTCCCATTGAAACCCGACTTCAAAGCGCTTTTCATGTTTTAAAACTTCAAAAAGATGGTGTGGCATAAAGAAAATGCATTGCGATGATTATATGCGGACCAAACAGATTCCATAGCATGGAAACAATTTGATGTCGAAGTTTCCATGGTTTGCAAGTGATCCCAGAAATGTTAGGCTAGCTACCGGCAGATGGTTTTAATCCATTTGGAAACTTAAGCACCACTTACAAAGATGTGGTGAGTGATTCTAGCCTCATTGAATCTCCCACCGGGATTGCATGAAAGATCCATTCTTTATGTTGTCTTTGCTAATTTCAGGGAAGAATTCACCTGGAAAAGACATTGATGTCTACTTACGGCCGTTAATTGAGGAGTTAAAAGAATTGTGGGTAGAGGGGGCAGAAACCTTTGATGTTGCTTGTAAGAAGAAATACCAATTGCATGCTGCTGTTTTGTGGACAATAAATGACTTTCCAAAGCATATGGTGGTCTTTTTGGATGGAGTACCAAAGGGTACATGGCTTGTCGATTTGTAATGAGCATACGTGTTCCATTCGATTGCGAAATGAAATATGTTACATGGGACATCGCCGTTTTTACCAAAAGATCATGCTTGGAAAAGTAGAATGTTTAATGGAAAAAGAGAAGATAACGAAGCACCTAGAGATTTAAGCGAGGAGGATTTGTTTATGCAATTGGAAAGACTAGAAAAACATCACACCAAGCAAGCATGGCAACAAAAAAGGAAGCGGAAACTGAGAGGAATTGAATCGACTAAACGTAGCATTCTCTTTAATTTGCCATATTGGAGTAAGTTGAAGTTAAAACACAATTTAGATGTAATGCATATCGAAAAGAATATATGTGAGAGTATATTAGGTACCTTGATGAGCGTGGATGGAAAAACAAAAGATACCATCAAGGCAAGGCAAGATTTGGAGGACATGAAAATTCGCAGGAGTTGCACTTGATAAAGAGAAGTGATGGAAAATATGTGATGCACGATGCATGCTATGTTATGAAAAAGAAAGAAAAGACAAGACTTTTGTGAGTTTCTAAAATCATAAATTTCGATGGGTATGCTTCAAATATCTCTCGTTGTGTTAGTTCGAGTGATCAAAAGATATCTGGAATGAAAAGTCACGATTGTCATGTACTCTTACAACGAATACTTCCTGTTGGAATTCGTGGATCTTTAACTAAGGAAGTGTGAGACGTGTTGGCCGAGTTAGGCCATTTTTTTCAGCGTTTGTGTTGTAAGAAGTTGAAGAGAACTGAATTGGAAAAAATGAGAGGAGACATTTGCTTGATTTTGTGTAAACTTGAAAAGATATATCCTCTCGCTTTTTTTGACGTCATGGTTCATTTGCTATTCATTTACCGAATGTGGCGTTGCAGTGGCCTCGATTCATTTTAGATGGATGTATCCCATTGAAAGGTAATCAACATTAAACTATACAATCATTATCTAGATATATACTTGCCATGTATTCGTAATCATTTTGTTTTGGTAGATCATTATGTGGTTTCAAGCAGAGTGTGCGCAATAAAGCTCATCAGAAGGTTCGATTCTGCGAGAGAGTTTACATCGCAAAAGAGTGTTTAACTTTTGCTTGATGTACTTGCGGGGAATTAAGACTAGATTTAACCGAGAAGAGCGAAATAATGATATAGAAATTGATGATAGTCTACCGATTTTCTCACAAAAATGTCGTCATTTTGTAGCAACAAAGTTTGTGGAATTATCGAGGAGGAGTTCAATACGACACAATGGTTTGTCTTTCAAAATTGTGAAGAGATTGAACCATATTTGAGTAAGTGTATAGTTTTATTTTAAACATACAAAACAAAATACACAACTATTTTATAATTTGAAATACATATTGTAATGGATTGTAGAAGGCACAAGGAGGAGCTTTATTGGGTGGTTGTAAAAATATAGAACAAGAACACAAAGATCATTTCCGCATGGTTCAAGAAACATGTAATGTTATAGTTGCAAACATATATAAAATATGTTATCATCATATTTTGATTTTTCTCATTCTTATTTTTTCAGGTGACTCAATTATATCATGGAGAACCATCATCACGAAACGAATCTTTGTATTCACTTGCATGTGCACCGCACAGGTGTGCAAGAAAGTATGCTGGTTGCATTGTGAATGGAGCAAGATTTCTAACTAAAGAACGTGATAGTCGTCGTAAAACTCAAAATAGTGGAATCGTGGTGGAAGGTAACCATGGCAAAGATACCATTGAATTTTATGGGTTCTAAGCGATATCATTCAACTCGATTATGTGAAAGATAGACATGTTACTATATTTAGATGTGAATGGTTTGATCTTGGGAGTAAAAAGAACAGGGATACAAAAGAATGAAATATAACAAGTGTTAAAGTTATTGGAAAATGGTATGAGGATGATTCTTATATACTAGCTGATCAAGCAAGACAAGTTTTTTATATTCATGATCCTAAATTAGGACGTGATTGGCGAGTAGTGCAACCATTCCAACATAGACATGTTTATGATGTTGATGAGATGCAAGATGAAGAAATACATGTGGATGAATTTGTATATGTGGAAAATGTAGTATATCAAGAGAATGATGTAAATGATACATTTGAAGTTAGTCTTGGTGAAATAGAATCACTAAGTAGGGACGACTTGGATCCCGAAGACATCGATTTAATCAATAATTGCAAAAATACCTGAAGTTGCCGAGATAACAAGTTTAGATGATGTTGATGAGGAAGATGAGTTTGATGACACTATGATTGAATATTGTAGTAGTGAAGAAGATTCTCAGAAGAACGACAATTCTGATAATGAGAGTGATGATGATAATTAGGAAAGTTGATGGTAGCCTATTCAAAATGCTGAAAATTTATTGCACTGTGGTACGTGAAACTAGAATTTTTCACTCAAAAGTTCTTACCATATTGGTATTCGTGTTTGATACTTCATTGAATGCTTTTTGAAATTTCTTACAGGAAGTAGCGGAGTGCTTTTGCAATTGGGAACCTTAATTTCTCTGTATTTGTTATTCAGCAAATGATCTAGGTGAGTTGTGTGATTATGTACTGGTTTTTGGAATTACAAATCCAATTCATTATGTAATGCGTCGTAGTAAAATATCTTAATGGTTTTTGTTAATGTTTTTGATTGGCTATTTGCTATTCAGATGTATGATTTTGACGAGAAATGGAACTATGTGCTTTGAATGTGAGTTCATTTGTTTTATGGTAAGTCTCAGGCACTTTTTGACCAATTCTGGCAATTAATTATGTATTTTGTGTCTGTCAGACAGACGCTTTATTTGTGAATATGATTCTGACATTTTTGTTTGAGAAGTAGTATTTTTATAATTATCCTTAAAAGTGCCGCATTTATGATATCTTGTAACTTGACTTTGTATTACACTTACATGACTATGAAGAGTTTGACATGGGATTTCATTGTAATCGCTTGCTTTTGAAGATGTCACCAATTGCCCCTAAAGCATAAAGACAAGAAAAAGCCCACCAAGAAAATAATTCTTCTATCATTTTTGTTCATCTCCTTTTGTTCTTTCTTTTCACATTTTTCATTCTTGCAGTTGTGAAAATTGAATTGTGTGAATTGAAGCATATAAACAAAATAAATGGCAACACTTGGGGATATTGGGGTGTCGGCACTTATCAATATACTGAGTGCTTTTGCATTCTTGCTGACCTTTGCACTATTGAGAATTCAGCCAATCAATGACAGAGTTTACTTTCCCAAATGGTACATCATTTTGGGAAGAGGAGTAGCCCGTGAGTACAGGGTGGTGTGGTGGGCAAATTTGTCAATCTCAATATCAAGACTTATTTCACTTTTCTTAATCGGATGCCCTGAGCAAGTGAAGATGAGTGAGTCTCGAGATTATTAGCCATGCTGGACTTGATTCTGCTTTGTTTTCTTGAGGATTTATATTCTTGGGTATTTACAAAATTCCAACTTTTACCCTCACTAACTTTTTCTCTTATTTTATTTTATTATTATTGGATGACTCTTACTTCTTAATCGGTGGTGATTATTTTTCTTCACAGAACAATAGTTTTTGTAAATTTGATTCAATTGTCATTTTTCTTGAGTATTAGTGTTTATACTCGCATGCCCGTGTTGGACGCCGCTTTTGTGGTTTGGGGTAGTTGGTATTTGAACTTCCTGGGCCGATGTCAAGTTTCGGGAATTATGTGTCATTTTTCTTTTTCTCGTATTATTGGATATCTTTGTTAGGAGTATTGACAATTGTGGAATTTAGTATTATATTAAGAAATTAAAATACCGTGTTTGCATATTTTAGGTCTCGGTTTATTTGTCACCACATTGTTTAGGAGCTTTAATCGATGTTTTCTTGAATCTACGGTGACTCTTGGCTAGTGTAACATTTATCCATGTATTCGTTTTTTTGTTTTTGTTGGTTTACCATTTGATGGTTTTTTGTGTGCATTTTAAATTGAAAAAGCTTATATAATTTGGAATTGATTAGTGAAATCTGTTTGAGATTCTGGTCCATAAGTAATATGTTTTAAGAATGATTATCATATCAATGCAACATCTTTTAAAAAAATAAAATTATGGGTTGGTAGTTTGTTTCATTTAACATTTGTATGTTTAGACTATGCATATTTTTCTTATTTTTGTTTCTAGGATTTACGATTATCGACAAAATTTGTTGAAATCTTCAAATGAAGCTTTTCTGTAAACATCTATAAAAGTCGACTTTGTTGACCAATTGATTTAAGAAAAATTCACCCGTTTCTTTTCCCTAAACCGCTTTCCAGACTAGCACCAGTTGTTTTTTATGAATAAGAGAAAAAATAACTTGAAAGATGACTTCAAATATATCTGGCCTTGTTTTAAAATGTATGACTTGAAAGGGTCACTTGTTTAAAATTTGAAACAACTTGTGTGTCTGGTTTTTGGTTCCAAGCCACAATGAAGTTAAACGTTTAGTAATTGGATGGAAACGAGATACACAATACGTTGTGGATGGTATTAGTTGGTGAACTACTGATATGGAACTTTTAATTCTATAAAGTCTATGCTTTCTCGGATGGTGTAGTTGCGTGCTGTTTTTGAGTATTGTTAATTGCTGCACTTAGGGGTGTCAAATCGTGTTTCATGTCAACACGATAACGAACATCGGAAAATAAGCGAGCAAGAGATGGACTCAAATTATGCTGCTTGTAAAGTGTTGTTTTTTGTTTTCATTATATTATGCACTTCATATAAGTGTTGTGCAATTGGGATCAGAGCAAATGAGACAACATCGTTGTTGTAAATGTCTCGGACAAACCTATTAGAAAGATACATGACACTATTTGGCATATCGTTCACTTGTTGCTCACATGTTTGCAGGAGGTATGAGGTTCAAGGGATGGACAAAGATGAAGAATCTGGAAGCCCTGGTTGGAGTGCATCATTCTTCTTTCAAACAACTGAAGATGTTGCTAGCTACTGCCGTTCACTCACCACAACTTTCTGTGGTCGATTCATCAAAAGACGAAAGTGGCAGCCCACTTCAAAGACTTCAACATCATGTTTCAAGGATACTAAAGGGCCTATCTAGTCCTCTTGAAGTGAAAAGTGGACCTTATAACCCAGAAATACTAACTACTCAGAAACATCAGTTTAGCTAACTTTCACTTGCGGCCGGGTAGGCTCTCATAGTTTGCGGTTTCACTTATATTGGGTATTAGTATTTACGGTGGGATAAAAAGGCATACTGATTTGATGAAATGGCTAACTTATTTACTTTGGACATCTAATACTTGTTTACATCTCTAAGAAATGATGAATCATGAACTAGAATTAATAGGATGAACTTACACTTTCTATGTTATTTTTGTAATTAGTAAAACTTTAGCTTACGGCCATCTTTTAATCGCTAGGCAATTATTCATCCACTCTTTTGTTTGGATATCTTTATGGTTTAGATGTTGTGTTTATTGTGATGCTATTATTATCAATGCATAAGCTTGTTCTTTGAGGTTTTCGAGCATCATGATATTACTAAAGTTTGCAGGATCACAATAAAATAAAATAAATTTGGAGAAACAAAAAATCCCAAACAAAAAATATACAAGCATAAGAAAGAGTCATAATTACGTGTATTAAAGAATTATGGGTAATAACAAGCTTTTTGAAATAACAAGCTCGCCCCTTTATAAAAATAATATTTGGTGAAATCATGTATTTAAACCTGGATGTGCGGTTGATCCAGGTCAATAGTTACTAAACAAACATGATTCTAAATAGTTTAAAAATTGATTAAGAGTGTAAAAAAATATATGTGCGGAAAATAATATTCCATTTATATGTTATGTGTCTTTCGTTCTAATCATTGGGGATACGAGTGCACTGGGAGTAGGTGTTTAGGTTAACCTTCACTCGTTAGATAATGAATAACCAAGTAAAAAGGGTGAGAAAAATAATAACCATCGCCCTAAAAATTCCGCCTAGTCCGACTAGTCCCCGCCTAGGTGCTAGGCTCCGCCTATGTTTTTTTTTTCGATTAAGCCTCGCGCCTAACCTCGTCGAGGCTCGTCTGTCAGAGCCAGGCCCCACCGCCCGACTAAAGATCAAGTACTTTTTAGAACAAATGATAATAACCAAAGTAAAAAGGGAGTGGAAACTAAAGCAATCTCCAAATATAAAGTAAAAATATTTTTCCACAATATAAAATTGTGACAATGCACATTCATTGTCACTAAATATGTGTTTTCATGACGAAATAATGGCGTCATTACTTTGTGAAGAAATAAATGACAAAACATGATATTGTCATGACATAAAATATTTTCATCCTTTGTTAATCAACAAATTATGACAAATATTTGACAAAATATTTTGCCACAATATAAAATGGCGACAAATGCACATTCATTGTCACTAAATATGTGTTCCGTAATGAAATAATGGCGTCACTATTCGTTTGAAGAAATAAATGACAAAATGTGATATTGCCATGAAGGAAAATATTTTCATCATTGTTAATCAACAAATTATGACAAATATTTGACAAAATATTTTGCCACAATATAAAATGGCGACAAATGCACATTCATCGTCACTAAATATGTGTTTCCGTGACGAAATAATGGTGTCACTATTCGTTTGAAGAAATAAATGATAAAATGTGATATTGTCATGAAAGAAAATATTTTCATCACTTTGTTAATTGACAAATTATGACAAATATTTGACAAAATATTTTGCCACAAAATAAAATGGTGACAAATGCACATTCATTGTCACTAAATATATTTTTCGTGACGAAATAATGGCGTCACTATTTTTTTGAAGAAATAAATGACAAAATATGATATTGTCATGAAAGAAAATATTTTATGACACCAAATGGCGTCACGGATTATAATCTATTTGTCATTGAAAGATTTCTCCTACAATTTCTTTGCGAAATTCCTAAAAATTACTATGACGGATTTGGTTAATCGTCATGGAATAAGAACAATAGTGACGAAATATAAGATCAATAGTGACGCGATATATAAATATTGTCATCAAAAAGTAATTTTCATCGATAAAAATAAAATTCGTCACTATTAGTTAACAAATTATGACAAAATTTATGAGTGGTAAAGAAATTCATCATAAAATGTGTTATTTCTGAGTGACCATTAAAGATCTTGGATGACTTAAATATATTCTAGGGACTGAGGTTGCTAGAAGCGCGTAAAGCGAATTTCTCTTATGCCAAAGTAGCACTTGACCGCTTAACTAAAGCAGATATCCTGGGATGCAAGCCATGCTCAACACCTATGGATCCTAAATGTGATTTACTAAAAACAACTACCGATCTATTACCCGATTCTACAATTTATAGAAGACTCGTTAGAAGGTTGCTACATACCACCACCGCTACAGCCTAATCTATCCTACATCATACACACCTTAAGTCAATACATATCTAAACCTTTCTACAAACCATTTGGTAAAGAGATACGTAGTTTTAAGATATATAAAATCTAATCTTTGAAAAGGTTTATTCTACTCAACAACTTATCTATTACAAAGCAAGTGGATTCAAATGATGTTGATTGGGCTTGTTGTACGTAAAACTAGAGGAGCATCGGTGGGTTTGGAGTTTACTTAGGGGACTCATTAATCTCTTGGAAGGACAAAAAGCAACCCACATTAAGCAGGAGCTCAACTCGGGGCGTAATATCGAGCAATTGCCTCGAATCACTTGTGAGATCCAATGATTTGTCTACCTACTTCATGACATAAATATCTCCTATCCTAAACATATAGTGATATATATATATATATAGACATCAAGTCGCACATCTTCGCATAGCCCTTAATCCAGTGTCACCAGAACAACAAAAACATTCAACTAGAGAAAATTCAAGAAGGATTAATTAATCTTATACACATTGCTTCCTGCATCAATTTGCGATATCTTGACAAAACTTTACCTCTTCAGATCACCAAGTCGGGCATGATCAATATTCATGCACCACTTTATGGTGTGTCAAGATTCAACTTACAATAACAAGGCAACAACCTGTGACAATTAATTATGTTGTAAATGTTAGTTAGTTAGTTAAGTAGTTATATGAATATTGTTCAAACTATTAGTTTAAATAGACATATACCAGTTGTATCAAAATACTTTCGAATGAATAAAGTTTGAT